>CM035841.1:185228118-186428118 GCA_020510985.1 Pholidichthys leucotaenia
CTGTTCTTCATTTGTCTGATGTCTTTGTCCTATTTAAGGGACGCCGTTCCACAGTTCGGCTCGGCATCCTTCACAATTGTTTACCGGGCGTGTGTCCCACACTTCTCTTTACCTTGCTATTCCAAAATGTGTCCCACGTCTTAGCCATCTGTGCTTATCTCATTATCCTGCCTGGTCAGTCCTGCTCTGTAAGTTTACGTTCTTTTGAATTTGTGTTTGTCATTAAATGTTTGCAACTCACAGCCAGTGTTTGGGTCTCCCTTCCGCCCTGAAGGGCAGTTCATGACATATTCATTGAATTGTTTCTGTGCTTAAATTTTAACGTTTAAAATGACATGTTTTTTTTTCTGAATTGTCATTAATTTTTCTAAATTAGAAATGTACTTTTTTCCAGGTCAGACATTCCCAGCAATGGGGATGGTGACTGAGCCACCATTAAAATTTGGAGCAGTGATGGTGATGAATGGCTCTGTGACAACAGCACAGTGCAACTCTACGGTGGGTCTAGGAGAAGTTTGTTGCCATGTTGGGGCCATCCTTTTTGCCTCAGAAGCTGTTGTGCAGATGAAGAAGTCGACCACATACACCTCTGTTCCATGTAATTGGATTCAGCCTTCCCTAAATACCAAAATCCCATATCATCAGGGAGGTAATGCAGATTAACTTTACGTCACCACAGAAAAATGGCAATAATTCATCTACCTATAGTACTGCAAAAATCTTGTCCACCCTCAGGATCCAGCCACCAAGGAGTTTTTAACCACTTTGGCCACCTCAGCCCCTCTGATGGGCAAGCCATCCCCCTCATCCTGAAGCCCTGCTTCCTCTGTGGAAGGCATCTCAGTGAGATTGAGGAGATCCTCAAAGTATTCCTTCCACCTCCCGACGATGTCTCCACTCGAAGTCAGCAGCACCCCATCCACACCATACATGGTGTGGACAGGGAGCTGCTTCCCCTCCTGAGCCGCTGGACAGTTTGTCAGAATTTCTTCGAGGCCGACCAAAAATCTTGTTCCATGGCCTCACCAAACTTCTCCCACACCCAAGTTTTTGCTTCAGCAACTACCCGAGCTGCACTATGCTTGGCCTGTCAGTACATCTCAGCTGCTTCGGGAGTGCCACAAGCCAACCAAGCTCAATAAATCTCCTCCTTCAGCATGATGGCCCCCCCTCACCACTGGTGTCCGCCACTTGATTCGGGGGTTGCCACTACGAGATGCACCAATTACCTAGTGGCCGTAGTTCTGGGCAGCTGCTTCAACAATGGAGGTGGAGAACATGGCCCATTCAGACTCCATGTCTCCAGATTCCCTCGGAATGTGGTCGAAGTTCTTCCAGAGGTGGGATTTGAAGGCCTCTTGGACAGAGGCATCAGCCAGACATTCCCAGCACACCCTCACTATACATTTAGGTCTACCGGATCTGAGCGGTGTCCACCCCTGCAGCAGGTGTAGAGTCCGCCCTCTCCATGGCTGCCGTGATAGCAGACCCCTCTGAGGAAGGTAGAAAGCCGCCCCAGCAGATGTGGTGATGGGCAGAGTCAGGAAGGAGGCGACTGGTCCCTCAGCAGCGGGGGGAATTGCCGAGGAGGAGGGAGAGGCAGAAGCAGCGGATGAGGAGGCTGACGGGACAGCCGGAGAAGAAAGACCAGAAAAAGGAGCTGCTGCAGGAGTTTTGGGCCTCAGCAAAGGAGGAACTGTTGACAAGGAGGTGGAGGCGCTCCTCTGGGGGTCTGAAGCTGGATGGTGGCGTTTTGGAGCCGATGGAGCGGGAGCAGGAACGGGCAGACAGGGGGAGGAGAAGGACGTCTGCTGCGGAGAGTGCCTCCGTGACCGAAGCCGTCGCGGAGGCTTTGGTCCTGCTGGAGGCGGCCCCATCGTCAGCCCGGGAAATGACCGCCGAAGCGAGGAGACCGTGGACAGCAGCCCGCGAATTGGGGATACTTCCACAAGCCGAGGTGTGCCTCCACAGTCACCGCTGCACCATTTACACATTCCCAGATCTTCTTTGGTCCACGGGCAGCGAGAGCTTCATCCACAAAACTCTGGATAAATTCAGCAGCCCATTCGTCCTCCAGGCTTGGAGTCCCGGCCACCGATCCTCTTTTGTTGGCTGAGGTTCGGCGGGCTGGGGACATAATGATGGCTCCGGACAGAACAGGTGAGAGAAAAACAAAACGCACAAACTAGCAGCAGCTGAGTCTCTAACTGTCTAGAGTCTTCTGTCATGAATTGCCTGAACGGCAGGGAGGAGAGACCCAGACACTGAACTGCTAGTTGTGATATTTATTGACCAAAACACAAAAGTCCAAAACAGTGCACAACACAAAAGTCCAAACTGAAAACAACGCAAACTTACGAAGTGAGGACACAATGTTCACCAGAACAGGGGAAGGGTTCTGGTGGAGAAGAGTAATCTATAAGACTCCGGCAAAGAGGGAGCAAAATAACAGTCCTTTAAATAGAGCTAGAAACAAATGATGGCAGGTGTGGATACCATGAGCGGGCAGGAGGAAAAAATGATTACAAACTCGGATCAGCTGGGAGCAATGAGAGGGGGAAGACGGGACTTACAGCTGACAGGAGGACCGCCCACAACAGAGCAAAAAACCCAGAAATGCCACTGACAGCTGCAGCCCCGGGAAGAGAGAAAACGCAACAGAATATGAATATAATGAGATAACAAATAAAGACAAGTAAACCCAAACATATAAATAACAACACTACAATGAACACAAACAGGAAAATAAATCATACTAAGAAATAATACAGAATATGTGAAAATTAACCAAAGATAAAATACTCAACTCAACTAAAAAATACAACACTATACAAATATAGAAAAAAGGCAAGGAGACAGAGCATGGCGGGATCCCCCCATGCTCAGATCGTGACATACTAGTTACTTCTTTTCAAAAGTAACTGAGTTCCTTACCAGTTACTGCATGATTAAAGTAACTAGTTACTTGGAAAAGTAACTTTCATCCATCCGTCCATCCGTCCATCCATCCATCTTCTTCCGCTTAATCCGTTTCGGGTCACGGGAGGACTGGAGCCTATCCCAGCATCTTTGGGCGAGAGGCAGGTTACACCCTGGACAGATCGCCAGTCCGCAGTCTGCAGTCACAGGGCCAACACAGAGAGACAGACAACCATTCACTCTCACATTCATACCTAAGGACAATTTAGAATCCCCAGTTTGATGCCAGTTAACCTAACTTGCATGTTTTTGGCATGTGGGAGGAAACAGGAGAAATCCCAGAGTAAACCCACGCAGACACGGGGAGAACATGCAAACTCCACACAGATCACTGTTGGTCGGGGGCTGGGATCGAACCCAGGATCCCCCGGCCAAGGGTGAGTTGCTGTGCTGCCGCAGTGCTAACCCCTCTGCCACCGTGCTCTTTGACTGACAGCTCGTTAGCTAGGTAGGGTCAGTTTGTATTTATTTGCGCTAAAAATATCTATCCATATTAATAAAATGAGTAACGTGAGTAACGCATCTGATCAAATTTCAGTAACTGTAACGCATTACTGAATTTTTAAACAGTAATTTCATTACACAGTACGTTACTGCAAAAGTAGTGGCGTTACAGTAATGCGTTACTCCCAACACTGACAGAACCTGATTTGCAATCAAAATAATGGAAGAATAATAATGTGTATTATTCTTAAAGTGTCCACAACTATTTTTTTTTCCAGAGGCTTAACTATACATTTACAGTATAGTATATATAGTTTTTATCAAGACTTGTACACAGTATAATGTCCATGGATAGAAAGACAAAATATGTGATCACAGAGATGTTTTCTTTCTCACAAATTTATAATTTTTCCTTAGTAAATTAGTATTTTTGATAATAAATTAGAATTTTATGTAAATTGGTAGACTCCTATTATAAAACTGTGACTTTATTCCTGTAAATATTTTCCTCCTAATTTTATCTTTCTTGCTGATTTTTTGGTCAGTTTTTCAAAAATATGAATACCTTTTTCCCTATAAATCCAAAGGGTTTATTAGTTGCATTTAGAAGACTAATAAACAAAATCTAACATCTATCAAAGAGGCCAGGGGAAAAGTTAAAAAAAAAAATACAAGAAAAATGCCTGAACTTTATGAGAAAGTCCTCACAAATTTGAGACTAAATCTCATAGGTAGAACAGTCCTAAATTTAGTGGCAAAAACAAAAATAATGAGGGGCAAAAAGTCCACGATTTAAGTGACAAAAATCTTTCAAATTTACAACAGAAAAGTCCTTAATTTACAAGAAAACTCATAAATTCATGAGAAAAACCCCTCAAATTGTCAAGAATAAAACCGCATCTCAAATAAGTTTTTAAGTATGCTTTCTTGTGCTTATTCAAACTCATCTAAAAAAAGTACATCTGGACGGAAAATTAATATGTCAAATGTACTAATGTACTATTTGTACAAATGTACTAATGTAAATAAATGATCTGCACTAAATGTTGAATATAAATAGGGTAGGTATAACAAGCAAAGGCTTCAGCCTACATCTTTTTCAGTCTGGTTAAGGAGGATGTTGTGGTGATCCAAGCTGCACGCTGTTTTCAGATGTAAGTTAAAAATAGTTTCTATGTGAATATCTATCTATACATGTATGGATTTAAATTGTTATGTTGAAAAAGAATTATTTTGTTTTTTCAAAATGATCGAAATAAACCTTGTGTCATGCGGTGACCCTCGTGGATCACCATAAGACGCCAAGAGTCCACCAGTGAGTTTTGCGAAGATGGTGATTTATTAACAAGACGAGACAGGACAAGACTGTGAGCCGCTCAGGGCAAAAACACACATAAATCAATACATGGGCTCGCAGGGCTGACCCCAGCCACTACGAGCTAAACTGTGACAAAGCATGAGATAACGAACCTGACATGAAGGTCAAAACGACGCTCTGACAAGGATAGTTGACAATACGTTGACAAAGTGTTGACAATACTCCTGCAACCTTACTGCCGCTAGTGTCCGCTTTATGAAGGTGAACACTAACGAGCAGTAATGACAAACAGCTGACCAGCCTTGACAGGCGGAAGCCCCACCGAGCACCTTCACAATAAGAGCCCGGTGAGGCCAGAATACAACCCACAGCTGTCAAGGCCGGCAGCGAGTTGAGCTTAGCCTGAGCGCGATCAGAACCCAGCGCTCGGGTCGTAACACCTTGACCACATTGACACTGACTACATAATGTATTACTTAGAATACAATATTAATTTATTTTATTTCACGAGAGCATCTGGCCCTCACAATGTCTGCCAAGAAAAATTCTGGCCCTTGGACAAATATGGTTGGTGACCCCTGACATAGGGGAATGTAGGAATGAGACGGAATAAAATGAAGAATGTCTGACCCAGTGTAACAAAGTAACTCCTGTGATATTTAAAATGTCACAACATAATCTGACATATATTTTGAGGTACTTTTTTATTAGTACCACTGAGATGGTGCACTCTAGCATAGATAAGAGCGTACTTCTCTGTAAACATGTTATTATAGGAGATACATTATAAACCCTCAATCAATATCTGAAATTATAGATTTTTGTTATCATCTCTGTACATGCAGGGCCATCTGTTAGTGAGCTGTCCAGGCTTCGTTTAAGATGATGTCATGACCTTGTGACCCCTGCAGAAACCCAGAGGTCATTTTTTCATAGCCAGCAGTCTGGAAGTCACCGAGGGGGCTTTTTATCCCTATAAGAGTTATATGGATATATGGAGGTTGGGGGTCTTTGGAGAGATGTTAAAGTGTCAGAAACCAGAGAATTTAAGTGAAAACCCCAATCTATATATTGAGGTTCCAGAAATACAATGACTATGACTAGGGATGCACAATATTAAATTTGCTGATAACCAATATACTGATATTTTGAAAATAGTTTTTGCAGATTCATGATACTGATATATGCACATATTTTCCCCACCTATTCACATCTCCTTTGTCTTACAGTTGTCAAGGGCTGGTGGTGGTGACAACTCAGGTGGAGGCAGTCGTATGGTGCGAAAATCAATAATTTATTAACAAAAAACTGGAACAAATAAATGGCAGCACATGGGCTGAAAACAAAACTTAAACATGGCAAAACTCACAGGAAAATGGGAACATGAATCACGGCTGGAACATGAACAGGAAACAAGCAGAAACATCAATGACGCCATACCTGACACCGGTATATATGGACAGGAGAGCAATCAAGACAACACAAAACAGATGGGAGCAATCAGGGGAATCAGAGACAGCAGGGAGTGGCTATAGGCACGGGAAACATGAGGGGCTGAGACAAAAGATAAACCGAAAACATGAACACAGGACCAGGGAATACACAACCATGACAAATGATAATAATAATAATAATAATAATAAACAGAGAATCATAAAACATTAAACTCAAACTCCAGACCAGAAAAAAGAACATAGCATGACTATGATAATGAACAATAATAAATACAGAGAATTCCAAAAAAACCCCAAATGAATTGAGGCAGGGGAAACACAGAATAGAAAAAACAAACTCAGAGTGGGAGCATGGTCCCCAACCCATGCTCAGACCCTGACAGCAATGATGAATAACTGGCATATACAGACACATTCCCCAAGGAAAATTAGACATCTACTTGCCCTGGCATAGAAGCTTGGGTTTTACTGGCCTATTTTATTGATATTTTATGATACTTTGGGAACATTTTAAACCTTGGCTGCTTTTAATGATCCTGTTTGAATGTAGATCAAGGATCTTTTTTAATTTGCTTTTACATGCCTGCTATAGGCAGAGACTTGCTCAAAGTTGTCAGGTGAGGAAAATATAAACTCTCAATACAGAGTCCTGAATATTATCATGAAATGGACTAAATGAGAACATGGTTCCCTTTGCATTTGTCGCCGAGATAATGAGTGAGTTAGTCTCGATTGAGGACCTCATCTTGTATCTCCTATAACATCAGGCCACTGGTGGTTAAGGTTAACACCTTCAAGTGAGTGTATGTGTTCGGTAGGCTGAGGAGTGTGATCCCTCTATAACAGGAACACCCTCTGGTCCCCCTTCTTGAAGAGGGGAACCACCACCTTAGTTTGCCATGTCAAAAGTACTTTTCTCAACTTCCACATGATGCTGCAACCAGTACAGGCCCACAACATCCAGAGCTTTGAGGTACTTGGGGTGAATCTCATCCACCTTTGGGCCCCTGCCCCAAAGAGTTTTTTTTTTAACAACTTTGGCAACCTCAGTTCCTGTGATGGTCAAGTCACCCCCTTCATTCTCAGGCTCTGCTTCCACTATGGAAGACTGTCAGGAGATCCTCGAAGTATTCCTTCCACTGCCCAACAATGTCCCCATTCGAAGTCAGCAGCTCTCCATCCACACCATACACAGTGTGGACAGGGAGCTGCTTCCCCCTTCTGAGCCACCGGACAGTTTGCCAGAATGTCTTCAAGGCCGACAAAAGTCTTGCTCCATGGCCTCACTGAACTCCTCCCACACTCGAGTTTTAGCCTCAGTAACTGCTCGAGCTGGACTCCGCTTGGTCTTTCGGGACAGCTCAGTTGCTTCAGGAGTCACACAAGCCAACCAAGCTCGGTAGGACTCCTTCAGCTTGATGCCCCCCCTCACTTCTGGTGTCCACCATTTGGTTCGGAGGTTGCCACCACAAGAGGCACAGACAACCTTATGACCCACAGCTCAGAGCAGCCACTTTAGCAATGGAGGTGGAGAACCTGGCCCATTCAAATTCTGTGTCTTCAGTCCCCCTTAGAATGCGGTCGAAGTTCTTCTGGAGGCGAGAATTGAAGACCTCTTGGACAGGGACCTCAGCCAGATGTCCCTAGCACACCCTCACTATATGTTTGGGTCTTCTGGGTCTGAGTGGCATCCTCCCCCGCCACCGGATCCAACTCACCACCAAGAGGTGAATGGTTGACAGCTCTGCACCTCTGTTCACCTGAGTGTCCAAGACATATGGTCGCAGGCAGAGGTTGCATTAACTGAAAATTGGCCTTCATTGACAGATTTTTTTCAGCAATGACTGAAAATTCTGAAAGCTGTCATTTGACAGATTGCACTGATGGTGATCTAATTAAAGTAAATTAAAAGGACAGATAATCATAGGTTATCACAGAATTTTAACAAGCCTGTCTGTCAAAATGACAGAAAATAAAAAGGTCTAGTGCAACCTCTGCTTAGAATGAATATAAATGTGTTTCATTTGCATTATTTGAGCTTAAAACCATTTAAACAACAGCCAGTTGTCATTTTCTGTACATAAGCGGTCTAAATGACAATATTTTGGCATTTATGTGCATTGTATTCAGACGTTTACAGAATAAAATAAAATTGTTCAACTTACTCAAACACATACTTATAAATAGTGTAATGATGTTTTTCAACCTTTTTTGAGCCACAGCATCCTTTTTACATTGAAAAAATCCCACCAATCACCCCACCAACCCAAAACATTATAAAATGACACACTAATGACAATTTAGTCTTGTAATTTGTTGATGGAAATTATGAATTACAGTATTACATACAAAGCCAGTGGAAAGCAGCTAACACAATCATATTTGCTCTGTGCATGTAAGTTCAATTTTGTTTGTATGTTGTATTATCTTGTATGTTAGAAGTTTCAATTTTCAGGAGTTTGCTTGATGCTTTTGGCATTGGTGTTTCTCTGTTGCTGGGAGAGTGAATTAGTTTATTGGAGACATCTCTTATCTCACATGTGCTCTGGCGAAGGAGGTTCTTTTCACAGCAGATGTGCTTTTTTCAGCACAGCACCTCCGATCTCGGCAACGGTTGTTGTATCCACTGCTTATTTGGTGCTGGGGGCAGCCGATGTCAGGATTCTTCTGGTTGAGGTGGTGACAATTTCCCTGTCTGGATAGTGTTGTGGGTTCAGGCATGGTGGTGTTTTTTTGTTTTTTTTGTTTTTTTTTCCCATTGCAGATGAAGGGGAGCTGCAGAGGTTGTGAAGATGCCCTCATCTCTTGGTAGGGCAAGTTTTCTATTGAGAGGAAGAAGAAGAAGTGGAGGGATTGTGTTTGTACGGTTGCTCACTGACATGGAGGAGCCACTGCAGGTGCCAATGCACAACAATGTCAAGTTGTTTGCAATTTTTCGATCAATTAAGAAATGAAATTAGGCAAGTTCCCATGGAACTCTGAACTTCCAGGTTCTGAGAAACCCCAGTTGAAAAACATTGCATTATGTTATGAGGCTTCAGAAGAAACGCTATTATGAACACAGAAACTTCGAAACCTGTGTCTTTTCAAACAGTGCCTTACTGTGGAAATTAAGATGCACAACACACTACAATTCTCACATATTATAAGAAGCCATATACAGTAAAGCTGCTAGAATGGCCCAGTCAGTCACCTGACCTGAATCCAATTGAAAATCAATGGAACGAATTGAAGATCAGAGTTCAGAGAAGACACCCACAGAACCTTCAAGATTTGAAGACAGTTTTTTTTTTTTGTTACTTATTTGTACCCGTAGGTAGATTTGGTTTGCAGTCTGGTGACAAGCCACTGGCTGCTGGTCGCTGCGTGCGCGAGCGCCCTAAACCTACATGTTTTTGGTGTGCGGGAGGAAACCTGAGAAATCCTGGAGTAAACCCGCGCAACACGGGGAGAACATGCAAACTCCACACAGCTCACTGTTGGTCGGGGGCTGGGATTGAACCCACGATCTCATGATCCCCGCGGTCCCCCGGCCGAGGGTAAAACTGTGCTGCCACAGTGCTAAACCACTGTGCCACCGTGCAGCCAAGTTTGTGTGGAAGAATGGGCTAAAATAACTCCTGAGCAGAATATGACAAAAAATCAGCGAATAGAGCTGCCTCGAGTCTTTTAAGATTGAAGCAAACTTTTTATGAACAAGGTGAAAAATCAGGAAAATTATTGGCATGGCAGATTAAACAATTAGAATTTAAAACACCAATTACCAGTATTATAAGTAACGGACAGGTAGTTATAGATCCTTTAGAAATCAATAGTGCCTTTAGAGATTATTATGAAAAACTATATGATACAAAAAATGAAACTGACTTAACAAAACTAAATGGGTTTTTGGGTGGATTATCTATACCATGTATTCCAAATGAAAACAGGGAGATACTGGAGTCTAAAATTAGTCAAGAAGAAGTTGGGCTAGCCATTGATAATATGAAATCAGGGAAAAGTGCAGGACCAGATGGTCTTCCAGTTGACCTCTATAAAAAATTTAAGAATAAATTAATAAAACCACTTTTGGAAATGGTTTTAGAAGCATTTCAAAATGGTAATTTACCACCATACATGAATAATGCCTTAATTATACTGTTGCCAAAACCAGGTAAACCCTCTAATAAATGTGAAAACATGAGACCAATAAGCCTATTAAATGCTGATCTTAAAATAATCTGTAAAATTTTAGCAAAACAACTACAAGAAATATTACCAAATATTATTAACAGAGATCAGAATGGCTTTATAATGGGAAGACAAGTCTTCCATAATGTAAGAAGACTATTTAATATTATTTATTCCAATAAAGAAGCACCGGATACAGCTCTCCTATCACTGGACGCCGAAAAGGCCTTTGATAGGGTCGAATGGCCCTATCTTTTTGAAGTCTTACAAAAGTTTGGACTTGGAAATAATTTCATAAATGGGTCCGGATAATATACAATAATGCTACAGCAGAAATCCTAACAAACAGCAATATCTCAAAATCAAAAATCAATAAAGGATGTTGACAAGGCTGTCCACTTTCACCTTTACTGTTTACTATGGCAATTGAACCTTTAGCGATGGCAGTACGTTTACATCCACAAATATATGGAATTAAAGTAGGACCAACAGAACATAAAATCTCCCTGTATGCCGATGACATAATTTTGTTTATGGCGAATTTTAAAAAATCAATTCCGACCTTGTTAAATTTAATAAAGAACTTTGGGGAAATATCAGGATATAAAATAAATAAAACAAAATCTTCAATATTAATGCTAAATGAGACCCAGAGAAATCACCCAGCTCCTGAGGTAAATCAATTCAATGTTGTAAATCAGTTTAAATATTTAGGAATCCAAGTTGTGCCTAAGCTAGAATCAGTCGCCAGTGTCAACTATGAAGCCTTAATGACAGACATTAATGAGTTACTTCAGAGATGGATGTCACTACCAGTGTCGATGATCGGGAGAATTAATATACTTAAAAGTAATATCTTAACAAAAATACTTTATTTATTTCAAAACATTCCTTTACCACCACCTTCAGATCTATTCTCAAGAATTAAAAAAAAGTTAGTGGAATTTATATGGAACAACAGGAGGGCTAGATTATGTTTGTCCTTACTATATTTACCATTTGATCGTGGAGGTCTGAAATGTCCAAACTTTATGTTGTATTACTGGTCGGCACAACTGAGGTCTATGACATATTATTTTTCATCAAATGATCTCCCTCACTGGACTGAAATGGAATCATACAATTTACCTTTACCTCTTCCCTTATTCATATACTCAGACTCGGCTAAAAAATTACAGAAACAAGTTAAAAATCCAATTGTAAAGCACGTGATCAAAATATGGTGTGAAACCAAAAAATATTTAAAAGAACCACACTCACTGTCACAATTTAGCCCAATATGGGGTAATCAATATTTTACACCAGGGAGAGCGGATGCTGTATTTAAAGTATGGAATTTAAAAGGGATTCAAAAGATTCAAGACTTATATTTGTCACGCTCAGATAACATAATGTCTTTTGAAGAACTGAGGATTAAATTCAATCTTAATAGAACACATTTTTTTTTAAATATCTTCAGCTTAGAAATTTTATTCGATCAAATCAAAATAATGCTCTCACCCGACCTACTTATCCTTGGAAAAAAAATTTGATGAAAGATAGTAAGAGAAAGGGTATTATTTCAGAGTTTTATAACTCATTGACACTATTCTCAAGTGAAAACTCACAGAAAAGACTGAATTATTGGAAAGAAGACCTGCAAATTGAAATTTCAGATGAACAATGGGAAATGGCTTGTGCAGGAGCTCAAACCAAATCAATAAATGTACGTCTTAAACTGATACATTTTAAATGGTTAATGCGGATGTATGTTACACCAGTGGAATTAAATAGATATAACAAAAACATACCAGATACATGCACAAAATGTATGGAAAGTAAAGGATCCCTATTTCACTGTTTATGGGAATGTAGAAAAATCAGAATGTTTTGGGAAGAGGTGAGGGTAACAATTGAAAAAATAATTTCAAAACAAATCACATTGAACCCTAAACTGTTTTTGTTGGGTCTGTATCCAGAAGAACATAACTTTAATAAAAGTGAAAGAGCATTCATAGACCTCGGTTTGCTTAATGCCAGAAAATGTATTGCACTACTGTGGAAAAAGACTCATAGACCAGATGTGACTCAGTGGTTAAGACAGATGTTAACAAACCTTCCACTAGAAAGAATAACATACATACTGAAATTAAAGGAAAATGTGTTTGAGAATATATGGAGACCTTTCATTGATTATGTAAAGAAATTAAACATAACTTCTGAAGAAGAAGGTGAATGATATGTGTGGACCTTGCAAATTCCAAACTGGTGAATGTATATTATGTATTCTTATGTAATAGATTACCTAGACTAAACAGAGGAGCATTGTTGTTGACTTGCTTTTGTTAATGGTTGTTGTTGTTTTTAGTACATTTTTTGTTGTTGTTGTTGTTGGTGTTTTTTTAATTTTTAAATTACTTTAGTGTTAGTGTCTGATTGTTTGTGCTATGTTTGTAAAAAAAAGTTCAATAAAAAATATTGTGGAAAAAAAAAATAACTCCTGAGCAATGCCTGTGCCTAGTTTCTCTATACAGGAGGCATCTGGAAGCTGTTATTATCAACAAAGGCTTTTCTGCTAAATATTAAATGAATTTCACCAAGTGTGTTCAATACTTATTCCCTGCGTCATTCCACTTTATTAAATATAACTTGTTTTGTGAACACAGTTGCCTTGATTTCTTTGTATGTATGGATTACTTGGGTTGTTACTGATATCTGGTGAAAATCTCAGGTCAATGGCTCCATCAGAAATATGTTTAATGAGAAAAATGTTGACGTGTTCAATACTCATTTTCCTCGCTGTATAAGTTATCTCAGCATTTTTTACTTCCCTGGGTAACTCCTTTTTCTATTATGCTGCGTGTATTCCTGTTGGTTTGGTCGTCTGTGTCATGCTGCTGTTACACTGTAATTTCCCAGTTCCCAATACTTATTTTCCCCGTATTCATTCAAGCTGTACTTGAATGAATGAAAATACTTGCAGGCCCAACCTGATAATCAAGGCCGAGTCCATGCCTCTGCTGGGCAGCATTTCAATAACTGGTGCGCAGGATGATGAAGACAATGATGAAAATATCAGGGGTGCCGTTGGCATGATGGGGAGTGCGTGTTGTGGGGCAGCATAAATTGTGTTAGCTACTTCATTGAAAGACAATAGAGGACAAGATGTTGCATGTAGTGTCACCCACGTGCTTCTGCACCACTATTGTCTGTTCTATCCTGGGAGAGGGGAGACGGAGGGGTAAAAGGAGGAGGAGGATGTGGGAAGAGGGGGAGGTTGACTGCTCTCTGTGCGTTGTGTGTGTGTGTGTGTGTGTGGTACAGCACAGACGGCTCGTGGTAATTTGATGTGTGTCCCCGGGGATGTTTGATGGATTAATGCTAAGCAGCTCTCTCTTCCAAAGCACCACCTGATCTTCGGGGCTCGTGCCCCACATATAAAAGGCTGCAGTAGTGCTGAGCTCAGCTAGTCCAGCATCCCTCTCCCTCTCTCGCTCTCTTTCTCTCTCTCTCTCTCTCTCTCTCTCTCTCTCTCTCTCGCTCTCGCTGCCTCTGTCTCTCCTCCACCACTTTTTGTCTCCATCACTCCTCTCCTCTGCTTTCTCTTTCTCTGTGCCGTTTTCTCTTCCTCTTTCTCGTGGCTTTATACCATTTCACATTCATACTTCCATTTTTTTTGACCCGTCAAACAAGAGAAGATCACTTAGAAGCTCTGTTTCTTTTCTGTCTTTTTGTTTTGCCTTCTATGAGACTTTCGCATCATTTTGTTTTTTGGGTGTTTTTTTTTTTTTTTTTTTTTTTTACACCGGGTGGAAAATCCAAAATGCCTCGCTCCTTTTTGGTGAAGCAGCTGAAGGTTCATGATTTCTCATCTTCCAGTTACCACCATCACCAGCATCACCAGCAGCAGCACTGGAACGACTCTTACACTGTGACACATGCCATCGCAGAGTCGGCCACCAACTTGGCAGTGCGTCTGAGCGAAAATGGTGAGTCGACGCCATTCTGAGTTCTACTTTGCAGCTGCACATGGTCACCTTTGCAGAGGGAAACAGAGGGGTTCATGTCCCAAGGGTTTATGTTGTTGACTCTTCTCTCTAATTACTTCTGGAACGCCCCCGCAGGCAGCACCAACCCTAACCCTGTGTATGGCTCTGGACTTTTTGTTTTGTAACTCATGGATGTTAAATCGTATTCAGGTCAAGCTGGATAAATCAGCTTAAAACTCAAACCAGATCACCCAGCGGCCTCTGGCTTTAATACCATTGTGTACATGACTGATGACATACATGCGTGCACAGGAATGGGGACGACGTGAGCATTAGACAGGTCCAACTGGACACAAGATGAAGAACTCAGTAGAAAGCAGATAGCCACATGGGACCGTGTTGTCCTTAGATGGTATAGTTGCCCTTGAGCCTCTCATCACCGCCCCCCCCCCAACCTCCAACTCCCCTCCATCCATTCATCTCTCCATCTCCCTCCATCTGATCCTGCAGGATGTCAGATACAGCCACAGGGAGTTGGATTGCAGCAACACAATCCATACGTGGAGAGGCGAGAGGTTATGGAGGATGGGTATTGACTGGAAAATAGAGAGTGCTGCAGGTAATTCAATAAAGTGCAACACGAGTAGGACTCTGGCAGACAGTCGACTTTCTCTACAGAGGCTGGGGGGTGTGAGGGACTAGCCTGCAACACAAACAATGTAGTGTGAGTGCAGCTTTGGGAAACATCCAGAGAAATGTTTATTTTGAGTGGACCCCCCCCCCCCCCACCACCACAGGCATCACAGATCTTGTGTTGGAGTTGAATCGTTTGTTCCCCAGATTTAGGATGCCAGCTGTCTGCTTTTCTTTGTGCTGCTCTGTGTGTGTGTGTGTATGCGTGTGCGTAATACACTATTGACTGCTGAGATCTGATCCCCCCCACCCACCCACAAACACTCCCCCCCTCCCTCTTTGCCAAATCACAGCCCCCCACCTGTCACTCAATCTCCCCCATTACCATACTCATGAACACTTTCAAAAAAAAAAAAAAAACCCACCACAGATGGGGAATGATCTGATTAAAATGAGTGATTGAGGGGATTTCACTGCCGAGACACTCTGTTTTGATTACCCCCCTCCCTCACTTATTGCGCTGCAGAATCAGACGCCACTGCCTCCACTGCGGGGCACCGACAGGTGGATCGATTGGGCTATGACACTGTAGCTCCTGGACCTTTTGTCGGAGTCAGCCCATTGTGTTTTTTTTTTTTTTCAGATTTTTTTTCTTGGAATGATAGCACTTGTTGGAGCCAGTGGAAGATATTGATTGGGTCAGAACTGTGAACCAAAGCCACATTAATATTTCATTGCTAAAGCTTGCTGAAGCGGGCACTTACAAATAGCTTCCTGTATAGTTTCACATTGATCAGAGGTTTAGATTAGAAGGCCCGTTCATTAGAGCAGGGGTCAAAGTTTTTGACATGACAAAAAAGCAAGAAGTCACAAAAACTAAAGCTGGGTGCTGGGAATTCTTCTTTTTTATCATTATTTTCATTTTATTTTTGAAATTGAAAAAACTATTATAATTTAAGTTAAAAAAAAAAAAAATCTAGCATGCACCCGGCATGCCAAATAAAGTTTCTAATGGGGTCATCCTTAAGCCAAGGGCCACCTCTGGTGAAAATTTCATCAAAATCCATCAAGCAGACAAACAGGCAAACAAACCACCCGATTACAAGAAAAGCTGCAAATGTATGAGGGAAAGCCATAAATTTCATGACAGGAGTAACAAAGTTACAAATCGAAGAGACTGGGGAGAAAAAGTTGTAAATTTACAAGATTTTGGAAAGCAGTTGCAAATGTATCAGCAGGCCAGAAAAACATCAAGTGTAGGGCCATATCTGACCCCCCATGACACCATGTGCATTAGTGTGATAATGTTATGAGTAACAGCCAAGTTCTTTCCTCTCAAATCTGGCTGCATGATATTAGGAGAACATGTGACATGCTATATTGTTGTTGAATATTGTGAAAACGATATGATGATATCAAAACAAATTTAGTGTACCACATTAATTCGTCTGCTTTAGCTACAAGTTTTTCTCTGCCCACATTTTCCTTTAGCCATCACCATGCTCACCACACGCCATGCGCTGCAGTTTCTTCCTCTTCTGTGGTTGTTAATATGCACCCTGGCTCTTGTTCTGCATTAAGGTGCCTACTTTGTTGGAGTGCAATAACATGAACGCCGTGTAAATGCTGCTCCACAATGGTGAAGCATAAATACATGAAGAGCATACCATCAGTGCTGCATACAGCATGTTTGTTCATATGCATATTGCACATGATATGATCGGCCCCACTCTTAAATATGCATTGTTACTTTTAACTTTGTGTCATGTTTTGGATTTTGTTTTTCTAAATTTATTTTCTTCCTTGAAATTAGTTACCTTATTCATTTTTTTTAAAACTTTGTTTTTGTTTCTAAAATGTGTAACTTTGTCCTCATAAATTTGCAACTTTTTACTTATAAACTTACTATTTGTTTTACTGTAAATCTTTGAGGCTTTTCCCTTAGATCTGAAAAATGTCTCTTAAATTTGAGACATTTATATTTGCAGGCTTTTTCATAGAATTTTTTGTCTGTTTTGTGATAAATTTGCAGTGTTCTGCATTTTTTCTCCTTTTTTGGTTAAAGTAACAGGAAATCACAGTTTTTTGGCCACAGGTTGCAGACCCCTGCTTTAGAGGTTATTCTGATCATGAATTCATCTTTCCAGCATCTATATTAAATACTTTTTTTTTTGTTCCCAGGCTACATCCATGATTACATCATCCCATCGGTGTTGCAGTGCACAAAGCAATCAAGTCATGAGCCGACCAGGCCCTCCACAGGGCCCCTGTACTCCCATGGTGGGAGCAGTGGGGAAGAATTCTCTGACCATGACATGGAGCACCCAGACAGCCCCATCTCCAGCGCTACAGCTGAGTCAGATGGCATTGGCCCAGAGCTGGAGGCGTGCACCATCAATGCCTTCCTCATCTCTGATGGTCGCTCCCGCCGGAGGCCCAACCAGAGGAGTGCCAGTGGCTCGGATGGTGGCTCGGTGGATGGCAGCCCTGTCAAGGGGAAGTCCAAGAAGGGGTGCCATATGTGCAGTGAATGCGGCAAGTCTTACGCCACGTCTTCTAACCTGAGCAGACACAAGCAGACTCACCGCAGCCTGGACAGCCAGCAGGCCAGAAAGTGCCCCACCTGCCACAAAGCGTATGTGTCCATGCCAGCGCTGGCCATGCACATGCTCACCCACGACCTGAAGCATGAGTGCTCGGTGTGCGGCAAAGCTTTCAGCCGTCCCTGGCTCCTGCAGGGCCACATGAGATCTCACACCGGAGAGAAACCGTTCGCCTGTGCCCACTGTGGCAAAGCCTTCGCCGACCGCTCCAACCTGCGCGCCCACATGCAGACTCACTCGGCCTTCAAGCACTACTCCTGCAAGCGCTGCAACAAAAGCTTTGCTCTCAAGTCCTACCTGAACAAGCACTATGAGTCGGCCTGCTCCAAAGGGCACCACGTGGAGGACGACTGCAACTGGGAGGACTGAAAGCGTAATATTCACATTTCTTTTTTATATCAATAGTTCAGGCATCAAAGTCAGAGTAAAGCTCGCCACGTCTAAGACTTGCCACATGCATGCATCATAATCCTGCCTTCTTGATATAAGCAATAACCTCACTTTAAATTCTTCAGGAATCATGTATGTAGATATTTTTTTCAAAATCTCAGATGTAAAATATTTTATATTCTTTTTTTATAAACTGAATTGCAATAATTTACATACCAGTATTGTTTTATATGCCAATGAGCTCTTGATTTACCTCAAACAGTTCTTGTCAGTTACTTAATATATTTGCATATTTATTAATTTATTTAACTATTTATTTGCCAATTTGAAGATTATTTATTTATTATCAGTTTAAGTATTTTTGGATTTGACATGAATATTTAAAGAGCCATCAATTGGATTTGTTCAGAACAAAAGCCAGAATATATTCTGACCCGCTCTGCTTCTCTGTCTGATGACAATAAAACCAACGACTTGAATAATACCTAAACTCCTGCCTCATGCCTGCAAGTCATTTCAGAGTTTAAGCATAGTGATATTACATTATTGCAGCCAACAGTCTCACTATTTTATCTGATGTGTGGGTTTTTTATATTTAGCACAAACACACTGTTTTGGTTTGGAGTAATGAACAGTATGCATGTTAACGGTGGCATATATAAAATAAATAGCTGTATACTATTGCTGTTCAGTCACAGGAGCCTAACAAGTTTTTCAATGTCTACATTAAAATAGATAGTAGATAGATAATAGAAAATAGATAAGATAAGTTTCTCACCTCACAATATGACCATATACAACCCCAATTCCAATGAAGTCAGGATGTTATGTAAAATGTAAATAAAATCAAAATATAATGAATTAAAAATACTTTTAAACCAATAGTGGTGTGAGAAAGTGCTTGCCCCCTTCTTGATCATCAAACAAATTTAAATATGAGACAAAGATGACACAAGTAAACACAAAATGCAGTTTTTAAATGAAGGTGTTTACTATTAAGGGGGAAAAAAAATCCAAACCTACATGGCCCTGTGTGAAAAAGTGATTGTCCCCCAAAACCCAATAACTGGTTGGGCCACCCTTAGCAGCAACAGTTGCAATCAAGCGTTCGCGATAACTGGCAATGAGTCTTAAACAGTGCTGTGGAGGAATTTTGGCCCACTCATCTTTTCTGAATTGTTGTAATTCAGCCACACTGGAGGGTTTTCGAGCATGAACCGCCTTTTTAAGGTCATGCCACAGCATCTCATTCAGATTTAGGTCAGGACTTTGACTAGGCCACTCCAAAGTCTTCATTTTGTTTTTCTTAAGCCATTCAGTGGTGGACTTGCTGGTGTGTTTTGGATCACTGTCCTTCTGCAGAACCCAAGTGCGCTTCAGCTTGAGGTCACAAACAGATGGCCGGACATTCTCCTTCAGGATTTTTTTGGTAGGCAGCAGAATTCATGGTTCCATTTACCACAGAAAGTCCTCCAGGTTCTGAAGCAGCAAAACAGCCCCAGACCATCATACTACCACCACTATATTTTACTGTTGGTATGATGTTTGTTTGTTTTTTTGTTACTTATTTGTACCCGTAGGTAGATTTGGTTTGCAGTCTGGTGACAAGCCACCGGCTGCCGGTCGCTGCGTGCGCGAGCGCCCTAAACCTACATGTTTTTGGTATGCGGGAGGAAACCGGAGAAATCCCAGAGTAAACCCACGCAACACGGGGAGAACATGCAAACTCCACACAGCTCACTGTTGGCCGGGGGCTGGGATCGAACCCACGATCTCATGATCCCCGCGATCCCCCGGCCGAGGGTAAACTGTGCTGCCACAGTGCTAAACCACTGCGCCACCGTTCCTTTTCTGAAATGTTGTGTTACCTTTACGCTGGATGTAACAGGACACACACACCTTCCAAAAAGTTCAACTCTTGTCAGTCCACAGAGTATTTTCCCAAAAGTCTTTGGGATCATCAAGATGTTTTCTGGCAAAACTGAGTCAAGCCTTTATATTCTTTTGCTCAGCAATGGTGTTTGTCTTGGAACTCTGCCATGCAGGCCATTTTTGCCTAGTCTGTTTCTTATGGTGGAGTCATGAACACTGACCTTAACTGAGGCAAGTGAGGCCTGCAGTTCTTTGGATGTTGTTGTGGTGTCTTTTGTGACCTCTTGGATGAGTCGTTGCTGCACTCTTGGGGTAATTTTGGTCGGCCGGCCACTCCTGGGAAGGTTCACCACTGCTCCATGTTTTTGCCATTTGCGGATAATGGCTCTCTCTGTGATTTGCTGGAGTCCCAAAGCTTTAGAAATGGCTTTATATCCCTTTCCAGACTGATAGATCTCAATTAACTTTGTTTCTCATTTGTTCCTGAATTTCTTTGGATCGCAGCATGATGTCTAGCTTTTGAGGATCTTTTGGTCTACTTCACTTTGCCAGACAGATCCTATTTAACCTCTTGCACTCCGGTGTACTGCGGACGGGCACAAGAGCGCCCTCGTGTGCTCTAGGACGCACGAGGGCACTGCATCCAAGCGCGCACTGAAAAAAAAAAAAAAAGTTCTTCCACTACAGACACAGCCGCGAACAGATCAGATATGATTGACCTCTCATTTGACTAATAAGAGCCTTGAATTGGGTTTCTGAAACCTTGAAGAACCAATGACTGAAAACCTAGCAAGAAGGACCCGCCTACCAACGCTGTGAATGCAGCCAGCTAATTGAAGCACAGAAGTTCGGGCTGGGTGAAGAGAGACTGACTGCTTCAGCAGATGAAAAAAAGGACCCACAGGAAGAACCTGCTACAGACCCAGCAGCACAGAGACCACCCACAAGTGCGACCTGCACTTATTCCAGCAGAATAGACGTTTAGGATTCTCTTCCATGGTCATCATAGACCTACGGAGGCAGACGACAAAGGTCGTAAATCGTTCGCCAAAACCGCAATCATGGAATTATGTTTTGACTGGGAACCACGAGCGGACCAGCGTCGCGTTCGTCTGACAATGAGGAAGAGAAGTTCGCCAGGACAGTGCTGCTGTGAAGAGGTAAGAGTTATAAGCAAAATTATTCTTTATCCCTGAAAATTGTAATCAAAAAATTACTTTTGACCGATCGGTAAATTACAACTGTGCGGCGCACGAAGTCCAAAGTGCGTGTGCCGCGGTACATGGTTCGTTCGCCGCGTCCGGACCGTGAACGCCCCCCCCCCACTACTGTTCTGTAGCAAGGGGGGGGGAAGCTGCGGTGACTGCGCCGCGGTCGCCACATAGCCACATGAGTCTATTCTGTCATGTAGCAATGGCCGATGTCCGTCCTCTGTAGCGAGGGGGGCAACCCCCCCCCACACACACACACAGCCCTGAGTGTCACCTTTCATTAGAGCCCAAGATGAAGCTTCTATATTGAATCATTCAAAAGTTACAGACGTTTTTCCAAACTGTGCCATTTGGCACAATTTGGCACAGTTCAAAAACGCCTGGGAACTACCTGAGGAAAAAGCTGTGTAATATGTTCATTTTTTGTGGTATTGTTACAAAATTTTGACCTCAGCTGGATAACACTTGGTTCTACATTTCTGTTGCATTTTCCAGCCCGGATCTGAAGCTGTGTGTTATTTGCAAGCATTTGTATCCAAAAAAAACACCCAGGCCAAATTTATTTTCTTCAAGTTCAGTATGTTTAGATGACTGTAACTCAGTGGCCGGAACACTTAGAGAGATTATGACTATTTTGCCAAAAAATTCAAAGTGTTTTCTTTTAAATGAGACCAACCCCATGAAGATGCTGCAAAGGGTTGAAGAACAGCTTTCGATTTACTTTGGGCACATTATTTTTTGGCGTTTTTAGGGAAATTGACCGGAGTGCAAGGGGTTAAGTGATTTCTTGATTGAGAACAGGTGTGGCAGTGATCAGGTCTGGGTGTGGCTAGAGAAATTGAACTCAGCTTTCCAAAGATGTGATAAACCACAGTTAATTTATGTTTTAACAGGGTGGGAGTGATCACTTGTTCACACAGGGCCATGTAGGTTTGGATTTTTTTTCTACCCTTAATAGTAAACACCTTCATTTAAAAACTACATTTTGTGTTTACTTGTGTTATATTTGTCACATATTTAAATTTGTTTGATGATCTGAAACATTTAAGTGTGACAAACATACAAAAAAAATGAGAAATCAGGAAAGGGGCAAACACTTTTTCATACCACTGTATATTCAGTTGAACACACTACAACAGCAAGATATTTAATGTTCAAACCAATAAACTCTGAAGTGGCCCTAGGTGTGAATGTGTGTGTGAATGGTTAAGGGATAGCGCCGTACCGTGGCTGCTTCATCCATCCAGGTGGATGCCCTCAATTTCCCCTCTGGGGATCAATAAAGTATACAAAATCAAAATCAAACTTTGTTTTTTGCATGTATGCAGTCTTTTTGAATTTGATGCCTGCAATGTATTCCAAAAAAGCTGGGACAGGGTCATGTTTACTACTGTGTTCCATCATCTTTCCTTTTAACAGCACTCAGTAAGCTTTTAAGAACTGAGGACACTAATTGTTGAAGCTTTGTAGGTGAAATTCTTTCCCATTCTTGCTTGATGTACGGGGGGCTGAAAAGTTCATCATGGTCAAATTTGACCAAATGTAGTTTATTTTTCAACCGCAATGATCCAAGTGCTGCAACACCGATGGAAGAAGTGTGTGGACCGAAGGAGAAACTATGTTGAAAAATAAACCACATTTGGTCAAATTTCAATCTATCAACTTTTTAGCCCCCCTCTCATATGTCTTGAGTCGCTCAACAGTATGGGGTTTCCACTGTCGTATTTTGTGCTTCGTAACGCACCACGCATTTTCAAAGGGAGAGAAGTTTGGACTGCAGGCAGGCAAGTCTAGTACCCACACTCTTTTACTACAAAGCCACACTGTTGTAACACGTGCTGAACGTGACTTGGTTGTCCTGCTGAAATAAGCAGGGATGTCTCTGAAAAAGACGTTGCTTGGATGGCAGCATATGTTGCTTCCAAAACCTGTCTGTACCAGTCAGCATTAATGGTGCCTTCACAGATCTTTGTTTTTACTGTAATCATATATTACAGTGGGAACAGCTATGTATATGGAACATTATAAACACAAATAAGATAAGATAAGATAAGCCTTTATTAGTCCCACAACGGGGAAATTCCAGGATTGCAACAGCACAGGGATAGCAACACTCAGAGCAACAATCAGAAGGCAAGAAAAAAAAAACAAAAACAAGCAAGCAGGAGCAGCTAATATACATATGTACATATTACTATAAAATATATATATACACACACACACACACACAGACACACAGTGCAGAGCATTGTAGCTGGATGGAATAAATATATGAATATATGAACACACAGTGCAGAGCATTGTAGCTAGATGGAATAAATATGTAGATATATAAACACCCACAGTACGGAGCATTGCAGCTAGGTGGAATAAATATGCAAGTATATAAACACACACAGTGTGGAGCAATGTAGCTAGATGGAATAATATGTAGATATATAAAAACACATATATAAATACACTCTTTTTGCGTTCTGTAGTGTATGTACAGAGCAATACTGCCAATTGAAAGAGCAACCTCTTGCCACTGGAGTGGTGGCCTAGTTGTAGAGCATCTGCCCCACAGCCGGGAGGTCGTGGGTTCAAACCCCGGCTGGGTCATACCAAATACCATATAAAAATGGTACTTCCTGCCTTCTAGGGGTGCACCGGCCCCTGGATGCAATGATTGAGGTGCACCGACCTCAGGAACAGCAAGTGGAGGCACACCGGCCTCTGCAACAGACGGTGGAGGCTCACTGGCCTCTGGAACAAATGACAAAGGTGCATCGGCCTCTGCAAGAAATGGTGGAGACACACCAGCCTCTGGAAGAAATGACAGAATCGCCCCGGTCTCTTGAACAAATGACTGAGGCACATCGGCCTCTGGAACACACAACAGAGTCTCACCGGCCTCATGAACAAACGATGGAGGGACACCAACCTCAGACACACATGGCGGAGATGCACCAGCCTCTGGAACAGATGGTGACTGGGGAGCGCTGACCACCAGAGACAGCTGCTGAGGTACAAGAGCGTCCGGCCCAGATGCCTGGATAGCCATCCCCGCTGCAGCCACCTCGGACGAGGGAGAAAAGCAGGGAGTGAGTGAGGTGACACTGAAATCACCAGGAGCAAGGCAAGTCTTTTCTAATATTGGTGTTATAAATGAAACAAAAAGAACCTGCCTTAACTCCTGGTTCTCTGCTGTTGGGGTGACCGGCTCAGGATGAGCTGCAGGAGCGATGGCCTCTGGAAGCGAAGGAGGAGCAGACTGCTCAGGCAAACATGGTGGAGCAGACTGCTCAGGCGAAATAGGTGGAGCGAACTGCTCAGACGAAGCAGGTGGAGTGGACTGCTCAGGTGAACACGGAGAAGCGGGAGTTGGTGTGTGCGCCATGGAGACAGCTGGAGCTGAGATGTGCGCCTCTGGAATAGCTGGAGCCGTAATGTGCAAATCGAGGACAGCTGGAGCCATGGTGTGCACCTCAGGCACAACGGGAGCTGTGATGTGCACCTCAGGGACGGCTGGAGCTGTGGCGCACACCTCGTGAACAGCTGGAGCTGTCTGGAGGAGAGCTGGAGCTGGTGGTGGTACGTTGTCTCGAGAGGAGTGGTGTCTCCCAGAGCCCTCCTTCCACCCGGGTCTCCCAAACTCTTCTCTCCTGGTGGTGGATATCTCCCAAGGAGCTTGTGGTGCAGTGGGCTCCACAGGAGATAACATTGGTGGGAGGGCTGCTGACTCCGGTGAGGAGGACGGTGGTCCGGGCAGAGGAGGGAGAGGAAGCCCCTGTAGCCAGGAAATGGAACGTAGACTCAGGTGGGCTTCCAAAATGTTTGTGATGGCCCCCCAGCAGAGTGTGGCTTCATCCCGGGAGACCGTGCTGCAGGCAGAGGTGATGAGATCCTGCAGCACCTCTATGATGGGCAACTTTCCCCCTCTCTGCCGCCTCCTCCTCTTTTCGCCCACTGGGTCCTGGACTGGTGGTGTCCTTCTGTCACGATTGCCCCTCCGGGGCAAAGAAGACAAGGGCCCAAACGTGAGGCGAATTTCATACATAATTTATTCAGACAAACTGAACAGTAGTGTCAATTTCGTCAACTTAAAGTGTGATGAAATATGTTCATCAATGAATCTTTTTTTTTAATGAGACTAATACGAAATGGGATAGGACGTAAATAGAGGTCATGTGATGCTGACTGTGACTAAATATCACATGCAATTTCGTTGGCTAATAAAGACAAGACAAAATTTAGTTTGAGATAAAAACCTTGCCGAGCTCTTGCATCATTTTCATTGATAAAAAATGACAACATGAAATATTATAAAGTTATTTTGGTGGATTATTATTTTGCAGCATTTCCCTTTCCTTCCTAACTGCATGCAGCGCAGGTGCTCTGGGGTGCCTTTGGTTTCTTTTCCTGTTCTGTGCCATTTCAAAAATGCTAAAATCCAGTTGCTTCTGATTCAGCAGGAGTGTATGGAGAAAAGGACATGATGGTGATGCAGCAGGAGATTGTCTTCACTGGGCTTGAGAGGAAATGATGGCCGGATCTTTTGACATATTTTTGATACACTGATGAGGAAAAAACAACAGAATGTGTTGTGGAAATAGAGGGGGAGAAATGTGGCCAAAACTTCATTAGATAAAGGTAAGATAACCTATTGTGTGAATTTTGAAATGGGTGTAAGACAAAAGAAAATGTTGGCTTTAGTTAATTTATGTTACATAAATAAAAAGAGGTTAAAATACAAATTCCATTGACTAAAACTAGACTAAAATGTCATGTTTTTGTTGACTAAAACTAGACTAAAAAGTCAACAGTTTTCATCGACTAAAACGACTAAAATAGCACTAATCGACTCTGACTAAAACTAGACTAAAATGCAGACTTTTAGTCAACTAAAATGTGACTAAAAGGATGGACATGGCTAAATATGATAAAAACTAAAATTTGGCAAAAGACTAAGACTAAAACTAAAATTAAAATTAATCAACACTGCTGAACAGAAAACAGAAAATAACGCAGCTCGTGGGCTGAAACAAAACACGACTTGGCAAGGTTCAGACTCCAGGCAGGTAGTGATGTTATGCTCGACACCACCTACTCGACCCTGATTTGAGCAATATGAAACAGAAGTGCCGTGAGCTGTGTATCGAGCATTGTTTCTGCATGCCCACAGTCATGTGACTGTAGCGAGTGAGGCCTCATTAGGTGCAGCACCAAGACCAGCCAATCATGTCTTTAGGTGCCGTGGCAGCATTCTGCAGAAAGCCCTACTTATTGTTATGTCACATCACGTGACTCGAGGGCAAGCAGGAAGTCTGAGAGGGCTGGGCATTTCAATTCGTCAAGGATTTAAAATGGGTCTGATTCACCTCTCAAAGTGTGAGTTTTTTGAGAGTGGCAGAGTTGTTGTCATTATTGCATTGGTTATTTGAATATAAGTCAGGGAGAGTATTACACAAGTTAGAATTAGGTTTGATAACAAACAAAAACACATTACATTTACTAAATATTTCACAGAGATACGTACATACACACATGGCAGCACAGTGGAAAAGTGGTTGGTACTGTGGCAACACAGCAAGAAAGTCACGGAATCGATTCCACCCCTGACCATCGTAGGTTCGATCCCACCCCCAGACCATCGGTGGTGACCCTTCTGTGTGGAGTTTGCATGTTCTTCCTATGTCTGCATGGGTTTACTCCGGGTACTCCGGTTTCCTCCCACAGGCCAAAGACATGCAGGTTAGGTTAACTGGCATCAACTGGGGATTCTTAATTGTCCTTAGGTATGGATGTGAGAGTGAATGGTTGTCTGTCTCTCTGTGTTGGCTCTGCAATGGACTGGCAATCTGTCCAGGGTGTACCCTGTCTCTTGCCCAAAGAAGCTGAAATAGGCTCCAACAGACCCCACGACCCAAAAAGGATTAAGCGGTAGAAGATGGATGGATGGATGGATGAATATACACACACACACTCATTCACACAAACACACTAGAAGATAGATAGATGGATGGATAGATGGACAGATAGATAGATAGATAGATAGATAGATAGATAGATAGATAGATAGATAGATAGATAGATAGATAAGAGAGTTGTTGGTGTGGTTGAGAGTGTCATTTTTTTGCAGAGTGTAAGGTGTGTTTTTGTGAGTGAGTGAGTGAGTGAGTGCGTGTCTGTAAGTGTGGTAAGGGAGGGACATGGAGGAGCAACCTCATTTTTGGAGTCACGATTTAAAACATTAGGTTTTGGCAATGAAACACGTGCACGAGCGGCCATGTCAAAATTGACTGCTGAATGCGTTGCAACCATGTGTCATGAATCGTCCTTCAGGGCAGGAAGAAACAGACACACGCGCCAACTGCAGTTTGTGGTGTTTAATAGCAAAAGCACACAACGAACAAAAATGTACAGACACAAAAATCAAAGGCAGACGAGGAGGTAACTTACAGTTAGATAACACCAGAGCAGCTTCTGGGCTCTGGTGATGAGAAGAAGGATTGATCGAGACTGCTGCAATAATGAAAAGAAAAGGCAGTCCTAAAATAGGCACAGAACTAACAATATAAATGATCACAGGTATGGAGTCACATGAGCGGGCAAAAGGGTAAAAATTAAATTAAATCACCCTTTATTGTCACTCAATCCATACAGCCAATCATGTACAGTAGAATGAAATTGTGTTTCTCTTATCTACAGTGTTAATCACACACACACCCATATATAGAATCAGAGGGGTCGCTGCCGTGCAAGGCGCCGCCACAAATTTCCCTCCTCCATTCCATTATTGCTGAGCATCAAGCTGGACGGCAGGAAGTTACGCTTTTATATGGTCTTTGGCATGACCCGGCTGGGATTTGAACCCCTGCCTCCCAGGGATGGGGCGGATGCTCTACCAACTGAGCCACCACTCCGGTGGCTAAAAATTGACTAAAAAAAATGACTAAAGATTGGAATCAGCTGGAAGTGATGAGAGGAGGGCGTACCGGCTGACATCTGACAGTGCTATGCTCACACGGAGCATAAACCAGGAAGTGTTCTGACAGCTGTCAACCTAAACAATAAAGGCACACAACCTAAACAATAAAGGCACACAAATGTAACAAAAATATGTATAAATACAGAGAAAGAGCCACGAGACTGGGCCTGGCAGAACCTCCAGAGCCCAGCTCGTGACAGAGCCCCCCTCTCAAGGGGTGGGTGCCACAGACACCCCAGGGTAACACCAAAAGAAAAAGAAAGAGCCCCCCCCATCCCCCAACAGGAGCTCAGCAACAACCCATCCAGGGTTGGTGGTGGGGTGATCAGGCTCGGAGGGACCGAAATAAAACCCGCTCAGGACCCATGCCAGGCAAACCCCAACCAACTACGTTCCCCAGAACACAGAGCTGGGCAGTTCCAGTGGGCGGCCAAAGTCCCATGCCTGGCAGACGGAATGATAGAAAGAGTCGGGTGGCCTACCCAAGAACGCAGGCCACCCGACCCTGCAACACAGTCTATCAGGCGGTCTGCCAGAGTTCTTAAGCCACCTGAACAGCAGGGGTGGTCCAGGAGGTGGCTGTCCAATGGGAGGAACCAGAGGTGGTCAGGGTGGAGGAGTCAATGAAACCTTGACGACGTCGGGTAACGGATAGGGGACCATGACAGCATCTGGTAGAGGAGAAGGAGAGACCACAATGGCATCTGGTAGAGGAGAAGAAGCAGCATCCACAGTGGCTCTGGGTTGGAGCAATGCAGCACCTGCGGTGGCTTGTGGGCTGGAGCAATGCAGCACCCACAGTGGCTCTGGGCTGGAGCAGTGCAGCACCCACAGTGGCTCCGGGCTGGAGCAATGCAGCACCCTCAGTGGCTCGGGCTGGAGCAACGCAGCACCCTCGGTGGCTTTGGGCAGGAGCGGAGCTGCACCCTCAGTGGACCCAGAATGGATCACGGCTGCACCCTCGGTGGACCTGGACTGGGTCACGGCTGCACCTTTGGTGGACATGGACTGGGACATGGCTGCACTCGCGGTGGCCCCCGGGCTGGTCCATGGCTGCACCCATGGTGGCCCCGGGGCTGGAGCATAACATCCACGGCGGGCCAACACTGGGGCGCAGCATCCAAGTTGGTCTCAGGCTGGGACGCAGCACTTATGATGGTCCCCGACTAGGACACAGCACCCATGGAGACCCGGACTGAAGTGGAGCTGCACCCACGGTGGACCTGAATTGGGCCATGGCTGTCCTCACGGAGGACCCGGCCTGGGCTGAAGCTGCACCCACGGAGGTCCCGGGTTGGGATGGAGAGTCCTTGATGACCTCAGCAGGAGAAGCTGGAACCACGGCGATCTTGGTCAGCGAGCCTGGATCCACAGAGACATCTGATACTGGTTGATCATCCTCGATGACCCTGGGAGAGAGCTCAGACAATACAAACAGAGAAGCAGGGTCAGTGTCACTGGCAGCGGTGGAGCCCGGCGAGGTGAGTCCAGGTGCAGTGGACGGCTGCATCCGGCTCTCCTCACCAACAGCCAGGCAACATCTCTCCAAAACTGACACAAGAAAAACAAAGGAGAGCACTTTCCTGAGCTCGAGCTCCACCGCCGTCCAAGTCAATCCAGATGATGGTACTCTGGGCTCAGTCCTCTGGAGGTCCAGCTCCGACTCTGCTGCAGTGGCTCCTGCAGTAGGCATGGTGGATGGTGCAGTCTTCAAACTCCCAGGTGAACTGACCCATGCAGGAGGCTCGTCCGGCGTGGCGGCTGGGGGTTGGCTCACCGCTGGCACTGGACTCTGCATAGCCGAAGCCTGGGGACGCTTTGTCGTCAGTGCTGGCTTCGGGTAATCGAAGGCACTCTCCCTTCGTCCATGGTGTGGCTACGCTGCTGGTATCAGGTCCTCAAGGGCCAAAGGCTCCTCCATTGTCCGGTGGCTGTGTTCCGGGGCCAGCAGACACTCAGGGATGGTAGGAGGAGACATGGAGAGGGCAGGTGTGCAAATGATGGTTACAGGAGGTGGGGAGAACTCAGTGGACTGCATACCCTGAGTCTCCCTGCCGGGAATCAGGCAGGCCATATCGTCATAAAATGAAGTAGCATGAAGATGAAAGATGAAATGGCAAATTCAAACACATAATACATCCAACAACATAAGGTCAAATAATAACACTGAAATGAGGAAATGCAGGAAATAAACAGGAATAAACAGACAGCATGAGCACACTGTGCTCGGCATCATGACATTTTAGCTGGTTTCTTGGCTTTCTATGCTTTTTACACCTCTTTTTCTTCATGTGTTCAATACTTTTTCCCTGTCATTCACACTTTAAATATAACTTGTTTTGTGAACACAGTTGCCTTGATGTCTTTGTATGTATGGATTACTTAGGTTGTTACTGATATCTGGTGAAAAGCTCAGGTCAGTGGCTCCATCAGAAATATGTTTAATGAGAAAAATGTTGACATGTTCAATAATTATTTTCCACGCTCTGTGTGTGTGTGTGTGTGTGTGTGTAATAGGAAAAGCAGCCATAAAAAGTTTAAAACAAATTAAAATACATTGCTAATAAATAAAATAGAATAGACTAATAATAAAAATAGTAAAAGGGTAAAAAATAAAACTATAAAGCTAAGAAGGCCAAGATAACTCACCTAGACTGGGACTAAAATGCCAAGGAGAAAAGATGAGACTTCAGCAGTGTTTTTAAAGTGCTCGGGTATCTGTGCAGCTCTGACCTGGTAGGGTAGGCTGTTCCACAGTTTAGTGGCCACTACTGAAAAGGCTCTGTCATCACGGGTTTTTAATTGAGCCCTGGGAACAGCGAAAAGCAGCTGCTTTGCAGACCCCAGTACTCTGGGTGAGGAATGAGGGTGAAGAAGCTTGGATAAACAAAAAAGGCGCTAAACCTTTTATACACTTAAAAGCAATTAAAGTTTTAAACTGGACCTAAAATTAGCAGGAAGCCAGTGCAAAGAGGCAAGAATCAATCAATCTTTATCAATCAATCAATCAATCAATCAATCAATCAATCAATCAATCTTTATTTCGGATAGATTAAAAGTACAGATTAAAAGAAACAGAATAATATAACAAAGGGGGAAGAAAATCCAACAAGGTCAAATTAGACAATAACTCCTCTGATTATACAGTTAAACATAAGTTATCCGAAATGGGTGATGGCTGAAGCCGCAGCTTATATTGCCCACCCATATTCCATCCAAGAATTCAAAAGAAAAACAAAACAAGAGCGATTACAATTCAGAACAAAGCTAAGACAAAATGTGACAAAAAAAAACAAAACAAAAAAACTAGGCAGCAACACAACGTAGACTGGAAATGACAGTCCTTATGTGATTTTATATGTCATCTTGTATATATGTTTGGAGTATTTCTTCCTTTAGTTTTTGTTTAAATTGTCCAAGCGTTGTACATGATTTTAATTCAGGTCCAAAATCGTTCCATAATCTTACTCCTTGCACTGAAACACAGTATTGCTTGGTGGTAGTTCTCACTGAACGTTTTTGAAATATACATGTTCCTCTGAAATAAGATAAGATAAGATAAGATAAGATAAGATAAGCCTTTATTAGTCCCACAACGGGGAAATTCCAGGATTGCAACAGCACAGGGATAGCAACACTCAGAGCAACAATCAGAAGGCAAGAAAAAAAAAAGCAAGCAAGCAAGAGCAGCTAATATACATATGTACATATTACTATAAATATATATATATACACACAGACACACAGTGTAGAGCATTGTAGCTGGATGGGATAAATATATGAGTATATAAACACACAGTACGGAGCATTGCAGCTAGATGGAATAAATATGTAACTATATAAACACAGTGCGGAGCACTGTAGCTAGATGGAATAATATGTAGATATATAAACACACAGTACGGAGCATTGCAGCTAGGTGGAATAAATATGTAAATATATAAACACACAGTGCGGAGCAATGTAGCTAGATGGAATAATATGTAGATATATAAACACACAGTGCGGAGCATTGTAGCTAGATGGAATGAATATATAGATATATAAATATAAACATAAACACACCCAGTGCGGAGCATTGTAGCTAGATGGAATAAATATGTAAATGTATAAACACACACAGTGCAGAGCATTGTTGCTAGATGGGATGAAACAGGACAACCGTCTACTTAGTTATCCTACATGGTATGATTATGTGCCCATACATATTCTCACCCTCCGTAGCTACCGGTATTTTCCTAGTTGTATGCCGGAGGGGACCATTGTGTAAGTCTATTGCATCTTTTGCATTCAAAAAACTATTAGGTTGTTACGTCTTTTTGCTATCTCTGCGAGCAGCCCTGCTTAGGTTGTACAGTCTGACAGCCGTTGGTAGGAAGGACCTGTGAAACCTCTCAGTTGTGCACCTGGGATGATGTAGTCTGCTGCTAAATGAGCTCCTCAGTGCATTCAGTATGTCCTGCATAGAGTGGAACTCGGACTCCAGCAGAGATGACAGTTTAGCCACTGTCCTTCTCTCTCCTATCTCCTCCACCGGATCAAGGCGCTGCCCCAGGACAGAGCTAGCTTTCTTGATCAGTTTGTTCAGTCTCTTCCTATCGGCTGCAGTAATGCCACTGCCCCAGCAGACCACTCCAAAAGTGATGGCTGATGCCACCACCGTGTCATAGAATGTCTTCAGCAGCGCCCCTTGTACACCAAAAGACCTGAGTCTCCTCAGTAGGAACAGCCTGCGCTGTCCCTTCTTGTAGAGTGCGTCAGTATTGTGTGACCAGTCTAGTTTATTGTTCAGATCAACACCCAGGTACTTGTAGGATGTCACCATCTCAATGTCTGTTCCCTGTATATTTACTGGTGCTGTGAGGGGTTGTCCTTGCCTGCGGCAGTCCACCACCAGCTCCTTAGTTTTCCTTGCGTTGATCTGGAGGCAGTTCCGATGGCACCAGTCCACGAAGTCCTGGATAAGCCCTCTGTACTCAGCTTCATCTCCACTGGAGATGAGGCCAACGATCGCAGAGTCATCAGAGAACTGATATTGTTTCTCCCTTATTTGGAACAGCTTTTGGATATTTGCGGGCAGTGATAGATTCTTCACTTTAAACATTATTACTGCAGTTTTAAAGTCAACCAGATCTTTCAACTTGAGAGCTTTTAATTTAAGAAAAAGTGGGTTTGTTGGTTCCCTGTGAGTAGCTTTGTTTATTATTCTAATAGCTCTCTTCTGAAGCATAAAGACTGGATATATGTTTGTTTTATATGTATTTCCCCATACTTCAGTACAATATGTCATGTATGGGAGTATTAATGAATGATACAAGGTTTATAGTGTGGGTTGATTCAGCAAATATTTCCCTCTGTGTAGTATTGCAATTGATTTGGATATTTTACCTTTAATATAATTAATACGTGACTTCCAGCACAGTTTATTATCAATTATTACACCAAGAAATTTAGTTTCGGATACCCTTTCAATCTCTACACCATTTACACTGAGTTTAGATACTAAGTTGTTGTGATGGTTGTTAAAAACTATAAATTTTGTCTTACTTAAATTGAGCGTTAATTTGTTTGAATCAAACCACAGTTTAAGCTTTCCTAATTCCTTTCCGAGTGTATCCAAAAGTTGTTCCAAATTGCTTCCACTGCATAATAAATTAGTGTCATCGGCAAACAATATTAAATCCATTTTTTCTGAAACTTTATATATATCATTTATATACATATTGAATAACAATGGCCCCAAAACTGAACCCTGTGGGACTCCACAAGAAACCTTAAGTAACTGTGAGTTTTTGTTACCAACACATACATACTGATATCTATTCTTTAAGTAACTACATAACCAAGACAGTGCTACCCCCCTAATACCACAATTTTGTAGTTTCTTTAATAATAAATTATGATCCACTGTATCAAATGTTTTTTTAAGATCCAGGAATACCCCAACTGAATACTCTTTATTTTCAACGGCAGTTGATATTTTTTCTATAAATTCCATTACAGCAAATGCAGTTGTCCCCTTGTGTCTGAACCCATATTGCTGCTCACACAATAAATTATTCTTCAGTATGAAATTGTCAATTCTCTCATAGAATATTTTTTCAAGTATCTTGGAAAATTGCGGCAATAGTGAAATTGGTCTATAGTTTGAAAGTTCCCCTCTGTCACCTGTCTTGTATATCGGAATTACTTTTGCTATTTTCATTGCATTGGGAAATATACCTGTTTGGAGAGACAGGTTACAGATATATGTCAGTGGTTTCACTAAGCATTCAATAATAGTTTTGACTAAGAGCATGTCAATACCATCACAGTCCGTAGATGTTTTACTTTTAAACGATTTAACAATTTCAATGACCTCTCTCTCGTCTGTGTTCTTTATGAAAATGAAGTCTTTTATAGCAGTGTTTTTGCTTATTGTATCACCTGTAGGTGCCGTAATGGGTATTTCTCGAGCCAAATTAGGACCAATGTTAACAAAAACGTTATTAAATTCATCTGCAGGCGAAGCTGCATTCACACTGAGTCGTTTTATTATTTTTTGAAAAATTGGTTGGGTAGCTTGTATTTCTGTTTTTATTTCCAAGAATATTGTTAAGTATTGTCCATGTATTTTTAATATTGTCTCTGTTTTTCTCCAGTTCTTTACTGTAATAGTCTCTTTTACTACATCTTATTATATGTATATAATATATATATATATATATATATATATATATATATATATATATATATATATATATATACTGTATATATATAATATATACTGTATATACTATATCTTATTATATGAACTCTATGTACAGCATGAGTCTATATCCCACAATAACACATCCTAGTAGAATCACAGTTCACTCTGCTACACTTATTGACAACCTGTTTGTCAATGTTCTCGATAAGAAAATAGAAAGTGGATTATTGATAAATGATATAAGCGACCACTTGCCAATCTTTGCACTTATCCATGGCCACACGGGGCCCAACCCAGAAAAAATCTCAAAATCGTTCAGACACAAATCACCAAACGCAATCAGTTCTTTTAAAGAGGACTTGCTGAAGCAAGACTGGACAGAAGTCTATGTATCAGATGTAAATGAAGCCTATGACACATTTATAAACATTGTAACCACTCTTTATGAAAAAAACTTCCCATTAGTTAAAAAAAAGCTTAAACACAAATTTGCTGACAAACCATGGTTAACCAAAGGACTACAAAAGGCGTGTAAAAAGAAAAATTTATTATATAAAGCTTTCATAAAGAAAAGGACAAAAGAAGCAGAGCAACGGTATAAAACACACAAAAATAAGTTAACATATATAATAAGATGCAGTAAAAGAGACTATTACAGTAAAGAACTGGAAAAAAACAAAGAGAATATTAAAAATACATGGACAATAATCAACAGTATCCTTGGAAATAAAAGCAGAAATACTAGCTACCCAACTAATATTCCAAAAAATAATAAATCGACTCCGAATGTGAATATAGCTTCACCTGCAGATGAATTTAATAATTTTTTTGTTAACATTGGACCTAAACTGGCCCGAGAAATACCCACTACGGTGCCTACAGGTGATACAATATGCAATAACACTGCTGTAAAAGACACCATCTTCATAAAGAACACAGACGAAAGAGAGGTCATTGAAATCGTTAAATCGTTCAAAAGTAAAACATCTACTGACTGCGATGGTATTGACATGCTACTAGTCAAAACTGTTATCGAATGCATAGTGAAACCACTGACGTATATCTGTAACCTGTCTCTCCAATCAGGTATATTTCCCAATGCAATGAAAATAGCTAAAGTAATTCCGATTTACAAAACAGGCGACAGAGGGGAACCCTCAAACTATAGACCAATTTCACTATTACCGCAATTTTCCAAGATACTTGAAAAAATATTCTATGAGAGAATTGACAACTTCATACTGAAGAATGATTTATTGTGTGAGCAGCAATATGGGTTCAGACACAAAAGGACAACAGCATATGCCTTAATGGAATTTACAGAAAAAATATCAACAGCCATTGAAAATAAAGAGTATTCAGTTGGAGTATTCCTGGATCTTAAAAAAGCATTTGATACAGTAGATCACAATCTATTATTAAAGAAACTGCAAAATTGTGGTATTCGAGGGGTAGCACTGTCCTGGTTAAGTAGTTACTTAAAGAATAGATATCAGTTTGCATGTGTTAACAACAAAAACTCAGAGTTACTGAAGGTCACCTGTTGAGTTCCACAGGGTTCAGTTTTGGGACCATTATTATTCAATATGTATATAAATGATACATGTAAAGTTTCAGAAAAAATGGACTTAATATTGTTTGCTGATGACACTAATCTGCTATGCAGTGGAAACAATTTGGAACAACTTCTGGATACACTCGGAAAGGAATTAGGAAAGCTGAAACTGTGGTTTGATTCAAACAAATTAACGCTCAATTTAAGCAAGACAAAATTTATAGTCTTTAACAACCATCACAACTACCCAGTACCCAAACTCAGTGTAAATGGTGTAGAGATTGAAAGGGTATCCGAAACTAAATTCCTTGGAGTAATAATTGATAACAAACTGTGTTGGAAGCCACATATTAATTATATAAAAGGTAAAGTATCCAAATCAATTGCAATATTACACAGAGTGAAAAATTTGCTGAATCAACCCACACTATACACCTTGTATCATTCATTAATACTCCCATACATGACATATTGTAATGAAGTATGGGGAAATACATATAAAACAAACATATATCCACTCTTTATGCTTCAAAAGAGAGCTATTAGAATAATCAACAAAGCAGCTTACAGGGAACCAACAAACCCACTTTTTCTTTAACAAAAAACTCTCAAGTTGAAAGATCTGATTGACTTTAAAACCGCAATAATAATGTTCAAAGTGAAGAATCCATCACTGCCCGCAAATATCCAAAAGTTGTTCCAAACAAGGGAGAAACGATATCACTTCAGAGGAACATGTATATTTCAAAAGCCTACAGTGAGAACAACCACCAAGCAACACTGTATTTCAGTGCAAGGAGTCAGATTATGGAACGATTATGGACCTGAATTAAAATCATGTACAACGCTTGGACAATTTAAACAAAAACTAAAGGAAGAAATACTCCAAACATATTTACAAGACGACATGTAAACTCACATAAGGATTGACATTTCCAGCCTGTGTTGTGTTGTAGCTTAGTTTTTCTTTTTTTTCTTTTTTTCTCTGTGACACTATGTCTTAGATTTGTTTTTGAATAGTAACCGCTTAACTTAGACTAGCTCAGTTTTCTTTTTTCTCTCAGTCACTTTTTGTCTTAGCCTTGCTTTAAATTGTAATCGCTCTTGTCTTGTTTTCTCTTTTTTCTCCTTTGAATTCTTGGATGGAATATGGGTGGGCAATATAAGCTGCGGCTTCAGCCATCACCCATTTTGGATAACTCACGTGGAATTGTATAGTAGAAGGAGTCTTTGTCTAATTTGACCTTGTTGTTATATTATACAGTTTCTTTTAACCTGTAATGTACTATCCGAAATAAATAAATTCATTCATTCATTCATTCATTCATTCATTCATATATGTTAACTTATTTTTGTATGTTTTTTACCGCTGCTCTGCTTCTTTTGTCATTTTCTTTCAGAAAGCTTTATATAATAAATTTTTCTTTTTACACGCCTTTTGTAATCCTTTGGTTAACCATGGCTTATCGGCAAATTTATGTTTAAGCTTTTTCTTTACTAATGGACAATTTTTTTCATAAAGAATGGTTACAATGTTCATAAATGTGTCATAGGCTTCATTTACATCTGATACATAGACTTTTGTCCAGTCTTGCTTCAGAATCGGGGTGATGTGGTCACAAAATTTCTTTCCGGCCAGTAGGTGGGCAGCAGCTTTGTGTAAACACAGATACAGTAAAACACATTTACTACTACAATAATACGTAATGTTTCTCTCAGTGTTTGTTCTGTTTATAGCAGTGAAAAGAAATATCCACTCACATCTGTCAGATGATCTGTTCCCTTGAATACACCAGATGCATAATTAGTCTTAAAAGCAGAAACTTAGACATTTCATGACCAGCAGAGGGAGCAACATTGGAGTCCCACACCATCCTCCACTCTGCTGGGAGATAAGGATTTCACACACAAAAGAACAGCTACCTAGCTGATGTGGCCCGTCACATCATAACACTGGAGCATGACCACAGAATATCCTCCAGGTCAGGTGTCATGAGAACAGGGCCGTTGGTCCAGACCAGACAAGGCTGCCTCTGACCCCTCGGGGGAAATGCAAATATTTAGGGAGATATTTTTAGATGCAGCAAACATGTTTTCATGTTTTTATGCATGTTTGTGTATATGAACACACACAGCCATATATAGCTGTGGATTAGATTTTGTCCATGTGTTGTTTGTTTGGGACACCAAGCACTTTGTGAGCTGCCAGTTTGCTCTGTGTTGAACTATAGAAAAATTACCTTACACTGATCTGGAGCCACTTTTTACTGTCCCCCCAACATAGTCTAAATACTTCCTTGTTGTTTTATCAAAAAAGCAGAAAAGAAAAAAATTACAGTTTGCATAAAAGAAACTATAGATCTGTGATTTAAGTGTGGTATATTTACAAAATAAAAATAGCAAATAAACTTGGAAATTTAAATGAAAAAAGTTGTAGATCTAAGAAAAATGTATATTTAAGAGAGAGAGCGAGAGAGAGAGAGTGAGAGAGAGAGAGAAACTCTCCTCTGGCTTATGTTAACAGGCAAGTTTGTTTTAACCTCATTATAGGTTAAAATACGTTTTGTGATTTTTTTTTTCTTTGATTTTTTTTCTCAGGCAAAATTGTTTAAAATTTCTTTTTTCACAGTAAAAGGTACTCGCCCCTGGAATAAACAAGACAAAACAGTGATTGATGACATTATCTACAAGAAGGACTGTCATGATATAGAATTTCAGTTTTAACTGTTGCAATGTTATTATATGTAATAACATGCTGGGATAGGCTCCAGCCCCCCCGCGACCCGAAAAGGATTAAGCGGAAGAAGATGGATGGATGGATGGATGGATGGATGGATGGATGGATGGATGGATCAGCAGTACAATACAAAACTTACCAGGAAATCAAAAACCAGACCATCAGTAACGGACTAGCTCATTCTGGCCTGATGAAATTACCCAGCGAGTGCCCAGATCTCCTGACCATTGACCTTGACCTTAACCACAGCCTAGATACAGACCCCCTTGAGGATCATTTTTCTGAACATTGGGGAAATTACCTAAGAGGATTAATCATTTTCGTGAAACGGTAAATACTGACCTTTGACAATGACCTTGACCTTGAGCTCAAATTGGATGCAGACAAACCTGAGGACGATTGCATGTGAGTTTTTTGAGAATTGGTGTCATGAACCAACCTCTGGCTGGCAGGATAGATGGACTTAGGAGCGCAGGCAGAATTAGGTGCAAGATGATAATTTATTGATAAATAAAGAAACAAAACCACAGCACAGGGGCTGAAAAACGAAAGAGCCATTGAAGGCAAAAACTCACTCAGGGGCAGAGACAAGGAGACCGGAGGGAACACATGACTATGACACCACACTGAATAGAGACTCAGAAAGACATATATAGGGTACACAGGTAATCAACAAACACAGGACAGATGGAGACAATCAAGGGCTAAATGGTAGCACATGAGAGGAAACTGGCTAGAGACACAGGAGACACGAAGGACTGAGAACAATTGGTAAACAAGTACGGGGGTACACACGAGACTTGCACAGAAGACAAGGGAGGGCATGGTACAATAACCACAGGGACAACTTGACAGACTAAGGACCGGGGAACACAATGACAATCACAGAGGACCCAGGGGGAACACAGAAGGCAATAATGCAAATAATAACAATCAGAACGACAAGGGAAAACACAACAACATCAAAATTAACTTAGAGCGTGGGCATGAGCTGGAAACCATGCCCAGATCATGACAGGGGCTCCCTCAAGGATTCCAGATGCCCCTGAACAGACAAAGAAAAACAAAAAGCCGGGTGGGAGGAGGGGGACAAAGAACTGGAGAGAAATAGTCCACACAAAACAAAACAGAAACAGTACATCGGGTGGTCGGCTGGAGTCCAGGGACCACCACCTGGGGAATCAAGGCATGTCGGGGGGCCGACCAAAGTCCGAGGACCCTCAGACCAGAGAACAGGGTGGGTGGAAGGGCCAACTAGAGTCCAAGGACCTCCCAACCAAGGAGCAGAGTGGGTTAGAGGGCCGCCCAGAGTCCATGGGCCCCCAAACCAAAGAACACGGTGAATCTGGTGGCCTCCCAAAGTCCAATGGCCACCAGACGGAGGAACATGGTGCCGCAGGAATGTTGAGTCCAAATAGAGGAGGTGGAGCGAACTGCTCAGACAAAGACAGTCATGGTGGAGCGGACTGTTCAGACGACTCAGGTGGAGAAGACTGCTTGGACGACCCAGGTGAAGAGAACTACTCGGATGAACCAGGTGGAGCGGACTGCTTGGACGACCCAGGTGGAACAGACTGCTCGGATGAATCAGGTGGAGCGGACTGCTAGGTCAAACCAGGTGGAGTGGACTGCTTGGAAAACCAGGTGGAACGTGGGTCACTGAGAGAGCTGGAGCTGATGTGTGCTTTTGTTTAATAAATTACCATCATCTCACTGCATACTTGCCTGCACTTTGACTCCTCTCTCTAACCTCATATGACAGAATTAGACTTTTGGGTAAAGTCACAATCCTGCTACACTGTACATGTTGGCAAACATAAAACTTCCAGTGCATACAAAGGACCAGAGCACCTTGGCAGGTCAGCATCTCTTGCTAATTAACGTGGAGGATGTGACCGCTGTGTTCCAAGGAGGTGGAACGACCTCAGTGCCAAAACAGATGAGGCTTTTTATAGCCTCCTTTGTCAGATCTCGAGCCACACCGCATACATCATGTACGACAGGGTTTTATAGCCAACGTGTAGATGACCTGCAGAGGCCTTTTCTCAGAGGTCCCAGGTGACAGTGGAGGAAGCTGACAGACGTGGGCTGGAGCAGCCAGCAATGGGTTTCTCCAAAAGAATCGTTGCGTGTGAGGCAACTTCCTGCAGGGTTGGTTTGAGGTTCTGCCTGTTTGGGAGCCTCCTGTTGATCCCATGGGAGATGATGATACTTTCCTTCTTCATCGCCTGCTTCTCCTACAAGTGAGTAAGACATTACTGGCTCAGGCAATGTTTGTTTTATCTCTGCTGTCACCTTTATCAGCTCAGTGTTGGACAAGAAAAAAGCTCCAATAAAACAGTGACTCTCACATTTGAGAACTAATCTCTCACAGTGATGTCATTTCATATGCGAAGAAAGGCTGGAATTTCTCAAGTTGAGTTTTGTGTCATTTTCAAATGCAATTGACCACATTTGCTGAACTCTTACTGACTCACACCACCACTTGTCTGAGTCACTTAAACTGTCAGAGGCTGTGAAGGATGATCAGGAGGGAGCAGAGGGGAAAATGTGAGGGGAAAGGTGGAGGAGATGAGAGGAGGATGGACTGAGTCTTATCTCAAGGTTGCTCTAAGGGTCAAATGAAAGATAATATCATTACTACCGTGCAGGGGCGTTACAGTAGCTATTTCTGCTTGAGAAGTGCCAACTAACTGATCCAAGAAAATATTTGGACATAGTCAACTACTGGATTAACTCTGGGTTTATGGCTGCAGCAGTCGGTTGACAAAGAATGCATAATAGTAATTTATGTTTAGTAAAAGTTATAAAGCAATTTCTAAAGCTTTGGTACTCCAGTGAACCACAGGGAGAGCCATTATCCACAAATGGTGAAAACATGGAACAGTGGTGAACCTTCCTAGGAGTCACAGGCCGGCCAGAATTACCCCAAGAGTGCAGTGACGACTCATCCAAGAGGTCACACAAGACCCCACAACAACATCCAAAGAACTGCAGACCTCACGTGCCTCAGTTAAGGTCAGTGTTCATGACTCCACCATAAGAAAGAGACTGGGCAAAAATGGCCTGCATGGCAGAGTTCCAAGATGAAAACCACTGCTGAGCAAAAAGAACATAAAGTCTTGATGTTTTGCCAGAAAACATCTTGACGATCCCCAAGACTTTTGGGAAACTACTCTGTGGACTGAGACAAAAGCTGAACATTTTGGAAGGTGTGTGTCCTATTACATCCAGCGTAAAAGTAACACAGCATTTCAGAAAAGGAACATCGTACCAACAGTAAAATATGGTGGTGGTAGTGTGATGGTCTGGGGCTGTTTTGCTGCTTCAGGACCTGGAAGACTTGCTGTGGTAAATGGAACTATGAATTCTGCTGTCTACCAAAAAGTCCTGAAGGAGAATGTCTGGCCATCTGTTCATGACCTCAAGATGAAGCGCACTTGCGTTCTGCAGCAAGACAATGATCCAAAACACACCAGCAAGTCCACCTCTGAATGGCTTAAGAAACACAAAATGAAGACTTTGGAGTGGCCTAGTCAAAGTCCTGACCTGAATCTGATTGAGATGCTGTGGCATGACCTTAAAAAGGCGGTTCATGCTTGAAAACCCTCCAATGTGGCTGAATTACAACAATTCTGCAAAGATGAGTGGGCCAAAATTCCTTCACAGCGCTGTAAAAAACTCATTGCCAGTTATTGCAAATGCTTGATTGCAGTTGTTGCTGCTAAGGGTGGCCCAACCAGTTATTAGGTTTAGGGGGCAATCACTTTTTCACACAGGGTCATGTAGGTTTGGATTTTTTTTCCCTTAATAATAAACATCTTCATTTAAAAATTGCATTTTGTGTTTACTTGTGTTATCTTTGTGTAATATTTAAATCTGTTTGATGATCTGAAACATTTAAGTGTGACAAACACAAAAAAAAGAGAAATCAGAAAGGGTGCAAACACTTTTTCACACCACTGTATGTATACATATAACCAACATAAAAGTGTTGAAACGAGCTGGTCTACCATCAATGAAGGACATGCTAATACAGATGAACCTGAGATGGCTTGGACATGTTGAGAGGATGGACCACCAGCGTCTCCCTCAGCAGTTACTCTACTCACAGTTATGCGAGGGCAAACACAATCAGGGTAGACCAAGGCTCAGATTTAAAGACACTGTAAAAAGAAACTTGAAGAAGTTGGACATAGCAGGAGTTCCTGGCAGCAGAAGGCGAAGGACAGAGCTGCGTGGAGGAATCTGATCAGACCTAAATGAAACAGTCATTGTCACCCACGACAGACTGCTATGATGATGATGATGTATATATACATACTGTACATATACGTGCATGCACACACACACACACGTCCATCCATCCATCCATCTTCTTCCGCTTAATCCTTTTCGGGTCGCAGGGGGGCTGGAGCCTATCCCAGCATCTTTGGACGAGGGGCAGGGTACACCCTGGACAGATCGCCAGTCCATCGCAGGGCCAACACAGAGAGACAGACAACCATTCACTCTCACAATCATACCTAAGGACAATTTAGAATCCCCAGTTTGATGCCAATTAACCTAACTTGCATGTTTTTGGCATGTGGGAGGAAACCGGAGAAATCCCGGAGTAAACCCACGCAGACACGGGGAAAACATGCAAACTCCACACAGATCACTGTTGGTCGGGGGCTGGGATCGTATATACGTATATATATATATATATATATATATATATATATATATATATATATATATATATATATATATATATATATATATATATATATATACACTGTATATATATATATATATATATATATATATATATATATATATATATATATATATATAAATGTATATACATACACATACGTACATATACTAACATATACGCACACATGCACACACACACAGGGTCATGTGAAAAAATTAGGTCACTCTGTATAAGCCTGTGTTTTTTTAACATATTTGAACATATGGATGTTTAATATCAATGTTAAAAATACTGGGAGATTCATGTAATACAACGAAACAATTAAAAATGAATTAAAGACTTTTTTCAAACTTTCTGTAAAATGTAATTTTAAACAAATAGTGAGGAATAAATTAGGACACCCCCCATCTTTTTTGGGACACCCCCACATTCAGTCCCAGTTACAATGGCTAAAATAAATGTTAAAAAATGCAAATAAAAACAAAAACAAGATTAGACATAGATATGTGAACGTTTCTTAATAAAGAACTGAATATTTAAAGGGGTGTCCAAATTTTTTCACATGACTATATATATATATATATATATATATACTGCTCAAAAAAATAAAGGGAACACTTTGAAAACACATCAGATTTTAATGGGAAAAAATAAGCTGGATATGGAAATTGTGGCAAGCTAGTCCAGTTTACTCAGGTTAAAGGAACACTTTTTAAAAACATCTTCCAGGACATCTTTGAAAAAAATTACAAGCCAGAATTTGACAAGCTGAAGATCTGGTATGAGTACAGTACAGTACAGTACAGTACATTAAAAAGTGTTAAAGGAACACTTTTTAATCTGAGTAAGCTGGACTAGCCTGCCACAATTTCGATATCCAGCTTATTTTTTCCCATTAAAATCTGATGTGTTTTCAAAGTGTTCCCTTTATTTTTTTGAGCAGTATATATACAGTGGGGCAAAAAAGTATTTAGTCAGCCACCAATTGTGCAAGTTCTCCCACTTAAAAGATGAGAGGGGTCTCCAATTTTCATCATAGGTATACCTCAACTATGAGAGACAAAATGAGGAAAAAAAAAATCCAGAAAATCACATTGAAGGATTTTTAATGAATTAATTGGTAAATTCCTTGGTAAAATAAGTATTTGGTCACCTACAAACAAGCAAGATTTCTGGCTCTCACAGACCTGTAACTTCTTCTTTAAGAGGCTCCTCTGTCCTCCACTCATTACCTGTATTAATGGCACCTGTTTGAACTCATTATCAGTATAAAAGACACCTGTCCACAACCTCAAACAGTCAGACTCCAAACTCCACTATGGCCAAGACCAAAGAGCTGTCAAAGGACACCAGAAACAAAATTGTAGACCTGCACCAGGCTGGGAAGACTGAATCTGCAATAGGTAAGCAGCTTGGTGTGAAGAAATCAACTGTGGGAGCAATTATTAGAAAATGGAAGACATACAAGACCACTGATAATCTCCCTCAATCTGTGGCTCCACGCAAGATCTCACCCCGTGAGGTCAAAATGATCACGAGAACGGTGAGCAAAAATCCCAGAACCACACAGGGGGACCTAGTGAATGACCTGCAGAGAGCTGGGACCAAAGTAACAAAGGCTACATCAGTAACACACTACACCGCCAGGGACTGAAATCCTGCAGTGCCAGACGTGTCCCCCTGCTTAAGCCAGTACATGTCCAGGCCCGTCTGAAGTTTGCTAGAGAGCATTTGGATGATCCAGAAGAGGACTGGGAGAACGTCAAATGGTCAGATGAAACCAAAATAGAACTTTTTGGTAAAAACTCAACTTGTCGTGTTTGGAGGAGAAAGAACACCATACCTACTGTGAAGCATGGGGGTGAATACATCATACTTTGGGGCTGTTTTTCTGCAAAGGGACCAGGACGACTGATCCGTGTAAAGGAAAGAATGAATGGGGCCATGTATCGTGAGATTTTGAGTGAAAACCTCCTTCCATCAGCAAGGGCATTGAAGATGAAACGTGGCTGGGTCTTTCAGCATGACAATGATCCCAAACACACCGCCCGGGCAAAGAAGGAGTGGCTTCGTAAGAAGCATTTCAAGGTCCTGGAGTGGCCTAGTCAGTCTCCAGATCTCAACCCCATAGAAAATCTTTGGAGGGAGTTGAAAGTCTGTGTTGCCCAGCGACAGCCCCAAAACATCACTGCTCTAGAGGAGATCTGCATGGAGGAATGGGCCAAAATACCAGCAACAGTGTGTGAAAACCTTGTGAAGACTTACAGAAAACGTTTGACCTCTGTCATTGCCAACAAAGGGTATATAACAAAGTATTGAGATGAACTTTTGTTACTGACCAAATATTTATTTTACCGAGGAATTTACCAATTAATTCATTAAAAATCCTTCAATGTGATTTTCTGGATTTTTTTTTTCTCATTTTGTCTCTCATAGTTGAGGTATACCTATGATGAAAATTGGAGACCTCTCTCATCTTTTAAGTGGGAGAACTTGCACAATTGGTGGCTGACTAAATACTTTTTTCCCCCACCGTATGTACTCACTGCCAATGAAAACACAACACAATTTTTGTATAAATATTTTTGGATCCATCGTGGATTGGATCCATGGATTTGATTTGGATCCAGTTGAGCTTGAGTAATAGTGCTTGTATGACTCAAAATATATCTAGAACTCATTTTCAGTGGTTGTACTCACTGTCACGACTCACTACCTTTTTGAGGTTATTGTTTTGGGTACTCAGAAGTCAAAAATGGGTGATTTTAACGAGTTGTCGTCTTCCCTATATAAAGATGAACAAAAATGCAGAGCACTGTGTTGTTTAATCTCCACAATGCCACGTGAAGAAGAAGTCTTGGAAGATACTAGAGTGGCCATCACTGTCACCTGACTTGAACCTTACTGAAAATCTCTGGTGGAATGTGAAAAAGGCGGTTGCAGCGTGCAAACCCAAGAATATTAGTGAATTTGTTGTTGAATAATTTTAATTGCAACTGTGTTACTATCCCTTTCCATCACCACAGATCACAACTGCACCAGAAATTATTCAACCCCCTTTCAAATTATGTTTATTTTCAGAATTTACACTTTGACGTGTTTGCTGGCATGTTACATGACCCACTAAATTGGCTCAAGAAGAGGACAGGGATGTGTATAAACAATGATGTTTGCACTATACAATATCTAATTTTGTTGTACTTGTGTGTCTAGTTTTTCTGGTTTTGCACACCATTTTCCCCCTCCTGGTGATCATCTCATTTGTTGCAGCTGTTTACTTGTCCCCACCTGCACTGATTACAGCCTGCCTGCAAAAAGAGGAAATCAGTCTCACCTCAGCACAGAGATGTGAGACTATACAGCCAGCAGTCAGGGGCACTTAGGGTTACCACCTTCAGTGTAGAAAAATAAAGGGCCCTGCCGCATCCCAAGGTGATGTGTGGGACGCTAGTTGTGGTTTATCATAGCTTAATCATTGTATTAACATAGTATTCATCGGCCAAAGTTTGAAGTGTTTCTTTGACAATCTTTATCATTTTTAAGTTTGAAAGTCAAAATTTTCCTGTTTACTACAAATGAAATCAAAAATCTGGGTGTGCAAATAATTTATTTAAAATTAGAACTGTACAACTTGTTTATTAACATTTTTCTCTGGTTATGTAGAGTACAACTTTGCAATTTGCCTGGTGTTCATTGTTTTAGATACTGTCAAGCCAATCATTGAGTTCTTTCCCTCGGTGCTTATAAATATCTGTTATCAAGCCACTTCTAAAAAAGAGCAACCTAGACAGCTCACTCATGAATAGTTACAGGCCCATATCAAACCTCCCCTTTCTTAGTAAAATAATAGAAAATGCTGTCTTTCAACAATTGTACAACTTCCTGACATTAAATAACTGTTTTGATATCTTCCAGTCAGATTTTCGGCCACACCACAGCACTGAGACAGCTCTAATTAAGGTCTTTAATGGCATCTGCTCCAGTACAGATAATGGCAACATTTCAGTCTTGGTTTTATTGGACCTCAGGGCTGCATTCGACACAGCTGATCATGACATCTTACTAGACCAGCTGAAAAACTGTGTGGGACTTTCTGGTACAGCACTTAGCTGGTCTGAGCGCTATTTAAAAGACAGTGACTATTTTGTGTTGATAGGTAACTACAAATCTGAGCAAACAAAAATAACCTGTGCAGTTCCCCAGGGTTCCATTCTGGGACCTTTGCTTTTCAACATCTATATGCTCCCACTAGCTCAAATCATTAAAAACCAAACAAAACAAAATATATTACCATAATTATGCAGATGATACAAAAATCTACATAACCATCTCACCAGGAGACTATGGTCCAATTAAAACCCTGATGAAATGCACTGGTCAAATTAAAGCGTGGATGTGCCAGAAGTTTCTTCAGTTAAACGAAGACAGAACTGAAATAATAGTTTTTGGAGCCAAAGAAGAAAGACTAAAGTTAGTACTCAGCTTCAATCAATAATGCTAAAAACCAACAGCCAAGCCACAAATCTGGGTATGTTTCTGGACTCAGACCTGAATTTTAACAGCCACATTAAGACAGTAGTCAAGTCAGCCTACTGTGGATATACGTATATCCATGCATTTATCTTCAGTAAACTGGACTACTGTAATGCTGTCCTCACAGGTCTCCCTAAAAAGTCCATCCGACAGCTGCAGTTGGTTCAGAATGCTGCAGCTCGAGTCCTCACTAAGACCAAGAAAGTGGATCATATAGAGTAACTCCAGTTCTCATATCTTTACACTGGTTTCCTGTCAGTCAAAGAATAGATTTCAAAATACTGTTGTTGGTTTATCAAGCTCTGAATGATTTAGGGCCAAAATACATTTCAGATCTGCTAGTCCATTATGAACCACCCAGAGCCCTCAGGTCATCAGGGTCATGCCTACTATCTGTGTCATAAACCCTCTGTGCACTCTTCCATTGGGCACGGAGGAGAGAAGGAGAAATGAGGATTTAAATGCAGGGGTTGCCACACACACATGTATTGAGCACAGTGAAGGAAACCATACAAAATGGCAGAGCAGCTCGGGCTAAAACATAGTACACAGATGCTAGGCTGCACAGGGGGAAAGCGTAGCAGTTGTGCCGCACCAGGAAACGCTACAAGAGTCGCAGCACAACCGCACAGAGAAACGCTAGAGTTACTCACAGCCTAGGCAATTCAGATCCTCCAGGAGCGACGAGCAAAGTCCTTCAAAGACTGACGGGTGCACTATGAAGAACGGTAGTGTAACCCATACAATGAACCAGCGGCGTTTGTCCAGCAAAGAGCTGCTTATGAACAAACGCCGCAGATGTGGCAAATTCGGAACACCTGCGCGAGGCGCGGGAAGGATGATTACTAGGGCTGGAAACAGCTGATGGAGTCAGGGGGCGAGTGAGGGGGGCGTGGCTGGACCGACAGACTGTCAGCAGTGTGAGAGAAAGTAGGTCACAATGCTGACTAACAGCTGCCGGTCAGGCAGTGGCTAAGGATATGAAAATACACAAAGTGCACATAAACAGTGGAGCCAAAACCCGTAAAGAGATCAGGGCCGAACCGAGGAAAACCAAGCTGGCTCGGCTCATGACAATCTGTGCCCAGAGTTAGAACCAAACATGGTGAGGCAGCGTTTAGTTTTTATGCTCCTCACTTATGGAACTAACTCCCAGAAAGCATCAGGGCTGCTGAAACTCTCAGCTGCTTTAAATTGAGGTTAAAAACTCTCCTACTTGCTGCGGCCGTTCAGTAGCCTACAATGTACTGTAACTTTTATTTCTGTCATATTCTATTTTAGCAGTTTTTGTTTATCTTTAATTTACTTTTTAGTTTGCTTTTAAATTCTTGTTTTTGTAAAATATATGTTTAAACTTTAAGGGAGGGTTTGAGGACCCCCTCATAAAAGAAATGGAGTGGGTTAGAGGCCCCCCTGATAAAAGGAGTTTGAGGCTCTTTAAAGGGATTGACAAAACCTAAGGCTATTTGGATTAGTCAAAACACTGTCTGTTTTTTTTTTTTTTTTTTTTTTTTTTTTCACGTATAAAAAATAAAAGGAAAGGAAAGGAGGTTCGAGGCCTTCTCATGTGTAGATTCCTTTTGTACCTTGCTGTAATGCTTTAATGTTTTTATGTAAAGCACTTTGAATTGTTTTGTATATGAAATGTGCTATACAGAAAAACTTGCCTTGCCTTGCCTTGCCACTCACCTTGGCACTTTTGCAAACGTTTATGTTTGATTGATGCACGGGATAACCTCTTGGGACACGGTGCAGCCGTAGACATGTTGGTCTGTGAGAAGCTGGCAAGCTGCTGTGGTTGCTGCTGAGCCCGCTCAGCTATCTCTGGCCCAATCACTATTGAGCGATGGCTTCACGAGAGGTGCGTAAAAGTAAACAAATCAGCCAACAAGTACTGAGTAGGACGGCAACATGCAGAATGCGGATGAGATGATGCTGTGTTAAAGGCACCTAGTCAATACAGGACAAACCATGTCCTGTATTGAATCAATACAGGACGCATTATTTTAGTGTAAAAAATACAGGACGATACTGTATTTTACAGGATGGGTGGCAACCCTAGGGGCACCTCCAAACTTTGTGCAGTCAGTTCTCCCTTCATGCTCTCTTTCTTCTCTTCCAATGCAGGAAATCATAAGCGCTCAACTATTTACCCTCCATTGCCCGATATACTCTGCTTTAATCTCTTCCAGGACCTCTTACCTGTACACAGGTGGACTGGATCCTTTCTCACAGACTAACCACCAACTCACCTTCGGCCGTAAGTCAATTCATCATCACAAACTGCAATATCAAACTGTCATTAACCTTGGGCTCGAGGCTCCCCCATCGCCACCATCTACAGTCAGTACTTAGCCTGGTACTCATACGGCAGAAATCTGCAACCACCTGTAAATACAGCCGATAGGAAGAGACTGAACAAACTGATTAAGAAAGCTAGCTCTGTCCTGGGGCAACGCCTTGATCCGATGGAGGAGATAGGAGAGAGAAGGACGGTGGCTAAACTGTCATCTCTGCTGGAGTCCGAGTTCCACCCTATGCAGGACATACTGGATGCACTGAGGAGCTCATTTAGCAGCAGACTACATCATCCCAGGTGCACAACCGAGAGGTTTTGTAGGTCCTTCCTACCAACGGCTGTCAGACTGTACAACCTAAGCAGGGCTGCTCGCAGAGATAGCAAAAAGACGTAACAAACTAATAGTTTTTTTTGAATGCAAAAGATGCAATAGACTTACACAATGGTCCTCTCCGGCATACAACTAGGAACATACCGGTCGCTATGGAGGGTGAGAATATGTATGGGCACATAATCATACCATGTAGGATAACTAAATAGACGGTTATGCTGTTTCATCCCACCTAGCAACAATGCTCTGCACTGTGTGTGTTTATATATTTACATATTTATTCCATCTAGCTACAATGCTCAGCACTGGGTGTGTTTATATTTATATATCTATATATTTATTCCATCTAGCTACAATGCTCCGCACTGTGTTTTTATATATCTACATATTATTCCATCTAGCTACATTGCTCCGCACTGTGTGTGTTTATATACTTGCATATTTATTCCACCTAGCTGCAATGCTCCGTACTGTGGGTGTTTATATATTTACATATTTATTCCATCTAGCTACAATGCTCTGCACTGTGTTCATATATTCATATATTTATTCCATCCAGCTACAATGCTCTGCACTGTGTGTTCATATATTCATATATTTATTCCATCCAGCTACAATGCTCTGCACTGTGTGTCTGTGTGTGTGTGTGTGTGTGTATATATATATTTTATAGTAATATGTACATATGTATATTAGCTGCTCTTGCTTGCTTGTTTTTTTTTTTGTTTTTTTTTTTCTTGCCTTCTGATTGTTGCTCTGAGTGTTGCTATCCCTGTGCTGTTGCAATCCTGGAATTTCCCCGTTGTGGGACTAATAAAGGCTTATCTTATCTTATCTTATCTTATCTTATACTCACTGTGTCCTGAAGAAAACAGCACCTGTCAGAAAAAGACAACCTATTTTCATACAACCATGCTTGCCATTTCTCTCCTCTCGCCCTCTGCAGGGTTGCCATGTTTTCACCACATGACTTTTTTTCACTTGTACATATTGTAAATAAACTCAGTGAAACTGCTTTGAGTCTCCTCAAGTCTGCATCTGGGTCTATAAGTCTGAAAATATATTGGTGTGTGAAATGACAACAAGCCTATTATGTTCTATATTACACTCATTGTGGTGTTTAGGAACAATTAACTGTGGATGAAGCCAAATTTGAAAATATTTTGGACTAGATGTCCTGACAAGCTGGAGTCTGCAAACCTCTACAGCACTGCCAGACATACGATAATTGTTGTATAATAATTTTGCCCTCTGTATAATGCACGATCAATAAATCCAAAAATCCCATAATGTATGATAATTTGACCCCTTCATTACATGGCAACTTAATACATTAGCAAACACAATTGTCATAACCTCTCTGTGCGCTTCTCAACAGCGCACGGAGGAGGAGAAAAAGGACAAATGGACTTAAGTGCAGGGTTACACCAAACACATTTATTAACACAAAAAGGCACATACAAAAGACACGACAGCTCGGGTATGCTAAAGAGTCCTTCAGGACGCCCAACACACACACCGGAGAATTAACTGGGCAACAGCCAAGGCGTAGTGGCTGTGCTGCACAGAGGAACGCTGCAGAAAGCGAAGCAGCACAGCGGTGAAAGACACACTACAGTTTACTCACGGTGAGGGGGCAGTCTGAGAAATCCAGTCTCCCGGCGAGCACACACACAGAAACAGTCCTTGAGTAGACGTGGTGGTTAGACAGCAGAGAATGACCATCTAACACACATAATGGCCCAGCGGCGTTTGTCTAGCAAAGAGCTGCTTTAGTACAAATGCCGCTGGTGTGGCAAATTCGGAACACCTGGGCAAGGCGCGGGAAGGATAATTACCGGGACTGGAAACAGCTGATGGAAGAGCGAGGGAGAGCGAGGGGCATGGCTGGACCAACAGACTGTCAGCAGCATGGGAGAAGGTAGGTTACAGAGGCTGACTAACAGCTGCCGGTCAGGCAGTAGCTATGGGTATGGAAGGAACACATAATGCACACATACAACAGACCCAAACTCCACAGAGAGATCAGGGCCGAGCCGGGGAAAGCCAAGCCGACTTGGCTCATGACAGAGCCCCCCCTTTAAGGGGTGGATTCCCAGACACCCAATGTAACATCAAGACAACCCCCCCCCCCACCCCCAACAGGAGCAACACCCACAACATGAACCCGGGTGGGAGGTAGGGGGAACAGTAAAGGAGGGAACACTATGCCCCGCCCAGGGTCCACGATTAACCCCCCCAAATCCATGGGCATTGGGGCCCCGGAGGCCGCCCAGAGTCCCAGGCCCAGCAGAAGGTCCGGTGGACGGTGTCTGGCGGCCTGCCGGAAAACATGGGCCACCTGACCCAGGGTACCAATCCATCTGGCGGCCGGCCAACGTTGATCAGCCACCAGGACTGAAGGGATGACACAAGAGGCGGCCTGCCCACCGCAAGGCTGACTGGTGGGTAACCGGACCGGTTAGAGGAAACCTCCACGGCGTCCTCAGGGTGGTCCGCAGTGGCACCCATGGTGGCACCCGACAGGGCCGGCTCCGCTGCACCCACGATGGACTCCAGGGGGAGCCTAGCTGCACCCGCGGTGACCTCCGGCTGAGGCTCTGCAGCACCCATGGTGACCTCCGGCTGAGGCCCAGCTGCATCTGTGGTGACCTCCGGCTGAGGCCCGGCTGCACCCGCGGTGACTTCTGGCTGAGGCCCAGCTGCACCCGCGGAGACCTCCGGCTGAGGCCCAGCTGCACCCGCGATGCACCCCAACCGGGCCGGCTCCGCTGCACCCGCGATGGACTCCAGCGGGAGCCTCACTGCACCTGCGGTGGCCTCTGACCTGGAGTGAGGTGTCCATGATGGGTCTGGGCAGGAGCGCAGCACCCACGTCGGGCTAATCCTGAAGTGCAGCCCCAATGATGATCTGAAGCCAGCCTGCTGGACCCATGGTGGCACAGCCTATGGAGGAGACCACACGATGACCTCAGACCTCAGGGGAGGTGGACCCGCGACGTCATCGGGTGGTGACACCGGCTCCACGAGGACCCCTGGAGATGGTTGTTCTTCTCCGGTGACCCTAGAAAATGGCTCAGGAGCTGGAGAAGAAACAGGGTCGTTAGGGTCACCAGCAGCGGCGGAGCCCGGCGAGGGAAGTTCAGACACAGTTGTGCACTGCGCCCGACTCTCCTCACCTAGAGCCAGACAAGATCTCTCTAAAACTGCCATGAGAAAAACAAGAGACAACACTTGCCTGAGCTTGAGCTCCACCGCTGTCCAGGACTCCATCGATCCTGGTGATGAACACTCGGGCCCGGCCTCCAGGAAGTCCAGCTCAGGCTCCCAGTCCGCTGCAGACACCTCTGCAGCTGGCGAGATGGTGATTGCAGTCCTATTGTCCTCCTGCAGCGGCTCCAACGCTGGGGATTCATCCGGCATGGCTGCAGGGGGACCTCTCAGTGCTGGCTCCGGGAAGGGAACGTCCGGAACCATCGGATCCTCCACCGTCTGGCGGCTCGGTTCCAAGACCGGCAGGCACTCAGGGATGAAGGGAGGAGACACAGAGGGAGTAGGGGATGAGTTCACAGCTGCAGCTGGAGGAGAGGACCCAGCGGACTGCTGGAACTGGGCCTCTCCCTCGGGAGACAGACAAGGTTCAAAATAATTAAGTTCAATTAGATGAAAGGACCCTTGCCCGTCGTCCCGGTGTGTGATGTTCGCAGCTGTAGCTGACTGGCCGTCACTCCTCTCCATATCCACGGCCATACCGGTCCTTTCCAATGGTGACGGGGAAGCACGATCCAATGCTGATGACTTCTCACACTCGAAAATCAAAGGGGGAGACACGGAAAGGACAAGAGAAGGGTTTACCTCCGCAGCTGGAGGAGAGAGCCCAGTGGACTGCTGGAGCTGAGCCTCTCTTCCGGGAGACAGGCAACGTTTATCATCATTACATGGAATTAAATGAGAAAACACTTGCCTATTCTCCTGGTGCTCGATGTTGACAGCTGCGGGCAGTTGACAGTCATCCCCACCCCCCCCACCCCCCGTCACTGGCTGTTTCGGCCCCTTCACACAGTAGCTGACGAGCCGGCTCCGATGACGTGGAGGTGGGCGTAGCAGATGGAGGATTGGCGAGACCTTTATGGCGAGTCCTTCGGGAATGGCGGCGATGAGAGGAAGCAGGCAACGTGTTCTCCGATTCCACCAGAGAACACCCCTCCTCCATCCGTAATTCTTCTCCCGGGAAGCACGAGGGCATGGAGGGAACGGGAGAAACAGGGAGACAAACAAGATCGGCAGCTGACAATTCATCAGGAATCAGGCAAGCTGCTTCAGGTGTCATTAACAGTGACTGAATAAACACTTGCTTGAATTCCTGTGGTTCGATGACGTCAGCTGTTGTCTCCGTGGTCGAGGCATACTTGTCGTTCAGCTGGAGCGCCGCCCTCCTCGGGGAATATTCCTCCAACCTCTTGGCCAACTCTGGAAGAAGCCACGGTTTCACCTCCAGGAGTTCTGTCTCCGCCAGAAGAACCTGTTTTCATTCCTTCAGCTCATCTGGGGACGGAGCGGACCACGGCTTGGGATGGGGAGGCAGGGCTGTCGTCGGCGAGGCTGGATGCTTCTTCCGAGGGGGATTCCTCCTCTTCTTCCTCACGGACAGCTCGGGAACCAGATAGTCTGGGATAGTCTGGAATGCGAAGCACCGTGCTGGGCAGTGAGTCACCAATGCAGAGGAGCTCCGTGCTACCTGGAGAAGTGAGCGGTGTAGTCGCGAGGAGCTTGAGCACCGGGAGATCCTCATCCTCATTCTCGCATTGCACGGTGAAGATGTCCCGGAGAATCTCCATCGCTTCGAGATGATCCCAGAGGCTGTCTCGCTCCATCACCCTTCTCGCTGTGTCCCGAGCCTGATGAGCCGTTTTGGAGGCACAGGGCTCCAGTGTCCATGAGAGAATCTCCTCCAGGAAACACAGAGAGTGCAGCTCCCTCTCCAGCAGCTCCACCATCGTGCCCGGAAAGCAGGTGAGGAAAAAACGGGACAGTCCAAGAAGTGAAAAAATGATTCGTGTGGGTGTAACCCGCTAAATCCTTTTAAACGGCTGGACCATTCTGTCATAACCTCTCCGTGCGCTTCTCACGGACTGTCAGCAGCGTGGGAGAAGGTAGGTTACAGAGGCTGACTAACAGCTGCCGATCAGGCAGTGGCTATGGGTATGGAAGGAACACATAATGCACACAAACAACAGACCCAAACTCCACAGAGAGATCAGGGCCGAGCCAGGGAAAGCCAAGCCAGCTCGACTCATGACAACAATGAGGATATGGATCCTGAGCATACATCAGGGGTGTCCAATCATGTGCCATGGAGGGCCAAACCCTGCAGGCTTTACCTCCAGCCAGTGTCTTCAACAGCAGATTCCACTGAATTTCTTCCCACTGATTGCTGATCAGTGAAAACACCTGCTGAAGAGATGGGGTAGAAGAGAAAACCTGCAGGGTCTTGGCCCTCCATGACACATGATTGGACACCCCTGCCATATATACTATGCTTGTTTTTATGCATCATCTCACATGCAATTGATGCACAATGTAGTAAGTGGTGACACAAGAGTCAAGACATGGAGGACAATGAGTGTGGGCTGTATGAAAAAGAAGACTGAAGACTCCTGCCGTGGTAGCAGAGAGGCGGATGCAGGCTAGAGATCCACAGTTCACTAAAACGTACTGAGTCAAGTTAAAAAGATCTGTTCAAAATATCTGTACACTGAATCACTCAGTGCTGTACTGGAGCTCCAACTGCCTACCACTCATTGAGTTGGCTGAACAGAGTTTAAGTTTAATGTTTATTTGAAAGGGACATTACATGCTAATGAACATTAATACAAATGTAAGTATGCCAGATTTAGCAATACTGCTAATTTGCATCTGTAGTCTCCCGGCGGGTCACAAAAACACACAAGCAAACAATCATACACGAGCAGAACAACTGCAATGAAACTGTACAAAGTGGATATGCTAAAGTGCAAGAGTGAAGGTGCTACAAAACAAAACCTTCAAATGTCACACGAGTGAAGGGCTCGTTTGCTGCCTAGGGGGGTGATTCAGCAGGTGATTCCTGGCGTCCAGTAGAGTTACAGTAAATGATTTAGTACAGTACGTTCAGCCAAATGAATCCTTCATGAACATTACAGCAGTAATGCAGGCATGACAGACTCAGAAAGTAAACAACATCGACAGCAGGCTTGAGAAACGAAAGAGTGAAAAAGTCCCGTTTCTTTGGGTGGTTCAAACCTGTTGTTGGCGTTAGCACTAAAGCTTTCTTTTGGTGCTGCAATGTGCAAATGTCATGTCAATAAAACTGTGAAACAGGTTTCTATGGCGATTTCTTCAGTTATCAGAGGCAATTCAGTAATAGTTTAGGTGGATCAATTGAACAGAGTACTATTGAACAGAGATTCAACAGAAGCCATGTAGAAGATAGTTAAGTATTACTAATATTCTGGGCTGTTCAGTGCAGGCCAGGGATTCACCCTGTACTCCTCACAGGTAGAAGCGCTGGTCTGCAAGAGGCGCTTTTTTCTCAACTGTTCTGTTAGATAATTTAAAAGTAAAACTGAGTTAGAGGCTATAATATGCAGGAACCGAGACTTCAATAATGAGGCCGGAGGTGCAGTAGAACGTAACTTTATTATAGAACTCACAATATCACAGGCGCTCCCGTCTAGGCAGAGGTGAGGTCAGAAAAGAGACCGTCCCTCTTCCGCATCGGCCCTTTATACTGTGGGTGGCAGAGGAACCGGAAAGGTGGAGCCGCTACCCATAACACACAGCAACATAATATAATAAACAATATTTAATACATCAACCCCCCCCATAAAAAAAGTCCAAAACACACACACACACTATTTAGGCCCTCCCAAATTTACAGCCCGAATCACACACTAACAGTAAACAGAATGATTAAGGCCTATCCATGCACACAAAAAACTAAAACTAGAGGGGGAATAGGTGGACTACTGTCCCACCCCCACACGGCTAGATGGAATATTCTGCCATCTTTATTATTATATATAGTCCATGAAATGAAAAATCCACCGTGTTCCTACTATAAACATAAAACAATCCCATAAACATATATACAAACAGAATAAACCCTTAAATATGAATTCAAAACACAGCCATCACATATGTTAGTATTCACACCCACATCATGTTATGAACACCCCAAAACCCAGGCAGTCCTTTCAGCAACTTCATGTGTTAAATGCAATGCTATAATCAACTCGTACCTTGGACTATTCAGACATTACCATCTTGACTTAAACACCCTGGTAAAATTCTTTTGTAAATTGGGCACTTCACATAGCAACTTTTATGTATTAACCATAATGACATAACTGCAACGTAGCCTGGGCAATGCACACATCAACCGTGTATTAAACACGTTAATACAATCACCATTTGGTTTTCTTCCCTTTTTTTAAAAAAACAACTTTGGCAATTCACATATTAACAACGTGTGGAACATATAGGCTATGTGGCTCGGCCAATTAACATCATAACATTCAGCATAACCCATTGCCCATCTACCACCATACAGTCTCAATGGAGAAACCAACCACCGGAGACCTGTCCGGCGGGTCCCTTCCAGAGCTTCTTCTTCGCTTCGCCCCTGGAGATGAGCCACGTCGGAGCCCCGACACCTCCTTCTCCTTGCTGGCACACCGTAGCTCGTTGGGGTGTCTCCATGAGTCATCGGACAGCTGAAGGTATCCATCTTCCCAAACAGCCACCACCTGCAGCTACCCCTGGTCCTCTCATCGTTTCTGCTTGCCATGGATCCCTCTCAGCCGAGCTGCCTCCCTGGGTCGAACCATGTCAGTGACCCCTAGAGGAGCTCGACTCAGCTTCCAATGTCCACGATGTCTAAACTGGGCCTCCTCTCTGGGTCGAACCACATCAGCGACCCCCCGAGAAGCCCCACTCGGCCTCCAGTGTTTCTGTGTGGCACGTCTGTTCACCGTGCCAGCCGGTCCTGCCCCGCTCTCTTTCATTTGTAATGCCAGTGAAGCCGTTGTAGCCCCTTGCTTCTCGATACCTCCCGGCCGAACTCCGGAAGTATAGGGAGCCATCCTCTCAGCTCCACCCGCCGTCACTGGTGTTCCCCCATGCCGCCCAGTTCCCACATCCAGGGTAACTTGGGCCCTTTCACCTGAACCCTCCCATGATGGCCCTGGGTGGGATCGGTCCTGTCCATCTCCCAGAATACTAGGTCAAGATTCGTCCCATACTGCATTGTCCACCACTCTTGGAACCGGCCGGTCCCACAACCCACGGCCCGACCACTCCTCTCCAATGCCACTGGTGATCGTAAAGCCCAGTCCGTAGAAAAGGTCACAGCCTATCACTTTCGACCCGCTGACGGTCACCACGAACTGTTTGTTGGACACCACCGCTGACTTGTACCTCGCCGTCAACTCCAGCAAACCCACGATGGCCAGTCTGTTACCTCCATATCCACAAAATGGCGTCAAGAGACCTCTCACGTGATAATGCGGGAACAAACTCCTCAGAGTAGGCCAATTCAACACGGACACCGCTGCGCCTGTGTCCACCAGCAACGGCACTTCCACGCCATCCACAACCACCGTACAGTATATGTGGCCATCTGTGCTCGGGGAGATGGTATGAATAACCATAGGAGTCGGAGTGGGGGAGTCCACTTCATGTTGCCGTTCCCCTCGCTCAAATTTTCTGCAGGCCCTGGCGAAATGGTGTAGGAGTCCACACTTGCCACAGCGTTTGTCCCTCGCCGGAAACTCTCTTGCCTTATATCGGTGCTTGGTGGACCCGCAGCCCAAAGATCTGGGCGATCCCGGGGCAGACCTAACTTTAATAGCTGTAGCGTCTTCTTTGTCTTCTGCGCTATCATCGCTACCCGGGTCCACAGCCTGCGCCGCTGACTGTGAGTCAAGCTGCCTCAACGTCATTCTCTCACCGAGGTCCTTTGATAGTTTATCTGCTGCTTCGTACTACTGAGCTATCTCCACAGCCCTGGTTGTCAGTTCACCGGAGTGCGTGAGGACTCTTGAACATGCTGCAGAACATCGCGTGTGCTCTGCTAACTGATCACGGACCATTTCTTCCTCCAAAGTCCCGAATTGGCACTCTCAAGCCAGCTGGCGCAGATCCGCAACATACCGTTGCACTGACTCTCCCGGCCGCTGGCGGCGCTGTCGGAACTGGATCCTCCGGACGATGACGTTCTCAGGAGTGTGAAAGTAGCGCACCATTAGCTCAACCACATCCTCAAAACTATCGCTCTCACCCAATGTGCTGAGAATATGTTGCCCCTCCATGCCGAGATTATGGACCAGTATCGCTCGTGCACGCAGTTTCTCCAATTTGCTGAGGTTCAATGCCACCAAATAATTTTTGAATACAGTAAACCACCTCACCCAGGGAACTGGCGGCTCGCTGGGAAGATCCAAAAATGCTCGAATTCTAGAAACTCTTTTACTCATTGCTTTATCCTCATAGCCAAATATTATGTCCATAACCAAGACTTCAATAATGAGGCCAGAGGCGCAGTAAAATGTAACTTTATTATAGAACTTTATTATAGAACTGCACGGTGGCGCAGAGGTTAGCACTGTGGCAGCACAGTTTACCCTCGGCCGGGGGATCGCGGGGATCGTGAGATCGTGGGTTCGATCCCTGCCCCCGACCAACAGTGATCTGTGTGGAGTTTGCATGTTCTCCCCGTGTTGCGTGGGTTTACTCCGGGATTTCTCCGGTTTCCTCCCACATACCAAAAACATGCAGGTTAGGGATACGGAGCACTTGCGCACGCAGCGACCGGCAGCTGGTGGCTTGTCACCAGACTGCAAAACAAATCTACCTACGGGTACAAAATAAGTAATAAAAAAAAAAAACAAAAAAAACCTCACAATATCACAAGCGCTCCCGTCTAGGCAGAGGTAAGGTCGGAAAAGAGACCATCCCTCTTCTGCATCAGCCCTTTATACTGTGGGTGGTACCGGGACCGGAAAGGTGGAGCCGCCACCTATAACACACAGCAATATAATATAAACAATATTTAATACATCACAGATCTGTGATCATGTGTTATTGAAGCAGATGGTCCTGAGCCACATCAGAATGCAAACTGGGTGTGCATGATAATTCTCCTCAAAATACAATAATTTTAAGTATCTGGTACGAGTAAAATAAGTAAAATAATTCACAAACACTAATTACAGTCTGCCTCGTAGCCATTTCCTCCATAGGCCAAAGTAAGTAACTGCAGACAAACAAAATTTTGCATAGGTTCCCCAAAAACAAGCAAACGGCCCAGGTCCATCTCACTCAAAGCTACTGCAGCACAGTGTGTGCCCAGGCATAAGTTTTTTGTTTCCTACATGATATGATGTATTTAAAATGAAAAAAAGTTTCATGGAGCACAGATAAAAAAACAAATTTCAGTAAAAATAAAATAAAAGATAAATTTATCAAAGGATTATTTGCAAGAGATCTTCAGAGCTCTTGTTTAGCCACATAGAAAGCCACAGGTGTGGGCCATGATAGGTAAGAGAAACACGGTTAAAACACTTCACAATAATAAAACCAAACGAATACAAAATGACCACTTACCTGCATAATGAGATAAGAATTATGAGATAATGAGACAACAAAAGTGTTACCAAATATGACAACTGAAGCTGTAGTAGCAACGCAGTGTAATGCCTGATTTAGGCTGTGTCCAGAGGGGTTTTTTTCTGCTGGAAGTGCTCTGGGCCTATTTTTCATAGTACTGGACAACTCTGCGCACTATCCTAGCAACAGCTTGACCTGTCACTCACACTTGTGCTTCGCCATTTTATACAGAGAGATGCTACTGACTGGACTATGCTGCAACAAACTAGAAAATAAAATTCTGATTGGCTGATTAGGGGAGTGTGCCACTGACAAGCGCTCTGAGCACAGTGACAAAAACAGCTAACTGCTGACACCATTTTTGGACAAAGGGAGTTGAGCCCATTAAACTGTTGACAACATAGAAAATGAACAGAAAATGCTCTCTGTTGACGCACAGCCTCATCGTCAAAACAACGCCTTAGCTCTGGCATAGCAATGGACCCGATGCCATACTCTACCTTTCGCCGTAACCTGACATGCACCTCTCCAGAAATGTAACTACCCATTGCAGAGCTGCAGACCACAACAACTGTGATTGGTCCACTTCATCGCCGCCTACAGAGTTCACCTGTTCTTTGCTCCTTCTCCATGTTGCCACTTCCAAAGTGTACTGGATAAACAATGGGCTGAATCAAAGGAAACAGGACCGTCTGTATGACTCTTCCTCACCTATTTAAAGATTTTCAAATGGCAGTGATCATATGTGCCATTTCCTCCACATCTTAGACCTGGAACCTTCTAGCTGTGAGGCAACAGTGCCAACCACTGTACCACTGTACTACCAACAGTGTAGTCTACTATGTGATTGATGTAGAAGTATAATTCAGGCTTTATAAAAACGAAATAAGCAAAATATTGAAATAAAAATAAAGAATGTCATCTGTCAAAAATGTACCTAATACCAGTGTAGCTTAGCAAGAAAAAACAGTAGGTGTACACGAGGCATGATCCTCTCATCATGCCCATGTTTCCATCAGTCAATGCCATACTCGTGAAGACACAGACAACCAAATACCAAAACATGTATAGCTACAAGTGGCCATTATCTGGTTCCAAGCAGGTGTAGACTCCAAGATCTTGTATTGCTTAGCAACAGCATTTAAAACCCAAGGGTTGCTACTCATTAGTTTTTAAAGCAGTATTGTGTAACATTCTTGTTTCTTGTAGGAACACTGAAAAGGCCACAACCATGGGAACCATGACCCCAGTCCCAGCAGCCAACCACAGGGCTTTTTGTTGTTGTTGGCTAAACTACTAACTAACTAACCTGCACTTATAAAGCGCTTTTCTAGTCACAAAGACCACTCAAAGTGCTTTCATTAATACTAACCCTCTATTCTAAGGGCCTATAGGAAACAGATATCTAGGGACAATTTAGAGCAGCCAATTAACCTAACATGCATGTCTTTGGCATGTGGGAGGAAACCGGAGAAATCCCGGAGTAAACCCACGCAACACGGGGAGAACATGCAAACTCCACACAGATCACTGTTGGTCGGGGGCTGGGATCGAACCCACGATCCCACGATCCCCACAATCCCCCGGCCAAGGGTAAACTGTGCTGCCGCAGTGCTAACCACTGCGCCACCGTGCAGCCCGTGCAACCTAAAGTCATGCCCTATGATTTGCTGCTGAAACCGAGGCCACAGTCGCCACAGCTGCTGTCCCCCAAGTAAGCACACGAGAGAGTTGTTGCAGACAATGTGGGCCCACTCAGGCTAAGAAGGAAGTGACACTCACTCGGTCAAATGCAGTGTACCATTAAAATAACTTTGCACACATTATTTTGAGGTGAAACTCTTATATAGTGTTGCTTTAAAATGCACAGAAGAGGCATACTGTACTTTTGTTGTTCAGAAGAAGACTTCCATGGCAAGATTTGAACCTGAAATCTCCTCCGTACCAAGCACTCACCTTAACCACAACACCACAACTCTAGCTTTCTCAAATGATAAATGTTCCATTGAAAGAATTCCCAGCAGCAGTATTACAGCATTTTAAACTTAATGTGCACTACACATAGTTTTTGTAGAACGGCACCGAAGGCGTTATTTCACAAATGTTTTAATTCAGCGATGCAGGAAGAAAGCAGGTGTACATACCAGTAGTCCTGGCTGTGTGTGTGTGCCACGTACGTGACGTGACGACGTGATGACATCATTCTACATCCCCCTTCTTTAGTATAGAACTTTGGTACAAAGAGAACACTATTGACTCTTGGATTGGTATGAGAAAACATGTCACATTCCTGTGAGAGTGAGTATACTGTGACGAATAAACAACTAGTAAAATAACTTTCAATAGCACCACATAACATACCTATCTTGAAAATAAACTAATGCCTGGCTTGCAAATAAAATAAATTCCCGTGACACAACATAACTGATCTAATTTGAAAATGAACTTATGCCTGGCTTGTAAATATGTCTATATTTCAACACGAAACTACAAAAACATCAGCTTCAGTAAATGTCACAATCAGTCTGTATTGTACTTGGGATTAGGCTTCAGGAGTCTACCAAACCTGGAACGGGCCAGGGGGGTCTCGGTGACTTGTGGGAGCGATGGCTCTCCGAGGAGGCCAGGCGTGTGGTCAGTGTGCGCAGCAGGAAGCCTGGGAGGAGCGTGCACAGCGGCCTGCCTGGGGGAAGTGTGCACGGCATCATGCCTGGGAGGAGATGCGGGTAGACTGGGCACAGTCTCACTGCTGGTCTTCTGTGTTGGTGAGTCTGCCGGTGAGGCTGGATCTGGTTCTGGTTCTGTTGGTGGTGGTTCTGTGACTGGCAGCAGGTGTCGCCGGTTCCGGCGGTATTCTTTTCCTCCTGATTCCACCACGTAAGACCGTGGCTCTGCTGCGATTCTTTTGATGATGCCAATTTTGTCATGTCCTTTCTCTGTTTGCAGGCGTACTACTTGGGAGCTTTGGAGCGGGGGAAGTGGCCGGCTGCCACGATTGTAGAATCCTTTTTGTGCTTGCCTCTTCTTTGACAGGTGGGCATGGATCGACTCTGGATTCTTGGACATTGGCTTAAGCAGGTGCCTGCTGATGGGAATATTTGTGCGTGTCTCTCTGGACATCAGTCTTTGTGCAGGTGAGCCCAGCGTGCCGTCTCGTGGGACATTTCTGATGCTCAGAAGATTGAGGAACAGGTCAGTACCGTCTCTTTTGGATGTTTCCAACAGTCGTTTTGCACTCCGTACGGCTCTCTCTGCCAGCCCGTTTGCTTGATGATACTCAGGGCTGCTGGTGACATGAGTGAAATCCCAGCTTTTCGCAAAGTCTTGGAACATCTGACTAGTGAATTGTGTTCCACAGTCTGACAGCAGCTTGTGGGGGACTCCGTGGACTGAGAAGTGACGTTTCAGCTTGTTAATTACACATTGTGATGTGATTTTCTTGACTGGATCCAGTTCATACCATCCTGAATAGGAGTCTACCAGGACCAGGTAGTGCTGGCTGTTCCATTCGAACAGATCTGTTGCCACTGTTGACCACGGGAGCTCTGGGACTGTGTGTGGTTGCATTGGCTCCTTTTGCTGATGTGGTTTAAGGGCATTGCAAGTGCTGCATGACTGTACAAAATTGTCAATGTCTCTCGTCATTGTGGTCCAATATACTATGTTGCGTGCTCGCCGCTTGGTGGCTTCAGCACCGGGGTGTCCTTTATGGAGCAGCAGGAGATATTCTTTGTGCAGCGTTTGTGGAATTGTTGCTCTTGTACCTTTCATGATTATTCCATTTTCCACACAGAGCTCATCGCGGAACGGGAAGAATTCTTTCACTGTGTCGGGTACTTTGCTCAACCTATCTGGCCATCCATGCTTGATGATGTTGCTCAGGGCCTGGAGGGCGGTGTCTTTCGCTGTATGTGTGCGGAGTTCTTCCTGACGACTGGATGAGATGTGCTGCACCGTCATTACCTCGAAGTCCTCACGTTCAGTGGCATGTGAGGCTATGGCGTTGCTCGGTGCACGGGACAGCATGTCTGCCAAGTGCAATTCCTTTCCTTTCTTGTAAACTAGCGTGAGGTTGAACTTGTGCAGCTTCAGCATCATGCGTTGTAAACGCGCAGGCGCTGTGTGGAGAGGTTTCTTCAGGATGGAGACCAGGGGCTGATGGTCTGTCTCCACGATCACTGGTTTTCCGTATATGTAGTCATAGAATTTGAAACAGGTGAAAACGACAGCAAGCAGCTCTTTTTCAATTTGTGCATATTTTCTTTCTGTTTCAGTAAGAGTGCGAGAGGCATATGCGACAGGACTGCCATTCTGGAGACATGCACCACCAAGGCCATACTGCGAGGCGTCACATGTCAGAGTGACTGGTGTTTGTACGTCATAGTACCGGAGTACTGGAGGTGACGTCACACACTGTTTCAGAGTGTCAAATGCATTTTGTTGTTGTTCAGTCCAAGTCCATGCTGTGTCTTTATGCAGGAGCTGGTGGAGAGGTGCTGCAATGTTGCTGTGGTTTGGAATGAACTTGCCCAGGTAATTTATCGTACCCAGGAAGCGTTGTAGAGCAGCTTTGTCCTGGGGGGCCTGGATGTCAGTGATCGCTTGGATCTTTGCTGGATCGGGTTTCAACCCTTGTTCAGTGAAGACATGGCCCACGTAGCTGACTTCCTTTAGCTGGAATCTGCATTTTTGGGGGTTCAGCCTCAATTTCACGTTCCTTGCCCTGTTGAGCACTTTTTGAAGGTTCTCGTCGTGCTCTTTAAGATTTCTTCCACCGATTATGATGTCATCAACAATTATTGCGCAAGGGAGGCCGGCAAATATTTGCTCCATGGATCTCTGGAAGACCTCAGACGCTGCATTGATACCATATGGCATTCTCAGGTATCGATATCGCCCAAATGGAATGGCGAAAGTGGTGAGGAATGATGACGTTTGGTCCAGTTTGACCTGCCAAAAGGAGCTCTTGGCATCAAGCACAGAAAACACGGTTGCGCCTGCCATTTGTGCAGCAACTTCCTCGACTGTGCGCATGGGATGATGGGGGCGCATAATTGCTTCATTTAGGTCTCTTGGGTCGATGCACACACGGATCTTGTCAGTGTCCTTTTTGTGTGTCGCTACCATTGAGGATACCCATTCAGTGGGTTCTGAAATGGGTGTGATGACTCCTTGCTGCACCATGTTTTCCAGTTCTGCTTTCACTTTGTCCATCATGGCAACTGGAATGCGGCGAGGGGGCCGGATGACGGGTGTCACATTCTGGTCCAGTTTCATGTGGTAGGTTACTGGGAGTGAACCTAGTTCGCCATTGAAAAGCTCAGCATAGTTATTAAACCACTTTTGAGAGGAGCTCGGTTCGGTCACGTTCACCTGGAAAACCTGGTCTTTCAGAGTCATCAGGTCCATCTTCATGCAGTCCGGGAGCCCTAGCAGTGGTTGCACTTTGCCGTTTACTACATGGAAACGCAGGTTGTAGGATCTTTGGTCACTGGTCTGGCACTTGAACAACACAGTCCCCTCAGTGTTTATCACCGTGCCTCCATAAGCGATGAGCCTGGCCTTGTTGTCTTTGTTTATTTTTTCTGTGTTTCTCACATACCTGAATGCATCCAGGGAGATTACGTTACACTTTGCGCCAGTGTCTACTTTCAGTTTGAGTGTCTTGCCATTGAGTTTTACATTGCAGTGTAGTTCTTCTTTCACATCATCAGTAGACAGTGTGTTTATCTTATTTGCGGCTGGTGACAGCCCGTTGATGTCGAATGATTCAGAGTCCTCGCCTTCACTGTCGGAGTCTGCTTGGGCTATTTGGTTGACAGGTTTGTACTGCTTGTTTCTTGCTGCCGATCTGCAGTAGTTTTTGAAATGGTTGGGCTTTTTGCAGTAATTGCATTGCTTCCCATATGCCAGACAGAGTTCCTTCTTCGCTGGATGTTCATGTCCACAGTTGGTACAGCTTATGTAGTCTGATTTGGGACTGTAATGTTCTTTGTACTGCTTGTGGCGAACTGTTTTTTGCATTCTGCGGTCTTGGCGTATTGCATCCACATTTGTTGAACTACGTGGTGTTGTTGCTAGAGTTTTAGTATGTTGTTCTGTTTGTTCATTGATTTGGCATATTTTGATGGCCTTTAGTAGTGTTAAATCGCTCTCTCTCAGTAGTATTTTCCTCACGCTATCGGAGCTGATACCAACGACCAGCCGGTCACGAATTAAGTCGTCATGCAATGCTCCAAAGTCACACGTTTTAGCCTTGTTTCAGAGTGCGCTTACATAAGCCTCTATGGTCTCACCGGGTTTTTGGTTCCTTGTGTTGAATGCATGTCTCTCCATTGTGATGTTTGTCTGTGGACTGCAGAGGTATCTGAACTTTCTTTTTAGGCATTCTGGATCCTCCCGTGACTCTGCCGGACGAATCTCCTCCCCCTCGTTATTCCGTTGAGCTGGTGCATAGGTGAACGTGCGTTCCCTTTCAATAGCCTCGCTACCTGCCAAATTGAGGAGTATGTAGGCTTTGGTTCGGTCGGGCTTGTCGTTGTGGGCAGCCGCGATGAAAATGTCATATTCTTGTTCGAACACTCGCCAGTTTTCTGCAATTTTGTCGTTGAACACAAGCGGGTCCGGACGGCGGAATCCATCAGCCATGCTAGCATTAGCTGGGGGAGGCACACGTGTACCACAGAATACGCTTCTAACGTCTGACTAAATAATTAGTTGACTTACTGGGTCTATGTAGAGTTCGGCAGGAAAATTAGTTTCCGCTGCTTTACTTCTGACACCATGTAGAACGGCACCGAAGGCGTTATTTCACAAATGTTTTAATTCAGCGATGCAGGAAGAAAGCAGGTGTACATACCAGTAGTCCTGGCTGTGTGTGTGTGCCACGTACGTGACGTGACGACGTGATGACATCATTCTACAGTTTTCAAATGCACAGAAGAGGTATGTTGCACCTCTAAAGAACAACACACTACCAGCACACTAAAGATTTTCCTGGTCGGTCAGTAATCACAGTTTAAGTAGTCGACTAGTCATTGCACTTTTATGATGGATATATCCATTTAAATGGTGAAATATAAAGAATACTTTTGAAACATCATAAATGATTTGGAGCCCAGGGTTGAGGGGGAAAAGGGGGGCCATCATTGAACCTGCACTCCAAGAGGCTAGTCTCCTGTCAACAAGCTAAACCTAATTTAACAAATTGGCTCAGCCTTGCCATCGTCCTCCTTTTTCAGTCTTCTCATTTTGTGCCCAAATTTGTCCACATTGTCAGGGGGGAAGTGTCATTTACATCTGGTTTTCTGTAATGAGATTTGTAAGACAGCACTTAACCACATACAGGCTAATAAGTTAGCATGTGAAGTGGAATAGCTAATGGCACGGAATCATTGGAATATGGTCTTCTACATTGGTGCTCTGTTCAGCAGCGTCCAAACAAACCGGAATGGTGGATGAGCGGTAGAGCATCCGCCCCTCAGCTGGAAGGCCATAGGTTCTGGCCCCGGCCAGGTCACACCAGGGACCGTGTAAAGATGGTGCTTCCTGCCCTCTAGCTTGGTGCTCAGCATAATGAATGGGGGAAGGGAAAATTGTAAACGATGGGCAACAGATGGAAATTAGAAAAAGAATCAGATTAAAAACAATAGGTTTTCCACAGCAGAGCTGCTTGGAACCCTAAATATTTCATAGGGGTCATTGAGTGAAAAATTGTGTTTTTGTAGGTTTTACCCTTTTGAAATGATTCTATTGGTCATGTGACTATGGAAAAATATCAAAATACTCACTTTTCTTAAAATAACAAGACAGCCATATCATTTTTGTCTCAGACAAGTCATTTTAACTCTTCTGGGTTTGCTACAAAATGTCATAAACACCCACCTGCTGCTCTATTATTGGCCAGCCAAGCCATCTGTGAGCGGGGAGCCCAAGGTAAGTATGTTAGGGAGTTAGCTTACCAAGTGTGGTTTATATTATTTTGTCTTCAGATTTCAGCCACTGTAACAGACATCCCTGTTTCCACCTGGGTCACTAATCTACAGCTGATAATATATCTCACGTCATTCTGGCTTATTCTGCTATACTTTTGCTGTGATGCTACATTGAATGGATAGCATTATTTTCTTGAACTGAGACCCAAGGTGGCTAGCTGAATCTAGCAGTTTAGCTACTCATTCATGAATGTTTCTGTGCTTATTGTACTCCAGCAACTGGTGATATCCTATCAACCAATGAAACTACACACTCCTGTCCACTAGTGATGCATGGATCGTTGCCCTCATGGATCGTCACCTTATCGTGGTGGGGGGTTTGCATGCCCTTGTGATCCCAGGAGCTAAGTTGTCCGGGGCAATTTACCTCTGGTAGGGTCACCCAAGGTGGGTGAAGGACCAGACATGATGAATGCTAGAAGAAGGATTCAGTGTACCCTGCCCGGTATGGGGTTAGTGGGGCCCCACCCTGGAGCTAGGCCTGGGGGAGGGGCTTGATGGCTAACGTCTGGTGGCCGGGTTTCCGCCCATGGGACCAGGCCGGGCTCAGCCCGAAGGAGTTACATGGGTCCACCCTCCAGTGGGCTCACAACCTGCATTATTTAATTTATTTAATTAATTCATTCTTTAAGAAAAAATTACCTTAGTTGGCTCAGGCTTGTTACTTGAGCTTTGAGCTATCCAGCCAAGATTAGCGATAGTGGCATTAGAGGGAGAGCGGAGTTAACTGATGTTTTTGGGCATTTAAAGAGACATGCATTGAAATGAGCTGTTCTGAGGAATGCTGCAAAACATGATTCACAATTATGCTGCAATAATTAAAGAAAATTTGGTATGGCGTTCACTTATATAGCGCATTTTACTCATCTGTGGATGACCAAAGCACTTTACAGATCCTGCTACCCACTCATTCATGCACTGATGGCGGCAGAGCCGCCATACACTGGCGCTGGCCTGACCCACCAGGAGCAACTGGGGGTTCAGTGTCCTGCTCAAGGACACTTCAACATGCAAACTGCAGGCAGAGCAGGAATCAAACCCCTCACCCTCCGATCAGTAGTCTGCCACACTACACCTGTGTCACAGCCACAAAAATATCTCACAAACATTTCATTAAGACCTGTAAGAGCTGTCAAAATGTGGAAAAAGTGCAGTCAATGACCCCTTTAAAATGGCAGTGCAGATCAACTACACATTTACATGCATATTGCAAAAGGATGATGCAGGCTTTCCAACATTCTGCCGTGCCCCCTGCTTCACATAGTGAGGTGACGAGACAATGAGGCCTGTCGGCATTAAGACTGTGGCGTCTCCTGCGAGGGATTCTGCTGGGAAACTCTGCACTCGGATAACTTGAGTCATCAGAAACAGCTGCACTGGACAGAAGAGAGACTACTCCTAACAGCCAGCTGCAACAGGCCTTTTATTATGTGTCTGCATGTGTGTTGATGCTTCATTAGATGGAACACAGCAGAGGTTAATAAAAGTGCCTCAAACCATTTGTCATACAGGACTGTCACATTCTCATCTGTCTTTTCTTTGTCTCCTCCAACATGTTGGACATCAGTTTTCATAAGGCTGTTTACCAGGCATTGAAATCAGATAATGAAAGTGCTGCAATGTATAGTGCAGGGGTCTGCAACTTGTTACATTGGGGATTTTGCCCACAACCAGATGTTTCAAGTAACTTTTACACTCCTAAGAAAGGTCAGAAATAGCCATTAAATTATGAGGAAGGTTTATTACACTGCAAATTCGCAACGAAACTTAAAACAAATGCTCAAAAAAATTTACAACAAAAGAGATTTATGAGCCTTGTGACCCAAAAAGGATTAAGCGGTAGAAGATGGATGGATGGATGGATATTTATGAGAAGATTTATGACAAGATTACACTGTAAAAAATAACTAAGGCTATACTACTTAGTGTTTGGGCTCCCTTAAAATTTTAAGTTGACTGAACTTGAGTTTATGTGTTTGTGTTTTATGTCTTTATCACTTATCTTCTCAAGTTCAGTCAACTTTAAATTTTAAGGCAGCCCGAACACTAACTTTCTAAGTTGAGACAACTTTTTTTTTTTTTACAGTGTAGCAAATTTTAAGAAAAAATAACAATTTATTTTCCAAAAGCAATTCATTTTAAATTCAGGAAAATACCTAATATTTAAAAGAAAATAAGTCATCTTAAACTTTTAGGAGATCATTCCCTATTTTATTTTGTTTTGTAAATCAATAGCATTGACCCAGAGGCTTCAGAGGTGTGGGTAAGTTTCAAGCAAGGCCTAAATAATGCTGGTTAAAATCTAACAAGTCAAGTCCAGGTTGTAAGTCAAGTTCAGTTTTTCTGTTCAACATGAACAATGTACCAACAGAGGTGATTCTAGAGTCTCTTGGGGCCCTAGGCAAAAATTCACAGGCTGCCCCTCCAACCAGTGTCTGTCACTCTTGTATAATAAATAATCTGATGCTAACAACAAAATGGGAAATGTAAATTTTTTAAATTTCAAAAATGCACATTAGTGTCTTTTCAAAATAAGGCAGGATACACTGAGCTGCTCTGAGCTAAATTAACTACTGTATTATTTGCACTACTTACTGTCTTGCTCTCTTTTCTTCTTTTGTTTTTGTCATTGCCAGACAGATAACTTCACTTCATGATACAGCTGCTCTCACTTGTTTGTTTACATAAGATGCTCACCAGTACCAGTAGAGTGAGAGGTGGGGGTGGGGCACTTTAGAGAGTTCTGCACCGGTCTACCAATGTCAATGCAAACTCTCTACATTGTCACTGCTGTAGTGATTCAAAGTTGGTCAACTCTCGGGAGCTCCCTTTGGCCTGGGGCCCCAAGCATTTGCCTGCCTTGCCTGCCAGCATGCAGCGCCTTTGTGTACTGACATGGGATAAAGGTATGGTTTCACTTAAACGTAAACAGCTAATAAAGCTATTCAAATAATACTTGTAATTATTATTTTCCCCTAATTCCATATTATACATGCACATCACTGTTGTATCCATGGATTCAATGACTATGTGATCTATGAATTAGCCTGAGAATGTACATGAAAATGAAGTGGGAAAAAAACTCAACAGCTGACTACTCTGTATTGAAAAGTCTTTTCAAGTCAAGTCTAAAGCAAAATTTAAGTCGAGCCGAGTGTTTACTATTTTTCAATCGCAGGGATCCAAGTGCTGCAACACTGATGGAAGAAGTGTGTGCAGTGAAGGGGGGACTATGCTGAAAAATAAACCACATCTGGTTAAATTTAACCACTATGAACTTTTCAGCCCCCCTCCCCTCCTAAGTCCAAGTTTTTCCTTCAGATCATCACCAAAATTTAATGGGTTCATCTTTGGCCCAAGGGCTACCTCTGGTAAAAATGTCATCAATATATATATCTATTGTTTTTATATATATATATTTTTCAAACACACACACACACACATACGCATATATATATATATATATATATATATGTATGTGTGTGTGTGTGTGTGTGTGTGTGTGTGTGTGTGTGTGTGTATAGGGTAGCCTGGTGGTGCAGTGGTTAGCACTGTGGCAGCACAGTGAGAAGGTCATGGAATCGATTCCACCCTTGACCATTGTGGGTTTGATCCCATCCCCTGTTCTCCCCATGTCTGCATGGGTTTATGCCGATTTCCTCCCACAGGCCAAAAACATGCAAGTTAGGTTAATTGAAGACTCTCAAGTGGCCCTAGGTGTGTGTGTGGATGGCTGCCTCATCATCCAGGTGGATGCCCATCCATCTTCTACTGCTTAATCCTTTTATTTCACCATATATATATATATATATATAATGGCTCATTCTCCCATCACTGAAAGGATCAGGTTCGCTGAACATCTCCATGTTCAATCCCAATCTCATTATCTATCACACAATTTACCTCTGTCTCTCTTTTCCCCTCCAGGATCACTCCTCTATCCTTGAGCTGTGGAGCAACTTGTTTATCAAATTGCAGAAAAATGAAAATAAATTATCTTACCTGTTGCAATCCTCATGCACTTATGTTGTGTCTGCATCTTGGGTTCTCCGTCTCCTTGATGTAAAAGCATCATTCTGGAAGGAGTTCAAAGGCTGAATTCACCTTTCTGCACATGAAGGCACACATCATTTGAACCTACAGTATACCATTTTGTCTTGCCAGAATGCCTTGAAAAACACTTCACATAGACAGTGAAAATCTCACTCAACCATCTATGGCCTGGTTTAAGTCCTTGGACTCATACATAACTAAATTTCTATGGACGAATAAACCATCACAGATTAGTACCATTCCAGTGTCCTACCCATGGGACATTTTACATTTGCTGGGCACTGGCTGGAATGGTAAGTGGTTAAAAACTTTACAAAAGGCAAAAGAGTACAGAGGTTTAGTTTTACCAAGTTTTTATTATTATTTTTTAGCCAATAGACTACAGTTTGTCTCAAACTGGACAAAATCAACCCCACTGGATGCTGAACAAGCACACTGTGGGTCTTTGAAAATCTGTGATCTACCTTTCTAGAGCACCTGTATCAAACATCATAACATAATAAAAGCATTAACATTAGCTCCTCTCTGACAGCCTGGTGGAAATTTTTAAAAATAACTGGGTCTTCACTTGTCCCTTGCAAACTCACACCCATTTGGAATACTCCTGGTATCCTACAGCAAAAGAGAATGTTAAACTAAACTTTTCACAATGGCACGAGAAAGGAATAAGAAACTTAGAACATCTTTTTCAAGAAAGAAACTTTATCCATTTCCAGGAGCTTGCATCACACCATGGTACCAGTAATAAAAAGTTTCTTGAATATCAACAGCTTAAATCCATAATACAAGAAAAATTCCTTTTTAACCAAAAAGACTTAGAAGTACCAGTAACAGTGACAGATTTTCTAAATCTTTGTTCCCTTAAATTGATATAGAAAATATATAGATTATTATCAAAATTGGATGATTCAATCTCTCTTCCAACATCAAAATGGGAGACAGATTTATCTGTCAATCAAGATGAGAACTTTTGGATACAAATATGCTTTAACACCTTTAAGATGACTAAAAATTCCAATCTATAAGTCATACAGTATAAAGTTCTACATAGAACTCATTATACAGGACAAACGATGTTCAAAATTGGCCTTAAAGTGCATTCAGACCAAATGTGAATGGGTGAATTTTTCATGTGGCACGATTACATATTAACTCAATGTAAACGTACAAATTCACGTGAATGAGCCATCTGAGTGAGTTGCAGAGGGACGGAGCTCCCTTTCTAACTTTGGCAGCTGTGTTCAACCTGCTATGGAAATCCCCAAAACACTGTCATGGTTTATGTTATTGGATGGGGCTCTCTCCTGACAAAATTGTTCCTGCCTCCAAAACTTACCTGGATGCTAGTTGTTTACATTGCTTGCCTGCTATCCTTTTGCTCGTTCGTCGTAGGAGTCCTTGGGTAAATAACTCCCACAGTCCGATGCAGCTGCAGAGCCCCCAGTCCATATGTCTCCAGATGAGTGGCAGTGTCATTTTCAAACTAGTTTCCTCTCCAATGTTGATGCTTTTTCTCTGGTGACGGCAGAATTTCATCCCAAACTAGCTAGCGCTATCCCTCAGACGTGAGCGTGCAAACTGCACGAAATTCGTGTGTTTGCCTGTTTCCATTGACTTTGTATGTATTTGCGCCGTGTGAAAAATTCGCTTCACGTTTGATCTGAACACACCTTAAGTTACAGAAACATTTGCTCTCATTACCTCTACAAAGGAGGTAATGTTTTCATCCGTGTTGGTTTGTTGGTTTGTTTGTTTGTCTGTCAGCAGGATTACACAAAACCTACAAGATGGATTTGAATGAAATTCTCACCAAAGGTGGCCCTTGGCCTAAGGATGAACCCATTATATTTTGGTGATGATCTGAAAGTGCATACCTCCACCAAGGGCCTTGTATATATTTGTGTAGCAGGATGACACAAAAACTGCTGGATGGATTTGGATGAAATTTTCACCAGAGGTGGTCCTTGGGCTAGAGAGGAGCCCATTACATTTTGGTAATGAGTCGAGAACGCACACCTCTGTCAAGGCTTTTATCTTTTCACAGTTTGTTCGCAAGAATACTCCAAAACTACCAGAAGTGGCTGTTGGATTACACACAAACCCATTGTTATGAACCTCCCCGTGCGCTTTTACGCAGTGCACAGAGGAAAGAGACAAATCCACTCGCTGGAGACGTTGTGTGCAATTTATTGTGGAAAACAAAAGGCAAACAGTTCAGCAACAACAGAAAATTCCAAAAAGGCGAGGTGGCTCTGGGAAGCTCACGAGACTCTCCTCAGCTCGACAGTGAGTAAGCCCAGGGGACCCAAAGCGCTTCAGGCAGAACTGATAGCGGAGGAGGGCAGCCTGGACACCCGAGCTCTTCCACGATGGGACTGGAAGCGGCGGGCACAGGAATACTCACTGGAGCCGGAGACCGAGACATCCATGGAGGGAATCCCAGAGCCAGCCTGCAAAAACAGAAAAAAAGGACAAAGATATCATGCAGAGGGAGATAGTACCATAAGCAGGCAGGGTGTCTAGTCATGCATGCATCAAACAACAGGATAACACTGTGAAGCATACACAGGTCCAACAATAATCCGGCAGTTCGCTCCTGTGGCTACAGGCCTAAAATAATGCCAGACATAATGACGGGAGTGAACGCCGGTGTGCATAATGAGGGGAAAATATGTGTGTGTGTGTGCATGTGTGCGTGCACGCGTGCGTGAAACAATAATGACAGCCAGCTGGCAAAACCTGGCCAGAGAGGGGGCGTGGCTGCGAGCTGTCAAAGAGCCAGAAGACCTCAAGGCTCCTAAGGAGGTGCCTGACGGAAAAAAGAGAATCAAAACACACTCCAGACAGGGCAGCCACCGTGCCATGAAGCTGGGATGGAAGTCCACCCCAGTTCATGACAGAGCCCCCCCCCTCAAGGGACACCCCAGTAACATCAAAAAAGAAAAAAGGGACACCCCCCCCCCCCGGAGGAGCCCCCAAACAACACTGCACCTGTGGTGGACCCCAGTTGGAGTCCGGCTGGAGCCCCGCTGCACCCATGACGGACCCCGGCTGGAGCTCTGCTGCACCCGTGGTGGAGCAGCTGACAGCGGGGGTAGCTGGAACCTCCGGTGGTGGATCTAGATCCTCGGCGGCCTCTGGCGGTGCTGACTCCTCCTCAACGACCCTGGGAGTAAGTTCAGAGACAGCGGAAAAGGGAGAGGGGTCACGGTCGCCAGCAGCGGCGGAGTCTGGCAAGGCAGACTCAAGTGCGGCAGGCGGCTGCACCCGGCCCTCCTCACCAACGGCCAGACAAAGATGCTCAGAAACAGGGGAAGGAGAAATAAACTAGAGCACTTGCCTGGACTCTGACTCCACTGCCGTCCAGGACTCCGACGATCCAGGGTGCAATGACTCAGTCGGCTCTGGAGGTGCTGCATCTGCGTCGTCTTTCATCGGGGAGCTGGACCCTCATCGTCATCCATGGAATCTCCTGGTAATGGTGGATCCTTTCCAGCAACCCTAGGAAGGAGCTCAGGGGTGACAGGAAAGGAACAGTGGTTAGGGTCGCCAGCACCGGCAGAGCCCAGCGAGGTGAGGTCAGATGCAGCCAAGGGCTGCATCTGACTCTCCTCACCAAGAGCCAGGCAAGATTGCGCCAACTCAGTAAGGAGAGTGACAAAAGAGAGCACTTGCCTGGACCCAAGCTCCGCCACTGTCCAGGACTCCGATGATCCCGATGACGACATCTTGGGCCCGGCCTCTAGGTGGTCCAGTTCAGGAGCTGACTCTGCTGCGGCGGCCCCAGCAGCATGCATGGTGGTAGTGGCAGTCTCAGTTCCCCCAGGCGAATTCCCCCACGCAAGTAGTCTCTCCAGCGTGGCGGCTGAGGGTCCACTCCGTGCTGGCTCCGGACCATGATCCTCCAGAGCCACAAGCTCCTCCACTCTTCAGCACCTGGGTTCCCTTGGGCGATCGGGAAAAAAGGGAGGAGACATGGAGGGTATAGGTGAGACTTTAATTACAGCAGCAGAAGGAGAGCACTAAGGTGACTGCCTAACCTGAGGCTCTCCTGCGGGAGACAGACAAGATTTATCATTATTAACTGAAATAGAATGAAAACACACTTGCCTGCTCTCCCGGGTCTGGATGTAGACTGCTGCTGACGGTGAGCTGTCATCCTTCTCCGTGCCCACGGCCATCCTAGGCCCCCCAGAGGATTGTGGAGGAGCCAGCTTGGCTGACACAGGAGTGGGCATGACAGGAGAAGCCCTGGAGGTCCCCCTGGTGGCAGGATGAGACATCTCGTCAGCAGACGCTGCGGCTGAAGCGGAGAGGGAGCGGGCTGACATGACAGCTGGCTTGGAGAAAGGCTTCGCCGCAGAAGTGGACGGGTATGATGTTGGGGATTCGGCCGCCGATGAGGTGATGGGCTTCTTGCGGCACGTCGCTGCAGAACGATCCGCCCACTGTGGTGTTGACTCCTCAAGGGCTTCTGGCTCCCTCAGTGTCTGACTGCTCCCTCCCGGGACTGGCAGGGAATTAGGGGAGACAAAGGGAGAAGATTGAGGAGTGGGGACAGCAGCTGACTGGGGAGCTCCAGCGGGCTGTAAGATCTGGACCTCCTCCACAGGAATCTAGCAAATAACATCTGGTGAAAGTACAAGAGATTGAAGAAGCACTTGCCTGAGCTCCTGACTGGTGATGACGTCAGCTGCTGTATCGATGTCCTGCTCTGTCTCCCTGGGAGTAGGATGGGAGGTCTGGAGGGGAGAAGAGGGCACAGGCCTAGGAGGTGAGTGATGAGTTTTCACCTTCCGGGAGCGCTTCTTTGGCTGCCTCGATGGTAATGCGGAGGACCCACTCACCACTCCCTTTAAGCGCTGCCGTGCATCACAGATTTGAGTGAGCAGCGGCACCAGCCCCGGATAGTTCCAAAGGCTGGGAGACGTCTGCATCAGCCCGACGGCAACGTCCATTAAATAACAATCCATCTCCAGAGAGTGGGTGGCACGAGCCCAGGAAGCGAAGTTAACCACTCACTCGGCCACCGCACACTCCTCCGGGTTGAGTCCAAAAAGTGACAAGTCCATGATGAAGGGACTTCTGGCAGGTGAGAAAAAAAAAACACACAGAAAGTGAACAAACACACGCACACAACGCCTCCGCTGGATTTTAACCTGGTCGGATTATTCTGTTATGAACCTCCCCGTGTGCTTTTATGCAGTGCACAGAGGAAAGAGACAAATCCACTTGCTGGAGACGTTGTGTGCAATTTATTGTGCAAAACAAAAGGCAAACAGTTCAGCAACAACAGAAAATATCAAAAAAGCGAGGAGGCCCTGGGAAGCTCAAGAGACGCTCCTCAGCTCGACAGTGAGTAAGCCTAGGGGACCCAAAGAGCTTCAGGCAGAACTGATAAGGATAAGGGATAAGGACCTGTACTTATATAGCGCTTTTCTAGTCTCAAAGACCACTCAAAGCGCTTCACTAGTGCTAACCCTCTATTCTAAGGGCCTATAGGAGACAGACATCTAGGGACAATTTAGAACAACCAATTAACCTAACATGCATGTCTTTGGATTGTGGGAGGAAACCGGAGCCCCCGGAGTAAACCCATGCAGCACAGGGAGAACATGCAAACTCCACACAGAAAGGTTCCTACTCCTGCCAGCCTGGGGATTTGAACCTGGAACCTTCTAGCTGTAAGGCAACAGTGCTAACCACTGCACCACCGTGCTGCCCACAGAGGAGGGCAGCCTGGACACCTGAGCGCTTCCACGACGGGACTGGAAGCAGCGGGCACAGGAATATTCACTGGAGCCGGAGACCGAGACGCCCGTGGAGGGAATCCCAGAGCCAGCCTGCAAAAACAGAAAAAGAGGACAAAGATGTCATGCAGAGGGAAACAGTACCATAAGCAGGCAGGGTGTCTAGTCATGCATGCATCAAACGACAGGATAACACTGTAAAGCATACACAGGCCCAGCAATAATCCGGCAGTTCGCTCCTGTGGCTACAGGCCTAAAATAATGCCAGACATAATGACGGGAGTGAACGCCGGTGTGCGTAATGAGGGGAAAATATGTGTGTGTGTGTATGTGCATGTGCGCGTGCGTGAAACAATAATGACAGCCAGCTGGCAAAACCTGGCTAGAGAGGGGGCGTGGCTGTGAGCTGTCAAAGAGCCGGAAGACCTCAAGGCTTCCAAGGAAGTGCCTGACAGAAAAAAGAGAATCAAAATACACTCCAGACAGGGCAGCCACAGTGCCATGAAGCTGGGATGGAAGTCCACCCCAGTTCATGACACCCATTACATTTTGGAGGTGATCCATGAGGGACAGAAGGAGACTTGATGGTGGTATGCCCTCTTTGAGTGCTTTTCTAGTTGTACAAGCAACACTTCTGATAGTTATGGACATGCTGTGTGGTCCTGCGCACCAGTCCAAAAGTTTTGGCAGAGGACATGTGAAGACCTATCAACATCTGCCATCTTCTTCCAGGGCCCGTGTGTGTGTGTGTGTGTGTGTGTGTGTGTGTGTGTGTGTGTGTGTGTGTGTGTGTGTGTGTGTGTGTGTGTTGGGGGGGGTATCAATAGGCTTTTTTTTGTGGGAACCCCAAATGAAATCTTGCATAGGGCCCCCAAAAAACAGGAAACAACCCTGCTTCTAGCTGTGACGCAAGAGCACTAACCACTGTATCACCGTGCTACCCTCAAACACAATAATATCTTGTTTAATTTTATCATTCCGTGATTTTTTGAGCATTGGCATCAAGGACCTATACAAGACTTCAACAGAGTATCAATTCCAAGCCTTTACTGGCACACAACCCACCCACCGCACACTTCATTAGGACTTTAATCGTCTCAGCAAGCACTTAATGGCATTCCTTTAGGATGATGCAGGGGGTGTGGGGTTGGGGGTGGAGGAGGTGAGGTGAAGAATTTATGGTTTCCAACTGTGAGGCAATGGTGGCGTTGTGGGAGAGAAAGTATGGCAAGGTCATGTTGCTGGCCTTCTGAGTGTGGTAAAACACCATGGTGTCTTGCTTTAATGGAAGGAACCAGGTTCTATGGAGGTCGCAGAATTGTTGGTGCAGCTGAGTTTGAGGGGTGGGGGGTCGGAGCCGCCGGTGCCCAGGTTTGATGTGCTGAGGGATTGTGTTTGTAAAACCAGGCCCTTTGATGACACCCTCTCCCCATTCCACCAGCTGACCCCTCATGCGCTGCTTTCCAGCAGCACTGGGCAATCTGGAAGCCATTTGCTCAGTTTCCACGGGGAAAAGTTCAGGCTTGATCACCTCCGGCATCTGCTGAGTGTTTATTTACCCACAGCACTTAACCCATTAGACAAACTGAAACAGGGAATCTGTAGAGCCCATGCACACATCGGCCCTCCAAGAACGAGGCCAGCATTGTGGCTGAATAACATTTTGCAAGAGGATTACAAGCAAATGACTTAATATAAAGTACTTTTATAGTTTTACAATATTATGTTCTTACAAGTACTATACCACATTCATCACTTCATGTTGCTCCTCTCTCCATGACTTCATGAATCCCTCAAAAAATACATGAGGTAGAAAGAAATGGAGACACCTGAAACTGTATGTAGCAAAGGATTTGTTTTAATGGTTAAGGCAGGGTTTTTCTATATTTTTTGAGCCTTGAGTTTGCACCATTTTTACATTGAAAAAAATATTGTGACACACCACAAACTAACAATACAATGACAATACAAAATATATACACCATACATAATGACATTTTAGTCTTTGTTTATACTCAGAAGGAAACGTGACGTGATTGCATGCAATGTCAATGGAAAGATGAGAACACATGCTCATTTGCTCTGGACAATGCAAATACACACAAATTCGCATTTGCACAAATTGGATTTTGTTCAACTCAGGCCAAAAATTCACTTGATGCTTGGTTGCGATAGTCAATCACCATTGATATTCTGCCATTACTGGGAGAATAAATTTGTTTGAAAATGAAACTGCCACTTACTGGAGATGGACTGGCTCAGTGACATTTTGTATCCTCTGCTTGTTTAGCACTGAAAACAGTCAACATCAAGATAGAATTTCTGGAGGAGGCAGTGGCATTTTCCCAGTGGCGTGCCCCTCTGGATAATGTGAACTCAAACATGACGTTGTTGCTTTAGGAGTTCCACAGCAGGTACAAAGCAGCTGTAGAAGTTATGAAGATGACAACACCTGGCATGTTAACACCAATGTTGGGAGTAACATGTTACAAAGTAATGCCTTACTGTAACACCACTACTTCTGCAGTAACGTGTTGTGTAATGAAATTACTGTTTAAAAATTCAGTAATGCATTACAGTTACTGAAATTTGATCAGATGCGTTACTCATTACTCATTTTATTAATATGGATAGATATTTTTAGCACAAATAAATGAATATACAAACTGATCCTACTGTAGCTGAGATGAGCTGTCAGTTGGCGTGACCTGGTAGAGAATCTGCTGCTGTGGTGCCAAGCAAACAACCTGAAACTGAATGTCCAAAAAAAGCCCAAAGAACTCATACTGGACTTCAGAAAGAACAGACAGGACCCTCCCCCGCCCTCAAATGGTGACCGCGTGGAAATCGTCCCCACCTTCAGGTTCCTGGGCACCAACACCTCCTCTGACCTCTTCTGGACTGCCAACACCAAGGCCCTGGTGAAGAAAGCTCAGTAGCTGCTGCAATTCCTCCGTGTCCTAAGGAAGAAGATTCAAAATTCAAGATTCAAAGGCTTTATTATCATGTGCACAGTTAAGAAATGCAACATTTCCTGAGCAATGAATTCTTACTCTGCTCTCGAAATGAATGCCAAGGTAATAGATACACATCAATACTAATAAAGATAATAAAAACAAATAAAGGTAATAAACACTAATAAAGGTAATAAACACAAAACTTAATACTAAATACTAATACTAATAGATACTAACAAGAACAAGAACAACCTGGACCAGAAGCTGCTGCTGGCCTTCTACCGCTGCTTAGTGGACAGCGTGCTCATCTACTGTCTGGATGTGTGGTATGCCGGCTCCACGGCCGAGAACAGGAAGGCTGTGCAGAGGTTCATCAACACCGCCCAAAAAAAATCATTGGTGGCCCTCTACCCTTCCTGGAAGAGATCTCCAGATCCTCCTGTCTCAGAAAGATCAAGGCCTCTCAGGAGACCTTTCACATCTCACCCACCACCTGTTTGACCTGCTGTCCTCTGGACGACGGTTCAGATCAATCGGGTCCCACACCTCCAGACTGACAAACAGTTTCTTCCCCTGGGCCATCCGAACTGCAAACAGTCAGAGCCCCCCCACCCCCCACCCGAACGCTCACATGTCTTTGCACTGCACACTTTCATGTATACTGACCCATCCGTGAAATCACTACTAAGTATATTTTTCCATAATCCTTCCTTGGGCCATTTTGCTCAATTGTGTGTTCAATTGTGTATTCTGTACTCCTCACTCTAATGTACATAGCTCCATCCGTGAAGCCACTACCATACCTGTTTATATTTCCGGAATTGTGGGCTATTTTTATTCCAGTCATGTGTTTAATCATGTGTTCTGTAACCATGTTTTATCTAATCTTTTTTCTCTTACTTAGTTGCGCAGTAGCCTGGTGGAACACCCACAATTCGTTGTACTGTACTACTGTACAGTGACAATAAAGCTTATTCTATTCTATTCTTAAAAGGCTTTGTGTGTGTGTGTGTGTGTGTGTGTGTGTGTGTGTGTGTGTGTGTGTGTGTGTGTGTGTGTGTGTGTGTGTGTGTGTGTTTTAAGATGTACAGTTTTCAGATGCTTAAGTTTTGGGCCTTTTGTCATTCCATACCGTATCTGTCGATTGCAACTCCATGGAAGAAAGTGGAACTTTCCTTATCAGTGACAAGGTAAGGATCATTTAAAATGGAATAATCAACTGATTACTGGTCTGTACCAGGCTACTTTCACCCTTGATGGTAGTCCTGAAAGCCCACTACACTGCAGCTTTAGGAAACAACTGCAAACACACAAAATAATATAAAACTGAGAAAACATCTTAATCAAAATGTCAGTGCAGCAGTTACAACACATGCAAATCCAGAAAAGTGCTGTGAAAAGTCACAATACAACAGAAGGAACTCTGTGGACACAATAAAGAGATGAGCCACATACAGTGGTGTGAAAAAGTGTTTGCCCCCTTCCTGATTTCTGTTTTTTTTTTTTGTCACACTTAAATGTTTCAGATCATCAAACAAATTTAAATAGACAAAGATAACACAAGTAAACACAAAATGCAGTTTTTAAATGAAGGTGTTTATTATTAAGGGGGAAAAAAATCCAAACCTACGTGGCCCTGTGTGAACAAATGATTGCCCCCCTTGTTAAAACATAAATTAACTGTGGTTTATCACATCTTTGGAAAGCTGAGTTCAATTTTTCTAGCCACACCCAGGCCTGATTACTGCCACACCTCTTCTCAATCAAGAAATCACTTATGTAGGACCTACCTGACAAAGTGAAGTAGACCAAAAGATCCTCAAATGCTAGACATCATGCTGCAATCGAATGAAATTCAGGAACAAATGAAAAACAAAGTAATTGAGATCTATCGGTCTGGAAAAGGTTATAAAGCCATTTCTAAAGCTTTGGGACTGCAGTGAACCACAGTGAGAGTCATTATCCACAAATGGCAAAAATATGGAACAGTGGTGAACCTTCCCAGGAGTGGCCGACCAAAATTACCCGAAGAGCGCAGTGACAACTCATCCAAGAGGTCACAAAAGACCCCACAACAACATCCAAAGAACTGCAGGCCTCACTTGCCTCAGTTCAGGTCAGTGTTCATGACTCCACCATAAGAAAGAGACTGGACAAAAATGCCCTGCATGGCAGAGTTCCAAGACGAAAACCACTGCTGAGCAAAAAGAACATAAAGACTTGACTCAGTTTTGCCAGGAAACATCTTGATGATCCCCAAGACTTTTGGGAAAATACTCTGTGGACTGACAAGACATAAAGTTGAACTTTTTGGAAGGTGTGTGTCCCATTACATCCAGCGTATAAGTAACACAGCATTTCAGAAAAGGAACATCATACCAACAATAAAATATGGTGGTGGTAGTGTGATGGTCTGGAGCTGTTTTACTGTTTCAGGACCTGGAGGACTTGCTGTGGTAAATGGAACCATGAATTCTGCTGTCTACCAAAAATTTCTGAAGGAGACTGCCCGGCCATCTGTTTGTGACCTCATGTTGAAGCGCACTTGGGTTCTGCAGCAGGACAATGATCCAAAACACACCAGCAAATCCACCTCTGAATGGCTTAAGAAAAACAAAATGAAGACTTTGGAGTGGCCTAGTCAAAGTTCTGACCTGAATCCGATTGAGATGCTGTGGCATGACCTTAAAAAGGTGTTTCATGCTTAAAAATGTTGTGACCCGAGCACTATGTTATTTGTGCTCGGGTTATTCCTGTCAGGGCTTGACAGCGGCGTTGTTATCCTGGCTCTCCGAGCTCTTATTGTGACAGCGCTTGGGGAGGCTTCCGCTCAGCTGTCAAGTCCTGAACAGCTGTTCTGCATTTGCGGTCGTTAGCGACGGACTTCTTAAACCAACGCTGGTGGCTGCATCCTTGCAGCAGTGTCCATCGCTGATCGTCGGAGCTTATGTATGCTTTGGACTGTTTCTACCTTGCCTGTCTGTGGTATGACCGTCGCCTCCTGTCGACCCGTAAGTGAGCTGTTAGCCTTACGCCTCCTGGTGTGTGTAGACTTGTGTGTGTCATTGCCTCAGCAGCTTGTATTATTATTACTTCACCGTTAATAAAAAACTCTTGCACAACTCTCTGGTAACGGTGTGGCGTCTTATGGTGGCTCGCGAGAGCCACCGCATGACAAAAACCCCTCCAATATGGCTGAATTACAACAATTCTGCAAAGATGAGTGGGCCAAAATTCCTCCACAACACTGTAAAAGACTTATTGCCAGTTATCACAAATGCTTGATTGCAATTGTTTCTGCTAAGGGTGGCCCAACCAGTTATTAGGTTTAGGGGACAATCACTTTTTTCACACCGGGCCATGCTGTCACAAGCTGAACTGTCTTGGCTTTTCCTGGCTCGGGCTCGATCTCTCTGTGGGTTTGGTTTCACTGCTTATGTGTATTTTTGTGTATTTCTGTACCTATTCTACAACCATAGCCACTGCCTGACCGGCAGCTGTTAGTCAGCTTCTGTGATCTTTTTCCCATGCTGCTGACAGTCTGTCGGTCCAACCACGCCCCCTCGCTCTCCTTAATTCCACCAGCTGTTCCCAGCCCCGGTAATTATCTTTCCTGCGCCTCGCTCAGGTGAGCCCAATTTGTGTGGCCAGTGGCGTTTGTATTTATGCAGCTCTTCACTAGACAAACGCTGCTGGGTCATTATACGAGTCACACTCTCATTCTCCGTCGTGTGACCGTCAGTCCCGAAGGATTCATGATTTGTGCTCGATGGGAGATTCGGACTACTTGGACGGTGCCAACTTGTGAGTAAATTGTCTAGTGATTCCCTAAGCAGTATTTTTGTTACGCTGAGCTGTTGTCCAGTTTGCTTTTCCCTTAGTCAGTTGTATCTCCTTGAGTCTTCCTCGCTCTCCCGAGCGCAGTTATATAATATTATTTTCCTGTGGCCACGGTACACAGAGGTCTGCCCGCTGCCCATTTTGTGTCAGCCATTTTGTGTACATAACTCCCTTCTTGTAAGTCTTTAGTTTGAACTGTTTGTCAATAAATGTGTGTTTGGTGAAACCCGGCGCCTAAATCCATCCTTCCTTCTCCTTCTCCGTGCGCTCTGTCATAGCGCACGGAGAGCACATGACACATATAGGTTTGGATTTTTTCCCCCCTTAATAACAAACACCTTCATTTAAAAATTGCATTTTGTGTTTACTTGTGTTATCTTTGTCTAATATTTAAATCTGTTTGATGATCTGAAACATTTAAGTGTGACAAACATACAAAAAAATGAGAAATCAGGAAGGGAGCAAACACTTTTTCACATCACTGTATATGCTGCAAATCCAACATCTGTTGAAACCAGTAATAGGCTATATAATTGATACTTAGACCTTCAGTGGTGTCCTACCTGACTTAATCCACCTCTTGATACCATCACTATGACACCATAGTCATAGAAACCTTCAATACGACACAAAAAATACAATATAACAAAGCACTGCCATTGCAGACAGGTATTTCATGTATTGAGAATGAATGCTATTACTAAAGCAAGAAACCCGGTTAATACAATTCTACAAGTCTCCTTTCACTACACCTGCAGCTGTGCCACGTGTACATCATCTCAAGGACAAGCATCAATATTTACCTAATAAAACGACAAAAACATTCATTCATTCCTTATGTCTGTCGTCTCATCCACCATAATGGCAACAAACAGTGTTTTATGAATCCTTTTTATCTCTTCTCCCATCACCTTAGCAATAGCAGTAATCGGGTCGTTTTGTATTTTTCCTTAAGTCCCACAAAACACTGCTAGTGGAATTTTCACTGCACACTTGTCCACTGAGCTGCAGATCCACTCAGGTTTCCCTAAAAGTTTTCAAAAGCACTATTGCATGTAAGTGTCTGGCTGTGCTGTGGTGTCTCACTGCTGCCTTGGTTAGACAACTCAAGTTTGAAAACCCTGTGTGGCTCCAAACACTTTGTAAATCAGCTGCAAATAACTTCCCAGCATTATAATTTGCAGTGTTCTCGGAGGCTGTAAGTGAAGAGTACAACTCGTAGTTGTTAATTTGGAAGTGGTGGTCAAACCCTTTCCCCAGCTGAGACAGGCTTGTTAACTTTAGGGTTAGCTGACCTCTCTTCATGATGACCAGCTGTTCTTGAAAAGTCTGTCTTGAAAATGACACCATAGTCATTTTGTGACTTGTACTTTTTTTTATTATGCCTGTTACCAAATCAGTGTCCTCTCCACTGTCATCCATTCTGGGTGGAAAAACAGCTATTTAATCTAAGTGTGATGATCAGGTGAGCATGCTCCCCCTCCCCGCCTGTGTTTCTTCCTCTGCCTGTTCCTCTGCCTGTTTTTCCACTCCGGAGTTGATTACGCTCACCTGCGTGATTGGGCGCACCTGCTGCTTTCTCATCTGCCAACTTTAAAAGAGCCAGTGTGTGAGTGCTTCTTCGCTGGATCGTTGGGTTGCTGTCATCACAGTGGTGTGTCCCTCCAGGGCTGTGCACACTCACCTGCCCTTCCACATCTTGCCTGGTCAATTCCTCCCTTCCACCATCTCGTCTGGTCCACTCCTGCTTCACCCAGTCAGCCTAGAGTTCATTCCTTGCCTCGCCATTCCTCCATCCTGCTGGCTTCTCTGGTCCCTTCCCAACCTGCTCAGTTTTTGTAAGATTCCTCTTTTCTCTGTTGGTCATTACTTCTTCCAGTTATTTCTTATTAACTAATTCTCTCTCTCTCTCTCTCTCTCTCTCTCTCTCTCTCTCTCTCTCTCTCTCTCTCTCTCTCTCTTTCTTACTGGCTGTGTGCCCCTCCAGCATGCGCTTTGGTTTTTGAGTTCCATTATATATTAGTGTTGTGTATCTTTAGTTTTTGTTATAATAAATTGTGTAACTTTTCATCTATGTCTGAGTGTGCTTCCGGTGCTTGTCACCCTGTGTTTGAGCCATTGGCTATTGAATTATGACACTCAGGGCCCCTTTACACAGCACTGAGATTGTTGAGAGACCATGGAGAGATCAAAAATAGGCCCAATTTCTCAACAATCTCCCAAAGCCTCAAAAAAAAAAAAAAAAAAAAAAAAAACCTCCAACAGTTTCTGTGTAAATTTTTGTGAGATCCTTGTGTGTTTTGAACTCAAAGTCAAAACTTTGAAGAGATCATGGAGACTGTGGAGATCACTTGAACATCATTAAGAGATTGAGAGATCTGGCCATTTTTTTTTTTTTAATCTCTCAATGATCTGCACCACTGAGTAAAGGGATGTTTTGGTCTGAAGGTGAGAACATAGTCACATGCACATCCTCCACTAATCATCTTATTACATACAGCTGTTCTCATTAGTGCACCTTGCTGGCTGGACTAAAAATAGACCTCAGTTGCCTCCAGTCTCTTGAGGGTTTGCCTCGGCTCAACAGTTTGCTGTCAACGCTGGTTCTGCTGCCCCCCATGCTCTTGTGTGCCTGGTCTCTAGTTCTCGAAGACCAACCCCTCCCTTGGAAATCATGTAAGTCAAGGCAAGTTTATTTGTATAGCACATTTCGTGTACAAGACAATTCAAAGTGCTTTACATGAAAACATTAAAGCGGTACAGGAAGTTGCAAAACAAATACATAAGGATTTAAAAGCAAACTAAAAAGAAAATTAAACTAAAACAAGCTAAAATAGAATAAGACAGAAAACGTGCAAGAAATAAAAGTTACAGTACATTGTGGGAGATTAACAATTGTTCTACTGAAAGGCCACAGCAAATAGAAGAGTTTTTAACCTGGATTTAAAGCAGCTGAGAGTTTCAGCAGCCCTGATGCTTTCTGGGAGTTTGTTCAATATGTAAGGAGCATAAAAACTGAACGCTGCATCACCATGTTTGGTTCTAACTCTGGGCACAGATAGTTGGACTGACCCTGATGACCTGAGGGCTCTGGGTGGTTCATAAAGGACCAGCAGATTTCAGATGTATTTTGGCCCTAAACCATTCAGAGCTTTATAAACCAACAGCAGTATTTTGAAATCTATCCTTTGACAGACAGGAAGCCAGTGTAAAGATCTGAGGACTGGAGTTAAATGATCTACTTTCTTGGTCTTAGTGAGAACTCGAGCTGGAGCATTCTGAACTAACTGCAGCTGTCTGATGGACTTTTTAGGGAGACCTGTGAGGACAGCATTACAGTAGTCCAGTTTACTGAAGATAAATGCATGGACAAGTTTACATCTGACCTTTAATCCTCACTATGTTCTTTAAGTGATAATAGGCTGATTTCACTACTGTCTTAATGTGACTGTTAAAATTCAGGTCTGAGTCCAGAAGCACACCCAGATTTCTGGCTTGGCTGTTGGTTTTTAGCATCGTTGATTGAAGGTGAGTACTAACTTTGAGTCTTTCTTCTTTGGCTCCGAAATCTATTATTTCAGTTTTTTCTTTGTTTAACTTTTTAGTTTAATGTTAATTTGAAAGGGACATTACATACTAATGAACATCAATACAAATTTAAGTATGCCAGATTTAGCATCACTGCTAATTTGCATCTGTAGTCCCGCGGGGAGTCACAAAAACACACAAACAAACAATCATACACAAGAAGAACAGCTACAATGAAACTGTACAAAGTGGATATGCTAAAGTGCAAGAATTAAGGTGCTACAAAACAAAATATTCAAATGTCACATAAGTGAAGTGCTGTGTATGTGTACACGCACACATGCACCCAAGCACCTCACAGCAACAACAAACAACAGCAACAAGAGACAGGGCATATGTGTGTGACGCACGGGCACATATACGTATATGCACATGCTGCAGAGCATCCACTATTTATGGGTACAGTTTTGGTTGTTTAAAGGCCAGTTTTTACAATGAGTCTTAAGTGTTTAGTGTGGTACGTTCTCTGATTGCAGATGATATATTATTCCAGATCTTGGTGCCCCTCACTGATAGTACAGATTGGGCAAATGTGGTGTGTCTGTGGGGTCCTCACAGTCTCCTCTAGTGATTTTGCTGGTAGTTGTACCGGTGACAGTCCTCAGTATAACATATTCTCCCAGTGGGGGTGGTGCATAGTCATTCAATACTTTATTGATTGAACAGGCAAATTTGAGAGTTTTATAATTTTCAAAAGACAGAAAACTGTATTTCTTGTAAATATGGCAACAATAATAAGTGGGATCTTTCTTATCAAAGACTTTTATGGCTTTTTTGTATAACGATTCGATAGGCTTGATTATGGTTACACCAGTGAGAGACCAGTTGGTAAAACAGTAATCAATGTGTGAGAAGATCATTGCATGCAGGAACATTTTGGCCTCACTAACTGTCAGCGATGGTCTAATTTGTTTAAAATTTCTTCGATTGAATTTGATTATGTTTGAGATTTTTTGATGTGTTTTTTGAAGGTTAATGAGGAATCTAAAATCACACCGTGGTACTTAAATTCCTTGACTAGTTGCAGCTCCTCCCCTTTTAAGAAAATGTTTGAGTTTGTAATTTGATCATTGTTTGGTAAACATCATGCAAACAGTTTTTGTTGTGTGTTTAGTAGGAGACATGAATTATTGAGCCAGTCATGGATTTGGGTCATCGCTGTTGTAAAAATACTATTATGGGCAGCGAAAGCGCACCCCTCCCGTCCTGTCTCACATTCATCAACTTATCACTGCACCTGAGGCAGAAGACACACCTATCCCCGCTCATCAGCCAGCATACTTAAAGAGGCTCTCTCTGCAAATTCAATACTGGCTCATCTGGGTATACTGCCTGTCAAAAGACAAGCAAGTATCTATTAACAAGTGTTGACACGCCATCTTACCTTGTTTCCCCTCTTCCTCAGGTTGCTGCCACCGTGCGGGTGTGTCTTCAGGACTGCGCACGCTCTCCTGCCACATCTCCACTTTTCCTCGGCTCTCAACCTCCACCCAGTCAGGCACCATATGGTCATTCACTTCACCCTACTGGTTTGTCTATTTCCCGCTGGGGTCCTGCCGGTTCTTCCTCGGAACCCAAGTAAGTGGCAGTTTGGCTCACTCATTTCCCCTTACTCTGTTCATCCACTCACAGCTCTCACCTTCTCTCCACAGGTGGATTCCTCTGGCGAGTGACTGTTTCTGTAGCTGTGCGTTTATTTTGCAAATTAATAAACTTTCAAACGTGCCCCTTTGTGTGGTTGATTTCCTGTGCTGTTGCATCATGCACGTGAGCTGTCAGCTTATTTAACCATGACGGAATGAGCCAGCCAGGACCTCAGCTCAGCCGGTGCTGTGGCACAAGAACTGTCTGCTTTGGATCGCTTAGCAGCGACAGAGCAGCAGCTCACTGTTCTCACCCAACAAATTCAGAATATGATGCGGCTTTGACCCAAAGCGCCTCCTCAGGCTCCTCCTCCTCAGCCTGCTCCCCACACTACGGTGCGGTGTACTACCTCCAGTCCCACTCCTATCCCGTATGCGGGGGAGGTGGGGAAATGCAAAAGGTTTCTAATCCAAGTTCGCATGTATTTGGAACAGGTGGAGGAGGAGTACCCAGGGGACGTAGCTAAAATTCAGTTTTTCACTCTGTTGCTCAAAGACTGAGCCCTTGATTGGGCACGGTCCACTATTGATAATCCCGAGGGGCGGCAGTATAGGTTTGAACAATTCGTGGATGTTTTCTCCTGCGCGTTTGGCCGTGCTGAGAGTCAGGGCAACGCTATGAGCTGCCTGATGATGCTCCATCAGGGCACTCGGTCAGCAGCTGAGTTTGGTGGAGTTCCGGGTTGTAGCAGCTGATTCGGGGTGGAATGAGATTGCTTTGCGCAGCACATTCCTCCACGGATTAAACGATCAACTCCGTGATGATCTGGTGGTTCACCCTGTCCCTGAGACTCTCGATGGTCTTATTGATCAGGCTGTAGGACTGGACAACCAGTACCGTGAGTGCGAAGGAGCGTGAGTTCTTCTCTCGCCTGTGCGCCGAGTGCGCGCCCGCCATAATTACTAGCACTGAGGAGCTGGCTCTCCGCCCGAGCCGATGGAGCTCTCTCGGCACTTGACTGATGATGAGCACTGGCGAAGGTGAAGGGCTGGTGCGTGCCCATACTGCAGTTCACTGAACCACATCTGGACGAATGCCACCAGCGGCCAAAAGACACAGCCCATCAGTAACCATGGGGGGATCTGGTGGGCAGGACCAAATCTACTCCCCCCGGTAATTTTTCAATTTTGGCCCTTGTGCAATTGCAGGGGGTCAAGAGGAGGACTATGGCACTGGTTGATTCAGGGTCTGAGGGTAATTTTGTCTCTGCCCAGTTCATGCGGCAGGTGGGTATTCCCACACACAAATTGCCCCACAACCAGAGAATTACCACCATATCTGGCTGGGAGGTCGCGGTAGTCACCAAAAGCACGGCGCCAATCTCCATCCTCCTTTCCGGGAACCACCAGGAGGAACTCGCCTTCCTGATTCTTCCTATTTCATCTTCCCCAGTGGTTCTTGGCTACCCATGGCTTCGGAGGCACAATCCGATAATTAATTGGGGACAGAATACAATCTCCTCCTGGAGCCCTTTTTGTATGGCAAATTGCATGCATTCAGCAGAGTGTTCCCCAACTCTGTCTATCTCCCTCCGGCCGAGTCACCTGACCTCATCCTCATCCCCCAGGCATACCATGATTTGGGGAAGGTCTTTAGCAAATCGAGGGCGTTGTCGCTACCGCCTCATCGCTCCTACGATTGCGCTATAGACCTCATCCTAGGGGTGAAGCTGACGTCCAGTCGGCTATACAGCATTTCTGGTCCGGAGAGGGAGGCGATGGAGAGATACATTGAAGAATAGCTGAACACCAGCCTTATTCGGCCATCTTCGGCCTCACTCAGGGCCAGGTGCTTCTTTGTCGGGAAGAAGGATGGCTCATTGCGCCTGTGCATCAACTACTGGGAGCTCAAAGCAATTACCACCAAAGACAAGAACCCTCTGCCTTTGATTAATTCCGCGTTCGAGTTCCTTCAGCTCTCAAGGGTGTTCACCAAGTTAGACTTAAGGAACGCATACCATCTGATCCACATTCGCGAAGGAGATGAATGGAAGACAGCATTTAAAACTCACCAGGGGCAGTTTGAATATCTGGTGATGCCATTTGGGCTCACCAGTGCCCCTGCTGTCTTTCAACGGTTAATTAATGACGTCCTTCGCGACATGCTTTATCAATTAGTCTTTGTCTACTTGGATGATATTTTGATTTTCTCCCGCTCGCCAGAGGAACATGAAGCCCATGTCAGGGCCATCCTGCAACTGCTTCTGGAGAACCAGCTCTACATCAAGGCCGAGAAGTGTGAGTTCTCCACAACATCAACCACCTTCTTGGGCTTCATAGTAGCTGAAGGGAGACTGATTGCCGACCCGGCCAAGGTGAGGGCAGTGCTTGATTGGCCGACTCCCCACTCCCATAAGGAGCTTCAACGCTTCCTCGGGTTTGCAAATTTCTATCGCTGGTTCATCAGGAACTACAGTGGGGTGGCACTGCCCTTGATGCAGCTGACCTCCATAAAGGTCCCCTTTCGCTGGACCGAGGCAGCTGAACAGGCGTTTGTGAAATTAAAGCGGCTGTTCACAGAAACACCAATCTTGGCTCAGGCTGACACGCAGCTCCAGTTTGTCCTCGAGGTGGATGCATCTGACTCGGGGTTGGCGCTGTGCTGTCACAAAAACCTTGAGTATTTGGGATTGGCCTGCTGACTTAATGCCAGGCAGGCTCGTTGGGCCCCATTTTTTCAGACTTTCAACTTTTCCATCACTTACTGGCCTGGCGCTCGGAACACCAAACTGGACGCGCTATCATGCCTGTTTGATTTCAAGGAGCTAGCCCCCCCCCCCAAACCATCATACCGCCTTCTCACATCCTCGGAGCCCTTACTTGGGATATCGAGCAGAGGGTCCACCAGGCCCAGTCCCAGGAGCCTGTGCCAGTAGGGCGCCCCCAGACTGTGGACCTCGTCCGGTCAGTGTTCTGGTGGCCCACACTGTGGCGGGACGTACGGGAATATGTTAAAGCCTGTCAGACCTGTGTCCGGGGGAAGTCGAACTCCTCTCCACCGTCTGGTCTCCTCCATCCCCCCCCCCACCTCTGGTTGTCCTTGGTCCCACATTGCCATGGACTTCATCACCGGACTCCCCCCGTCCCGTGGCAAGATGGTGATTCTCACCATTGTGGATCGCTTCTCCAAGGCGGTGCATCTGGTTGCTCTCCCAAAGCTCGCCTCGGCCTTGGAGACAGCGGTCCTGCTCACTGACCACGTTATCCGGATCCACAGCATCCCCTTGGACATCGTGTCTGACCGAGGTCCTCAATTCACGTCTCAGGTCTGGAGGGCCTTCTGCTGCACCCTGGGAACAATGGTGAGCCTCTCGTCTGGTAACCATCCACAAAGCAACAGGCAGGCGGAGCGTGCCAACCAGTCCTTGGAGGCCGCCCTGTGGTGTGTAGCAGCCGATAACCCATCATCTTGGAGCACGCACCTGACCTGGGTAGAGTATTTAGTGAACTCAGCCGTCTCCACCGCCAATGGACTCACCCTGTTTGAGGCATCGCTGGGTTACATGCCGCTGCTCCTACCCATGGCCAAGAGGGAGGTCGCGATTCTGTCTGTGGGGGTCCATGCTCGTCGCTGCTGGTGCATCTGGAGGTCTACTCAGGCCGCCCTTGCCCACTCCACTGAATGCACCCGGGCTGCTGCTGACAGGAAGCAGGTCCCTGCTCCCAGGTATGTCGTCGGGCAGCAGGTCTGGCTGGCGGCGAGCCAGATTCCCCTCAAGGAGAGAGCCAAGAAGCTGTCTCCCCACTTTCTGGGCCCATACACCATTTCACGGGTGATAAATGAAGTGTCGGTCCAGCTGAAGTTGCTGCCGACCCTGTGAGTGAATCCAACATTTCATGTCTCCCACCTCAAGCCACTCTTGGCCAGTTGCCTCTGCCCCGCCCCCCGAAACCGCCTCCTCCTCCCCAGATCATCGATGACCACCCCGCCTACACGGTTCGCCATATCCTGAATATTCACCATCGGGGCTGGGGCCTTCAATATCTGGTGGACTGGGAGGGCTACAGCCCGGAGGAAGGTTCCTGGGTCCCTACATCATGGGTCCTGGACAAAGAGATGCTCCGGGCCTACCACTAAGCTCACCCGCAGAAGCCCTCTGGAACGCCAGGAGGTGCTCCCAGAAGGTGGGGGGGGACTGTCATGGGCAGCGAGAGCATGCCCCTTCTGTCCTGTCTCACATTCATCAAATCATCACTGCACCTGAGGCAGAAGACACACCTGCCCCCGCTCATCAGCCAGCGTACTTAAAGAGGCTCTCTCCACGCATTCAACGCTGGCTCGTCTGGGTATACTGCCCGTCGAAAGACAAGCAAGTATCAAATTAACAAGTGTTGACACGCCGTCTTACCTTGTTTCCTCTCTTCCTTAGGTTGCTGCTACCGTGCGGGTGTGTCTTCAGGACTGCGCACGCTCTCCTGCCACATCTCCACTTTTCCTCGGCTCTCAATCTCCACCCGGCCAGGCACCATAAGCTCATTCCCCTCACCCTACTGGTTCGTCTATTTCCCGCTGGGGTCCTGCCGGTTCTTCCTTGGAACCCAAGTAAGTGGCAATTTGGCTCACTCATTTCCTCTTACTCCGTTCCTCCACTCACAGCTCTCATCTTCTCTTCACAGGTGGATTCCTCTGGCGAGTGACTGTTCCTGTAGCTGTGCGTTTATTTTGCAAATTAATAAACTTTCAAACGTGTCCCTTTGTGTGGTTGATTTCCTGTGCTGTTGCATCGTGCACATGAGCTGTCAGCTTATTTAACCATGACAAATACAATCAGCTTCTTGCGTGTTTTTTGCAGGTGTAAATATTACTGTGTCATCTGCATACATTTGTATATGAATGTTTCTGCATGCATTTGGTAAATCATTTATGTATAAGGAGAATAATATTGGTCCAAGTATGAAGTCTTGTGGGACACCCATTTGACATTTCAAATATGGCGATTTGATGCTGTTGACCATTACAAATTGCTGTCTGTTGGTTAAACAGGATTTCATCCATTTGATAGCGTGCTTTGAAAAGTGAAGAAAATTCTGGCACATCCATTCTTTAATTTGCATTGGATCAGGGTTTTAATTGGACCCTGCTGTAGAATGGGGACCCTCTAATGTTGGACATTAGAGGGTCCCCATGTTGGACAATGTTGGACCCTCTAATCTACATAACCGTAGATTATGTAGATTAGATCTACATAATCTACGGTTATGTAGATTTGTGTATCATCTACATAATTATAGTCAGATATTTTGTTTATTTTATCATTTGAGCTAGTGGGAGCATATAGGTCTTGAAAAGCAAAGGTCCCAAAATGAAACCTTGGGGAACTTCACAGGTTATTTTTGTTCACTCAGATTTGTAGTTACTTATAGACACAAAATACTCCCTCTTTTAAATAGGACTCAAACTAGCTAAGTGCTGTACCAGAAAGTCCCACACAGTTTTCCAGCCAGTCTAGTAAGACGTTATGGTTGACTGTGTTGAATGCAGTGCTGAGGTCCAATAGAACCAAGACTGAAATGTACTGTTTTGGAGCGGATGTCATTAAGGACCTTAACTAGAGCTGTCTCAGTGGTGTGGTGTGGCCGAAAACCTGACTGGAAGATATGAAAACAGTTATTTAATGTCAAGAAGTTGTACAATTGTTGAAAGAGAGCTTTTTCTATTATTTTACTAAGAAAGGGGTGGTTTGATATGGACCTACAGCTGTTCATGAGTGAGGTGTCTAGGTTACTTTTTTTTTAGTAGTGGCTTAATAACAGTTGTTTTTAGGCACTGAGGGAAGACACCTGAATGTAGAGACATATTTATGATCTGTAGTAGATCTGAGGCCATACAATATGAAACTTTTTTTTTTTAAAACCCGTTGGGAGAGTATCAAGGCAGCAGGTAGTGGATTTCAGGTGGCGTATGATGTCATCCAAGTTTTTATGATTGATCTGAAAAAAATTTGCCAGGGTGTTTACATCTTCTCTACATGGACAAAGAGGAAGCACATGTCCAGCACCGGGCATAGGACCACTGACTGATTGTCTAGTTTTCTGAATTTTGCCAGTAAAGAAAAAGGCAAAGTCATTTCAGGCATAGTTGAACAGAAGTTCAGGAGCTATTGACACAGTGGGATTTGTTAGCCTGTCAGTAGTAGTGAACAAGGTGTGTGCATTATTGTTGTTTTTAGCAATGATGTCAGAAAAATATGCTTGCCTTGCATTTCTCAGCTCCAAATTATAAATGCTCAATCTCTCATTATAGATTTCATAATGAACCTGTAATTTAGTTTTTCCACCACCTGCGTTCAGCTTTTCGACACTCTCTTTATTCAGCTCTTACTAGTTTGACATTTCTCCATGGGGATTTCTTTTTAATAATGACCACCTTTACCTTGATGGGAGCAATGGCATTGATAATATTTGTAATTTTACCATTGAAATTTTCTGCAAGCTCATTTACTGAGGTGAAGGGGGGGGGGGGGGGGAGAGAACGCTTGGATGAGTGTTTCACTGATATTATCACTGATGTACCATTTTTTGATGACTTCTGTCTGGATATTTCTATTGACATTAATAGCATTCTCAAAGAAAACACAAGAATGGTCAGACCAAGCAACGTCCATCACCATAACCTTAGCGATGTTCAGACTTCTGGAGATGACCAAGTCCAGACTGTGTCTATTGTGTGTTTTTTCCATCACATGCTGAATCAGTCCAAAGTTTTCAAGGACACAACACAATTCTTTGGTCCCTCTGTCCTGAGGGTTGTCAACATGGATGTTAAAATCATCAACAATAACTACACAAAGTCAACACAGATGATAAACAGCAGATTTGTAAAATCATCATAAAGGGTTGCATGATATTTAGATGGTCTGTAAACATTAAGAAACCACACATGGGAGGAGGAATTTAGCTGAAGAGCCACATATTAAAATAAAGTAAACTTATCATTAAACATCTGCTTGCATTGGAGGGAATCATTAAACAAAACCGCTCCTCCTCCTCCTTTCTTATGCAGCCTGGGTTCACTTATGAAGCTGTAGTTGGGAGGGCCTGCTTCAATAAGAAGAGATCCACTGTTATCTTGGTCTTTTTTTTTTATTTATTACTTATTTTGTACCCGTAGGTAGATTTGTTTTGCAGTCTGGTGACAAACCACCAGCTGCCGGTCGCTGCGTGCGCAAGCGCCCATTAACTCCCTAATCTGCATGTTTTTGGCATGTGGGAGGAAACCGGAGAAATCCCGGAGTAAACCCACGCAAACATGGGGAGAACATGCAAACTCCACACAGATCACTGTTGGCCGGGGGCAGGGATCGAACCCACGATCTCACGGTCCCCGCGATCCCCTGGCCGAGGGTAAAACTGTGCTGCCACAGTGCTAACCACTGCGCCACCATGCAGCCTAGTCTAACCAGGTTTCTGTTAAAAAAATTTAAAATCCAGTGTTTTATAATGAGATCATTAATTAAAAATGTTTTTCCTGCCAAAGACCTAGTATTAAATAAAGCTAGTTTCAGTGTATTAACCCATTTTCTGTCTATGACTCAGCAGCGCTCCTGTCAGCTCACCACCCTCTGGCGGTCAAGTTTTTTATCAAGAAAATATTCAGTTTAGATTTGACAGATTCCAAAGGCTGTAACTTGAAAGTGGTAAGAGATAATGGCTTACTGTCATTTAGAAAGATGTAGAATATGATCCAAAGTTTGAGATTGGAGTAAATTTACACATCTAATTTGCATAATGTGATGGCAGCCACATCAGATTACATAACTTTCGGTCAAAAGTGGACTTTGGACATATTTACACAAAGGATGGTTTTGTTTTTTGTCTTCGTTTTAGGGTTTTTTGTTATCTTATCTTCAAAGTATATGAACCAGAAAATCAGCAGAATGTACACAAACAAATAAGTACATTGAGCCTACGGCTCACCATGTCTTCATTCGTCCATTTTCGTCATCCCTGGTCCTTATTTTGTCTTCTGCCAGTCATTTTCGCTTTCTCTCTCACATCCAGAAACTCTCTATATATTAAGATTTATTCCACCTCATTTTGGTTACATAATGCTGCTGAACCAGCGCTATTGTTCTCTGTCATCACATACAGCTCTGTCGATGGCAGACAAAAGTGTACATGCTCCAGACCGTCTTCTGCTGTCACAAAAGGTAAATATTTCCCTTCAGAAGCTAAATAATCTCTTTTTATAATCATAGTTGGCAAAATTTGGAGCAAATGCTTCCTCCGTGTGGAAATATATGTTGGGATGGAGCGTTTGTTTAAATTCTCTTCTTCGCATTTCCGGAAATTATGTTTGAGGTGGTTCGTTTGGATGAAGTCCTCCAGTCCTCCAGTGAAGAGCAGTAAGCTATACGTGTCTGACATCTTGTGATGTGAAATGCTTGGTGCAACTGGGTTTTCTGTGCTTTTTGGACACATCACGTGACAGGCGTGGACCTGCGACATAGGCAGCAGGTGATGCACATTTTTTATGACAGCCGGACAATTAAAGGGTTAAGAGCATCATCTGCCAGATTTTGATTTTGCTTAAGTTGTGATTGGTGAGAGATGAAAACTGATAAATTTACTTGATAAATTTACAGGATGTGTAGGGTGGATTTTGTTTATCTGTAAATTTACCAACCCTTTTCTGCTACCTATTAAACCAGGAATAAAGGAAGCTACTGTCACGGTCCGTGTGCTGACTCTGTCTGCACTCGGGTTGTGCGGTAGTTTCCCGTTCTCTTCTCTAGCGCACCTCTTGGCCTCCGGGCTTTTATTTTGACAGCGTCTCGGCGGTGTTTCCGGCTGTCAGAAGCCAAGCTCCGCGGGACGGCTAGATCCCAATCAGCCGATGATTCCATCAGCTGATCAATCTATCAAACCCTATTTAAGGGAGCAGCTCTGTTTGCTCGGGGCTGCGACCTCGTCGAAGATTCCTTCCTCTTCCATCCGCACCTGTAAGTGTATTCCCTAAGTATCTGTATTCCTGTATCTGAGTTGAACCTTATGTTGTGTTTTTGCCCCCCTCCCCCCCCCCCCGGTGGCTCGTTATTTTGTCTTTTGTCCTTTGTAAATAAATTATGCAAACTCATCGGCTGGCCTGCAGCATCTCATTGATGGCTCGTGAGGGCCATCGTTGACAGTAGGTTGCAGCCAGAACGAGGCGCCGGTCACCGTGAGTTTTGCCTAAATTGGACTTGTTGTTTTCCCTGTCTGGGTACCTGTGTTCTGGGAGAGTATGTCGTCACTCAGGGGCCGCGCTTGGAGCCTGGGCTACGAGCTTGTGGAGGCTCTCGACTACATTGGTGGAACTCTCTTCACTGCTGGCCTCTATGACACTCCCAGCGATGTACGCCCGCACCTGGACCTCGCTGAGGCCATCATCAACTGCCTTCCTCGCTACTCCAACCACCCTGAAGTCATGGCGAGGAAGGCAGACATCTCTGTGCACCGGGAGAGATTCCGTGGGCTGGAGGGAAACTCCGGCAGGAAGTTGAAGAGAAGAAAACCTCGCTCCTCGCTTCGGGATCCCGTTCCTGTCCCCGTTCCAGTCCAGGGGTTCGCATCGCCCAGGGGTGATCCCCGAAGGAGTGAGACGTCAGTCGGGATTCCCCCAGAGAAGTTACAGCTGACCGCTGTTTCCATCCGGGACCGAGTGGCTGCAGCTCGCTCTGCCGTCCACCCCACGCAGATCATTAAGCATGTGACGGCGGCGGTCAGGCTGGTGGAGAGGAATCCTGAGCTGTGTGATTATCCCAAGTACGCCGACCTGCTTGCCTCTGTTTCCGCACAGGAGCGGCGTTTCCCTAACCTCTCCTTCGCCTCGCCTTCTGCAGGTAAACGTTGTCACACAGCCACCGGTAAACCTCAGCAAGAACCCCGTCCGGATCCAGTTCCGGGTCGTTGGAGGAACTCTGCCTCCCAGTCAGCTGCTTCTTCTGCATCTCGTCAGGAGGGAATTCCCACAGCCTCTCCCGCCGGGTCATCTGTCCCTGCTGTCCCGTCAGCAACTCGTGTCCGGATCACCTCAGCTGTCACCCCCTCCTCCTCGACATCTTCCCCGGCTGCTGTGAGTGCCACAAGTCCTGCTTGGGCGAGGCCCGTCATCGTTCCATCGTGAGCGGCTCCTCCTCATCTTCCTGGGGGGCCCTCCATCACCATCCAGCGGGGAAGGGGAGGAACCAAGTCCACTGCAGCGGGTTCTATCGGGCCTCTATGGATCAGGCAAGTGACTCTTCATTCTGTTTCTTCTTTGGGTGAATTGCCTTGATTGATTCCTGGGGGTGGAGTTCGGGGTTCACAGTCCCCTGAGCTTCCTCCACCTGCTGCAGTAACTAATTATGGACCTGCTACCTTTGTGTCTCCTTCGCCTGAGCGTTCCGCGGCGCCAGGTCTACGCCGCCAGGCCTACGCCGCCAGACGAGGAGGGAGCCTGCGGGCCTGGAGAGCCTGGTTCCAGCCCTGCAGCCACGTCACGGGCAGAAGAGGAGGCCGGACTGTAACTTGGAGCCTGTGCCGACGACGAAGTGTCCCCAGGTCTCCATGGAGGAGCGGTTCGATCCAGCAGGTCGAGGATCCCCTGCCACCACACCGTGCGGGTCGTCGGCGTGGACGTCAGCGTTGGAGGGTCCTCAGACTGTGGAGAACATCATGCCGGCTGCAGAGCCCGCAGCAGCCGAGGAAGAGCCAGAGGACGTCCTTCTTCGTCCTGAGCCCGGATCGCCGAAGTCCTGGACGGCGACGGAACTCGAGATCAGGCAAGTGCTCTACTTTGTCTTCCTTCTTTCTTCTCTGGAGCATTTTTGCCTGTCTCTTGGGGAGACGAGCCGGGTGCAGCCATCCGCTGCATCCAAACTTGTCTCGCCGGGTTCTGTCGCTACCGGTGATCCTGATTCCAGTTCTGTTCCCTCTCCTGAGCCTTCTCCCAGGGTCGCCAGTGATGAGTCAGTTCTGGTCTCAGCTCTGAAGGTTCCGGGTTTGGGGTTGGAGGTCATCCTTGGTGCTGTTCCGACCCAGTCGGGGTCCATCGTGGGTGCAGCTGCGATCCGATCGGGGTCCATCGTGGGTGCAGCGTGGGCTCACCTGGGGTCCAACTGGAGGACAGCACCTGTTCTGGTGATGTTCGGAGGTGGAGCTGCAGATCCTCTGCTGAGCAATGCCCGACTGGTCCCTCATCCTTTTCCCGTTCCCTCTTTCCCTTCATCGGGTGCCGCAGGGGTTTCCCGTAATCGGCTCGGCTCTCCCTCGTCACTCCTTGCCATTAGGAGGCCGTCTCCGAACTCTCCCCTATGGTCCTGTTGGCCTGATGATGCGGGTTGGCCACCTGGGGAACTTTTTCGCCGGTTCACCGTTCTGGGTCGGCCACCCGATATACTGTACCTTCTACTGGGCGACCTGGTTCGGCCACCAGAGGTTCCGTCTCTCTGGGCCTGGGACTGGGGTGGGCCGCCCGAAAGAATCCTTTTTCCCCTATTGGCGATCTGGATGCTAGATGCAGGCAGACCGCCTGAACTTGTTGGTTTTTTTCCTTCGTTATGCTCTGCCTGTCGTCATCCCTGTTTTTCACTCCTCTGTATGATTGGGGTGCTTTGTGTTTGGGGGTTTTGGGCTTTTTGGAACCGTTATCGCTGCTCTTCAACGTGTGTTATTTTTTCCACTCCTCTGTAGTCTGAGGGTTGTTTTCTGTGCCTGTTATTTGGTCTATATCTCCGCTCTGTGTATGGTTTTTTCCTACTCAGTATTTGGTGATGTGCCCGTCTATCTGTCCTTGTTGTACTATTGTATGTTACCATCAGGTAGCGTGTGTTTTTTTTTTCTTTTCTCCTCCTCTCTTGTGTGGTATTTAAGATAAGATAAGATAAGCCTTTATTAGTCCCACAATGGGGAAATTCCAGGATTGCAACAGCACAGGGATAGCAACACTCAGAGCAATGATTTAGAAGATAAGAAAATAAGAGCAGTGAATATACATATGTACACATAAATATATAAATACATATACACAGTGCGGAGCATTGTAGCTAGATGGACTAAACAGCATAACCATCTATTTAGTTACCCTACATGGTATGAATATGTACCCATACATATTGTCACCCTCCATAGCGACTGATATTGTCCTAGTTGTATACTGGAGGGGACCATTTGTGTAAGTCTGTTGCGTCCTTTGCATTCAATACTATTAGGTTGTCACGTTTTTTTTGCTATCTCTGCGAGCAGCCCTGCTTAGGTTATACAGTCTGACAGCCGTAGGAAGGAAGGATCTGCGAAACCTCTCGGTCGCGCATCTAGGATGATGTAGTCTACTGCTAAATGAGCTCCTCAGTGCGTTCAGTATGTCCTACATAGGGTGGGACTCGGACTCCAGCAGAGATGACAGTTTAGCCACCATCCTTCTCTCTCCTATCTCCTCCACTGGGTCAAGGCACTGCCCCAAGACAGACCTAACTTTCTTGATTAGTTTGTTCAGTCTCTTCCTATCGGCTGCTGTAATGCCGTTGCCCCAGCAGACCACTCCAAAAGTGATGGCTGATGCCACCACCGTGTCGTAGAATGTCTTCAAGAGCACCCCTTGTACACCAAAAGACCTGAGCCTCCTCAGTAAGAACAGCCTGCACTGTCCCTTCTTGTAGAGTGCGTCGGTATTGTGTGACCAGTCTAGTTTATTGTTCAGATGAACACCCAGGTACTTGTAAGATGTCACCATCTCAATGTCTGTTCCCTGGATGTTTACTGGTGCTGTGAGGGGTTGTCCTTGCCTGTGGCAGTCCACCACCAGCTCCTTAGTTTTCCTCGCATTGATCTAGAGGCAGTTCCGATGGCACCAGTCCACGAAGTCCTGGATAAGTCCTCTGTACTCAGCTTCATATCCGTTGGAGATGAGGCCGACGATCGCAGAGTCGTCAGAGAACTTCTGTAGATGGCAGTGTGTTGTGTTGTGTGAGAAGTCTGCAGTATAAAGGGTGAACAGGAAGGGAGCCAAAACCGTTCCCTGGGGGGCCCCCGTGCTGCCGATGATCATGTCCGACACACAATCCCGGGTTCTCACAAACTGTGGCCGGTTAGTGAGGTAGTCCAGGATCCATGATGACAGGTGCTGGTCCACCCCTGCGCACTGCAGCTTGTCCTTCAGGATCATCGGTTGGATGGTGTTGAAAGCACTGGAGAAGTCAAAGAACATGATCCTCACCGCATTCCCGGGCTTCTCCAGGTGGGAGAGGGAACGGTGAAGGAGGAAGATCACTGCATCCTCCACCCCAATGCCATGCTGGAAGGCGAACTGGAGTGGATCCATCGCTGGCCCCACCAGGGGGCGGAGGTGAGCAAGGAGCAGTCTCTCCAGGGTCTTCATCATGTGAGACGTCAGAGCCACTGGTCTGTAGCTGTTCAGGTCTTTGGGGTGGCAAGTCTTTGGTACAGGTACCACACAAGATGTTTTCCACAACTGTGGTACCCTCCCCAGCTTCAGGCTCAGGTTGAAGATGTGCTCCACAATCCCACACAGCTGGTCTGTGCAGCACTTGAGGCGCTTTGCGCTGATGCCGTCCAGTCCTGAGGCCTTCCTCGCCTTGATCTTCATCAGCTCCGTCCTCACCTGGGTCTTAGTGAGGGTCAGGTTGCGGGGCTGTGTGCTGGGAGTGGGGGGGTGTTGGTGGAGTGGGGTGTGGACAGCAGGTCTCGATGACTTTAGAGGCAGCAGTGGTTGGTGTGCAGTCGAGGGGGAGGGCGGTTGGTCAAACCTATTAAAAAACAGGTTCAGATTGTTTGCCACCCCCCCTCCCCCCGTGGCCTGGGAGGAGGTATTCTGGAGCCCAGAGATGGTTTTAAGGTTTCTCCAGACCCCGCTGATGTTGCTGTGTTGCAGCTTGTCCTCCATCTTCTTCCTGAAGCTGTCCTTGCCTTCTCTGATCCTCCTCCTCAGCTCCCTCTGTACGGACTTCAGCATCTCCCTGTTCCCCGACCTGAAGATCCTCTTCTTCTCTCTCAGACTTATTTTTATCTCAGGGTTGATCCAGGGTTTGTTGTTCGAGCAACACCGTATTGTCTTGGTGGGTACGGTGTTGTCCACACAGAAGTTGATGTAGTCCGTGATGGTGTGAATGAGGCCATCGATGTCCTCACCATATGGATCGCAGAGCTGCTCCCAGGCAGTGGTTTCAAGACAGTCCTTTAAAGCGTCCATTGCCTCCTCCGACCATATCTTCACCGTGCGCATGACCGGAGGTTGTCTGTGTACTAGGGGTTTGTACACCGGCAGGAGATGAACTAAGTTGTGATCCGATCTCCCGAGTGGGGGGAGTGGTGATGAGGTGTACTCCTCCTTAGTGTTAGCATAGAATAAGTCCAGTGTTTTATTGTCTCTAGTGTGGCATGTGACATACTGGGTGAATGTGGGCAGAATGGGGGACAGTGAAATATGGCTGAAATCATCGGAGATGAGGAGAAGAGCATCTGGGTGTTCTGTCAGCAGCCTGCCAGTTACTGAGTGAATGACGTCACGCGCTGTCCCCGCGTTCGCCGTCGGATTTGCATAACTAACAATGCAGATCACGTGTGAGTATTCCCTCGGGAGATAGGTAGGCCACATGCTAACAGCTAGCAACTCAATGTCTTTGCTGCAGTGATATTGTTTAACCGTGATATGTCCCGGTCTCCACCAGCTGTTACTGACATACATTATCACTTCTCCGCCCCTTGCCTTCCCACTGTCTGGCGTCCGGTCTGCCCATATTGCGTGGAAACCCTCCAGTTTGATGTTAGCATCTGTTGCTAGTTCTGTTAGCCACATCTCAGTAAACAACATCATGCTACTCTCTCTGAAGACGCTCTCGTAGCGGGAGATGGCCGCTAGCTCGTCAGTCTTATTGAGTAGCGATCGAACGTTCCCCATAATAACAGATGGAAGGACGGGTCTGTACCTTATATTTTTCACCCGCCGTCTTGCTCCAGCACGGCATCCACGTTGTTCTGTCTTATTTCACCCAGTATGTCGAAGTCTTGCGCTAGCATCTTGGTCCGGTTAAGTGCTAGCAGCTGGTCTCTGCTGTAACGTATCCTGCTAAAAACAGTGGCTCTGTCTGCTGGCTCAGGAGACATTTGGGCGATCCCTGTCCGTCCGATGTATAAGCTGTCGCCGGATCAGAAAGATTAGCAAGAGAAGCGAGATAGTAAATAGAAATAGGAAAAAATAGATCCGCTGTTGCAAAAAGGCAGCCTACTCGTGTGGCACCGGAAGTTGTTTATGTATTTTTATGGCTAATTTTTGACTTTTTTATGACTGTCTTTTTTTTTAATAAATGTGAAACAGTTGTGGTAAAATTTTGACTTTTTTTCCTTATACAATTTATAATTTTGGCCATAGGTTTGCAGAGCCAGAACAGAAGAATAATTTAACTCTGATTTCAAAGAAAAAAAAAAATTATATTTACCGTATTTTTGGGACTATAAGGCACACCGGATTATAAGGCGCACTATCAATGAACGGTCTATTTGATGGTCTAATTTCATACATAAGGCGCACTGGATTATAAGGCGCATTAAAGCGAGGTAGTCGGAGCCGGGAAAAAAAAAAAATTTGCGTGCATGGAAAGAAAATCCTATCTATAGTCATTATAGACACATATAGCGCGATTGTCTGCGAGTGTGAATGACCTGTTCCATGAGCAGGCGGAACGTTTTTAGTCCGTGGCTGTTTACATCGTCATATTGGCTATTATTACCTCGTCATATGGGCTGCACGGTGGCGCAGTGGTTTAGCACTGCGGCAGCACAGTTTACCCTCGGCCGGGGGATCGCGGGGATCGTGAGATCGTGGGTTCGATCCCAACCCCCGACCAACAGTGAGCTGTGTGGAGTTTGCATGTTCTCCCCGTGTTGCGTGGGTTTACTCCGGGATTTCTCCGGTTTCCTCCCGCATACCAAAAACATGTAGGTTTAGGGCACTCGCGCACGCAGCGACCGGCAGCCGGTGGCTTGTCACCAGACTGCAAACCAAATCTACCTACAGGTACAAATAAGTAACAAAAAAAACAAAAAAAAATTGGCCAGAATACTCGTTCGGTACTCGCTTGGTAATCGATACGGCTCGCTCTCCGGCGTATTTACAGCTGTATTTACTGCTCCCGTTTACAGCTAAACGGGAGCAGTTTCGATACCGAAATTTCACATACAAATCCTAATACACGTGTTCTATACACCATCGGCTTTTGGGTATCGACTACCTCGATAGTCATTATAGACACATATAGCGCGATTGTCTGCGAGTGTGAATGACCTGCTCCATGAGCAAATGTACGCTTTTGGTCCGTGGCTGTTTACATCGCCAGGATACTCGCTCAGTAATCGATGTGGCTCGCTCTCCGGCGGCAGCCCCGAGAAGTAAACAATGCAAACAAATGCCGGAACGCTTGAATTCTTTCATCCCGAAAATATCATTTTTGAATATTAACTACAGCTAAACAGGAGCAGTTTCGATCCACGGTCCATTGGCAGATAGTGGTGTAACTCGCTAGCAATTTAACTTTGAACGACCTGTTGACACCAATATAGCGGTTGGAGTTCTTTGGTTAATCCACCCAGAATGATGGCAAGCTCCGAATTAGTTTGCTTCACTTGGGTTTTGACAGTATCGGTGAGATGGGCGAGCATGGAGTGGCAGATCAATAGGGATGGAGATTTGTGGAAAAACCCATCCGGCCAAGCACATATTACTCCGCGAGGCTCCTGACTACCGTAATGCTCCGACAAGCCATCAAGCGGTTCGGCTTCGTAGCTTACCAAAGTCGTACTAAAACATTTTTGACAGATTTTTGAGTGCTGTGTGCCACATAAAATCGGTTCGAGGTCAGTAAGCACAACCAGAATTAATACATAAGGCACACCGGATTATAAAGCGCACTGTCGATTTTTGAGAAAATTAAAGGATTTTAAGTGCACCTTATAGTCCAAAAAATACGGTAATTAAATAAATTAACAAATAACCAAAGATGCAGTTATTTCTGTTAAAATATTTTGATATATTTATAGTTTTTTAGAACCCTCACCACCACCCAGACAGCAGGAAAAACCTCCCTTATTTTGAAATCCAAATGTTGGCACGTTTAGTTTGTCTGAAGGCTGTTGACAGATTAAAGTCATTGACTTAGTGAATTTCGGTCATCTTAACTTGCCAGGTACATAATATCCATCCATCCATGGATGGATGGATATTGTAGTAGCTGGTGAAGTCAGTTGTAAGCGATTCAGTCACTCTTGTCTTTCCCTGCATACAGTATGAAGCCTCACCACACGTTTGGTGAGCGACTCTACATTATTGCTCCTGTTTCCAGAGGGTTAAAACCACCACAAATGCCTCTACTGCTTACATACTGTATCTCTTCTGATTTTTTTTTCCGCCTTTAAAGTACTTTAATAAGCTCATGTTTCTCTCTGACAGCAATGCTAGCAAACCACTCTGCCTGCGGACTGGAACCCTCACGTGAGCGGGGCGCCACTGAATTTGCATGGACGGTGGTCACACACGTTGTTCGTGTGCGTGCTTGCGGACCGTTATTCCTTCATATTTTTTTCTTAAATTTATATTTCCTTGGCGTGGCCTGGGCCACTCGGTGGTTGATTCTGGGCCGCATGTGGCCCGCTGGCCGCTAATTGAATAGGCCTGCTGTAAACATTAAAGGTCTTATGACACATTTTTGACTTCATCTAATTTTTCAACACATAGTACAATATGATGAAATAGGTTGGTCTGTGCAGTTCTAAGTCAAACAGACTTTTTTTTCACGTGAATATACAACGTTTTCATGAGCGCCACATCACCAATTGCGCCAGTGGCTGGAAAACCCCCTGGCCATGTTGTAACGTCATCGACAGAACACAGTGCTTGGCTGCCCATTGTATACGATGGAAGCGGTAGAAAACATCGACGATGGTTCCAGCACATGTAGTTTGGAATTGGTTTGTATTGTCCAATCTTCAAACAATTATAGTTCCGAAGAATGGGATGACAATGAAGAATCTGGGGGCATCAGACCGTATAGGTTTGAGCCGTGCCAAGCGGGCATTGTGCCTAGCGAGTCAGAATCAGAGAGTGACAGCAGAGAGGCATGCATGGCCGGTGCAGCAGCAGCGACAAACACACGGCAGAGGAACACCGAGTGTTATTCTTTTGTTACAGATATTGCAACAAATTATTTGTTCATAAATATAATTTATTTAAACCCGATTTTTCAATGAAATCATAGCAGTGTATTCTCTGTGGCTCAGGCATCGGGTTTATTATGTATTATCTTTATGTATTATGTATTATCTGGTGAATCCTGCACGTAAATCCATTCATCATGACCCTCCGTGGGCTCTTACGCAGGGCATGGAGAGGGAGGATGAAATAACAGGATTTACGTGCAGGGTTCACCACAGCACATTTAATACAGAAAGACAGACAACTCCCAAAAAGGTGAAGACGTACAAAAACCACAAACACACTTACTGATGGCGTTTGGGGGCCGGCATCGCCCAGAGAACAAATGAGAGGAGACGTGTTAGCCATAGGTGCACCCCAGAGCCAACACTGCTTCAAGGATGCACGAGAACCACGGCAAACAAGGAGTGACTAACACATCGTGAGAGTGCTAAAAATACTGGCAGACTAACAGCACAGATGACAATACTAAGGACCAGCAGTGCGTGACTGGCAAATGGCCGCTAAGTACATGCACTGCTGGTGATGGTGTGATGAGAAGCACCTGGGCAAGGACCGGAAAACATGATCAGCGGGAGTTTTAATCAGCTGGTGATAATGAGAGAGGGGATGTGGCCGGACCGGCGAGCGTCATCATGCAATCACAGAAAGTAGGTCAAAGCTCGTGCGTAAAAACGCACGAGGAGTGCACAAGAAGGCTTATGACAGTAGGAGCTGAAGCGTGTGATGTGGTCTTTCATGGCCTGCTGTTTATCTAAGCATGCGACACAATGCGAAGGCATAGCCGTAAAATTAAAACAAGAAACCAGAGAAACTGTGAGCTACAAAGCTGCTGTCATTCCAGTCAACAACACCGGCATCCGTTCTGTCGCTTACATCATGGTGGTGCCGCCCTTCATTCGGTGGGGGGCACCACAGTCCAGTCAGTGGCTGTGGTTTTTTGATGACAACTAGTTTATGCAGGCGCGGTTGTAAATATTATATTGATCATCAATAATGACTTTTGGGTTTACACAACATGCTAAAAAATGTCAAAATCGTGTCATCAGACCTATAACCAAAACACATTTTTTTCACACACACCTCAGACCCGGTGAAAAATTTGGTAAACTGGAAAAAATATGTGACCCATGCTGAAAATTTATCCAGCGTAAGGTTGATACGTCCTGCATTCGTGGAGCAAAGGTTGAAGGGCCTTCCCCCCATGTTTTTTTTTTTCCTTGGCTGGGGGATCCTGAGTTCGATCCCAGCCCCCGACCAGCAGTGATCTGTGTGGAGCTTGCATGTTCTCCCCGTGTCTGCGTGGGTTTACTCTGGGATTTCTCCGGTTTCCTCCCACACACAAAAACCATGCAAGTTAGGTTAATTGGCATCAAACTGGGGATTCTAAATTGTCCTTAGGTATGAATGTGAGAGTGAATGGTTGTCTGTCTTTCTGTGTTGGCTCTATGATGGACTGGCGATCTGTCCAGGGTGTACGCTGCCTCTCACCCAAAGATGCTGGGATAGGCTCCAGCCCCCACCCCAGACCCGAAAAGGATTAAGCGGAAGAAGCTGGATGGATGGATGGATGGATGGATGGTAGAAAAAAAGGTGGATCCAATCAGCTGATCACTGGAACCACATGATAAATCAGCCTCAGGAAAAAAGCACACGCCATGTATAACTTTTTTTTTATCACCATCAGTTAGAGTGCTTTTGAGCCAGGTCGTGTCTGGCCGCGTAAGCTGTGTTTGAAAGTGGAATACAGAGGTGTAGCCTATATGTAGGCAATCACATGATAGACTTTGACAAATATGAAAGGGACTGAACTGAGATTTATTTGATTCTGTGAATATTAATTACAGAATAATTGAAAATGAATGAAACATCCTATATTAGCCACTGTTTAAGAACCGCATGTTTATTTATTTATTTTTTTTTTGTCAGATCACTTATTTGTGTGATCTTTTATGAGTTATTGAGGATTTTTGTGTGCAGTTTGGTGACGGTCGTCGTTTAGTCAAACCGTACATGTGGCCGCATATGATATGCAGTTGATCAGGGCATTCTGCTCCACAATTAACTTTTAATAATTAACTTTTAATAATTGTGCAAGCACACTGAGAGGAGTGGTATCGTGCCCATAGAAAGCAAGAATTGCTGTCTGAAACCAGTATCTCAATCAGGCTGCAAAAGGACTCCCATGTACCGCTGACTGGGGCAGGCTGTACGTGCCTTCCCATGAACGATCGTGGTCGGACACCGGTGGGAGAAGCAGCAGCTGAACCAGTGGATCGCAGTGCTTTGCAGGGACCCAAGCTCAGCCTGCCTGGTTAATGGGAATTTTGGCTGTTGCTTTACCCATGGTCCCAGCGGTTCAACTGCTGCTCCATCTCCGCTTCCCCATGCTGAATTATCTATTAGACCTATGCAATCACAGCAACTTTATGGTATAATTTTTTAAACATTAAATCTTAAGTATTATCTTTTTCTAGTCAAATTTGTCATGTTTAGCTTCCTTGTTTTGCACACGGAGTGCTGTGGTTACTGATGCTGTAATGTGTGTATTATCCAATCAGTAGGAGTCAATCCAAAACCAAACCCCGCCCACACTTCTAGAAGCCTGGGCATGAGACCCAGTGGTGGCTAAACTTTTATTGATAAAAATTACATATTTTGACTGAGCGATTCCATATTTGAGGATGCATACCCTCGTAGCCTCAGGAAACCACGTTTAAAATCTGAGGTCAGTCTGACAAACAGCTCAAGAGATATGTGTAGAACAGACAGACACACAAACACACAGACAGACATTTCTTGCATTTATAGATAGATGTACTGTGATTCAGTTTGACCATACATTATAACATTTAAAGCCTCTCCTGTCTTATAAATGCATTACTGCATCTTTTCCCCTGTAACTGTGTTCTAAGGCATTTCTTCTACTCATAAAAGTATCATCACATGGTCACTTTCGTTAAAGTCCACACCTCTCCATAACACCTCTCCTTAACAAGCGAACATTTGGGAAGGCGGCGATCTGCCTCTGCTCCTCTCCTCCCCTAGAAGCCGACAGGCTGATGTAGCCGCTACAAAGCGCCCTCCCTTACACCGTGACCATCACACTGGAGTGTCCTCCGAGGAAGACGGAAACCTTAGCGGGGACTGTCAGCCTAGAGGCGCTGCGCCTTTTACGCACAGCTCCTGTCTGTATGCGGTGCCCTTTACTTGAAGTCAAGGGATCGGTTTCCCCTCCGCGATGGCTTTCACTATGCTGTGGCCAGTGTCCGCTCATCCCTTCCCCTACCCCGTCGACCTGACTCTGACATCGGACGACGAGGAAGGGAACCGCAGCGAGAGCGACGGCAGCACGGATCAGGGATACGGCTGCTGCGGGACCCCGGGCCAGGGTCAGCAGCCGGAGTCAGGCGGCGGAGTGGAGCAGCAGAGGAACGCCGCCAACGCCCGGGAGAGACACCGGACCCAGAACGTGAACACGGCCTTCACGGCTCTCCGGACGCTCATCCCCACGGAGCCCGTGGACAGGAAGCTGTCCAAGATCGAGACACTGCGGCTGGCGTCCAGCTACATCTCCCACCTGGCCAACGTGCTGGTGGTGGGGGAGGGCGGCCAGCCGTGCCTGAGCACCGGCCACCGGGAGAGGAGGGGCAGGCAGCCTCGGACCATCTGCACTTTTTGTCTCAGCAACCAACGGAAAGGGGTAAACACAACATGTCCCCCATTATCGTCCTAAATTTGCTACATTCCTTAATAACATACATCTGAAGCGCCATACATGCATATATATTTATTGTAAATTAGCATTTTTTCCTCATAAATTTACAACTTTTTTCTCATAAATGTGTAGCTTTCTCATTTTGTCAAATAAATGTGATTTTTTTTCCTTATAAATTTACAATTGTTTCCCCCCCTAAATTCGCTAGTTTTTCCATTGTAAATTTGCAGTTTTTCTCGTGTATATTTGCAACTTTTTTCCTCATGAATTTATTAGTCGAAAAAATTGCATGTTTTTCCTGCACATTTTCAGATGTTCTCCTATTTGCAACTTTTTTTTTCCCCTCATAAATTTGCAGTGATGGGGCAGCTCGGTGCACAGTGGTCAGCACTGTTGCCTCACAGCAAGAAGGTGGAGGGTTTGAACACAAGAGCTGGCCAGCTGGGGTCCTCTTGTTCTCCCCTTGTCTGCTTTATTGCTGCAGTCCTCCAGCAGTCCAAAGACATGCATGTTAGGTTTAGTGGCACTTAATGGTCCTTTGGTATGAATGTGACAGTGAATTGTTGTCTGTCTCTCTGCCTTGACCCTGGTGATCTGTCCAGGGTGTACCCCTGCCAATGATGCTGGCATATAGGCTCCAGTCCCCCCATGTCCCAGAAAAGGGTTTAAGAAGGTGAATAAAAGGATGGATGAATTAGCAACATTTTTTCCTCATAAATTTGATACTTTTTTCTTGTAAATTTGCAGGTTTTTCCTCATAAATATGCAACGTTCATATGGATGCTGGCTAATTTGTTATTCTATGTAATTATATATCAGAATCAGAATCAGAATCAGCTTTATTGGCCAAGTATGCACAACACATACAAGGAATTTGACTTATAATGTATATATATTCTGTTCAGTTAGACCAGAGGTCTGCAACCTGCAACTCTGACTCCTTAAGGCCTTTACAAAAAATTCAAAATTTTCAGTGAAAAGAGGACAGATTTTTGAGGGAAAAAAAATTTAAGCAGAAAAATAAATTCAGGAGAAAAGCTGAAAATGTATGCATTTTTTTTTTTACAAATTTAGAAAAAAGTTCACAATTTTATGAGGAAAATACAACAAATTTGCAAGAAATCACCACAGAATTTCTGCCCCCCCCCCCCACACACACACAATTACTGGAAATGTTACAATTTTTTAAGCAATAATTTTACAGATTCATGTGAAAAATGTTACAAATTTACCTGAAAAAGGTAACAAATTTACAAGGGAGAATAGATCAAATTTATAGAAAATCAGAAAATTTTTGTTAGAAATATGACAAATTGAGGGGAAAAAATTGCAGTCTTACGAGAAAAACACTTGCAAATTTTCAAGAAGAAGAACACAAAATTGAAAAAATTGAAAATTGAAAAAAAGTCACAAACTTACTAGAGATATTGCATTTTTACAGAAAAAAGTCACACATATATGTGGAAAGAGGCTGCAATTTTTCCTGGAAAAGTAACATTTCAAACAAAAATATGACAAATTAAGCAGAAAATTTATCCCAAAAATCTCACAAATTTTGGAAAGAAAGTTGTCATTTTATGAGGAAAAAAAATATTATTATTATTATTATTAATATTGATGGTGTCAGACCTGTTTGTACTGGTAATGCTGTGGTTTTACTTTAGTTTCCAGGCTGAGATATTTCTGTGGCTCCATGTGGATTTTGCTGGTCAAAAATCTCTCACAGTGGCTCTTTGCGTAGTAGAGGTTGCTGACCTCTGGTCTAGCCAATAACCCAAGTTTATTTTTGGAATGTCTTTATTGAGAGGAAATTTTTTTTTTTTTCCTGTTCTAAAAGAGTTGAACTCTTGCCCGTTACAAAAGCATGGCCCCCCAAACAAAATCTTTGTTAGGGCCACCAAAAAGCTACAAATAGCTCTGCAAAGAATGTTATGGATCCCAGTGGATGCTTTTTACCTCCACCAAGGAGGTTATGTTTTCATCGGCGTTGGTTTGTCTGTCTGTCTGTCTGTTTGTTTGTCTGTTTGTTTGTTTGTTAGCAAGATAACTCAAAAAGTTATGGACAGATTTTCATGAAATTTTCAGAGATTGTCAGAAATGGGGTATCCTACAGATGATTACATTTTGGTGGTGATCCGGATCACCGTCCAGAAGAAAACCGCCATTACGGAAAATGCGATTTTCGTCAGTAACTACTGAACCACTAATCCTATCATTGTGAATCCAATTGCTAGTCATATCTTTTCATGGTCAAGGAATCTGAAAACGTACACACAAACACTGTATGGGGGGAACTGTGGCGCGTGGCGGAGGTCTGCGCTCTCCGAGTGCTTTTCTAGTTTCTTTATGTAATGGCAACTTTAAATCAAAAGTCTCCAATATACAAGAGGAAAAATCACCAATTTATGAGAAAAAATAACTGCAAATTTGCAAGGAAAAAAGTCTTTAATGTACAAGAAAAAAATGTGAATTTATGAAAAAGTCTTTAATTTATCATGAAAAGCCAGAAATTGAGAAAAAAAAATTGGGTGGAAAAACATTGCTAATTTACAAGAAAAAGGTCTACATTTATAAGGAAAAAAATCTTGATCAAGTCAGTTTAAAGGTCTCATTCACTGACATTTTTTCCACAGTTTAACAGCTCACACAGGTCTTAATGAAATGTTTGTGACATACTTTACCAAATTGTCTTTAATTAACTCTCTATTGCAGTATCATTGCGAATCATTTTTTGCAGCTTTCTTCAGAATGACTCATTTCAGTGCAGGTCTCTTTAAATGCCCAAGAACCACAGTTAACTCCACCCCCCCCCCCCTTTTTCATCATGACTGCTAAGCTAGCCTGAGTCAACTAATGCAAACTCATCTTAGAGAATGAATGAAATAAAGCATCACCGATGAACAGGAGTGTGTGGTTTCAGTGGTCAATATGACCAGTCCCTGGAGTACAGTAATAGAGCAGCGGGCGGGTATCTGCCAGCAAACAAACCTTCAGTTAGCAGGAAGGATAAATCATTCTTGCAACTAAGTCGTACTCACCTTGAGTACGACTTAGTTGCAAGAATGATTTATTAAAGGGGTCACTGATTGAAAACTGGTGTGTTTGTAGGTTTTAACCCTTTAACTGTCCCCAGTGGCACAGTGCAGCAACTGCACCTGTCAACTTATTGACGTCCCCCGGCTATACTGAGAATTTGTACTGATCTGTATTGATCTGACAGTTCAGAAGGTGGCAGACATGCGCCGAAGGAATCATGGCTGACATGGAATACAGCAAAGATGAAGAAATCCTCATTATTATTCTTCCTTTTTCTGCTTTGATCTCACTCACCAATGTGGATGCCGCCATGATCGGTCATGGCGGCAGCGATTCTGACTGAAACTGCATGAAACGCGGAAAAATAGCCATGTAACACAAACAAAATTCACATGGGATAATCATAAGAGTTTGTAGACGTGGTAGACTGTGTAAATGACCGACCAAACACAAAACATCGACCACGATGGGCGAAAAACTGAGCTACCAGCACCAAGATGGGGGCACCCATGATCATCATGCATTCTCACAGGAAAAAAGCATCAAACAGGAAAAATAGCCACGTAATACAAACGAAATTCACGTGGGATAATCATAAGAGTTTGTTGATGTGGTAGAGGGTGTAAATGACCAAGCAAACGCAAAACATCGACTACGATGGATGAAAATGGACTGGTCACGTGGGCAAGCGAGCCCCCCCCACTCCCCGCAACAGGTAAGAGACGAATATATGGTTGGGTTTTTTTCTACATTTTATTATTTTTCTAGTTCATATACTTTGAAGATTAAATAAAAGCATACCGCTGTAGACAAAACGGCGTAAAAAAAACCGAACCATTCTTTGTGTAAATGTGTCCAAAGTCCACTTTTGACTGAGTTATGTAATTTATATAGCTGCCGCAACATTATGCAAATTAGATGCGTAAATTTATTCCTATCTGAAACTTTGGATCATATTCTACATCTTTCTAATTGACAGTAAGCCATTATCTCTTGCAACTTTCAAGTTATAGCCTTGGAAATCTGAACTATTTTATTGACAAAAAATATTTACCAGTCTTGACCACTAGGGGTTAGGTTTACCCCTTAACTGTTTCTGTTGCCATACAGCGCCTGAGACAGTTAAAGGATTAACTGTCTCAAATGTGACAACTGGTCATGTAATCAGCTAAAATTTTTCAAAAATGTCAACTATCTGACAAAAGCACACTACCTTTATCTTGTTTTTCTCTCAGAGAAACTCTCCAAAACGTTTTTTGGCTCTTCCAGGTAAATCGTATATGTCAAGTTTTGAAAAAGGCAACCCATTGCCATGTTTGAGACCTGCTCATTGCTCTATTATTAGCCTAGCTGTCCGTCATGTAGATGGAAGTGGGGGCTAAAGATAGCCTATTAGCCCGTGAGCTAACACTGTTACCAGGATGCTGGTGAGGCTTATAATGTTATTTTCTTCAGATTTTAATCACCCTAATAGCTATCCTTATTACCACCTGGTTCACTCCGGCCCATCTCCGAGTGGTTTTGTCGTTATTCCACGGTGGATCACCCTGGCACACCGGTTGCTTTTATGGCCCAGGACCAGGGCTACTGGCCACTGTTATGCCGAGAACTCCCCTGGATTGGCGGGGGAGCCAAGAAATATTTTTTTAAAAATATGCTTGAATAATTAAAAATTTAAGAAAATCTGACCAAAATATGTCACACGCACTTCATTAAGACATGAGTGCTGCTGAAATGTATAGAAAGAGCAGCCAATGGCCCCTTTAAGTACCAAATGCAGCTCAGGGGCTGGGAAAACACATAAACGATGATAAGCACTTGAACCACAGCGAAGAGGAAACCGAAGGGAAAAATCCTACAATGATGCCACACCAAATAGAAACACAAACCAACATATAAAGGGTAACTGATAATTAACTGATGCGGGGGAGGTGAGGATAATCATGGGCTAAACAGGAGCACATGAGGGCAAGTGGCTATGACTACGGGAGACACGGGGGGCTTAGAACAATCGGTAAACAAGTACACACAGAGGATGGACACACTACATTACACCAGACCAGGGACCAGGGGAAACACAGAAAGACAAGGAAAGAAAACATATTAAACCCCAAAATGAAACAAAAATTGTGGACCATGTCAGGAACATGACAATATCAAGACTGGGCTTACCATGTTTATAACATTCCGGAACAAATCCAGAAGACTTACCATGGCTCCCCACAGACAGACATGATGTGAAGGTTGTGTGTTTTCTTAAGAGAAGTCAATGGGTTTTTTTTTGATAATCATGTGACCAATAGACACATTTCAGAGGGTTAAAACTCACAAAAATGCAATTTTTCAGCAAATAGGACCTTTAAAAAGGTTTTTAAAATGTATAAATTTATTTTACCTGCAGAAATACTACACAGATATATAGAACGCAAGATGGAAATTTACCGGAATAAAGAAGTGGTAAATCCATGAGGAAAAGTTACAAAATTATATGGAAAATTTTCACAAATGTACAAAAACATTTATCAGAATGTATTAAAAAAACATCAGTAAATTTGTTACAAAGAAGAACTAAATTCAAGAGAAAAAGGCGACAAATTTATGAGTAAAAATGATAAAATTACAGGAGAAAAATAGCAACTTTATATGAAAAAAATCACTAACTTATAAAGGGAAAAAACTGTTGGCAGAAAATTACATTACAATTACATCTGAAGTTACATGAAAAAACTAATTTGCGTAAATGACACAAAAATCACAAATTCAAGAAAAATTAATTCCTAAGGGGGAAAAAAGCCTCAAATTTTCACAATTTTGAGAAGAACTTTGAGAAAAAGTCTAATTAATAAGAAAAAATATAGAAAACAGAATCTGGAAATTTAACTGAAAAAATGTTGCAAATTTACAGGACAGTGAAATAGAAAATTTCAAAGAAGTTGTAAATCCATGAGCAAAAATGTTGTAACATAAAGAAAAGAGACACAAATGCACAATAACTTTCAGTGAAATTTACTTTAAAAAACAGTAAGTTCATTACAACAAAGAACTAAAACAAGAAAAACGTTACAAGGAACAGTATGAGGAAAAGTCATAAAACTGAAAGAGGAAAGTAGAACAAAATAATCACTCACCTATGAAGGAAAAACTGCTGGCAGAAAGTTGAAAAGTTACAAAAAGAAATGTGAATTTATGATACAAAAATCACAAGTTCAAGGGGGAAAAAAGCCAATTCATGAGGGAAAAAAGTCAAAAAAATTTCATGAAGTCTTTTTTTTTGTGGAAAAGGATTCTAATTTATAAGAAAAAAGAAAATTTGAGGAAAAACTGTCACAAAATTGCAAGAAATAAGAAGTCAATTTATGACTAGGTCTAAATTCACATGAAAAAACCCTCAAAAGATGGATAGATAGATAGATAGATAGATAGATAGATGGATAGATAGACTTCATTGATCCCAAACTGGGAAATTACAGTTACAATTACAAGTTATCTGAAATATCTCAGATTTATCAAAAACATGATTTTAGAGAAAATTACAACCAAAAGTATCGCAAATGTATGATGAAAAGGTTTCATATATACTATAATACAATAAGAATATGCAATATGTAAAGAAGTCTCATATTTAAGAAAGAAAATATGCCAAATTTTAAGAGGAAAAAGTTGCAGCTTTACAGTTTAATTGGAGAATTTTTTTTGTCATTGGCATCAGAGATTAAATCATTGTTTACACAGCAGTTTCAAAGGAGCAAGATAAAAGTCATAATCATGTGAAGAAAAAATCAAAAAGTGTGATGAAAATTTGCAGATTTATATGAAAACAGTCAATTTTATCACAGAAGAATCGCAAACTTGTAAAAAGTACATTTATTTTAAAATAAAAATGGTAAAATCACGAGAAGAAAGTTGCAAATTTACAAGAAAAAATGTTACTTTAATGTAAAAAGCTTTCACAAATTGTTTTAGAATAAATCTCAATTTGTGTTACAAAACTGCAGTTTTCTTTCTCATAAAATGTGTAAATTTAAAAGAAAATGTTCATATTTATGAGCCAAACATTTCAAAACTATTTTAAACATGCAAATTTATGAGAAAACTCACTGATTACTACTTCAAAAACTTTCTCTACTCTTACTTATATTTGAATAATTATTGCCATAAACTACTTGCTACATTTCTGGATACTCCACCACTGAGTAAAAATATCTACTAAAAAAGTACCTTGAATACTGAAGACTTTAGTCTGACCAAATTGTGAAGATTTTTAATAAATCTGCAGTGTTTTTTGCATACATTTATAATCTTGTTGTACACTTGACACTTTATTCTCATAAATTTGTCAGGTTTTTCTATTGCGTCATTTTTCTCTTAAATTTACAGCATTTTAAATAAATAAATTACATTTTTTTCATGCTTCTCTTTTGCTCATCTAATAACTTTAGTGGGATTGTATACCCAAGTATTTGATTATCCATTTATTTGTTCATTAACTTTGGTATGTGGTTTTCAGATTTGATATTTGGATATTCACTTTTTTCTTCCACTTACTTTTTCAAATTAATAAAGGTAAATCACAATTATATCTAATGTATATTTACTATCTGAGTAGTCAACTTACTCATTGCCACTTATCCCAAAAGCTTGATTGTCGCCAAGGGTGGCGCAAGCACTTATTAGGTTTAGGGGGCAATTACTTTTTCACATAGGGCCAAGTAGGTTTGGATAGGTTTTTTTCCCTTAATAAATGAAATCATTATTTAGAAACTGCATTTTGTATTTACTTGGGTTATCTTTATCTAACTTTTACATTAAAAAAGGTCACAAATACAAGAAAAAAGTTGCAAATTTATGAGAAAAAAGTTGTGAAAGAAAAACATGCATATTTATAAGAAATGTAAATTTACAAGAAAAAAATCTCTTTTACAAAATGCTGCAAAGTGACGAGGGAAAAAAGCAAGAAAAACCTTGCAAACTTGCATTAAAAAGTTCCAAATTTATAAGAAAAGGCACCCTTTTGAAAAACATTGAGGCTGATTCAGGTTAACGTGGTATCTCACTGGGCGGCAACAGCTCACAACTGGATGGAGATAAAAACTTGTGACAAATAACGGAAGTTGGTGACAATTTTCATTTGGAATCACTGAATTGGCACATTTGCATATGTTGCACAAACACTGCACAGATGTCACATAGAGAGCCTAAGTCACGCCCCCTCTACTTCCACATATGGGACCTCACTTTGGGAAAAAAAAAATCTCCACTGGAATCAAATCAAAATCAAACCAAATCAAACTTTATTGTCATATTGCTGTACATACAATTGTAGTGCAGGCAAGACAAAATTGTGTTTCTCTCGGCATCCATATAAATAGAAGCAGCATGATTTAAGACACACTCACATATCTTCACCCCCCCACCCCCACCCCCCCATCCATTCACACATCCCTGAGACATGCTTGGGAAAAACTAACTAACTATAATATACAAATAATATACATAATGTCCGTAGGTGCAGTAGTGTGTATGAGAGATTCCGGGTCAACTGTTCAGCATCCTGACAGCTTGTGGGAGGAAGCTGTTGATCAGTCTGGTGGTTCTGCCTCTGATGCTCCGGAATCGTTTACCAGATGGAAGAAGTTCAGTGTTTATGCAGAGGGTGAGAACGGTCCTTGACAATGTTCAGTGCCCTGCTCCTACAACGGTTCTGAAAAAGTTCTTGGACAGAGGGGAGGGAGACTCCAATTACCCTCTCAGCTCCCTTAACTACCCTTTGCAGGGCTTTTTTGTCTGACATACTGCAGCTGGAGTACCATGTAGCAATGCAGTACGTCAGAACACTCTCCACCACACCTCTGTAGAAGGTCCTGAGGATGCAGATGGGGAGAGAGGCCTGTTTGAGTTTCCTCAAGAAGTGCAGTCTCTGCTGAGCCCGCTTCCTGATCCCCAAGGAATTCTTGCTCCAGGTCAGGTCCTGCGAGATCTGCACTCCGAGGAACTTTATGTTCTCCACTCTCTCCACTAAACGGCCGCCGATGCTGAGGGGGACGTGTTCAGGCTGTGACCGCCGGAAGTCGAATGAATGGCAAGATAGAAATTCTTTTGATCCAGATTGAATTTTGTCACGAGTTACTCATATGTTTGTCAATTTAAAAGATAATTTTCCACGTAATTAACAGTGTAGGCTGTTGTACACAGGAATGGGACATAACAGCTGAGGTGGTAGTCAGAAATTGTACTCAAGTAAAGTAGCATTACCTTATAACAGTGGTTTTTTTTTTTTTTAGCCACAGCACATTTTGTTACGTTGAAACAATCCTGCGGCACACCACCAACCAAAAATGTTACAAAATGACACATTGTAGCCTATTACAGCATATGTAATATGCTGGACTAACATCCAGACTAAAGTTTTTATTTTGCTGCATTGCCTATATTTGGCTTGGTTAGGTTTCGTTTCACACTGCTCTTTAGCCAAGCAGACCAAACAACTTTATGTAACACACTGATGTCCTGTTGTGATGAGGACGTTTATATAGTTAGCACAGACGCTGCAGTTAGCATGCCTGCTTCTCACCCTCGGAGGTGTTTTCTGCAGCAATGGACACATTGGTAGCTGCACTTTAAGTGGAAACTGGATCAGACTCTGTCATGTTAGTGGGTGAACTGCTTTATAGTGAGGCTAGAATATTATGTTTGCCCCTTCTCATCAGCTGTGATAATTTTCAGCTGGCATTGCTCCTCCAATCTTTCACATACTCTCCGCCACATCCCTTCTGAAAATATCTGGTAAGTTTCTGCATTTTTATGATTTTATTTTAACTGACTATTTAGCCACTAGCGGGCCATATTTCAATTAAAATCTGTGTCTCTTCCTCTCTCCAAGTCATATCGCGGCTCATTTTTCCTCTTATTGGCTGCCTTAACTTCCTGTGTTTGGACCAAAAGTCCGAACCTTTCTGAAAATTGCTTTTACACTCTAAACACAGGAGGTAGGTCTGCTTGTGGGGTCTTGGCGGTGTTTCTCTGGTGGTGTCTCCATTCAAGGGGTGTGTGTTGACTGGAAGTTACATTTGTCCGTGGATTTGTCGGGTTGCTGTGCGGCTTTCCTGCTGGTTGGGGTCTCTTCCAAACAACATTTTCGGTGTCTGCGGTCATGTTGTTGGTGTGTCTGGTGGTTGTAGTTGTTGGGGGGGGGGGGGGTGTTTTTAACTGTTTTTTGGCTGTGTAGGGACTGAGCATTTCATTCATGGTGGATTTGTGGGCAGATTGATGTTAATGTCTCTGCTGTAGTGTGTGAATTTTTTTTTTATTTGGCTGCTGGTTTGACTGCTGAGTGGTTGGCTTTGAGGGCTCTCTCGGGCACCTTTGTGCTTTTTCTTGTTGGTATGTCTTTTGGGCTGGTGGGTGTTTCGTTTGGGGATGGTGTTTGGGCTAGCTTGCGATTGTGGTGCTGTTGGGTGGCTTTTCCCCACATGCCAGTGGTGGGGTTGGTACAGTCGGGTCCCTGGTAGGGATGGGTCTGGGTAGGGGATGGCTTTTTGCTGTGCTCCCTTGGGCTCACCATCTTGACTTTATTTTGGCTGCTGCTCATGTCATGTTTGTGCGTAAATGCGCACACACAAATGAATTAATACGAGCCCAATGTGCAAGTGAAGTAACGTGTTTTATTAACAAATAGAAAATAGCATACAATTGTGTCCATGAAACTGTTCAAAGATGAGCAATATTGGGAAGATGACAGTGGAGAGAAAAGGGCTGAACTTAATAAGAAGGGAGACATATACAGTGGGGAAAAAAAGTATTTAGTCAGCCACCAATTGTGCAAATTCTCCCACTTAAAAGATGAGAGAGGTCTCCAATTTTCATCATAGGTATACCTCAACTATGAGAGACAAAATGAGAAAAAAAAAAATCCAGAAAATCACATTGACGGATTTTTAATGAATTAATTGGTAAATTCCTCGGTAAAATAAGTATTTGGTCAATAACAAAAGTTCATCTCAATACTGTTATATTCCCTTTGTTGGCAATGACAGAGGTCAAATGTTTTCTGTAAGTCTTCACAAGGTTTTCACACACTGTTGCTGGTATTTTGGCCCATTCCTCCATGCAGATCTCCTCTAGAGCAGTGATGTTTTGGGGCTGTCGCTGGGCAACACGGACTTTCAACTCCCTCCAAAGATTTTCTGTGGGGTTGAGATCTGGAGACTGGCTAGGCCACTCCAGGACCTTGAAATGCTTCTTACGAAGCCACTCCTTCGTTGCCCAGGCGGTGTGTTTGGGATCATTGTCATGCTGAAAGACCCAGCCATCTTTCATCTTCAATGCCCTTGCTGATGGAAGGAGGTTTTCACTCAAAATCTCACGATACATGGCCCCATTCATTCTTTCCTTTACACGGATCAGTCGTCCTGGTCCCTTTGCAGAAAAACAGCCCCAAAGTATAATGTTTTCACCCCCATGCTTCACAGTAGGTATGGTGTTCTTTCTCCTCCAAACACGACAAGTTGAGTTTTTACCAAAAAGTTCTATTTTGGTTTCAACTGACCATATGACATTCTTCCAGTCCTCTTCTGGATCATCCAAATGCTCTCTAGCAAACTTCAGACGGGCCTGGACATGTACTGGCTTAAGCAGGGGGACACGTCTGGCACTGCAGGATTTGAGTCCCTGGCGGTGTAGTGTGTTACTGATGTAGCCTTTGTTACTTTGGTCCCAGCTCTCTGCAGGTCATTCACTAGGTCCCCCCATGTGGTTCTGGGATTTTTGCTCACCGGTTCTCGTGATCATTTTGACCTCACTGGGTGAGATCTTGCGTGGAGCCCCAGATGGAGGGAGATTATCAGTGGTCTTGTATGTCTTCCATTTTCTAATAATTGCTCCCACAGTTGATTTCTTCACACCAAGCTGCTTACCTATTGCAGATTCAGTCTTCCCAGCCTGGTGCAGGTCTACAATTTTGTTTCTGGTGTCCTTTGACAGCTCTTTGGTCTTGGCCATAGTGGAGTTTGGAGTCTGACTGTTTGAGGTTGTGGACAGGTGTCTTTTATACTGATAATGAGTTCAAACAGGTGCCATTAATACAGGTAACGAGTGGAGGACAGAGGAGCCTCTTAAAGAAGAAGTTACAGGTCTGTGAGAGCCAGAAATCTTGCTTGTTTGTAGGTGACCAAATACTTATTTTACCGAGGAATTTACCAATTAATTCATTAAAAATCCTTCAATGTGATTTTTCTCATTTTGTCTCTCATAGTTGAGGTATACGTACGTATGATGAAAATTGGAGACCTCTCTCATCTTTTAAGTGGGAGAACTTGCACAATTGGTGGCTGACTAACTACTTTTTTGCCCCACTGTAAATGTCGGAGCGGAACAGCTCTGGAAGAAACAACAGTTAGAAGTCCAAAGGAGGAACCACAGACGAGCGAGCCTGATCATCCAAAGGAGATTGATGCAGACGCACTGAGTGTTTCCACTGCCACCCAGAAATACCCCCGGAGGCTAACGGACGGCAAGTGGAAACAGGTGCATGGCGACAGAGTGAGTGAATGAGTGTGTGTGTGCGTGTGTGCGTAAGTAAACAAAAAGGAATATAAGTGTAAGTGCCTGCATGTGTATGTGTGGAAACAAGAAATGATGGAAAACAGTGGGTATGAGAGTGAATGAGTAAGCATGTGTGTGTTGTGTGTGTGTGCATATGTGTGGAAATGAGTGACAGCAGGGACAAATGAGAAATGACAGACAGCCGGTGAGTGCCGGCGGAGGGAGGTGTAGCAGTAGGCTGACAGGGAGCCAAGACTCAGGCTCCAATAACCTGCCAGCTGAGAATAATTATCAAATAATCAGGAAGCTACAGCCACAACTCATGTGCGGGACATGACAGCTCGACCCTTTATCTGGTTCAGGGTCTGGGTCTTTCCTCTTCAGGTGTTTATACATTGCTGTTTTTCATCTTGTCATCGCCACCTCTCACAGTTATCACTTAACCAGTTCATTAATCCAACAACTGCCCTAAAAACCATGAAAAAAAGAAGGAAATCATTATTGTGTTCATACTGCCATCCACTGACTGGAAGAAAATTATTTGCAACAACGAAATAATCCTGTTTTGGACTAATTAATAAAAATTTACCAGTTTCCTGTGGCACACTTGACGATCTCTCACGGCACACTGGTGTGACACCAGGGGTGGATTGGGACAAAAATTCAGGCCGGGAATTTAACTTCATCCTAGGACACCCTGTTATTGCAAACCAGAAACCATCACAATTTTAGTAGGCCAACATTTTAAAATAACAGGTATCAAACTAGGTATACATGTAATTACAACTTTCAGCTGGGAGGAAAGTTATCCAGATTGTATGTAATGACTACTTTGATAGTCAGTTGATCTATTGATTATTAAAACAATTGATTGACTAATCTGAATTTAAATCTGGTGCTGCTTCTGTTTTCTTCACATTTTCAGAATAGAAACACAAGGTTTATAGACAATTTACTGTCATGTAGTGATCTCTGGCAGGCAGGGAAAATGGACTCAGATGCAGGCAGTTCTCCGGTCACACACGATCTATTAACAAAATGCAAAACAAGTGTCAGAACGTGGGTTGAGCTCATGTCCTTGTTTTGTTTTGTAATTTATATTTTCTTGTTACTAGGACATGAGTCTCAGCTCACATTCTCACCTTCAGTTTGCATTTTGGGATTTTCTGTTCATGTTTCTGTGTGTCCCGTCTGTGATTGTGTGTACAGCCCCGCACATCCTGTTCTCCATACCTGTCACCTCTGTTTTCCTCATGTGTCAGTTGTCAGTCATGATTGGTCTCCCCACCTGTGCTGTGTTGTCTTGATTACCCCCTTGTCTATTTAAGTTCTGTTCCGCCTCTATTCTGCTTGGGTTCCTTTTGTCATACGGCGTGAACAACACGCTTCTGTTCCAAGTCCTGTATCCTGCCATGCCATGCCTAGTGTGTTTTTGCCTTAGTTTTTTGTTCTAGCTTCTGAACTGAGTTTATTTTAATTTAAGCCCTCGAGCTGTGTCAGGGTGACCAGCTCTTAATAAAAAACTGTCAAACTTACATCTAGCGCTTGGGTTCAGTCTCTACCACATTGTGACAGAAGGAACCCGACAGTATGCACCCAGCGGATGTGACTTTTTCTAAAATGGGCCTTGATGAGGAGGAGGTTTGGCCTGCTTCCTCGTTGAGGAAGCCTATGCCGCCGACACGCCAGGGAAAGCCCTCAAATTCCTCGGAGGCGTCGCGTAGGTGATCGAGGATGTCCCTATGCTGCAGTGTTATCTCCAGCTCACCGGACTCCTGCATTTGGTCCCGTCCCTGCAGTTGATGTTTCTGGGGCTGGCAGGGACGCCGCCGGCAGTCGGGGAGGAGCAGAAGGAGGAGAAGTTTTACCGAGCCATCGGGAGATGCGGCTTGCGCCGGCGTCGGCAAGCACAGCGGCCCGGCTCTTCTTCCCCCTCAGAGGCATTCCAGATCTCTGTGTCCTCCCTCAACGCAGCACCACACCACCGTGCGACGGCTCCTCGTCAGACAAACCCCATCATATCCCAGAAGGGATCATCTGTCTCCAGGGACAGCATAGCAGGAACAAAGGCAAGCACCTTTTCATTTTTTCATTCATTCATTCATTCATCTTCTTCCGCTTAATCCTTTTCAGGTTGCGGGGGGGCTGGGGGTCGGGGGTTGGAGCCTATCCCAGCATCTTTTGGGCGAGAGGCAGGGTACACCCTGGACAGATCGCCAGTCCATCGCAGGGCCAACACAGAGAGACAGACAACCATTCACTCTCACAGTCATACCTAAGGACAATTTAGAATCCCCAGTTTTGATGCCAATTAACCTAACTTGCATGTTTTTGGCATGTGGGAGGAAACCGGAGAAATCCCAGAGTAAACCCACGCAGACACGGGAAGAACATGCAAACTCCACACAGATCACTGTTGGTCGGGGGCTGGGATCGAACCCAGGATCCCCAGGCCAAGGGTGAGTTGCTGTGCTGCTGCAGTGCTAACCACTCCACCACTGCGCTGAAAGGTCTTGTCCTTTTCCTGGTGAGGGGGCTCAGCGTCAGTCACCTACCACCGCTGAGCTCTCTCCATCCATCTCTGCTGTCATTTCTGCTGCCGCTTCTATCCACCCATCCTCACCTGCTTCTCCCCTCTCCTTTTCCCTGAGCACCATGTACAGTATGAGACCCAATCAGCAGCTGCCCCATCATCTGTTGTTCTGCCAGCAGCTCCAGTACCAACTCCACATCACTCCCCAGCTCCAGTGCCAGCTCCGCGTCGCTCCCCAGCTCCAGTGCCAGTCACCTCGCCTGCAGCTGCACCAGCTATTCTGTCAGGCATCCAGGTGGCAGCTCCTCCAGAGGTCATCACTCCAGCAGTAGAGTCTCCGGGGTCCTCGTCGGCAGTGGAGCAAGAGCAAAGGCAAGTCCTCTTCTTTATATTTTTAACATCAGTCTTAGAGAGGTCTTGTCTAGCCCTTAGTGGGGGGACCTGGCTGCAGTTACCATCTACTCCTGGGTTCTCCCTGCTGAGCTCCACTGCCACCAGTTGTAGTGACCCGGTGTTTATCTCTTCCTCCCTGTCCCAGGTGGCTGCGTCAGGGCTGGATCCCCAAGTGGCTGGGCTCGAGGTTCTCCAGCCTGAGTTACCTGGGCTCGTCAGTGATCGGCTTACATCATCTGGGTTCACTGCTGATCAGCCTCCACCTGTTGTTCCAGAGGCTGGGGTGCTGCAGTCACCAGTCGCAGAGCATAGAGCCCCCTTGTTTGTGTTCAGACAGCTCTGTGCCCCTGTGGCCACTGTTCCTCCTTGTTCTGTGGTTCGGTGGCCTAAGGACAGTGCCAGTCGACTCTGCACTCTGGTTTGGGGTCCGGTGGACTTGGGTAGACCCCCTGAACTATTTTGCTCCATGATCTAGTGGTCCAGGAACTCTGGGAGGCCACCAGATTTACCTTGTTCTCCGGTCGAGGTCCTTGGATGGGGGTAGGCCCCCTGACCCACCTGGTGGTTCAGTCCAGTGGTCCACGGACTTGGGTAGACCACCCAACCCATTTTGTGTTTCACTTTGGGGTCATGGACTTCGTTTACCACATAGGTATGTAGTGTTTTGGACTCTGTAGGAAGGGAATGGGGGGTGACTTTGTTTCTTTGTTTTAAATAGGGTGCATCTATTGTTAGTCTATATTTTTTGTTTATAAATAACATAAAAATGAAAATTTGTAGTTAAAAAGTTACAAATGAAAAGGAACACAAATTTGTCAGCAAAAAAGTTCAGAATTTATCCAAAAATTTATACCATTATGAAAAGACATTAAAGATGAAAAAAGAAAACAAACTGAGGCGAGAACAGTCACAAGTAGATGAGATTGAAGTTGGTGCTGCATACTAGGTATAGCATATAGTTTTGAAAATTATGCAGATTTTTCTTAAAACATCCTGAAAACGCTGCCTTATGAATGTAAGATGGAGGTAATATAACTAAAGTTAATGCAACCTATTTATTGCATTAGAGAATGTTAACCCTAAACTAAGCTGTTACAACAGTATATCATAATCACAAATTGTCATGCGTTTAAATACAGGACTCATGGCGCAGGCAGGAGTATGATGCAAACAATGATTTACAAACCACAGTGCAACACAGGGGCTGAACGCGAGACTCACAGGGAACGATAATCCAAACACAGGGAGAACATCAGGGAGCTACGACGAGGACGGCAGACAGAGCACAAGTACAAACTCACATACACTGGGGAACAGATAATCAACTTAATGTCAGACAGCTGGGCAGACAATCAAGGGCAGCGGGTGACGAAAACAGGATGGGCGGGGCTGCACAAGCACAGACAGGGAATGCACAAGAGGCATGACAATGGACATGCAGAGCACAATACTCTCTCACTCTCTCTCTGTGTGCTATGTTTGTTGGTGCTGCGGGGCTATTTTGCGCTCATGGCAGGCCAGGAAATGCCCCGGTTCTTCAAATTGCCAGTCCGCCCTTGTGTGGGACAGTGGCTGAAAATCACTGCCTTGTGATATTATCTGCTCAAATACAAGAAGAAGCTGTCACCATAAAATGACTTAAAAGTATCTACTAAAAAAGTTAATTGGGTAGTGATTAATGACTTTATTTTAGTGGGGTTTTCCTTGTAAATTAGTGACCGTTTTGTTTCCAATTTTCCACTTATTTGTCATAAATTTTCCACTTTTTCATAAGTTTACAATGTTTTGTGATAAGTTTTCCACATTTATGATAATTTTAAGACATTTAATGCAAACTGGGCAGCGCGGTGGCGGAGTGGTTAGCACTGCGGCAGCACAGCAACTCACCCTTGGCCATGGGATCCCTGGTTCGATCCCAGCCCCTGACCAACAGTGATCTGTGTGGAGTTTGCATGTTCTCCCCGTGTCTGCGTGGGTTTACTCTGGGATTTCTCTGGTTTCCTCCCACAAGCCAAAAACATGCAGGTTAGGTTAATTGGAGACTCTAAAAGTGGCCCTAGGTGTGAATGTGTGTGTGAATGGTTAAGGGATAGCGCCGTACCGTGGCTGCTTCATCCATCCAGGTGGATGCCCTCAATTTCCCCTCTGGGGATCAATCAAGTATACAAAATCAAAATCAAAAAAAAATCAAAAAATGTGCAACTTATTACTCACTGGGTCCTATTACAATGGTATAGTGTGCATTTGCACCATGCTTTGTGTCTTGTACCAATGTTTTTTGTTTATTTTTTGTGCTTTGCGTTTCATAAATTTGCAACTTTTTTCTCACAAATTTGTGACTTTTTTTTCTTGTAAATTTGCAGTCTTTTCAAATTGCAGCTTGTTTATGTTTATTTTATGTAATAGTTCATAGACGATGACACAAATTTATGTTCTTAATGTTTTTGCTGGGAGGAAACCATATTAGCAGGGTTTGAAGTCTTCCTCATTACAAAATAAGAACCTCCCCAAAACTAGAAATGGCTCTGTTTGGCATCAGTTGTGTGCACCACAGTGATTGATCTGGTCTATCATGCCGTTCACATCTCTTTTTAGGATTTAGTTTATTTATAGGTGCCATGTCATATCAGTGAATCGAGATACCCTTTAAAGGAAAACATTCTTTTAAAAAACTAGTGGTGTTGGACGATTAAAATTTCTAATTGTGATTAATCTTTTGGAACGTTGAGTTAATCATGATTAATAATGCGTTAATCGCATGTTTTTCCATTCAGATACAGTGTACCTTAAGTTGGTAATTTTTCAAGGTTCTCATACTGTTACAAACATGGGAGTGGACAAATATACTTGCTTTCTTCACCTGCAGGTTTATTAAAGCTCTCAGCATACCCAAAATGACAAAAACTATCCAGTATATTCTCCAGAAATAATATTTCTGGTGCGCACCATGTCATTACAAACTACAGGCACGAGAAGTGCATAATCATAAATCGTGACTCTTTCTTTGTTTGCTAGCGGCAAGTCCCGGGAAAACCCCCATGAGTGCCTGGTATTACTGGAAAGCTTAGAAATTGTACTTTCTAAAAATATATGTTTTTGCGGAAGACATAACTCCCGACTGATCGAATGCGAGTTTTCAACCTAGCCAAAATATAAACAAATTGCGGCGGATGATAAAAAATAAGCAGCGATGCTGTGGTTTTAAGCAGGTTTTATTAATCATACCGCCGTCACGAGCTCCGCTCGGCGCCGGGAGCGAGCTCAGCGGCTCTCGAAGAAGGAGGACACAAAGTCTGTGTCCAGCAGCAGCAGTTGCAGAAGTGAGATTGAGAGAGCGTGTTACAGAACCTGTGCAGTATTTATACCCAACTCAGACAATACATCAAAGCAGATTCACAGCAGTTGGTACGATCAAAGGGACTGCAGAACAGGCATGAGACATTTGCATTTGTAAGACCTACATAACAATAGGCAGATTTGCTAGCCTCTGCTCCAGGTGCAGGACAAAGAGGTTACAAGGCACATCTACATATTGATCTGTCTCTAGGTCACAGTAAGGACAGGATGCATGAACACTATACATGAATGGCACATTGCATCACAATACATGAATGGCACATTACATCTCAGTAGTGCAGCAGGAAAAACCAAGAGAAGAGAGCTGAGTGTCCTTAATCTGTTGTGGGGGTTAACCGAACCGCCCACACAAATCATCTTTTTCCAGGCCGTTTTGGCGCACTTCCTACACATTAAATATCATTTTGAAGGTTTTTCAATACAGAATATGGAAATAACATTACATCAGTTTTGAAAATGTCCTCAAAGTGACTCATTTTGCCAGCATGGGTCATTTGTTTACAGTGTTAGCATCTTAGCAGCGGCGCTAACAAACGGAGTAACTATTGCGCTCGTGACGACACCCCAACATGCTACAAAAATGGCGAGGGAGTGAATGGACATTCTGAACACAGCCTGAGAATTTTTTTTAGACTGGTACTCACCAACAGTTGGACCTGTGGGGATGAAAACAGGTGAATTTCTGTCCATCTCAGCAGATGGAGATCAGCTATAACCTAGCATGTAGCTAGAAGCTGCTAGCTACGAGCTAGCTAGCTTCCACAGAAAAACAACACAACATCCAGGTGAAGTTTTAGAGGAGGCTATAACAATTATCCAGGTGAGAGCTCCGACAAATAATGTTGTAAAGTTAAACATGACAGCACTTTGGTGATATCCATGGCTGTAATCAAGCTTGTCTGCATGGCACACACAGTGTCAGTGGTCACAACAGCCTTGGTATGGAGAGCAGCTAGGCCAAAAAGTACTGTTTGCGCTTTCTGACGTTAACTGCCGTTAACCGCGATCACAAAATTTGTCACCATTAACGGGAGCAATGCGTTAACAGGTGATTAATGTGATAACGCCAACACCACTATAAAAAACATAATTCAGTCTATTCATTTGCACTTAGGAGGGGGCATGAAACAGTCTGAGCTGTGCAAACATAATGATAGTGATGCTAATGCAATCTCCTTGTTTGCCCACAGGAGAAGGACCGGAGAAACTGTGTGAAAATGCACGGCAGTGGCACCAGACCCATGAGCCAGCGGTGAAAGTGAGAATGGGAACAGGATGGGATTTTTTTTTCTTCAAGGCAGATGTCTTGCGTCTATCCTGTAGAGACTTGAATCATCTCAGCAATGCAACAACGGACTCAGCCCGTTAACCCCGTGTGAAGCAGGAGGATCGGTACCAAATCCAGCCCATACCAGAACTCCAAAATGTGCACTGTTGAGATAACAGTGTCAGAATGGGTGCATTCATTGTATTTTTTGGCTTTGAGGGTCTGCAACCTGTGGCTGTTTTACCCATAACATTACAAAAACATCAAATCTATAAGAAAAAAATCAAATTTATGGAAAAGAGCATAGATTTTAAAGGTCAAAGGTTAATTGCAAAATGGTGTTTTCATAGATCTTTTTATTTTATAGAATATGTATACAATTAAAATATCAAAATGCTCACTTCATCAACAAATACTATTTTTATTTAGTTAACCCCTTGAACTGTGGTCAATTTCCCTAAAAACGCCTAAAAATAACATACCCAAAGTAAATCAAAAGCTGTTCTTCAACCCTTTGCAGCATCTTCATGGGGTTGGTCTCATTTAAAAGAAAACACTTTGAATTTTTTGGCAAAACAGTCATAATCTCTCTAAGTGCTCCTGCCACTGAGTAACAGTCAACCAAACATACTGAATTTGAAGAAAATAAAGTTTGCCTGGGTGTTTTTTAGATACAAATGCTTGCAAATAACACACAGCTGTCAGATACTGGCTGGAACATGCAACAGAAATGTAGAACCAAGTGTTATCAAGCTGAGGTTAAAATTTTGTAACAATACCACAAAAAATGAATATATTACACAGCTTTTTTCTCAGGTTGTTCCCAGGCATTTTTGAACTGTGCCAAATTGTGCCAAATGGCACAGTTTGGAAAAACGTCTATAAACTTTTGAATGCTTAAACATAGAAGCTTCATCTTGGGCTCTAATGAAAGGTGACACTCAGGGCTGTGTGTGGGGGGGGGGCTTGTTTGTTCATTCATGAATGAATGAATGAACAAACAAGCCCCACACACACAAAGAAACATGCCACGTAAAAAATGTGTGGCCTTTTTTTACAAGAAAAAAATAACCTACAGTGCAATAAAAATTATACTAAAATATCTGCAATGTAGAGGATAATAACTCCCCCCCCCCGCTACAGAGGAGCTCGGCGCACAAAAAACGGTCCGTCAACGGTCCGTCATGTGGCCATGAGGGACCGTTGTAATTCCCAATCGGTCAAAAGTCATTTTTATTACCATTTTCATTGATAAAGAATAATTTAGCTTATAACACTTACCTGTCCACAACAGCAGTGTCGTTGGTGAACATCTGTTCCTCATTGTCAGACGAACATGAAGCTGGTCCGGTTGTTACAGACTTGTGGTTCTGGTCACCCGACCCGGTCAAACCATCTCCGCTTCCATGATTGCGGTTTTTGCGAACCATTTTTCCAAAACAAATAAGAACAGTAGTAATAAAAAAAGACTGGCTAACAGCTGAGAGTGGCGAACGCTACCGTTACACACAGGTCTCAATGTGTGTCACCCAGCAGCTTAGACAAAAAAGATTTTACGCACGGGATGCACGCGTTTCAATCGTCGAATTTCTCTGCTTCAATTGGCTCGTTGTATTTGTGGTCATTGGTAGGCAGGTCCTTCTTGCTAGGTTTTCAGTCATTGGTTCTTCAAGGTTTCAGAAACCCAATTCAAGGCTCTTATTAGTCGAATGAGAGGTCAATCAAATCTAAACCAATCAAACACTCCTTTGGCTTTCTGTTCGCGGCTGTGTCTGTACCGGAAGAACGGAAATGCAGCTTTTTTTTTTTTCAGTGCGCACTGAGACGCACTATGACGCAGAGACGTGACCGCCTGCAGAATCCCAGAGTTCAACAGGTTAAACTCTTAAAAAAAATAAGCAGATTACATTTCTTGGGTTTTGTGATATCACAAGCTAACCAGTCCCACCTTCAATTCTCAAAGTTGACAAACCAAAGAGGCTCTGACTTCTTTACTACTTGTGATGCGCCCATTCAAAAAACAGTTACCCAATCAGATGAAGGCAGTGGGGTTTTTTTTTGAGCCACAGTAGTACATTTGGTACAGTGAAAAAATCCTGTGGCACACCACCAACCAAACCAAATGACACATTGTACCTTATTAATTCAATTCAATTCAATTCAACTTTATTTATATAGCGCCATTTCACAACAACAGTCATCTCATAGCACTATCAACTGTAGGGAGGACCCCCACAGTTGCAGAAAGACCCCAGCAATCAGGCGATCCCCTGTGAGCAAGCACTTGGCGATGGTGGAGAGGAAAAACTCCCTTTTAACAGGAAGAAACCTCCAGCAGAACCAGGCTCAGGGAGGGGCAGTCATCTGCTGCGACTGGCTGGGGGGTGAGGGGATAGAGAAGAAGAAAAGAACAGACATGTAGAGAGCAAACAGCAGCAACCTATTAGCAGCATAACTAAGGGAGGGTTCAGAAAACACATGATCCCTCCCTAATTGTAGGCTATATCAAAAAGGTAGGTTTTAGCCCTATTCTTAAAAAACAGAGATCGAGTCTGACTCCCGAATCCAGATTGGCAGCTGATTCCACAGGAGAGGAGCTTGATAACTGAACTATTACAGCATATGTAGTGACAGTTTAGGGTAGTACTTTATAGCACAGCCTGTGAAGTACTATGAAATTACAGGGTACTTACCCTGTACTTTCAGTGAAACTCTGCTTGATGTCAGGGGTGTGCACCAACAACTGAGAACAAATTAGTTTGAAAATGGGACCGCCACCCACCTCGCGGTTGAGGTTTGTGTACACCTGTGAAATCCTGCTGGGCTGCCACCGGGCCAGCAGACACCGGCCTACCCGTCCAGTGCTGGGAACAGGCGACACCAGGATGCGGCCAGTGGAGGAGGCAGCAGCATCCCCCCAAGCCGTGCACCCCTCTGGACGTTGCCATAAACCCAAGCATTACGGCGTTCCCCTTGGATTTCAGGGCGATCACAGAAGCCACATGCTGCTCTCGACTCCGCCGGCTGTGGTTGCACCAGCAGAGCGACATGAGTCCTCACCCCGTGCCTGGTCCGAATGCCCCTTGAATCTGCAAAATAATAATTATTTGGCCCAAATAAGTGAAGTCAGACAGTTTTCCACTGTACACCTGATGATCTCTTGCGGCCCCATGGTTGAAAAACATTGAATTAGAGGTTCAGGGTTAGGATCTGAGCAGGCTAAAAACTGACCATTTCAGACAAAAGTTTACAAACAGCTTCTCCAATGAGCCGTAAAACAACACAGAAATGTTTTTTGGCCTTTAAAAAAGACATCTATATACTTCTGTACAGAATCTTAAGACCAAGGGAAAAATTACAAGTATTCACATTTTGCACTGGTGGATCGCAGCCAGGTTATAAGTAGAACTTCAGAATGCAAAAAGAAGATACCATACCAAAGACCAAATAGAATAGAATAGAATAGAATAGGCTTTATTGTCATTGTACAGTTGTACAGCAAAACAAAATTGTGGGTGCTCCATCAGGCTACTGTGCAATAAAGTAAGTGAGAAGAATTTGAAAATAAAACAGTTAACAGGACACACAGTTAACCATCTGGCTGACGTAGAAATAAAATAAAAGTAAAAAATAACAAATAGCCCATTGGTATATACACAGGTACGGTAGTGGCTTCACGGGTGGAACTATGTACATAATTGTGCGGAGTGCAGAACACAGAGCAAAATGGTCCAAGGGTTATGGAAAATATGTACAGTAGTGATTTCACGGATGGGTCAGTATACATGAATGTGAGGAGTGCAATGACAGGTGAGTTATAGTGATAATTAAAAGGTCCTCAGTTCTGTGCATGTGAGCGTTCAGAGGGAGGGGTGGGGCCTCTGACTGTTTGCAGTTCGGATGGCCCAGGGGAAGAAACTGCTTGTCAGTCTGGAGGTGTGGGACCTGATCGATCTGAACCATCGTCCAGAGGGAAGCAGATCGAACAGGTGGTGAGCGGGATGTGAGATGTCTCCTGTGATGGCCTTGGCCCTTCTGAGACAGGAGGATCTGGAGTTGTCTTCCAGGAAGGGCAGAGGGCTGCCGATAATTTTTTGGGCGGTGTTGATGACCCTCTGCACAGCCTTCCTGTTCTCGGCTGTGGACCCGGCGTACCACACATCCAGACAGTAGGTGAGCACGCTCTCTACTGAGCAGCGTTAGAAGGCCAGCAGCAGCTTCTGGTCCAGGTTGTTCTTCCTCAGGACACGGAGGAAGCGCAGTCACTGCTGGGCTTTCTTCACCAGGCCTTGATGTTGACAGTCCAGGAGAGGTCAGAGGAGATGTGGGTGCCCTGGAACCTGAAGGCGGGGATGGTTTCCACGCGGTCACCATTTATGAGGGGGGGTGGTCCTGTCTGCTTATGTCTGTACCATAAAAATGGTACTTCCCACCTTCTAGCTTGGTGCTCAGCATAATAGAATGGGAGAAGGAAACGTTGTTCGTGGTGGCGCCTTGCATGGCAACAACCCCTCTGATTCTAGATGTGATTAACATTGTAGATAGGAGAAACGTAATTTCGCTCTACTGTACATGATTGGCGGTATGGACTGAATGACAATAAAGTTGGCTTCTTCTTCACTATGGTAAAGGCTACATTTACTATTACTATAAAATGAGTAAAGCTAGGGCCAGTAAACGTGGTCCACATGTTCACCTTGGGATTCTGACCTCAGACTATGGGTTTGGGGTCAAAAGGTCAAAGGTCAAGGTTAGCATTCTGTGTCTCTTATTACTAGACAACAAGTAAAGTTAGGGTCACCAAACCTGGTACACAGGTTCACCCTGTGACCCTGAAGTATGACTGTGGTTTTGGGATCGCAAGGTCAAAGGTCAACATCATAATGGCTTATAAACTGTATCTCAACATCAAAGAAAGTTAGGGTCACTAAACCTGGTACACAGGTTCATTTTGGGATCCTGACCTCAGGCTATGAGTTTATGGTCCAAAGGTCAAGGTTAACATTTGCTATGCCTTATTACTGCACAACGAGTAAAGTTACTGTCACCAAACCTGGTACACAGGTTCATCCTGTGACCCTGAAATGTGAGTATGGTTTTAGAATCGCGAGGTCAAAGGTCAACATCAAAATGGCTTATAAACTATATCTCAACAACAAAGTAAGCTAGGGTCACCAAACCTGGTACGCAGGTTCACTCTGAGACCATGACCTCTGACTACAGGTTTGGGATCAAAAGGTCAAAGGTCAAGTTTGACACTCCCTATGATCTCTTACTATAGAATGTGTAAAGCTCTATAAGGTCACCATATTTGCTACACAGATTCACTTCGGGATCCTGCCCTATAATTATAGGTTGTATACTTTGTTGTATATTCATGGATGATGGGTTGATCATAATTTGGTTCTCCCACAGTAATTATATTGAAAGGCTGAAAACTGCTCTCCGTCAGTAAGTATTGGGATCTTCAAAGAAAATGGGGGCGGGGGATATTGCACTCACCTCAGAGTGCATCTTGTTAAGCAAAGTGAGTGCTTTGATATTTTTCGATAATCATGTGACTTTCAAAAGAGTAAAATCTACAAAAACATAATTTTTCAGTCGATGACCCCTTTAATGGAATAGGTTCATTTCTGAATGTCAATATCCCTAAATATATTTAGAACTGTAACCCGAATCAAAAAATAAATCATGTCAACTAATTATTAAGTTTATAAGGTTTCCCCTTAAAATGATTCAAATGAATAAAATATAGAGAAATTTAGTGAAAACTAAGGTTAGAATAACAACACAGTGTTTGGACATACTGTAACTCTTACATCTGGTTGCAATCACTTGTAAATATTTTTAGTACCTGTATAAAATTTCAAAACGTTGAAGGATTGGTGAATGCCACAAGTTCACTTAAACTGATTGTACATCACATTTACTAACAACCTGTTAGCATGCATAGTTCTAGAATGAAGCCCACTGAACGATACAGGAAGAGCACCTCATGACTACAGTATTGCACACAGGGACTCAGAGCAGAATACACAAATGGTTCAGAGCCCCAAAGCTACAAGTTAATCCTTAACATTTTGGGAAGGAAGAATTAAAATTGCTTTCAACTCTTCTTTGTAAAGTTGCAGCTTTTTTCTTGTAAATTTACAACTTTTTTTTTCTTGTGAATTTGCAACTCTTGTTAATAAATAATTTTTAAAAAATTCTATATAATGATTTAATATTTTTTCATCTAGACGATAGCCCAAGTTATTTTGTTAATGTTTTTATTGGGAGGAAAGGGTTTTTTTATTTTAAAGATGCACTCTGGTGGATATAAAACCCCAATAAAAACAAATTTACAGTATTATAGTCTAAAATAGTATTATAGTCTAAAATGGTATCTCATGCCTTTCTTTCTACAAAAACTTTCATTTTCTTGTGTCAGAATCTTTTCACTTTTCCTCCTCCTTCAAATTCCAGGATCTGTGACTAATCCCATCCACAACCCACAAGACTAATGGTGGCTAGTGCTACATTAAACAGAATAAATCCTGTGATAAAAAGACTTACCGGTTGAAGGACATGCCCAGCTGTGTACACGGTGGCCCAGGATAATGACTGAAACTGCATCGGTCTGTAAAAGCAGTTTAATGGTAGAACCCATCTTAATTTGGGTCAAATTTGCAAAGCAGCTGGTTAAAAAATGCTGACTGGCCCTGGATGATAACTTCAGTTCGCCCAGAGAGTCCTGATTGGCTCAGCACTACGGACCTCCTATAATTACGTCACCAAAAATGGTCTGTCTAAACTCGCTTTTTTTCAAGGGGCGGGGATTAACTGAAATTTCACAGCCAAAAAACAGAGACATGACACATTTGAATGATTTATTAAGTCATAAAACACATGATACAGACATGGTAATAAGAGAAAAAAAAACTCGATTTTTGGCAGAGTGTCACTTTAAAGGGTTTGAACTCTTCCCCTTTACAAAATTAGGGGCCTCAAAACACGATTTTGCACAGGGCCCTCACTAGGCTAGAAACAGCCCTGTAGGGATTGTAATATTTATGTGTACATTTACCTATTATTTTCAACAAAAATCACTTTTTTCCATGTTCGACAGTCCAAAATTGTTGGGATGTTGAATGACATGGACGTGGTGCCGATTCTCTGATCACACACGGGGAGAAATAAAATGAGATGAACTCTGTTGTGTGGATACTAGACATGAACTCTGACCATATGAAAATCTGAGATAGAAAACAACAACCTCCAGCAGAGACAACACAGTTGGTGTGAGACTTCTGCGGGACTGTTTTTTGTTTGTTTTTTCATAACATGTTGTTATATACTTTGAGATTAAATTTATTTTTACATAGCTGTGGCTCTCCATTTATTTTATGCTCTGAGTGTGTGCAAAGTGTTGTATTGTCTGATGAGTCATTATTAATGAATTGAATATATTTTTCTTTGCAGGTGTTTTCAGTTTTTATTATTGAAGGTGAAGGATCAGCAACCTGAAGCTTACAAAAAGCCAAAATTGTGACTGCGAGAAAAAGTTAAATAAATTAATTAAAAGAAAGAAAGAAAAAGGCAATTGGTCTAAATTTAGAGAGAAAATGTCTAGTCTGTGAGAAAAAGTTAAATATTTTTTTTAAGGAAATTTAAATGGAAAAAGTCTGGTCTCAAATTTAAGTAGAAAACCTCATAACAAAGTTGTCTCAAAATCACAAGAAAAATGTCTTTAAAATGCCTTTAAAAAGGTCCGTGAAGATCAGATTGTCACACCACAAAGAACTCATGATGGGTTGAAGCAAAGAGCTCTCTCTAGACTTTGCAACCTTATTGTTGCAAAACACAATGATGGCATTGGTTACAGGAGCATTTCTAAACTGCTGAATGTTCCAGTGAGCACTGTTGGAGCCATCATTCAGAAATGGAAAGAACATCATTTTATCATAAACCGGCCACAATCAAGAGCTCCTTGCAAGATTTCTAACAGAGGAGTCAAAAGAATTATCAGAAGAGTTATTCAAGAGCCAAAAACCACTCGTGGAGAGCTCCAGAAAGACCTGGAGTTAGCAGGTACTGCTGTTTCAAAGAAAACAGTAAGTAATACATTCAGCCGACATGGGCTCTATGACCGCTCACCTTGCAAGACTCCAATGCTGAAGAAAAAACATGTTGAAGTTTATTTAAAGCAGACGGACAGTGACATATTTTTATTGAACCAATCAACTGATTGTATGAAAATATTGTATTCTGTCTATTCCCGCGATTTAATATGTGTCACCAGCTTCCATAAATGACCTTATTTGCTCATATCCCAGCCTTAACTTAGTGAGGCTGCAGTACCGCCATCTCTCGATAGGTGCAGGCATTAGTGACGTCACCACAGCAATACAAAGAAAATGGCAGAACGAGAACAAAGTGATTCGGACAGCGATTATTTTCTCGAGTTTGACGACCTCAGTATAAATGATGACATTGAAAATGAAGAATCGGATGATGAAGTAGTTTTGGGTGGTGCTGAGGGGGGTATTCAGCCTTATTTGTGGGAGAGAAGTGAGGGTTATGTTGCCTGCCTGTGCGGTGAGCCTCATCAGAGAAACATTCCCATCTGATCACTACAAGGGATTTTGCCTACCAAGATTAGATTTGTGAACAATGATATTTAAATAAAGTTTTGTAAAATCATATATTGAGTTTATTAATGTTCATGTCAATGTTATAATTCTCATAGTTCAGCATTCATCAAAGTCGCATGTCATATACATTTGAATAATTTGAACACACTAAATTCTTCTCAGTTTGAAAAGAAATATTACATACTATACCACCTTTGTATGAATGTTTGAAAACACAGCAGAAATATACAAAGAAATACAAAAATCAATGGAGTATCACTACAGATTAAGAAAATAACTAGTTTCCAGATATAGCAATTATTATATTCCAATAAATAACATTTCACAGTTATAATGGGCACCATTTTATGGTAGAAAATTGGGGTTCCATTTTTAAAAGCACATTTCTCTTACAATCTTAGGCTTATATTTGTTTTTCTTAGCAAATATGTTGCTTCCCTAAAAATTGAAAGCTGAACTGTCATTGGTAATTGGTAATTTCTTCTACTTTTACATGTTTGATTTTGAAAATCATCTGAATCAGAATCAGATTTATTGCCATTGTTCATGTAGTACACAAACTAGGAATTTGTCTCGGTGCAATGCTGCAACATTAAACATGGTAAAATAAAAGAAATAAAAAAACTATACATGCAATAAAGTGTAGAATAAGAATGAGTAATACTAGTCAAAGCAGTTTTTAAATATATTAGCGAGCAGCAGATATTGTGGAGTACCACATAGTGCAGTCGGTAATGCAAAAAGAAAACAGTGATAATTGACATGAGTCTGGTTGAGCTGCTGTACGTAGTGCACGAGAGTCAATAAGTCACTTAGTGTTCAGCAGTCTGATGGCAGAGGGGAAGAAGCTGTTCATGTGACGGGAGGTTTTAGTCTGAATGGACCGAAGTCTTCTGCCTGAGGGGAGGGGGGCAAACAGTACGTGACCAGGGTGTGAAGGGTCGGCTATGATCCGGCCAGCACGCCTCCGGGTCCTGGAGATGTACAGGTCCTGGAGAGATGGGAGCTTGCAGCCGATCACCTTCTCAGCAGTGCGCACGACGCGCTGCAGCCTTAGTCTGTCCCTGGCAGTGACTCCTGCGTACCACACGGTTATGGAGGTGGTGAGGATGGACTCGATGATGGCCGTGTAGAACTGCACTAACATCTTGGTGGGTAGCTTGAGCTTCCTCAGCTGCCACAGGAAGAACATCCTCTGCTGGGCCTTTTTGATGAGGGAGCTGATGGTCGGCTCCCACTTGAGGTCCCGGGTGATGGTGGTGCCCAGGAAGTGGAAGGAATCTGCAGTGGTGATGGGAGAGCCTGTGAGGGTGAGGGGGGGCAGAGGGGTTGTGACTTTCCTGAAGTCCACGATCATCGCCACTGTCTTCAGAGCGTTCAGCTGCAGGTTGTTGTGGCTGCACCAGGACATCAGCTGGGCCACCTTTCTCCTGTAGACGGACTCGTCGCTGTTGGAGATGAGCCCGATGAGGGTTCATCCATTGCTTGGAATTCATTTAAAATGTTTAGTAAACATTTGCAGTGAATATTAAAAATACAAAACTTACCCTGTTTACTTCTCGTTTTCTGACAGCTGATCGCATCGGTAGATCACCCTTGCTTTTCACGCCACTGTCACTGACACTTGTCTCAGTCAGACTTGGGAATCGAGGGATATATAGTTGGAATAGCCGTTTTCTTTATCACCAATCTTTTTGCAAATTTCATTTCAAATTGCATCTTATTCTCAAAATCGCTGTAAACAAAATGTCTACTGCACATGTAGGGCACTAACGAGGTGCAGGTGTGCGCGCAGCTGAGGCAGATGCCTGAGAGCGGCGAGCCGTGACACCTGCAAAATATATGTGGACAAGAAAGACTGACAAACCTGGGTACTATTTCACTGGAGTCTGCTTTGATACAGAAGCTGAAGCAATAGGGAACACTGTATGTCTCTGTAATTGAGAACTTTGCTTCTAAAAAACACAGGAGGATGGACTTCCAATATAAGTAACCGGTGAGTTAAACTGTCTTTCTTCTGCATGTTTTTTCCCCCTAACCGTTCTTATGATCATGAAAATATTTGGTAATTCCGAGAAATATCCGTAATCGCCGATTTTAAAACGTAAACATCAAGTGTTGCATGAAGCAAAACACAGCAATGGCCGCCGACCGTGTGCATGTGTTTGCCGGTGGTGACATCACACAGTCAGTGGCCATCTTAGCCGCTGATCGCTTGGCTGGGTCCGCCAGCTCTCAATGACAGCATACTTCAAGAGCACATTGTCACCTTATGCGACATTCGTTGACACCAAAACATGTGCAGTTCGACTTAGCTTGTCTCAGACAACAATTTGAGATATGAATTAGCGATATTGAATTTTCGTCTGTCCGTCTGCTTTAAAGTTTGTTGCACAACACTTGGGCAAGCCAGTAAAATATTGGGAGAATGTAGTCTGGTCAGATGAGACCAAAATTGAACTTGTTGGATGCCACAACACACAGCATGTTTGGAGGAGAAATGGCACTGCACATCCTATCACAGTGTGGGGGTGTTTTTCAGCACATGGTACAGGCAGACTTCATATAACTGAAGGAAAGATAAATGGACAAATGTACAGAGACATCCTTGATAAGAGCCTGTTGCCATCTGCCAAGATGCTGAAGATGAAACAAGGGTGGACATTTCAGCAAGACAATGCTCCCAAACACATAGCCAAGGAAACTCAGCTGGATTTAGAGAAGGAAAATAAAGCTGCTAGAATGGCCCAGTCAGTCATCTGACCTGAATCCAACTGAAAATCTACGGAACAAACTGAAGATCAGAATTCACAGAAGACACCCATGGAACATTCAAAATTTGAAGACAGTTTGTGTGGAAGAATGGGCTAAAATCACTCCTGAGCAATGCCTGTGCCTAATTTCTCTATATAGGAGGCGTCTGGAAGCTGTTATTATGGACAAAGGCTTTTCTACTAAATATTAAATTAATTTCACCAAGCGTGTTCATACTTATTCCCTGTGTCATTCTACTTTATTAAATTTAACTTGTTTTGTGGACACGGTTGCCTTGATTTCTTTGTATGTGTGGATTACTTGGGTTGTTAATGACATATGGTGAAAATGTCAGGTCAGTGGCTGTATCAGAAATGTGTTTTAATGAGAAAAATGTTGATGTGTTCAATATTTATTTTCCCCGCTGTTCAGTGGGGCAAAAAAGTATTTAGTCAGCCACCAATTGTGCAAGTTCTCCCACTTAAAAGATGAGAGAGGTTTCCAATTTTCATCATAGGTATACCTCAACTATGAGAGACAAAATGAGAAAAAAAAAATCCAGAAAATCACATTGTCTGATTTTTAAAGAATTTATTTGCAAATTATGGAGGAAAATAAGTATTTGGTCAATAACAAAAGTTCATCTCAATACTTTGTTATATACCCTTTGTTGGCAATGACAGAGGTCAAACGTTTTCTGTAAGTCTTCACAAGGTTTTCACACACTGTTGCTGGTATTTTGGCCCATTCCTCCATGCAGATCTCCTCTAGAGCAGTGATGTTTTGGGGCTGTCGCTGGGCAACACGGACTTTCAACTCCCTCCAAAGATTTTCTATGGGGTTGAGATCTGGAGACTGGTTAGGCCACTCCAGGACCTTGAAATGCTTCTTACGAAGCCACTCCTTCATTGCCCGGGCGGTGTGTTTGGGATCATTGTCATGCTGAAAGACCCAGCCACGTTTCATCTTCAATGCCCTTGCTGATGGAAGGAGGTTTTCACTCAAAATCTCACAATACATGGCCCCATTCATTCTTTCCTTTACACGGATCAGTCGTCCTGGTCCCTTTGCAGAAAAACAGCCCCAAAGCATGATGTTTCCACCCCCATGCTTCACAGTAGGTATGGTGTTCTTTGGATGCAACTCAGCATTCTTTCTCCTCCAAACACGACAAGTTGAGTTTTTACCAAAAAGTTCTATTTTGGTTTCATCTGACATTCTCCCAGTCCTCTTCTGGATCATCCAAATGCTCTCTAGCAAATTTCAGACAGGGCTGGACATGTACTGGCTTAAGCAGGGGGACACATCTGGCACTGCAGGATTTGAGTCCCTGGCGGCATAGTGTGTTACTGATGGTAGCCTTTGTTACTTTGGTCCCAGCTCTCTGCAGGTCATTCACTAGGTCCCCCCGTGTGGTTCTGGGATTTTTGCTGACCGTTCTCGTGATCATTTTGACCCCACGGGGTGAGATCTTGCGTGGAGCCCCAGATGGAGGGAGATTATCAGTGGTCTTGTATGTCTTCCATTTTCTAATAATTGCTCCCACAGTTGACTTCTTCACACCAAGCTGCTTACCTATTGCAGATTCAGTCTTCCCAGCCTGGTGCAGGTCTACAGTTTTGTTTCTGGTGTCCTTCGACAGCTCTTTGGTCTTGGCCATAGTGGAGTTTAGAGTCTGACTGTCTGAGGTTGTGGACAGGTGTCTTTTATACTGATAACAAGTTCAATATATATATATATATAGTGGGAGGCGTCCACTTGAGGTGTTTCAGGCACGTCCCACTGGGAGGAGACCCCGGGGCAGACCCAGGACTCGGTGGAGAGACTATGTCTCCCAGCTGGTCTGGGAACGCCTTGGTATCCTCTCTGAAGAGCTGGAGCAGGTGGCTGGGGAGAGGGAAGTCTGGGCTTCTCTGCTTGAACTGCTGCCTCCGCAACTCGGACCTCCGGAAAAGCGGTAGAAGATGGATGGATGGATGGATGGATATGTATATTATATATACAGTATATGCACACCCTGTTATAACTGGGGATGTGGCTGTGTTCAGAATTAACCAATCACATTCAAACTCATGTTAAATGGGAGTCTACACTCACCGGCCACTTTATTAGGTACACCTGTCCAACTGCTCGTTAACACTTAATTTCTAATCAGCCAATCACATGGCGGCAACTCAGTGCATTTAGGCATGTAGACATGGTCAAGACAATCTCCTGCAGTTCAAACCGAGCATCAGTATGGGGAAGAAAGGTGATTTGAGTGACTTTGAACGTGGCATGGTTGTTGGTGCCAGAAGGGCTGGTCTGAGTATTTCAGAAACTGCTGATCTACTGGGATTTTCACGCACAACCATCTCTAGGGTTTACAGAGAATGGTCCGAAAAAGAAAAAATATCCAGTGAGCGGCAGTTCTGTGGGCGGAAATGCCTTGTTGATGCCAGAGGTCAGAGGAGAATGGCCAGACTGGTTCGAGCTGATAGAAAGGCAACAGTGACTCAAATAACCACCCGTTACAACCAAGGTAGGCAGAAGAGCATCTCTGAATGCACAGTACGTCGAACTTTGAGGCAGATGGGCTACAGCAGCAGAAGACCACGCCGGGTGCCACTCCTTTCAGCTAAGAACAGGAAACTGAGGCTACAATTTGCACAAGCTCATCGAAATTGGACAATAGAAGATTGGAAAAACGTTGCCTGGTCTGATGAGTCTCGATTTCTGCTGCGACATTCGGATGGTAGGGTCAGAATTTGGCGTCAACAACATGAAAGCATGGATCCATCCTGCCTTGTATCAATGGTTCAGGCTGGTGGTGGTGGTGTAATGGTGTGGGGAATATTTTCTTGGCACTCTTTGGGCCCCTTGGTACCAATTGAGCATCGTTGCAACGCTACAGCCTACCTGAGTATTGTTGCTAACCATGTCCATCCCTTTATGACCACGATGTACCCAACTTCTGATGGCTACTTTCAGCAGGATAATGCGCCATGTCATAAAGCTGGAATCATCTCAGACTGGTTTCTTGAACATGACAATGAGTTCACTGTACTCAAATGGCCTCCACAGTCACCAGATCTCAATCCAATAGAGCATCTTTGGGATGTGGTGGAACGGGAGATTCGCATCATGGATGTGCAGCCGACAAATCTGCGCCAACTGTGTGATGCCATCATGTCAATATGGACCAAACTCTCTGAGGAATGCTTCCAGCACCTTGTTGAATCTATGCCATGAACAATTGAGGCAGTTCTGAAGGCAAAAGGGGGTCCAACCCGTTACTAGCATGGTGTACCTAATAAAGTGGCCGGTGAGTATATATATATATATATATATGAGAGGTTGTGCTAGATTTTTTGTCTGTCATTTTGACATACAGAGTTGTAAAAAATCTGTCAATCTCTTATTACCTGTCGTTGTAATTGATTTCAATTACATCACCTCAGTGTAATCTGTCAACATGGCAGACAGCTTTCAGATTTTTCTGTCACTGCTGAAAAAAATCTGTCAATGAAGGACAATTTCCAGTTAACGCAACCTTTGATATATACTATATCCAGTGGTGTGAAAAAGTGTTTGCCCCCTTCCTGATTTCTCTTTTTTTTTGTATGTTTGTCACAATTAAATGCTTCAGATCATCAAACAAATTTAAATATTAGACAAAGACAACAACACAAAATGCAGTTTTTAAATGAAGGTGTTTATTATTAAGGGTAAAAAAATCCAAACCTACGTGGCCCTGTGTGAAAAAGTGATTGCCCCCACCCCCATTAAAACATTAACTGTGGTTTATCACATCTTTGGAAAGTTGAGTTCAATTTCTCTTGCCACACCCAGGCCTGATTACTGCCACACCTGTTCTCAATCAAGAAATCACTTAAATTGGACCTGCCTGACAAAGTGAAGTAGGCCAAAAGATCCTCAAAAGCTAGACATCATGCTGCGATCCAAAGAAATTCAGGAACAAATGAGAAACAAAGTAATTGAGATGTATCAGTCTGGAAAAGGTTATAAAGTCATTTTGAAAGCTTTGGGATTCCAGCAAACCACAGTGACAGCCATTATCCACAAATGGCAAAAACATGGAACAGTGGTGAACCTTCCCAGGAAGTGGCCGGCCAACCAAAATTACCCCAAGAGCGCAGCGACGACTCATCCAAAAGGTCACAAAAGACCCCACAACAACATCCAAAGAACTGCAGGTCTCACTTGCCTCAGTTAAGGTCAGTGTTCATGACTCCACCATAAGAAAGACACTGGGCAAAAATGGCCTGCATGGCAGAGTTCCAAGACGAAATCCACTACTAAACAAAAAGAACATAAAGGCTTGTCTCAGTTTTGCCAGAAAACATCTTGATGATCCCAAAGACTTTTAGGAAAATACTCTGTGAACTGACGAGACAAAAGTTGAACTTTTTGGAAGGTGTGTGTCCCATTACATCCAGCATAAAAGTAACACAGCATTTCAGAAAAGGAACATCATACTAACAGAAAAATATGGTGGTGGTAGTGTGATGGTCTGGGGCTGTTTTGCTGCTTCAGGACCTGGAAGACTTGGTGTGGTAAATGGAAGCATGAATTCTGCTGTCTACCAAAAAAATCCTGTAGGAGAATGTCCAGCCATCTGTTCATGACCTCAAGCTGAAGCACACTTGGGTTCTGCAGCAGGACATCGATCCAAAACACACCAGCAAATCCACCTCTGAATGTCTTAAGAAAAACAAAATGAAGACTCTAGAGTGGGCTAGTCAAAGTCCTGACCTGAAGCCGATTGAGATGTGGTTCATGCTCAAAAACCCTCCAATGTAGCTGAATTACAACAATTCTGCGATGATGAGTGGGCCAAAATTCCTCCACAGCACCGTAAAAGACTCATTGCCAGTTATTGCAAATGCTTGATTGCAGTTGTTGCTGCTAAGGGTGGCCCAACCAGTTATTAGGTTTAGGGGGCAATCACTTTTTCACACAGGGCCGTGTAGGTTTGAATATTTTTCCCATAATGATAAACATCTTCATTTAAAAACTGCATTTTGTGTGTACTTGTGTTCCATCCATCCATCCATCTTCTTCCGCTTGACCCTTTTCGGGTCGCGGGGGGGCTGGAGCCTATCCCAGCTTGTTATCTTTGTCTAATATTTAAATTTATTTGATGACCTGAAACATTTAAGTGAGACAAACATACAAAAAATGAGAAATAAGGACGGGAGCAAACACTTTTTCACATCACTGTATATGTATATCATGACTAAAGAAAGCATTTTGGAATGTTAAAACCCACAACCACACTATGTTGTAGTGACTGAAACCTTTACTTTTGGTCTGGTAGCTTAGTACAGTATAACTAAAATTACCCAGTTTATGAAAGTACAGTTTAATTGAACAACCCTACATTTAACATGTTACTGGCATCTTTCTGTTGTTCGTTATTGTGGAAGGAGGAGAACTCTACACAGGGAATTCCAAAGAAGCTTTACCTTCTCTGTCAGAGTAATGCCAGGCTCTCAGAGCAGAGGAAACCATCCATCTTTTCCTAAGCAGGCTGTCTCTAAATTGGTCATGTCCCGGCTGCACTGGAGCACGCATAGCCCTCTCAGGGTGGTAAGGTCACTGAGTGCCAGTTAGGAAGGCATGAATCAGAGTCAGCTCTGGGGAAAACATAACAGCAAAACAGGAAAGACACAAAGTAGAATTGTTGGATCTATTGTGACTAATGATTACACATGGGGAGCAGCAAGCACCAAAGCACATTACTGGAGCCATGCCAGTGAGATTACCCAAGTAAGAAATAAAGGTTAAAAGTTTAATTTAATAAAAAACCTTTGTAGTTGGCACATTTTTTAAACCATATTTTAATTCAAAGATTCTGATATTTGCTGCCAGGGGCAGGGCATTTTCACCATTATCCAGGGTCCTTTATCATCACAGGACACAGTCCTTCAACATCGGACCCCTGGCTATAATACACTTCAATGTGAAGCAAGGAATAATAATGTCCAGGGGTGGACTTAGTCCATTTTTGGTCCAAGGCAAAGACAGAAATGGGGCCCTACTTTTTCTTTGTTCCAGACTAGGGCTACTCAATTACAAAATCAGTTGGGCCACAATTTGAAATCAGAACATGTAACTGGGCCGCACATGTTCAGCGATTTGCTGAATATGACAAATTTCAAACCAACACAGATCAGTATGATGAAAAATATGCACTTTTTATTCATTGTCTTGGTTTTAAATATGCGCTTGGCACATGACAGAAGCACATCAAATGTGCATAAAAACGCAATAACAGTGCTGGGGTGGAGCAGAACTTGAAGTAGTAGAAATATTTTTCTCTTGAACAACAAATAAATAGAATGGAAAAAAATAAAATTCTGTAAATAACCACTTTGGTCACAACTTACTTAGGCATATCTCAAAGTGCATAAAATCTCAATGTGCACTGTTAGTAGCATTAACATTTGTTTCCGTTTTGAAATAAAATATACTACATCCAGGTCATAACTGACCTTGGCACATCACAAAGTGCATTTTGCTGAATAAAAAATGAACTGTCAAACACTTCAGTGAACAAACCCCCCAAGAAAAGATTGATAACATTAACAAACATTGCACATCCACTATTGTGGTTTGCTTTGTTTTAAATCACCACATGTGTGAGTAGGAACCTCTTTTTATAATTATACATTCCATTACACACATATATCATGGCATGGCATTGGGGTGGAGGATGCAGTGATCTTCCTCCTTCACCGTTCTCTGTCCCACCTGGAGAAGCCCAGGAATGCGGTGAGGATCATGTTCTTTGACTTCTCCAGTGCTTTCAACACCATCCAGCCAATGATCCTGAAGGACAAGCTGCTGTGTGCAGGGGTGGACCAGCACCTGTCATCATGGATCCTGGACTACCTCACTAACCGGCCACAGTTTGTGAGAACCCGGGACTGTGTGTCCGACACGATCATCGGCAGCACGGGGCCCCCCCAGGGAACTGTTTTGGCTCCCTTCCTGTTCACCCTTTATTCTGCGGACTTCTCACACAACACAACACACTGCCATCTACAGAAGTTCTCTGACAACTCTGCGATCGTCGGCTAAGCTGAGTACAGAGGACTTATCCAGGACTTCGTGGACTGGTGCCATCGGAACTGCCTCCAGATCAACGCGAGGAAAACTAAGGAGCTGGTGGTGGACTGCTGCAAGCAAGGACAACCCCTCACAGCACCAGTAAACATACAGGGAACAAACATTGAGATGGTGACATCCAACAAGTATCTGGGTGTTCATCTGAACAATAAACTAGACTGGTCACACAATACCGACGCACTCTACAAGAAGGGACAGCGCAGGTTGTTCCTACTGAGGAGGCTCAGGTCTTTTGGTGTACAAGGGGTGCTCTTGAAGACATTCTACGACACGGTGGTGGCATCAGCCATCACTTTTGGAGTGGTCTGCTGGGGCAGTGGCATTACAGCAGCCGATAGGAAGAGACTGAACAAACTGATCAAGAAAGCTAGCTCTGCCCTGGGGCAGCACCTTGACCCAGTGGAGGAGATAGGAGAGAGCACTGTTGCCTTACAGCTAGAAGGTTCCTGGTTCGAATCCCAGGTTGGCAGGGGTTGGAACCTTTCTGTGTGGAGTTTGCATGTTCTCCCTGTGCTGCGTGGGTTTACTCCGGGGGCTCCGGTTTCCTCCCACAATCCAAAGACATGCATGTAAGGTTAATTGGCTGTTCTAAATTGTCCCTAGATATCTCTTTCCTATAGGCCCTTAGAATAGAGGGTTAGTATTAGTGAAAGCGCTTTGAATGGTCTTTGTGACTAGAAAAGCGCTATATAAGTGCAGGTTAGTTAGTTAGTTAGAAGGATGGTGGCTAAACTGTCATCTCTGCTGGAGTCCGAGTCCCACCCTATGTAGGACATACTGAATGCACTGAGGAGCTCATTTAGCAGCAGACTACATCATCCTAGGTGCACAACCGAGAGGTTTCACAGGTCCTTCCTACCTACGGCTGTCAGACTGTATAACCTAAGCAGGGCTGCTCGTAGAGATAGCAAAAAAACGTGACAACCTAATAGTATTGAATGCAAAAGACGCAATAGACTTACACAATGGCCCCCTCCAGTATACAACTAGGACAATATTGGTCGCTACGAAGGGTGACAATATGTATGGGTACAGATTCATACTATGTAGGATAACTAAGTAGACGGTTATGCTGTTTATTCCATCTAGCTACAATGCTCCCCACTGTGTGTTTATATATTTATATATACATACAGTATGTATATTCGCTGCTCCTGTTTTTCTTGTCTTCTTGATTGTTGCTCTGAGTGTTGCTATCCCTGTGCTGTTGCAATCCTGGAATTTCCCCATTGTGGGACTAATAAAGGCTTATCTTATCTTATATCAACAAAAAATTTCTAGTAGTTAAGGATGCAAAAAGCACCCACTTAAAAACTTGAGTAATGACTTCAGTCTTGAAGGTTTGAGGTTTTTCTCCAAAATTTATAACAATTTTGTTATAGTTTTCTATTTTTTTCTGTAAATTTATCTAAATTTAAAACCATTTTCCTCAAATTTGTAGTTTCCTCTTGTAAAATTGGCTTTTCTTGTACATTTGAGACTTTATTATATATTTGTGGATTATTTTATGGCTAATTTTTGTCTGTTTTTCTAATAAAATTACTGTTTTTTTTAATATATAAATCTGAAACAGATTGTGGTAAAAACTTTGACTTTTTTCCTTATACAATTTACACTTTTGACCATAATTTTGCAGAGCCAGAACAAAATAATTTAACTCTGATTTCAAAGAAAAAAATATTTATAATATTGTGGAGGAATAATAAGGTCAGGCGAGATGCGACGAGCTGGCAGGTTGCAGAGTTTTATTTTTTTTTTGTTTTTTGAGTTTTGTTTTTATTTTCCTCCAACATCATGAGACACACTTGTAGCGCTGTGCGCTGTGTTTGGCTGTGTGTGCTGTGTTGTGTTGCGCTGCGCTCCTGAGGCATGTCTAGCAAGCTCTTTTATACATGTTATACCAACAGAGAGAATGCATGGCACATTTGCATATTGATATACATATCAATCAATACATATCATTCGCGTGACCAACTGGCACCCGGATGTCCCCTCCTTAATCCGGGAATGTATAACAATAGTCCGTTGTTCTGATTGTCTCCTAGGGGCTCTCCGTCCATATGCAAATTGTCCCCTGCTTAGTGCAGGCTAGCTGAGTGTGAGGATTGAATGTTCATGTAGATTGTGGTGGGTCACCACAGGGTTCCCCCCAGAACACTCAGCAGGGATTGTGACCATCCCCCCTCCCGTTGTTTGGCTCCAGCTCCGGTAGAACTGTCGGAGGGCATGTCAGTCCCTGAGGGGGACGGGGGAGGGGTGGAAAAAAAACACTGTGCTCTGCGCATGGGCCGGTGTGTTTCGTGCGTAATGGAACAAGACAGCGATCGGCCGGCTTTAGGGAGTGAGGTGCGGGAAAAGTGCTGTGCAGGAGGAGGGGGAGAGGGGTAGGAGTAAGTGACTGCCGGCCTGGGATGTCAAAGGTATCTGGGCCGTGTAAAAATTGCATGTGGATCCGCGATGGTGAGGGACTTTCCCGTTAAACCTGGCAGAGATCCACAGCGGCTGTGAAAAAAAATTATTAAATTAAGTCACTGACTCCTCGTGCGGGTCCAGTCCAACGAGGATCTGGGGAAGGCAAGCGGCCAAATTCCCCGAGGATGCAATTTTTTCTCCACACTGGTGACCCTTGATGAAGAATGGAACACGAGGCGAACACCCCGGAGATGACCCCGACCGGGAAAGCCCCAGCACGCATCATGGTGCGCCCCTTGCCTGAACTTGCGTGCCACACGAGTTGGCTGCCTTTTGCAACAGCGGCTCAATTCTGAGTCTTTTTATCTTCCTTCTTCTTTCTGATCCGGTGATAACTTTCTGATCCGGCACACCTTTCACTCTATACATATCATGGACACACAGATCGCCCCAAAGGTCTCCCAAGTCAGCGGACGGAGCCTCTGTTTACAGCAGGAGACGATACAGCAGGGAAGAGCTAGCTAGCACTCAACCGCCACCCGGTGCTAACGGAGAAACTCAACATACCGGGAAAAACTGAAGCGAAAATGACGCGGGTGCCGGGCTGGAGTTTAGGCGGTGTGCAAGAAATATAAGACAGAATAATAAAGAGCGATGGCAAGAACCAAGCAGACCGCCCGTAAATCTACTGGAGGAAAAGCCCCCAGGAAGCAGCTGGCCACCAAGGCTGCTCGAAAAAGCGCTCAGGCCACCGGTGGAGTGAAGAAGCCTCACCGTTACAGGCCCGGTACCGTGGCTCTGAGAGAGATCCGTCGCTACCAGAAATCCACGGAGCTGCTCATCCGTAAGCTGCCCTTCCAGCGCCTGGTGAGGGAGATCGCTCAGGACTTCAAGACCGACCTGCACTTCCAGAGCTCCGCCGTCATGGCTCTGCAGGAGGCCAGTGAGGCCTACCTGGTGGGTCTCTTCGAGGACACCAACCTGTGCGCCATCCACGCCAAGAGGGTCACCATCATGCCCAAAGACATCCAGCTGGCCCGCCGCATCCGCGGAGAGAGAGCTTAGACTTTCTGCTGCACATCCACCAACCACAATGCTCCGCACTGTGTGTCTATATATATATATATATATATATTAATATGTACATATGTATACTAGCTGCTCTTGTTTTTTCTTGCCTTCTGATTGTTGCTCTGAGTGTTGCTGTCTCTGTGCTGTTGCAATCCTGGAATTTCCCCATTGTGGGACTAATAAAGGCTTATCTTAACTATTCCTCCACACTGGTGACATGACGAGAGAGAATGACCGTCTGCTCCCTCTCACCGCGTTGTGGACACAGATGACCAGAGAACGCCTGCAACCTCTTCATCCTCACTGGAGCGCACGCTCCGGAGCGCAGTGCTGGGACCAAAACGCACCATGAACAGCGACACGAGCGAGCCGAAGGAAGCAGCCTGAACGGGGAAGGACATCGGCGCCGACTGCATTGATTTCCGCCAAGCTCCCCGAACCTGACTAACCTCACAACAGAGGACCTCCCGCGCACGAAGCCCCGCACGCACACCGCAGGATTACGAGGACAGCTCAACTTCCAGTTATGTGGTCACTGCGCCAAGCGCGCACCACGCACGGGACAAAACCAGCTCCACAGACTGATACATCGTCCTCCGCCGCTGCACATGCCCGAGAAAAACAGCCGATCGCCACCCTCAGAACCTTCAGGGCTGCTCACGCATCTGAAGCAGATGTGCAGCCCGCACACAGGACTTTGTATGGGTTTCTCAGCCACGGCGCACAAGGGGAATTTAGCCGATTGCTTTCCCCGATGACTTTAGGGCTGCCCCCGCACCTAAAGCCAAACCGCCTCACACCCTCACACAGCTGCAGTTGTTTCACAGCCACTACGCATCCTCAGGGAATTTGGCCGCTCACCTTCCCCACATCCTCGCTGGATCGAGCAGCGAGAGAAGTCAGAGACTTATTAATTTTTTTTTTTTCCACAGCCGCTGTGGATCTCCGCCAGGTTTACCGGGGAAGTCCCCCACCATCGTGGATCCACATGCAATGTTTGCGCGGCCCAGACACCTTTGACATCCCAGGTCGGCACTTACTTACTCCGACCCCCCTCCCCCTACTCCTCCACAGCGCTTTTCCCGCACCTCACTCCCTAAAGCCGGCCGACCGCCATCTGGTTCCATTACGCACGACTGCACACCGGCCCGTGTGCCCACGATCCACGGCCGTTCAACGTGCTGGAACCTGGAGCAGAGCACACTGTTTTTTCCACCCCTCCCCCATCCCCCCACAGACTGACATGCCCTCCGACAGTTCTACCGGAGCTGGAGCCCAAACGACGGTGGGGGGGTCACAGCCCCTTTTGAGCGTTCTGGGGGGAGCCGTGTGGTGACCCAACACAATGCAGACTGATACTATTCACACTCAGCAGGGATTGTATATGGACAGAGAACCCCTGGGGGGACAACCAGAACAGTAGACTATTGTTTATACATCCCCGTATTAAGGAGAAGACGTCCGGGCGCCAGGGTCAGGCTAATTATATGTATTGACTGATATGTATATCAATATGCTAATGTGCCATGCATTCTCTCTGTTTGTATAACATATAAAACAGCAGCACACAGCACAGCGCGGGACAACACGATACAGCACAGCACTGTACAGCACAGTAGCGCATAGCACTACAAGTGCGTCTCTTTATGATGGAGGAAAATAAAACTCTGCAACCTTTCAGCTCGCCGCATCTCGCCTGAACTTATTTTTCCTCCACAATATTACACGTAATGAAATAACTTAAATGACCAAAGACTCAGTTATTTCTGTTAAAACATTTCAATATATTTATAGTTTTTTTAGAACTCGCCTCACCAGGCAGACAGCAGAAAAAACCTCCCTTATTTTGAAATCCAAATGTTGGCACGTTTAGTTTGTCTGAAGGCTGCTGACGGATTAAAGTCAATGACTTAGTGAGCTTCGGTCATCTTAACTTGCCAGTTACATAATAATGAACATAAATTATTGCAATGGCTGGTGAAGTAAATCCTCAACGATTCAGTCACTCTTGCCTCTTTCTCTGCAAATGAAGTCTAACCACGTTCCCGTACCAGCAGATTAAAACCACCATAAATGCTTCCACTGTTTACATACAGTGGTGTGTAAAAGTATTTGCCCTCTTCCTGAATTCTCATTTTTTTGTATGTTTGTCACACTTAAGGGCAGCACAGTGGCAGAGTGGTTAGCACTGTGGCAGCACAGCAACTCACCCTTGGCCAGAGGATCCTGGGTTCGATCCCAGCCCCCAACCAACAGTGATCTGTGTGGAGTTTGCATGTTCTCCCCATGTCTGCGTGGGTTTACTCTGGGATTTCTCTGGTTTCCTCCCACATGCCAAAAACATGCGAGTTAGGTTAATTGACATCAAACTGGGGATTCTAAATTGTCCTTAGGTATGAATGTGAGAGTGAATGGTTGTCTGTCTCTCTGTGTTGGCCCTACGATGGACTGGTGAGCTGTTCAGGGTGTGCCCTGCCTCTTGCCCAAAAGATGCTTGGATAGGCTCCAGTCCTCCCGCGACTCGAAAAGGATTAAGTGGAAGAAGATGGATGGATGTCACACTTAACCCTTTGAGTGTGTATGGTGCAGAACTGCAACATACCCCCAGTGGTCAAGAGTGGTAAATATTTTTTTGCCAATAAAATGGTTCAGTCTTTTGATACCCTTTTTTTTTTAAACAGAGGTACCTCATCATCTTATCTTCAAAGTATATGAGCAAGAAATCAGTACATTTAAAAAAAAAAAATTCTCACTTACTTTTGACAAAGTCAGAGTGAGAAGGCAGGCGCAGTGCCGCACTCTGCCACTAGGGGCACGCAAATTCTCACACTCAAAGGGTTAAATGTTTCAGATCATTAAACACATTTAAATATTAGACAGATATAACACAAGTAGACAAAAAGTGCAGTTTTTAAATGAAGGTGTTCATTAATAAGGGTAAAAAAAAATCCAAACCTACGTGGCCCTGTGTGAAAAGTGATTGCCGCCCCCATTAAAACATAAATTAACTGTTGTTGATCACATCTTTGGAAAGCTGAGTTCAATTTCTCTTGCCACACCCAGACCTGATTACTGCCACACCTGTTCTCAATCAAGAAATCACTTAAATAGGACCTGCCTGATAAAGTGAAGTAGACCAAAAGATCCTCAAAAGCTAGACATCATGGACTTCCGGTCTGGACGCCATGGTGATAGCAACCTAACGGTGAAACTCCCAGACTCAATCCAAGGAAAACCTCCTCAAAATCAGACCTAACGGATTTTAGGAAGATTAAAATTCAAAAGACAATAACACCATGCCTAACCAAAAGCAGAGGAAACTGACATTCCCCAGATCAGGACGCACAGCAGCCGCGGAATCGGAACCAGAAGACCTCCGTTCAGAAGACGAGTGCCTGGGCCTAGCTAACAAAAGGATTAGCTTGAAATCGCTATTTGACGAATTACGACGATTTCGGGCCGAATTTCTTGAATTCAGAGAGGATCTAAAAAAGGCGAACAGCAGAATGGACCAGGCCGAAAACCGAATCTTGGAAGCTGAAGACAGAATAAAAGTGCTTGAAGATTCTGTACTGGATTTACACAGAAAACAGTCAAGGCTGGAGGCTAAGCTAGCCGACCAAGAAGGAAGACAGAGACGGGACAACATCAGAATTCACGGTCTGAAAGAAGGAGCTGAAGATGGTTTCAACACAGTGGCAGAATGCGTGGAATCCTTATTGAGAGAGAAGTTGGATATTCCACAATCCACCGATTTGAAGATAGAAAAGGCACATCACACATTAGCCGCAAAGCCAGCCCCGGAAGCGCCCCCACGTTCAGTGTTGGTAAGATTCTCCGACTTCAAAATAAAACAAGAAGTTGTAAGACGGGCTTGGCAGAAGAAAGGATTTATGCATCAAGAAAGAAAAGTCTTCATGGAACACGATTACGCCCCTGAAGTTCTTAAAAAGCGACGGGAATATAACGACGGCAAAAAGGTTTTAAGGGAAAAGAATCTACGCTTTCAGACGCCATTTCCGGCGAAGCTAAGGGTCTTTTACGGGGAAGAGTCATGTCTCTACAATTCAGCGGAAGAAGCAACAACTGACATGGCAAGAAGAGGGCTCCCGGTAACGGTGTTTAAACCCGCAGCGGATCTGAACGAGAAAATCAGAGCTCAAACGTGGTCCACTCAGAGACCTTCAAAATCCACGGGCCAGCAGCGGGAACACCCAGCCCCAGAGCTACAAAGATAAGCTTTCCAGTTCCAGAAAGGAATAGCAACCTTTTTGGGGTTTTTTTTTTTTTTTTTCTCTCCTTTCTCTCTACAGTCACTCTGCACTTCCACCCCCCCTCCTACAAGGTAACAAACATTAAAGAAGATGCAGAGTCAGCATGTGGTAAAACCTTTCATGGAGCAGTTTTAACATTAGAAACAAATGTCTTCTTAATTTAAAGGGGAAAAAAAAAAATCATGTTAAAATAGAAATGTAACAATGACCCACATGTTCTCCCCACACTAACAAATACTGTATTAGAGTGAATGTTTGCTGTGATGGGGGTGGGAGGGTGCACACAAGCTCATAGAGTATAGGCATAAAAAAAAAAAAAAAAAAAAAAAAAAATCATTACAAATTCGGATTGGGATCTGAAATTCACGTTAAAAACATGGGACAACTTACAGGGGTAAGAGAGGGCCCTCAGCACGTAACAGAGTTTGAGGAATTTCCCTCAGAGCCCATACTCCATCAGGGCTCTTACAGGGTCTTTAAAGAGACCCCAGCTCAGGAAGTTTTTTTGACAGTTTTTTGTTTTAAAGTTTCGTTCATTATGTACTTAATGTTTTTTATGTTCTTAATGATCTTTCAGTTTCTGAGTAGCAAAAAAGAGGGCCACCACACTGTTATACTAAATAAGAAAATACAATGGAGAAACAGGGTGTAACCAAAATAGCCTCATATAATGTAAAAGGGATCCTGAATCCAGTTAAAAGATCCAAGATTCTACGCAAAATGAAAAAAGACAAAGCAGAAATAGTATTTTTACAAGAAACCCACCTAACAGACGTGGAACACACTAAACTCAGTAGACAAGGGTTTAAAATGATCTCTTCATCTTCATATAGATCAGGGAGGAGGAGGGGAGTAGCGACATTGATATCAACCAAAATTACATTTGAAAAAAAATCAGAACACAAAGATAAAGAAGGGAGGTACAGTTTGGTAACTGGGCGGCTAGAGGGAGAAGATATCACCCTGCTGAATGTATATGCACCACCAGGGGCTAAATGGAAATTTTATAAAAATGTATTCGACCTAATGATAACTAAAGCCCAAGGTTTAGTGATATGTGGTGGAGACTTCAATCTAAGACTGAATCCATACTGGGATGCAACAGGTAATTCTTCACATCAAAATAACACCCAAAATAGGAATACTCGGATGCTACTAAAAGAAATGGGAATCTGTGACGTATGGAGGGAATTCAACCCCAATGTAAAAGATTATACTTTTTATTCAACGCCACATTCATCTTACTCAAGGATTGATTACTTTTTTATGTTTAATAGAGACATTGGAAGAGTAAAAACATGTAAAATAGGACTGATGGATCTCTCCGACCACAGTCCGATCTATATGGATTTAAACATCCAAAAATACACAAATAATACATTTTCCTGGAGGTTGAATTCAAGTGTCCTCAAAGGGCCACTGAAAGATGAATTGGAATCAGATATTCTCAGATATTTGGAAGAAAACGATAATGGAGAAGTATCCCCTTTAATACTGTGGGATGCGTGCAAAGCTGTAATAAGGGGAAAAATTATTGCAAAACTGGCAACCCAAAAGAAACTGAGACAAGAAAAACTAATCACACTAGAGTCAGAGCTCAAGAACCTAGAAAAAGAACACAAAGATAACACTCATTCTAATGGCTCGCTCAAGATTAAAGAAATTAAAAATCAAATAAATGAGATCTACACAATAGAAATCCAGAAGAAACTTACATTTCTGAAACAAAAACACTATGAAGCAGGCAGTAAATCGGCAAAATTACTAGCCTATAAATTGAGGAAACAACAAACGGAAAGAGCAATCTACAAAATCAGAGACCCAGTATCAAAGGAAATAAAATTCAGAATTCAGGATATTCTTAAAAGCTTCGAGAATTACTACAAGAACTTATATTCCCACAAAAAACATAAAAACGCATCCGAGACATTCCTAAACACATTAAACCTTCCCCAACTTACGGAATCACAAAATAAAACCCTACTGTCAGAAATACAACCTAAAGAATTGGAAAAAGCAATTATGAAACTTAAAGCTAACAAATCCCCAGGAGCAGATGGCTATACAGCAGAATGGTACAAAACCTTTAAACAGCAACTATCTCCTCTCCTCCTGAAAACATTTAACTACGTCCTCCACACAGGGGAAATCCCCCCCTCCTGGAGAGAAGGGGTCATTGCAGTCATACCTAAACCTGAAAAGGATAAACTAGAATGCTCCAACTACAGACCAATCAGTGTATTAAATCAGGACTATAAGCTTTTTACCACTATCCTTGCCAAAAGGTTAGAAAACATACTGACAGACTTAATTCACTTAGACCAAACAGGTTTTATAAGACAAAGACAGACACAAGACAACATTCGACGCACTTTACACATAATTCATCATATAAAAAAATATAACTTAAATGCAGTCATATTGGGATTAGATGCTGAAAAAGCATTCGATTCGGTTGACTGGTCTTTCCTCTATAAAATCTTATCCAGTTTCAATTTTCATAACAACTTCATTAGAACTATACAGGCATTATATAAAAAACCAACAGCTAAAATAAGGATTAACGGTAATTTATCATCATCTTTTGAGCTGGAAAGAGGATGTCGTCAAGGCTGCCCCCTGTCTCCACTGCTCTTTGCAATCTTCATAGAACCTCTGAGCCAATGGATAAGACAAAATCAAGAAATTCAAGGTATTACACTTGGTCAGAGAGAACATAAAATAGCACTCTTTGCTGATGACATTTTAATATACCTAGGGCAGCCAGACACTTCTCTACCAGAACTAATCTCAGTTTTTTCAGACTATGGAGATTTATCAGGGTACAAATTAAACATGCATAAAACCCAAGTTTTAACATTCAACTATGACCCAAATCATTTTTCACTAAATGAACTCAAAACTAACTGGGAGTTGGAATCTATGAAATATCTGGGGGTCAATATCCCGAAACAACTCGACAAAATTATAACACTAAACTATGATCCACTGGTGACAGAAATAAAATCTGACCTAGCAAGATGGAATATGATACCATTCTTAGGTACCGCACAAAGAATTGAAGCAGTCAAAATGAATATACTTCCACGTCTTCTATACCTTTTCCAAACAATACCAGTAGAACCTCCCAAAAAAACATGGCAGGAACTGGACAGAAGGATCTCAAGATTCATATGGCAGGGTAAGAGACCTAGAATCAGATATAGAACCCTACAGCTAAACAAAGACAAAGGTGGGCTCGCACTGCCAAATATCAGGGACTATTTTATAGCTGCACAAATTAAAACTTTAGTAGAGATATGTAACCCAGTCTACACTGCACAATGGAAGGAGATGGAATGCCAAATAACAAGTGACATCCCCCTACAGGCGATAATAGGGAACAATGCCTTAACTAAACTCCTGAATAACACTAACCCGTGGATAGAGACCCTGCTAAAAATTTGGTTTAAGATAGTCAGAGAGAATCAAGCTAAAGAGCCCTATCGACTTCTGCAATGGATTGCCTATGATCAAGACTTTACTCCTAATAAAACAGACACTAGATTTAAAGAGTGGAAAGAGAAAGGGCTGATAAAATATTACAATTTTTTTAAGGGGCAAACTTTAAGAAGTTTTGAAGATTTGAAAAAACAAGGTCTAATAAATCAAGATCTTTACAGGTTCTTTCAGCTTAGACACCACATAAACAATATACTTAAAAAGGAGGATTTGGAAAGGGCCCAGTCAGGTGTTCTGAAGGTCTTCTTAATGGCATATAAAGGGATCCCAGGGATCAGATACATTTCTAAAATATACCAAGGTCTTCAAGACTTAAAAGGAGACAACACATCGTATATAAAAGAGAGATGGGAAAAAGAGGGGAATTTCACTTTACAATTGGAAACATGGGAAAAGCTAAATAAACAGCAATGGAAAAGTACCTCATCCCTGCAGTGGAGAGAATTTGGATGGAAAAACTTGGTAAGATTTTTCAGAACACCTGCACAAAACAAATTTACCCATAAGGGGTTGAACTGTTGGCGCTTGTGTGGTGAAAAGACTGCAAATCATTTTCATGTGTTTTGGTCATGCCCAGTTATCCACCAATATTGGTCCAACGTACAGACAATATTGGGGAAAATATTCAAAATTACAGTTCCCTTTTCTTTTGTAACTTTGTATTTGGGTTTATTACCGGACTCACTGGAAAGACGAGGAGATAAATACTTATTCAATGTTTTAATATTGGCAAGTAAAAAAGCCCTAACTAAAAAATGGATGCTGAAAGACTGTCCTACACCTGAAGATTGGATTAACGTGATTCAAGACATTTACTCGATGGAAAAGTTGACATTCGCACTGAGACAGGACATGGATGGGTTCATAATCTTTTGGCAACCCTGGATCGCATATGTGTCTTCCATTAGAACTGATCTTTGACAAATACCATTTCAATAATGGTCCCGCTCTTTGTTCCAACGCTACTCAGTTGCTCTTTTACTTTTAATTACTTAATTTTCTGTTTGTTTGTTTTTTGCTGTTCTGTTTGTTTGTTTATTCGTTTGTTTGTTTGTTTTTTATTTAATTCTCCTTAACTTCACTTTTTCTTTCACTTTAAAAAAAAAAGGGGGGGTTGTTGTAATAACTATCCTACCAATGTTGTCAAATAGCAAAAAATAAGGGAACATGTGATGAAAATGTAAACAATGCAATGCTGTAATGACCTGTATACCCTTTACAAAAACTTAAATTAAAAAAAAAAGCTAGACATCATGCTGTGATCCAAAGAAATTCAGGAACAAATGAGAAACAAAGTAACTGAAATCTATCAATCTGGAAAAGGTTATAAAGCTATTTCTAAAGCTTTGGGACTCCAGCGAGCCACAGTGGGAGCCATTTTCCACAAATGGCAAAAACATGGAACAGTGGTGAACCTTTCCAGGAGTGGCCAGCCAACCAAAATTACCTCAAGAGCACAGCGACGACTCATCCAAGAGGTCACAAAAGACCCCACAACAACATCCAAAGAACTGCAGGCTTCACTTGCCTCAGTTAAGGTCAGTGTTCATAACTCCACCATAAGAAACAGACTGGGCAAAAATGGCCTGCATGGCAGAGTTCCAAGACGGAAACCGCTGCTTAGCAAAAAGAACATAAAGGCTCATCTCAGTTTTGCCAGAAAACATCTTGATGATCCCAAAGACTTTTAGGAAAATACTCTGTGGACTGATGAGACAAAAGTTGAACTTTTTGGAAGGTGTGTGTCCCATTATATCTGGCGTAAAAGTAACACAGCATTTCCAAAAAGGAACATCATGCCAGCAGTAAAATATGGTGGTGGTAGTGTGATGGTCTGGGGCTGTTTTGATTCTTCAGGACCTGGAAGACTCACTGTGGTAAATAGAAGCGTGAATTCTGCTGTCTACCAAAAAATCCTGAAGGAGAATGTCTGGCCATCTATTCATGACCTCAAGCTGAAGCACATTTGGATTCTGCAGCAGGACAATGATCCAAAACACACCAGCAAATCCACCTCTGAATGTCTTAAGAAAAACAAAATGAAGACTTTGGAGTGGCCTAGTCAAAGTCCTGACCCGAATCCAAATAAGATGCTGTGGCATGACCTTAAAAAGGCGGTTCATGCTCGAAAACCCTCCATTGTGGCTGAATTACAACAATTCTGCAAAGATGAGTGGGCCAAAATTCCTCCACAGCGCTGTAAAAGACTCACTGCCAGTTATCACAAATGCTTGATTGCAGTTGTTGCTGCTAAGGGTGGCCCAAGCAGTTATTAGGTTTAGGGGGCAATCACTTTTTCACACAGGGCCATGTAGGTTTGGATTTTTTCCCTTAATAACAAAAAAAAACACCTTCATTTAAAAACTGCATTTTGTGTTTACTTGTGTTATCTTTGTCTGTTTAAATTTGTTTGTTGATCTGAAACATTTAATTGTGACAAACATACAAAAAAAAAGAGAAATCAGGAAGGGGGCAAACACTTTTTCGCACCACTGTACCGCTTCTGATTTTTTCCGCGTTTAAAGTACTTTAATAAGCTCATGCTTCTCTCGGACAGTGACTCTAGTGAGACGCTCTTCCCAGAAGGTTTGCTCTGCCTCTGACTGGAACTGTCACGTGGGCAGGGTGCTTCTGAGCTCCGTGCGGATGACAGTCACGCGTGTTGTTTGTGTGCGCTCTTGCAGACCATCATTCCTTCATATTTTTTATTAAATTTATATTTCTTTGGCATGTCCTGGGCCTGGAGGCCACTCGGAGGTTGCTTCGGGCCTGCATGTGGCCTGCGGGCTGCTAATTGAATAGACCTGTTCTACACTTTCTTTTCAGGCCTTGATGAAATCCTACCTGAAACTTATTGTCCTCAGAAATCTTTAAATGATGATATCATTCAGCCATCAGGAATTACATCTGTAGAAAAACAAATAAGTTTAATAAATTGAATGTAGACTCTTGTGTATTATAAAAAACAAAACAACAATTCACATGTAAGATCTGTTGTTTGTTCACACTTGTCAGCCCTTCCAGGATTTTGTGATATTGCAATCACACTAATTCTTGCGAAATCAGACCATCGCTGCATCTTTTGAACAACCTTTCAACTTTGTCCAATCACCGCAGCTTTCATGCAATTTTGGCCAATCCTTGTCGACTTCCACCAATTTTGCCAATCAAATTTGTCCACAAGTAGCGCTCAAACAGTCTAACCAATCAACTGAGCTGTTGTACCTCACTCACTTCCGTGTTTACAGTGAGTATTAACAGAACACATCAGCAAAAAACAAGAGTGTGTGATTAAGAAAAAAAAAAAACCTGCGAGTTTTCCCACACCATCCCGTCCTCCGTCTCCCCTGGCCCACCGGTGGATGTCTCCCCACGTCTTTTTCTTGACTGCGTGTATGAAGTGTTTTTTTGTGTTGACAAAAGTCACCTGCCTGAATAGCACCCCACTGTGGAAGTGCGCATGAGGAGTGACGTTGTAAACTCACAAACAAATGAACAAATCTAACACTACAGCCAGTGTTTGAATATTTTATACATCTTTAGAGGTAAAATCATTACTACAGCTGGTCAATGAGCTTTAAAGCTCCGAATCTCTGGTCTGGACACGGACTGATGTGCGCCCCCGGCAAACCCCCAAGGAGAGCCCCTCCTCCCGGTAAAACTCCCAGTAAAGGACAGATGAGTATCTGATGTGACAGGTGTGTGTCAAGACGTGCAGCAGATAGACAGACAGGTAGGAGTTAGTCATAGAAAGAGAGAATATTCAGTATTTTTTTTTTCAGAAAAACACAGACTTCGATAGACAATACAGAGCAGCATAATAAATTATTTCTTTTTTCTCTGTGCTGGGTACCGAGTGGTTGGGGACCGCTGTGGTTAGGGAATTTTCAAATGAAGCTTCTGCCATAATTTCCAAAATCTATACTCTTTAACATGCATTCAGTGCAATTTAGCTGTTGAATAGGACAATTATTTTTTCATCCTTTTTATTCAAGTTCTCAGCAAGAGTAGTCTACAGTGTTGGTCATTTTTATGACAAATTTATGAGTAACTACTTCTCACTTAATTGTGTTAAAGTCTGGATTTGCTGTTGCACAAAAGAGTTTTTCTGCAAAGCAAAAGTTTCTGCTTAATTTACAAATCACTGCTGAATAGGAAATTTTTGACAATCCTGTGCTTTTCTTGTGGTGTTATATAGAATATTGCAGTAAACTGAAAAAAGCATCTGCTTTAAAATTTGGAATTCTTCCCACAACCTTTAGTGGAAAAAAAAAAAAAAAAAAAAGCTTTTTGGGCCAATCATAAAAACATCCCGTGAAATCCTGGAGGGACTGACTGACTTACCCACATTTGCCAGATGGGTCCTGTTCATAGTCTGCTAACTGATCCATTTTGCAGAGGCTGTGGAGTGTGTGAAATCAGAGGCGGAATCATTTCAGACGATTTATTACACACTCACATTTCTCAAGCACAGAACAGACTGACATTTAAGCAGAAACTCTCCCCTTAAGTTTCATGGCATTTACATCACACACAACATGACATTTGCATCACACTGCATTCAACAACCTTCATCCCTGACTCTTTCCTGCTATCTCACCAGGAACCTCCTGCTCTTTGTTGTCCCAAGCTCATCACTGTCTCCTGTCTGACTGTCTGAGATGCTAGATAATCTGGCTCACACAAGGTGCTACACCCCCCCCCCCCCCAGCATCTTAGATAGGACAATAGAATAACAGTCCACATGCTGTGATAGAACAATTGAACATCAGTCCACATGCTGCTTGGGCTTCCATCTCCTCCCGTATCTGCTGTAACTGGGGTTTACCGCCTCCGCGGCACTGCTGTGCCGGTGGGGGGCTGCTGGGAGTGTGTCTGACTGCGGGTGGGCTGTTGCTAGGGGTGGGGGGCCACTTCGGTCTGTCCGTGTGGCTGCTCTGGAGAATCGTCTCCTTGGGGAGCTCTCCGTGGGGGTCTTCCATGCCTAGGAGCCTTAGCCAACAGCACTTGCTCGTCCGCCACAACGAAAGCGGGTTTGAGTCTGTCTATGCCAATTTTGTCCCTCCTACCACCCCCAAGTCTAGCAAAAAATGCTTATCCCCTGTTTCCAACACTCTGAACGGTCCATCATAGGGTGGGCGCAATGGAGGGCGATGGGCGTCGTGTCTGACGAACACGAACTCCGCGCTCTTCAAAGTTTTAGGCATGAAAACACGCGGAAAACTGTGGTGGGCAGGGCCCGGCAGCGTGCCTGTGTTTGCACTACGCTGCAAAAGCTGAGACGGGCAGCTGCCCGGCGCGGGATTATCTGGCAGAAATTCCCCGGGCAGCCATAGTGGCTACGCAAAAACGAGCTCTGCCGGGGAAGATTCCAGATCCTCTTTCAGCGCAGAGCGCAACCCCAATAAAACCCATGACAGCCTGTCTACCCAATTTGCATAAGTCAATGAAGCCCTGAGTGCCGCTTTCAGTGATCTATGAAAACGCTCGCATAACCCATTGGCCTGTGGGTTGTACGCGGTTGTGCGGTGAATTGTAACACCCAGGCTGCGGGCCATCGCGGACCAGAGTTCGGAAACAAATTGCGGGCCCCTGTCGGACGTAATGTCCGACGGGACTCCAAAACGCGCCACCCATGCTGTTAAAAAAGCGCGCGCTACATCCGCGGACGTGGTTGCTGCCAGCGGGACCGCTTCTGGCCAGCGCGTGGTGCGGTCCACCATTGTCAGGAGGTGCGTGCACCCCTGTGATGGCGGGAGGGGGCCCACGAGGTCCACATGAACATGGTCGAACCTCTTAGCCGGAATACGAAACGGCTCCAAGGGAGCCTTCGTGTGTCTGTGTACTTTGGCTCGTTGGCACGCCACGCAGGCTGCAGCCCACTCCTTCACTTGTTTGCGCAGGCTCGGCCACACAAACTTCTCTCCCACCATTTTGACCAACGTGCGCACTCCTGGGTGCGCCAGAGTGTGAACCGCCTCAAACACACGGCGGCGCCACGCGGCCGGGACCACCGGACACGGGCGACCCGTGGAGACATCGCAGATTGGGGGGGGGGGGGGGGGCGCCATCCTGCAGCACCCTGCTCTCCAGCCTTAACCCTGTTTGTCCAGACTGGAGCGTGCGCACGTCTGCATCGCTAATCTGCTCCACGGCCATGGCTGCGTAATCTATCCCCACGCAGACCGGGGCCACCACGGCTCGCGAGAGGCAGTCTGCCACTACATTCAGTTTACCAGACACATACTGAATATCGGTAGTAAACTCTGAGATCGCGGCCAGCTGTCTCTGCTGCCGGCCCGACCACGGTTCTGAAACCTTGGCCATCGCGAATGTTAGCGGCTTGTGGTCCACGAACGTGGTGAAGCTGCGCCCTTCCAGCCAGAACTGGAAGTGGCGTATGGCCAGGTGAAGAGCCAGCAACTCTCTGTCGAACGCGCTGTATTTACGTTCGCTGTCGCGCAAAGTTCTGCTGAAAAAAGCGAGTGGCTGCCAAGCCCCGGCGACACGCTGCTCCACGACTGCCCCTATGGCCACGTCTGAAGCGTCGGTGGTGAGCGCTATGCGGGCTGTCGGGTCTGGATGCGCCAGCAGCACGGCGTTTGCCAGGGCTGCTTTAACTTCCGAGAACGCCCGCTCTCGCTCCGGGGTCCATTCGACCCTATCCGTGGGTTTCTGTTTCTTGAGCGCGGCGTACAATGGTTGCATGAGCTGCGCCGCGTGGGGAAGGAAACGGTTATAAACGTTCACCATCCCCAAAAACTCCTGCAGCGCCCTGACCGTCTGAGGCCGGGGAAAATCCGCCACGGCGCGCACTTTGTCGGGCAGCGGGATCGCTCCTTCCGGAGAGACGCGGTGCCCCAAAAAATCAATCCCCGTCACGCCGAACTGGCAATTCACCGGGTTGATTATTAACCCGTGCTCCTCCAACCTCCGGAAAACCGTCGTGAGGTGGGTTTCGTGTTAGTCTTCGGACGCACTGGCTACCAGGATATCGTCCAGGTAGACGAACACAAACGGGAGATCGCGCAGCACTGCATCCATCATGCGCTGGAACGTCTGTGCCGCTCCTTTTAACCCGAATGGCATGCGCAGGAACTCAAATAGACCGAACGGAGTTATTACCGCTGTTTTGGGTATGTCCTCAGTGTGCACTGGGACTTGGTGGTAACCGCGGACCAGGTCTATTTTGGAAAAAATGTGCGCTCCGGCGAGGTGAACGGAAAAATCCTGCATGTGGGGAATTGGGTAGCGGTTGTGCACTGTGGCGTTGTTCAACCTGTGGAAATCCCTGCACGGTCGCCACGATCCCTCAGCCTTAGGGACCATGTGTAGCGGGGATGCCCATGGGCTGTTCGAGCGCCTGATGATGCCCAACCTTTCCAGGTTGGCGAACACCTCATGCGCTATGGCCAGTTTAGCTGCGTCCAAGCGCCGAGGTCTTGCAAAAACGGGTGGCCCGGTGGTGGTGATAAAGTGCTCCACCCCGTGTTTAGCGATGGCCGCAGAAAACGTTGGGACCGTGAGTGCTGGGAACTGAGTGAGCAGTGTGTGGAACTTACCGCCTGTAGCTGTAACGTTGGCTTGTGCTGTTGGCTGGGTCACTCGAGCTATACAGGGGAGAGAGTCAAAGGACAGTGCATTAACCAAGTGCCTGTTAGCAACATCAACCAGTAAACCATGTGCACACAGAAAATCAGCCCCCAGGATATGGTAATTCAGTGCTGCTACGACAAAAGTCCACTCATATGTACGGCCGTGTAGAGATAAGAGCAGAGTCCTCTCACCAAAGGTCTTAATATCCAAGCCGTTTGCTGCCAACATCCCGGGGCTGCTAGATCCTGCCAGCCGGTCAGCGTAGCTCAGCAGGATGAAACTCTTCTTGGCTCCGGTGTCCACGAGGAAACGCCTCCCAGAGCGTGCATCCATCAAGTAGAGCAGCTTGTTCTCTTCACCGAGGGTCGCAGCTGCTACCGACCCCAGGCCTTGGCGTTTTCCCGAGCGCTTGAATTGGCACGGTGGCGCACATCTGCGTGCCTTCTCTCCGAAGCGGCGGTGGTAGAAACAGAGCGTGTCTCTCTGGCGCTCCTTGGCCCCCGCTGCCGCTACCGTCGGTGGCTCCTCGCCTCCTCTGGTCGTCTCACTGGGCTCCGCCGCTACCGCATTGACTGTGATCGCCCTGGTGGTGATGATGATCCGGTCTGCCTCCTGGGCTAGCGCACGGTAGTCGCACGCGGCCAGCCACGGCGAATTGGCCAGAACCGCTCTCGCTACTGTCGGAAGGTTCCGGAGGAAGAGGTGGGCAAACAGAAAGTGCCCGTCATCCGTGCCCATTAACGCCAGCATCTTCTCCATCAGGTCTACGGCTGAACCATCTCCTAACTCGGTCCGCGTCAGGAGCCTCTCTGCTCTCTCACATTCCGAGAGTGTGTAGCGCTGGATGAGCTGAGGCGCTCAAGGCTGCGACCACATGGTAGAATCTGGTATCATCTACCGTTACTCCCCGGAGGGTGAACTGGGCCTCGGTGAGGTGGAACCAAGAGCGCGGGTTGTGCTGCCAGAAATCCGGCAGCTTGACTGAAACCGCACACGCGTGGCTGGGGGTTCCAGTCCGGGCTGTCTGTGGGATGGCTGCCGCCTCGCTGTAGCTTCCTGACCGGGCCGGCTCCAGGGATCTTGCCTCGTGTTCCATAATTTTAAAAATTTTTTTGTTATTATTACTTATTTTGTACCCGTAGGTAGATTTGTTTTGCAGTCTGGTGACAAGCCACCAGCTGCCGGTCGCTGCGTGTGCAAGCGCCCCTTAACTCCCTAACCTGCATGTTTTTGGCATGTGGGAGGAAACTGGAGAAATCCCGGAGTAAACCCACGCAAACACGGGGAGAACATACAAACTCCACACAGATCACTGTTGGCCGGGGGCAGGGATCAAACCCACGATCTCACGGTCCCCGCGATCCCCCGGCTGAGGGTAAAACTGTGCTGCCACAGTGCTAACCACCGCGCCGCTCAATAATACGTCTTGGGTCACCAGTGTGGACTGTGTGAAATCAGAGGCGGAATCATTTCAGACGATTTATTACACACTCACATTTCTCAAGCACAGAACAGACTGACATTTAAGCAGAAACTCTCCCCTTAAGTTTCATGGCATTTACATCACACACAACATGACATTTGCATCACACTGCATTCAACAACCTTCATCCCCGACTCCTTCCTGCTATCTCACCAGGAACCTCCTGCTCTTTGTTGTCCCAAGCTTATCACTGTCTCCTGTCTGAGATGCTAGATAATCTGGCTCACACAAGGTGCTACAAGGCATCTATTGCACTCCCTCCTCTGTACAACGTAGACACAAGGGAGAATATATATGTTCAACCCCAGGAAGAATAGCCAATGTTTTATACACGTGCTAATGGGGATCCTGATAAAACAAACTATATTTAATCTCATGTAATGCCATTTGCTGAGGCTGCAGATATCCTGTGCATGCCTGGGGAGCACAGTTGGCCACATTTAAATTTAACCTCGTCAACCTTGGCCTCTGCAACTCTTGCAATTAGAAAAAATAGCAAAAAAAATTGTTGTTTACCTGTATTGTCAGCAACCGCCATCACCGCTGTCTCCTCATTAACAGCAGGTGCTTGTCATTAGCATTATGTGTGCTCATACAAGCAGCATTGCTATCTGTTCCTCGGGAGGGTAAGTTTCCTCCCAGGTTGAAGTGAAAAAGGCTGTTTTGACAGAAAATTTTATGTGCCCTTTCTTTTCTCTCCATTTCTCTGCACTGCCTGGATAACTTTATTTCATTTTGCCTACACACTGTACGATTTGTTTACAATGTAACCAACGATACACACATATGCATGTCTAAAAGACAACATGCAAGAGTCCAACAGTCTGAGGAGAAGGGGGGAGGACGTTACGTTCGTGAGTTGATTTGCCATTTATGTAAATACTGGTGTTTCATTCTTTTGTTGGACATCATGTTAAATATGCTAAACATTTTTTAAAAAAGTATATGGGGCTCCTAGTAGATCAGGGCCTAAGGCAGTCGCCTACCTTTACCTAATGGTAAGTCCGCCTCTGATAATGTCACAGGGTTTCAAAAGCCATAATGCCCATATCAACAAGCAGTCTTGGTGTAGCAGTTGGGTAAAACAGCAGTCTTTGATGCAGGATTAGAATTCATACCCTCCTAATTTATTTCCCTCTCTTTTCACTTGGGCATTCGAGTGTTTTTGCGTTTTAACTTTCAAGGTATACTATGTACAAATTGCAGATGATTACTGGCAACACCAGATGGCAGTAATGAACCTTGAGCCACTAAGCTGAAGCGAATTTGATAAAGGTTTTTTTTTTTTTTTACTGATGTCCCATGATGACTTCAAGTTTGTCTACTCCAAGTGAACCAGTAATTTACTGGTATCATTACATGTTCTGCCCTACTCTAGAAATTAATGTAACTGAGTTAAAACACAGGATTTGACTCAGAGATGAAAACTGGCTGTATACTCACCCTGCTGGTGTAATGTGATATTTATCACTTTGTCAGCCCGGCAAACATCATTAATGAATTCATAGGTTTCCTCCCACAATCCAAAGACATAGGCTTCGTACTAGTGAAGAGCTTTGAGTGGTTTATGAGACTAGAAAAGTGCTAATATATATCTGTATAAGTACAGATCCTTGCAGTTAATTTTTGAAATGTAACAGATGTTTTTTATCATGCTACAAGTTTTTGTCTTGTGCTAGATGACTATGAACCTCTGTAGCACCAGTGCTATGAGCAAAAAAAGTTAACGTACAGCTCTGCCATTCATTAATTCCCTTAAAAAAAAATCATGCATTAATGCCAAATCTATAAACTCCAATGGTAAAGTCCACAATTAAAATGAAAATGTGGGTGGAATAAAATACTATTCAGTGTATCATCATAATTAAAATGACAGGTGATTATATTACAACTGTTACAACTCTCTCTTTTGAAATAATAGAAAATCCCAGTGCGTGCTGTTTCTGCCTGGACTCCTGTCAGTAGGACCTGGGTGATTTCAAAGCACCTTACTGAAATAACATTAAACAATGCACTTCTGACAACAGACATCCTTTTTCTTGATCAAAAGCGCTCTGTCATAAAATGCACTATAATACCAATGCGCATGAGACTGCACACTGTAACACGTCTTTGAAATGAGCCTCCACCTCTCAACGCAAAGCCAGTGCACTTTCTACTGGTAATTTAGATGGCGTGATGCAAAGCAGACAATTTTTATTTTATTTATTTATTTAACCAGGCAGGACAGATTAAAAACACATTGTAGTGGCACTAGACACAGCGGGTGGACATTCTTCTCACACCCAGAAGCAGGAAGAGGGGCAGAACAATGGACTGAAGGGGGTAGCCCCCCAAGGAGCAACTAGACAGACAATGAGGGCAGGGGGTTGAATGTATTGTCATGAATGTTGCAAGTGTTATGTTAATGTGTCACACATTCGCTTTGTACACACACAAGAATAATGCACTAGCACAGCTCTTTATGCATACCATTAAAGCTATTTAAGCAGAATGCAGAGCGAGTCAAGAGGCTCTCCTACCAGACACTTGGCCCCAGCGGACAATGCTGGGGTCCACCGGCTGTATTTATGTTAGAGGGTCAATAAAGAATCTGTGTCGACCTACGCTCGTGCCTTGCCTCCACATCCTTTCCTTACACCCTATAAAACATTCTTATTTATAACTGTGGCCTGGGGGGAAGGGGCAAGGGACAACTCACATTTCACACCTCCCCAGTCGATGCCAATTAACCTGACCTGCATGTTTTTGGCCCCTGTGGGAGGAAACCGGAAAAATCCCAGAGTAAACCCATGCAGACATGGGGAGAACATGCAAACGCCACACAGAAAGATCACCTTTGGTCAGGGGGTGGGATCGAACCCGAGATTCCATGGTCAAGGGTGAGTTGCTGTGCTGCCACAGTGCTAACCATTGCATCACCATGCTGCCCATGCGCTGACATAAAGTAGCAAAAGCACTGACATACGGTCTGAAGTGAGGCGCAAAAATCCACTGTTGACCATCAAAATAAGGCTCCATATGTTATACTAACTTTATCCAAGTGACAAGCACTAATCACAGTATATGTGATTTATATTTTATCATTTACCTCTGTGAGGTCATATTTATAAATAAATGCTCAATCAGTTTTTCATGATAAAACGTGATTAAGAGGGAAAATCTATTTTAACTACAGGTAAAAAAAAACCAAAATGCTCATTTTGTACAAATCTAAACAAACCAATGTTAAGAAATCAAACATTTACATCACGGCACCCTCAATGAGCAGCCACAGTACTTATATCAGTCCACAGCACATCATCCCCATTGAACACGTTGTCTATTCATGCCACCCTGTTCAAACAGGGGGCGCAGGGTTTTATGCGTGATATATACAGTATAGTCATGTGAAAAAATTAGGACACCCATTAAATAGTCAGTTCTTTATTGAGAAATGTTCACATATTGATGTCTAATCTTGTTTTTACATATCTCTGGAAAAGGTGATTTAATTGAAGGTAAACAGCAAAAGTTAACCTTATTTTACTCATTAAACAAAAGATATCAAGAAAAATGCATATTCTGAGGAAAATGTTAGGACACCCTACCGCCTAATAGCTAGTCTTACCCCCCTTGGCTGAAATAACTTCAGTGAGACACTTCTTGTAGCCATCTACCAGTCTGACTCTGACATCGATCTGAGGAAAGTTTGCCCACTCCTCAGCACAGAATAATTTCAGCTGTGAGATGTTTGAGGGGTTTCTTGCATGTACAGCCGATTTCAAGTCACCCCACAGCATCTCAATGGGATCAAGGGCGCTTTCATACCTACAGGCTTTTTGTTTGTTTCAATCGAATTTGAGTTTGTTAGTGCGGTTCGTTTTGTCTGGTGACAACATGGTAATCGCACTCAGGTGCGCTCCAAAGGAACCGAACCGAGACCACCTGAAAGAGGTGGTCTCGATTCGAATCAAATGGTGAACTCTGGTGCGGTCCTGCAGAGGAGAAAGGGACCATATTAAAACGGGACCAGCGGCTAACGGTAAAACATTTTATGCCACTGTACATACCTGAAGGATCTTTGAAAATATCTGTGGCTGAGCATGTCACGGTGCTGGAGGATTAATGAATGCTAATATGTTATTTTCCATCTGTAGCCGTGCTTCATTTTCAAATTGTACAATTAGCCGAAAGTGGTACAGTATATGCACTTATGTAATAAACGATAACCAGGGCGATGACTTCCCCGTAGATTACGCTACGATTTGTATTATTTTCTCCCTGGAAATGCATAAATGCACAGTAGTCATCCTACTTCCTGTATTTAACTTTCCTGTTCTCAAAGCAAAAAAAAGCTGAGCAATGAGAACAGAGAACATTCTTATGTAACTCTCGTGGGATTTAACGTGACGCAGTTCGGTCCGCTTGAATTTTTGCCTGTGTGAAAGGGGACTGAACCAAGGAGAAAGTAATACAAAGTAAACTTGTCAACTGAGTTGGACCAAATTAAATGAATTTAGGTGTGAAAGCACCCCAAGATCTGGGCTTTGACTTGGCCATTCTAGGACTCTCCATTTCTTAGTTTTTAGCCAGTCCTTGGTGGATTTACTGGTAAAGTTTTGGGTCATTGTCATGTTGCAGGGTCCAGTTCCGCTTCAGCTTTAATTTTTTTTTTTTTTAACAGATGGTTTCACGTGGCCCTCAAGCACCCTCTGATACATGGTAGAATTCATGGTGGATTTGATGATGGTGAGCTGGCCAGGTCCTGCTGCAGCAAAGCATCCCCAAACCATGACACTTCCACCTCCATGCTTCACAGTTGGTATGAGGTTCTTTTCCTGGAATGCTGTATTTGGTCTACGCTAGGGCTGTCACGGTGGAGGAATTTCCCCTGCGGTGATGGTGGATAGCTCAACAGTGCGGTATGCGGTATTATTGCAAATGTTTTTAGGACCCTGTGGTCTCGTAATTTTGACAGGGTTCATAACTTATGTGGCAAATGATGGAAGCTATGTTGAGAATTGCTGCAGCTGCAGCTCTGCCCTTAACTTATGTGCGTGTGTGACAATTGTGTGGAGCTCAGATCTTCCTATAGTCATACTAAACTGCTGATTCTGTGAAAAAAATAAACTTGATCATTTTCATAAAGCAGTGGCGGTAACTCCAGCATTTCAACTACAGGGTGTGTGGACTGGTTGGAGACAGCTGCGACATTCAGCTTATTTAAACAGGACAGACTCCTTGCAGGACTCCGCATGGCTCTTGTCTCCGTGTCTCTCCATAGTGATTTTTGGATAATGCCACTGTCCGAAAAATCACGTTCACAGCAAACAAGCAATGCACTATGCAGTAGCAGAGCTTAATTGTCAGGATCATAAACTCAGAAGGAGCCCATCTAGCCATTAATTAAATTTAGGATATTTTCTCACCTTGTTCCCCCACCCCCATCTGCCACAAGCAATCTGATCTCACCAAAAAGTAGTACAAATAACATGCTTTATGCCCTGCAAACATGCTGCTGGCAATAAAAATACACTTAACATTTAACAATTTATTTAATATTCAATAGGGGCACATAAGTGAACAACAAGATTTAGCCACACACACAAAAAAGTGAACACTGTGGTTGCTTGTTATCCTCTGCAGTAGGCTTGTCCATAGCGCGGTACTACATAATGTCATGAATTGCCCTACGGGGCAGAGAGGCGAGACCCACGCGCTGAACTGTGAGTTTGTGAAGTTTATTGAAAACAACGAAACATAAATCCAAACTTGATCTAACACAAAATACAAACAAGAGAGCAAACTTACTGATAAGGTACACCGGAGCAGGGACAGGGCTCTGGTGGAGATGAAGAGAAAACTCGAACAAGACAGCGGCAATGGGAAATGAAAATGACTGCCCTTAAATAGGGTCAAAAACAAATTACACAAGTAGTGACAGGTGTGAGTCACATGAGCAGGCATAAGGAAACAATGATACATAATTGGACCAGCTGGGGGCCATGAGAGAGGAGCAACCAGCTGACAGCCGACAAGGGCTATGCCCACACGGAGCACAACCCAGGAAATGCCAGTGACAGCTGTCAACTACAACAATAAGGAATTTAAAGAAAATATCAACAAGTACAGACTGAGAAATAAATATCAATTAATATAGAATCAGAGTGTCAATGAATTTAATTCACACTTTGTGGGCTCTGTGGAAGACTTAACAAAAATTTTTGTGCTGCCAAATGTGCTCAACAACACAAATTCCATACTTCCAACAGATACTTTTCACATCGATGAGGTAAATGAGAAGTTAATTGCTGGTATTGTTAAAACACTGTCAAACTCAAAAACTAATGATATCTACAATATGAGCACCTCCTTTCTCAAAATGCACAGCAAAATATTAATCAAACCACTGACTCATCTCATTAATCTCTCCATTAGGTCTAGTACATTTCCATCTGGCTGGAAAAAAGCTGTCGTCATACCAGTTCATAAATCAGGCAGTAAAGACGATATATGCAATTACCGCCCAATCTCTATCTTACCAGTCCTATCTAAGGTTCTTGAAAAAGTTGTAGCTACACAGCTGATAGACTACTTACAAGACAGACAACTTCTTCATCCACATCAATTTGGTTTTAGACCAGGATACTCAACAGAAACAGCAAATTGTTGCCTTATTGAAAACGTCAAACAGTCCTTGGACAGGGGTAATGTGGTAGGAGCTGTTTTTCTAGATCTCAAAAAGGCTTTCGATACTGTAAACCACAGTTTGCTTTTATCCAAAATGGTATCTTTTAACTTCTCCCCAAATACATTAGAATGGTTTGCATCTTATCTCCAGAATAGAGAACAGTGTGTAAAAGTTCACCAGGATAAATCCTCATTTTTAAACAACCGCATGGGTATCCCACAAGGGTCCATTCTTGGTCCTTTACTTTTCAGCATTTTTATTAATGACTTGCCGTTACACTGCTCAGCTGCAACATGCCAACTTTATGCAGATGATGCAGTTATTTACACAGCTGCCAAGACTCCAGCACAGGCTGCAGATGTACTGTCTACAAGTACGGTTGATGTCCAACAGTGGCTCCTCAAGAACCATCTATTGCTGAACCTTCAGAAAACAGTCTCAATGTGCTTTTCAATCAAAAAATGTAACCTGCAACATTTTAAAGTTAATATACATGATCATGACATCAGTTTAGCTACAGAATTCAAATACCTTGGCATTGTACTAGATCCTCAACTCAAATTTAATCTTCATATAAAGAAAATTTCAAAAACAGTAAAAAAAAATCTGAACTGCTTTAAATTAATTAGATATTACATACCTTACGAAGCAGCTGCACTGTATATGCATTCTATGGTTTTTTCTCATATATCATACTGTTTGACAGTCTGGGCTCAAGCAGCCCCTTCCACAATAAGACATATAGGTTCATTATATAATCAAACCCTAAAAATCTTGGACAAAAAGCCCATTAGGTGGCATCACTGTAATGTTTTAAAAAAATACAACCTATTGAGTTTTGAGAGCTTCATTGACCTCTGTCTTCTGAAATTAACGTTCAAATGTTTCCATAAATCAGCACCCGAGCCACTTGCTGGTTTCGTCCAAAGACAGGACAGCAGCAGAGCCACCAGGAGTTCTGTTAACAATAACTGTAAAATATTCCACCGCAGAACCACATTTGGACAAACAGCTTTCTCTATAAAGGGCAGTCACATCTGGAACACAATGCCAAATGAAATTAAAATAATAACGGACTTTAAAACATTCACTAAAAATGTTAAAAACTGGCTGAAAAATAAACAAGAATGTACTCATGTATGAATTATTTGTCTGCAAAGTGAGAGTGAATGAAGGGAAGGAATAAATGTGTTTGTTTATAGTGAGTGACGGAGGGAGGAAGGCCTGAAATAGGCAAATGTGAGTTATGTTATATGTGTTAAATGTGAGTCAGGCTGTTATATTTGTGTATTTATAATATTTATAATATTTATGTTAAATGTGAGTCAGGCTGTTATATTTGTGTATTTATAATATTTATAATTGTGTATTTATAATTTTTCTGCATTGATGTATGTGGTTATTGTGTATATTTTTTATCTTGATTCTTTTTTCTAAAGCCCATCCAGGGACAAGAGTTGCAAATTAGCTAATAGCTATACACTCTATGTGCAACACATCAGATTGATTGTCTTTGATTAATTGTCTATGTTTATTGCACTGTCCCTGTCAAATAAACTAATCTACATGGCAAATTAACTTTTGACAGCTCAAGTGCACAATGCCAAACACAGGAAGGAACCACACAGAGGGGCACATCTGACAATTTTATTAATAGCAAATCCAAAGCGCACAGCTACAGAAACAGTCACTCGCCAGAGGAAAGGTCCTGTGGAGAGAAAACGAGAGCAGTGAGCTGAGGAGTAGAGTAAGGGGATATGGGCGAGCCAAATTGCCACTTGTTTGAGAAATCCAGAGGGGACCAGCAGGACCCAGCAGGGAATAAACGAACCAGTAGGGTAAGGGGGGAAGATGAGCTGATGGTGCCTGACCGGGTGGAGTTGATTGCTGAGGAACAGTGTAGCGAGGCAGGAGAGTGCGCGCAGTCCCGGGGACACACCTACATGGTGGCAGCAACCTAAAAAGGAGAAGAGAATTAAGGTTAACGGCGTGTTCACGCTTAAGACTTGTTTGCTTGCCTGATCATGGGCAGTATACCGAGACGAGCCAGCGTTGACAGCGCGGAGGAAGCTTCCTTATGTACGCTGGCTGGCGAGCGGGTGCATGTGTGTCCTCTGCTTCAGGTGCAGTGATGAATTCGTGGAGGTGAGACCGGAAGGGGAGAGGCGAGCTCCCGCTGCCCATGACAGGCCCCCCCCCTTCTAGGAACGCCTCCTGGCGGTCAGGAGGGCTTCTCCGGGTGAGCACGGTGAAAAGCCCGCAGCATCCCCTTGTCCAGTATATGTGACAAGGGGGTCCAGGATTGTTCCTCCGGGCCGTAGCCCTCCCAGTCAACGAGATACTGTAGACCCCGGTCCCAGCAGCGAACATCCAAAATCCGCCGAACCGTGTAGGCGGGGTGGCCGTCGATGATGCAGGGAGGAGAAGGCGGCTTCGGGGGGGGGGGGGGGCTGGCCGAGAGGAGCTTGATGTGGCTAACGTGAAAGGTAGGATTCACCCATAGGGACGGGGGCAGCTTAAGCTGGATTGGCGCATTGTTAATCACCCGGAAGATGGGATAAGGCCCAAGGAAGCGGGGGAACAGTTTCTTTGACTTCTCCTTTAAAGGAATCTGACTTGCTGCCAGCCAGACCTGCTGTCCCACGACGTACTTGGGGGCCGGGACCTGCTTCCTGTCAGCAGTGGCCCGGGTGTGCTCCGTAGTGCGGGCAAGGGCAGCCCAAGTAGACCTCCAGACACGTTGGCAGCACCCAGCGTGGGCCCCTACGGATGGAACCGAGACCTCCCTCTCAGCCATAGGGAGGATCCCCAATGATGCCTCAAATGTGATGAGTCCGGTAGCAGAGGAAACCGCAGAGTTCATGGAATACTCCACCCAGGTCAGGTGTGTTCTCCAGGAAGAGGGATTATCGGCCACTACGCACCACAAGGCAGCCTCCAGGGATTGATTGGCATGCTCCGCCTGCCCATTGCTCTGAAGATGATTTCCAGACGAGAGACACTCAGTAATTTCCAGGGTTCGGCAAAAGGCCCTCCAGATCTGGGACGTAAATTGTGGATCCCGGTCAGACACAATGTCAATAGGGATGCCGTGGACCCAGATGACATGATCGATGAGGAGGATCGCCGTCTCCAAGGCCGATGGGAGTTTAGGGAGGGCCACCAGATGTAACGCCATGGAGAAGCGATCCACGATGGTCAGGATCACCGTTTTGCCGTGGGAGGAGGGCAACCCGTCACAAAGTCCACGACGATGTGAGACCACAGCCAACTAGGGATGGGGAGAGGACAGAGGAGTCAGATTTACCCCGGACGCACGTCTGGCAGGCTCTGACATACTCCCGGAAGTCCTGCCGCAGCGTGGGCTACCAGAACACCCGTCAGACAAGGTCAATGGTCCAGGAGATTCCAGGGTGGCAGGAGAAGCGGCTGGTGTGACCCCATTGGATGACATCACTGCGGAGGGCGGCCGGGACATACAGACAGTTCCGGGGGCACCCTACTGGCACAGGCTCCTGGGACTGGGCCTGGTGAACTCTCTGCTCGATATCCCAAGTAAGGGCTCCAGGGACGCATGAAGGTGATATGATGGTTTGGGGGGGAAGGGGGGGGCTATTTCCCCAGAATCAAACTGGTGCGAGAGCGCATCCGGTTTGGTTTTCCGGGTGTCAGGCCAGTAGGTGAAATTAAATCGCTGGAAGAATAATGACCAGCGGGCCTGCCTGGCGTTCAGTCGGCAGGCAGACCGTAAGTACTCAAGGTTCTTGTGGTCAGTCCACACGACGATGGGGTGAATGGCCCCCTCTAACCAGTGCCTCTAATGCCAACTTAATGGCCAGTAGCTCTCTGTCCCCTACGTCATTGTTCCTCTCCGCCGGCATGAGCCACCGAGAGAAAAATGCACACAGGCAAAGCTTCTGATCGGGAGGCATGCGCTGCGACAGCACAGCACCAACCCCCGAATCGGACGCATCCAACTCGAGGACAAATGGAAGCTGAGTGTCAACCTGAGTCCAAGATAGGTGTTTTAATTTGGTAAACACCAGCTCAGCTGCCTCAGTCCACCAAAAAGGGACTTTAACGGAGGTCAGCTGCATCAAAGGCAGTGCGATCCCACTATAGTTCCTGATGAACCTGCGGTAAAAGTTCGCACACCCGAGGAAGTGTTGAAGCTCCCTGCGGGAGTGGGGAGTTGGCCAATCTAACACTGCCTTTATTTTGGCTGGGATGGCAATCAGCTCCCCCTCAGCCACGATGAAGCCCAAGAAGGTGGTAGATGTTGTGGAGAACTCACACTTCTCAGGTTTAACGTAAAGCTGGTTCTCCAAAAGTTGCTATAAAATGGCCCCGACATGGACCTCATGTTCCTCTGGCGAGTGGGAGAAAATAAGAATATCATCAAGATAGACAAAAACGGACTGGTATAGCATATCATGGAGGACGTCATTTATTAACCGCTGGAAGACGGCGGGGGCGTTAGTGATCCCGAATGGCATCACTAAGTACTCGAATTACCCCTGGTGTGTTTTAAAAGCCGTCTTCCAATCATCTCCCTCGCAAATGCAGACCAAATAATATGTGTTACTGAGGTCTAACTTGGTAAAAACCCGTGAGCGCTGAAGGGGCTCAAACACTGAATTGATCAAAGGCAGAGGGCACTTATCTTTGATGGTAATTGCGTTGAGCTCCCGGTAGTTGATGCACAGGCGCAATGAGCCATCCTTCTTTCCAACGAAGAAGAATCCGGCCCCGAGTGGAGCCAAAAATGGCCAAATAAGGCTGGCATTCAGCGACTCCTTAATATATTGCTCCATCGCCTCCCTCTCTGGGCCAGAAATGCAATACAGCCGGCTGGACGGCAGCCTCGCCCCCGGGATGAGGTCTATAGCACAGTTATAAGAGCGGTGATGCAGCAGCAACAACGCTCTCGACTTGCTAAAGACCTCGCCCAAATCGTGATACGCCCGGCTGAGGTCTGGCGGCTCGGCCCGAGAGGGAGGAACTGACAGATGGGGAGCATTTGGCTGAATGCATACAGTGGGCAAAACAAAAAGGGCTCCAGGCAGAGATAGTATTTTTGGCCCAGTTAATCGTTGGGTCATGCCTCTGGAGCCATGGATAACCTAGAACCACCAGGGATGATGAAACGGGAAGAACCAGGAATGATAGTTCCTCCTGGTGGTTCCCGGAAAGAAGGATGGATATGGGCACCGTGCTATGAGCGACCACCACGACCTCACAGCTAGATAGGGTTGTGATTCTCTGATCACAGGGCAATTTGCGTGTGGGAATGCCCACCTGCTTCACGAAAGCAGCAGACACGAAATTACCCTCCGACCCTGAATCTATCAGTGCCATAACCTTCCTCTCGACCCCCGGCAATGGTACAAGGGCCGGGGGAGTAGAATTGGTCCCGCCCGCCAGACCCCCCATGGTTACTGACGGGCTGTGTCTTTTTGACCGCTGGCGGCACTTGTTCAAACTGTGGTTAGATAAACCACAGTACGTGCACGCGCCAGCCCTCTGCCTTCGCCAGCGCTCATCATTGGTCAAGTACTGGGAGAGCTCCATCGGTTCGGGAGAAGAGCCGGCGCCGCCAGTGCCAGTAACCACCGCGGATACACACTCGGCACTTGGGCGAGGGGTGGGGCCACGCTCCTTCACGCGCTCACGGTACCAATTGTCCAACCCCACTGCCTGATCTATGAGGCCATCGAGCGTCTCCGGGACAGGATGTACCGCCAGATTGTCACAAAGTTGGTCATTCAACCTGTGGAGGAACGCACTGCGTAATGCAGTATCGTTCCACCCCGAATCAGACGCCACAACCTGGAACTCTACTGAGTACTCGGCCGCTGACCGGGTACCCTGGCGGAGTGTTATCAGGCAGCTCATCACATTGCCCTGACTCTCGGTCCGACCAAACGCGCAAGTGAATGCGGCCACAAATTGGTCAGACGTATAACGACGCCCCTCAGGGTTGTCTAGAGTGGACTGTGCCCACTCCAGGGATCCCTGAGCAACAGAGTGAAAAACTGGATCCTAGCAACATCCCCTGGATACTCCTCCCCAACCTGCTCCAGGCACATTTGAACTTGAAGAAGAAACGCCTTACATTTCCCCACCTCCCCCGCATACGGAGAAGGCATGGGAATGGACGTAGTACGGCGCACCGTAGTGTGCAGTGCAGGCTGAGGGGGCACAGCCGAAGGAGGCGCTGCAGACCACAGCGTCAACAAGTTTGATACTTGCTGCATCAGCGCAGTGAGCTGATGCTCTGTCACCGCTAGGCAATCCATAGCTGACAGCTCCTGCGGTAAGCTGAGGAGTAGAGGACTTGCTTGAAAAATCCAGAGAGGACCGGCAGGACCCAGCGGGGAATAGATGAACCTGTAGGGTAAGGGGGGAAGATGAGCTGATGGTGCCTGACTGGGTGGAGTTAATTGCTGAGGAACAGTGTGGTGAGGTAGGAGAGTGCGCGCAGTCCCGGGGACACACCTACACGTGGCAGCAACCTGAAAAGGAGAAGAGAATTAAGGTTAACAGCATGTTAACACTTAAGACTTGTTTGCTTGCCTGACCATGGGCAGTATACCGAGACGAGCCAGCATTGACTGTGCGGAGGAAGCCTCCTTATGTACGCTGGCTGATGAGCAGGTGCAGGTGTGTCCTCTGCTTCAGGTGCAGTGATGAGTTTGTGAAGGTGAGACCGGAGGGGAGGGGCATGCTTCCGTTGCCCATGACACAGAGCATAACAAAACTAAGACATAAACAGGAAAATGAAAAACAGTGCAAGAATAACAAAACCCCAAAAAACACAAAATACAACAAATATATAAATACAGAGAAAAAGCCATGAGACTGAGCAAGGCGGAAACCTCCTGTGCTCAGCTCATGACAGAGCCCCCCTCTCAAGGGGTGGACACCAGACACCCCAGGGTAACATCAACAGAAAAAGAAAGAACCCCCCCCCCCCCCCCCCAATAGGAGCACATCAATAACCCACCCTGGGTGGGTGGTGGGAGGGACAAGCTAGGAGGGAATGAAAAATCCTGCTCAGGACCCACACCAGGGAAAACCTCAACCCTCTAAGCCCCCTGGACCATAGAGCTGGACAGTTCAGGTGGGCGGTAAAAATCCCAGGCCTGGCAGATGGCATGATGGAATGAGTCAGGTGGCCTACCAGGGAATGTGGCCACCCAACCCTGCAGCACAGTCTGCCAGATGGTCTGCTAGAGCGTTTTAGCCACCTGAACAGAAAGGGTGGTCCAGGAGGCGGCTGCTCAACGGGAAGAGCTAATTTGGGGCACAATAGAGGAGTCGGGGAACCGTGACGATGTCAGGTGGAGGAGAGGGAACCACGACAATCTTGGGCAGAGGAGAGGGAACCACGATGGTCTCAGGCAGAGGAGGGGGGACCATGACGCCCTCGGACTGGCCTCTAGCAACCTCGGTGGTCCTGGACTGGGACATTGCTGCACCCACGGTGGCTCCGGGCTGGAGCGGAGCTGCACCCACGGTGGGCCCGGACTGGGCCATAGCTGCACCCACGGTGGGCCCAGACTGGGCCATAGCTGCACCGACGGTGGCTTCCGGGCTGGAGCATAACGCCCATGGCGGGCCCACACTGGAGCGCAGCACCCAAGTTGGTTTCAAGCTGGGGTGCAGCACCCACACCAGTCCTCGACTAGGACACAGCACCCACGGAGGTCCGGACTGAGGAGGAGCTGCACCCACGGAGGTCCCGGGCTGGGACGGCACACCTGCGAAGACCTCAGTGGGAGGAACTGGACCCATGGGGATCTTGGGCGGTGAGCCAGGACCCACAGAGACTTCTGGCAGAGCTGGACAATCCTCAGTGACCCTGGAGAAAAGCTCAGGCAAGAGAGACAAAAACAGGGTCAGGGTCACCAGTGGCAGTGGAGCACGGCAAGGTGAGCTCAGGCGCAGTTGACGGCTGCACTTGGCTCTCCCCATCAAGAGCCAGGCAAGATCTCTCCAAAACAGAGACAACAAAGACAAAGGAGAGCAACTGCCTGATCGCAAGCTCCACCGATGTCCAGGACTCCGTCGATCCGGGTGATGGTTCTTCGGGCCTGGCCCTCTGGAGATCCAACTCTGACTCTGCTGCAGCGGCCCCTGCAGCAGGCATGATGGTCAATTCAGTCCTGGGACCCCCAAACAAGGTGACCCACACAGGTGGCTCGCCCTGCGTGGTGACAGGAGGTCAACTTCCTGCTGGCGCTGAATCCTGCTCAGCTGAAGCCCGGGGATGCTCTTTCATCGGTGCAGGAATTGGCTCTGTCTCAGCACTCACCCTTCATCCAGAATGTGGCTGCGGGGCTGGAACTAGGCCCTCCAGGGCCGCAGGCTCCTCCAACATCCGGCGGCTCAATCCTGGGGCCAGCGGACACTCAGAGGGAAGAGGAGGAGACATGAAGAGAGCAGGTAAAAAGTTTATAGCTGCAGCAGGCAGTGAGGACTCAGAGGACTGAATTGGCTGAGCCTCACCACTGGGAATCAGGCAAGGTATTTCATGTGTCAGTGACAGAGAATGAAAAAACACTTGCCTGTTTTCCCAGAGCGTGATGTTCTCTGCTGTAGTTGGGTGGAAAACAGCCCTCTCCATGATTTCAGTGGACATGGACCGCTCAGTGGAACGTGGAGGAGCCGCCCCTGCAGACACGGTGATGGGCGGAACCGGGAAGGAAATGGTCAGCCTCTCAGCAGCGGGAGGAATTGCTGAGGAGGAGGAAGAAGAAACAGGAGAAGCTGACAGGACAGCCAGAGAAGAAGAACCAGAGAAAGGAACTTCTGCAGGAGTTTTCAACCTTGGCGACGGGGAAACTGCTACCTGTGAGGTGGGGGTATCCCTCCGATGATGGCGTCTTGGAGTGGATGGAACTGGAGCAGGAATGAGTGAATTGGAAGTGGAGCAGGGCGTCCACCGCGGAGCGCGCTTCTGCGTTGTCTTTGGGCTTGCTGGAGGCAGCCCCCATCTCAGCCTGAGGAAGGATTGTTGGAGGATTGAGAGTGTAGCCAACAAGTCCTCAAACTGAGCATGCTTCCACAATCCCGGATGCGCCCTGACAATGGTGGTTGCCGCATCCACCTTATCCCAGATTTTCTTTGGACTGCGGGAGGCGAGGGCTTCATCCACAAATCCCTGGTTAAATTCGGCTGCCCATTCCTCCTCCACACTCGGGGGTCCCGCTGCTGCTCTCCCTTTGACTGTCGGAGGTCGGCGTGCTGGGGACATGATTAACTCCATAGAATACAGGTGAGTAAAAAAAAAAAATCCACAAACTCACACGAGCTGGGTGTCTTACTGGTCGCTGTCTTCTGTCATGAATTGTCCTTCGGGGCAGAGAGGCAAGACCCACATGCTGAACTGTGAGTTTGTGAAGTTTATTGAAAACAAGGAAACATAAATCCAAACTGTGCTCTAACACACAGTACAAACAAGAGAGCAAACTTATTGATAAGGTACACCAGAGCAGGGACAGGGCTCTGATGGAAATGAAAAGAAAATTTGAACAAGACAGCGGCAACGGGAAATAAAAACGATTGCCCTTAAATATGGTCAAAAACAAATTACACAAGTAGTGACAGGTGTGGGTCACATGAGCGGGCAGAAGGAAACAATGATACATAATTGGATCAGCTGGGGGACATGAGAGAGAAGCGACTGGCTGAGAGCTGACAAGGGCTATGCCCACACAGAGCACAACCCAGGAAATGCCAGTGACAGCCGTAAACCACAACAATAAGGAATTTAAAGAAAATATCAACAAGTACAGACTGAGAAATAAATATCAATTAATATAGAATCAGAGCATAACAAAACTAAGACAAACAGGAAAATGAAAAACAGTGCAAGAAAAACAAACCCCCAAAAAGTACAAAATACAACAAATACATAAATACAGAGAAAAAGCCATGAGACTGAGCAAGGCTGAAACCTCCTGTGCTCAGCTCATAACACATAATTGCAGTTATCGTGAGAGCCCTAGTCTACGCCAAACACGTCCTCTGTTCTGGTGTCCAAATAATTCAGTTTTAGACTCATTTGTCCAAAGAACATTATTCCAGAAATCTTGGTCTTTGTCTACATTCTTCCTGGCAAACTTGAGTCTGGCCTTCATGTTTCTCTTAGAGAGCAAGGATTTCCTCCTTGCACGCCTCTCATGAAAGTTAAACTTGTGCAGTCTCTTTCTGATTGTAGATGCATGCACTTTCACATCAACAGTAGTAAGAGCCTGCTGTAGGTCCCGTGATGTCATTTTAGGGTTTTTGGAGACTTCTTTTACCATCTTGCAGTCTGCTCTCGGAGTGAATTGCTTGGATGGCCAGACCTGGGCATGTTGGCAATTGTTTTAAATGTTCTCCACTTGCAGACTATTTTCCGGACAGTGGAATGGCTGATTTTAAATTCTTTTGAGATCTTTTTAAATCCCTTACTAAATTCATAAGCTACTACAATCTTCTTTCTGAAGGCCTCAGACAGCTCTTTCGATCTCACCATGGTGTTCACTCTCACTTCAACAGTCAGGAGCGCACCAAACTAAATGTCTGATGTTTAAATAGGACAAGCCTCCTTCAAAATGCTGAGTAATGATGTTCTAATCATGTGCACCTGATGTGATACACCTGTGTGTGATTTTAGCCATTTTAAGTGGGAATAAATGTGGGGGTGTCCTAATTTATTCCTCACGAGAAATTGCATGTTTTTAGAATTACATTTTACAGAAAGTTTTTAAAAGTCTTTTCTTTAGTTTTAATTGTTTAGTTATATTACTTGAATCTCTCAGCATTGTTAAAATTTATATTAAATATCCATATGTCCAAATAGGTAAAAAAAATACATGCTTTCATAGGGTGTCCTAATTTTTTCACATGACTGTAATTGAAACTAGAAGTTTATATACACTGTATAAAAAGACACACAACCTTTTGTTCTCACTATCTGACAGGATTACCAAAATTCTATTTTTTTAACCCTTTTTCATTACTTTCTTCAAAGTCAGAAGTTTCCATACATTTCCTTAGTATTTTGTAGCATTACCTTTAAACTGTATGACTTGGGTCAAACATTTTGGGTGTTCTTCCACAAGCTTCTTATAATAGTTTGCTGGAATTTTGGGCCATTCCTCCTGACAGAACTAGTGGAACTGAGTCAGGTTTGTAGGCTGCCTTGCTCACACACGTCTTTTCAGCTATGCCCACAAATTTTCTATGGGACTGAGATGAGGACTTTGTGATGGCCACTCCAAAACATTGACTTTGTTGTCCTTAAGCTACTCTGTAGCTAATTTGGTGGTATGCTTAGGGTCATTATCAATTTGGAAGACCCACTTGTGGCAAAGCTTTAACTTTCTAGTTGATGTCCTGAGATGTTGCTTCAATATTTCCACAATGTTCTTTCCTCATGATGCCATCCATTTTGTGAAGTGCACCAGTCCCTCCTGCAGCAAAACACCCCCACAACATGATGCTGCCACCCCCAGCCTTCACAGTTGAGATGGTGTTCTCATGCTTGCAAGCTTCCACCTTTTTCCTCCAAATGTAACAATGGCCATTATGACCAAACAGTTCAATTTTAGTTTCATCGGGCCACAGAATATGTCTCCAAAAATGAAGGTCTTTGTCTCTCTGTGCATTTGCAAACTGTAATCTGGCTTTTTTATGTTGCTTCTGGAGTAATAGCTGAGTGACTTTTCAGCCTGTGTCAGTCCAGGACCTGTTTCACTCTGGATAATGACACTGTTTTACCAGCTTCAACCAGCATCTTCACAAGGCCTTTTGCTTTTGTTCTGGGATTGATATGCACATGTTACACCAAAACACATTCAGCTCTGGGACACAAAACTCATTGCATTCCTAAGCAGTATGATGGCTGGACATTCCCATGGTGTTTATACTTGGTGTTATAAAATTGTTTGAACAGATGAATGTGGCACCTTCAGGCATCTGGAAATTGTACCCAAGGGTGAACCAGACTTGTGGAGGTCCACAGTTCTCTTTCTGATATCTTGGCTGATTTCTTTTGATTTTCCCACGATGTCACACAAGGAAAATGTGGTTGAGGTGTGCTTTAAAATACATCCACAGGTGTGCCTCCAATTAACTGAAAAATTGTCAGTTAACCTATCAAAACCTTCCAAAGCTTTCCCAAATTGTTAAAAGGCATAGTAGTCATACTGTATATAAACTTCTGACTTTGAAGAAAATAATTAAAAAAGAATTCTCTAATATTTAGCAAATCTAAAAATTATTTAGCATATAGAAATAATTTTGGTAATCCTACCTGACCTAAAATAGAAAAAAAAAATGTCCGATTTAATGTCAGACAGTGAGAAAAAAAATGGTTGTGTCTTTTTATACAGTGTAGGTAAACTTCTGGTTTCAACTGTATGTACATATTTTTCCCACCTGTTTATGTCTCCTTTGTCTTACAGTGATTGTTAACGACCGTGATTAGTGATTGTTAATTGTTATCCATAAATGCTGTTCATTCCATCCAGCTACAATGCTCCGCACCGTGTGTTTATATATTCATATGTACATATGTATATTCACTGCTTTTGTTTTTTCTTGTCTTCTGATTGTTGCTCTGAGTGTTGCTATCCCTGTGCTGTTGCAATCCTGGAATTTCCCCATTGTGGGACTAAAAAGCTTATCTTATAGAAAAGGCAACTACCACTACCAGCAGAGAAGATTGGATTTTACTGGCCTATTTTATTGATATTTTTTCCTACTTCGGAAACTTTTTATCATGAATATTATGAACCTTGGCTGCTTTTAACGATCCTGTTTCAACATGGAGCAAGGAATTTTTTTTTTGCATTTACATGCCTGCTATTGGCAAAAACTTGCTCAAAGTTGTGAGGCGAGGAAGAGACCAACTGTCAGTACAAATTGCTGAATAGTATCATGAAAAGGACTAAATGAAGAGTATGGTTATCTCTGTGCTTGTCACTAGATAAGTAGTAAGTTAGTCTCTACTCAGCAGCTCATTTCCTTGAGCATCAGGCCACCCTCAACTCTCAACTATTCTTGCTGGAATGTCTTGTGACAACCAGCATACCAGCTGTCTCGCGTGGTTGGTTGGGTTGATAAATCCAGTTTCAGTCCATCAGTCTTGTTTTCAAAGGACTGGGCATTTGTGACAAAAAGACTAGGCAGTGGTGGTCTGTTTAGAGCCCTCTTTAGCCAAGCCAAGTAGCCAGACCATCTCCCCGATTCTGTTTACATTTTCGCCTCTGTCTCCAGGGCTGCCCGTTTGTGGAGCAGTCCATGGAGATGCCGGTGCCATTATGGAAACCTGGCATATTCTCCTGATGTGCATTAACTCCTCTGGTGTAGAAGATGTTTGACATACCATACTCAACGGCGCTTAACTATGAAAGGTAGTACAAATAATCACACACAGCATTGTTTGAGGGGCCACTGAGCCCCACCGTGGCTGTGTGGAGGCAGACATGCTTACTGTAATCATGATACGCTCTCAGCGTGATGACATTCCCTTGCACCATGGGAAAAGCAGAACATCACCAGCAGAGTGTCACTCCTGACTCTGCTGTAATATTTTATTGGTTGTAAACATTAATTTGTGCGGATAAATAATATTAAATGCTTTACTGGCCGATACTGATAACATGCCGATATTATTGTGCATCCCTAAATTGCTGTGCTGACCTAACCAGACAGTGAGCATTTAGGAGCATCTAGTAGATTGAAAAGATAAATTGTTTTATGCCTCTGGTATCCAAAAACAGAAGCATATTTGCAGCATTTATTAATATTTTTTTCAAAATATTGTGATACTGGTGTCTTTGAAAGTACTGCAATGCTCCAAAGAATTCCCTTTTTTTTCTCCTACCCCTAAGAAGTATCCTGACTGAACACCAACATCTTATGTGCTTGGCTTGAGAAAATGCTAATCCGCAAATCTTGGGACTGGTTTTTGGCTTGCCTCTGCTCTTGTTGTAAATCTCTGTGGTTGGATCCACATGTGGCATTGATCAGTCACAGCTAATATCACCTAGCGCCCCATGCACAGACAAACACAGCTGCTGATGAATTAATGTTGTCGATCACAGCAGGAGGGCAGCACTGTGAGAACCAGAGTTCATGCAGACTGACAAGTACAGCCTTTTAACCAGCTGAGCCAACAGCAACAAAAAGCACTCAGAGGATCAATGACAGCATACTTATTTGAATAATATTCAACAGTCAGTTGTAGCCATCCACATAGTGTGATAAGAATAAAAGTAGACTAACTGTCCACGGTGATGGATTACTTTACTCAGGCTCTATTTCAAACTGCTGGCAAGCTGCTTTGATTGGTTTAAAGAAGTATCCTGTAGTAGTTTTTTTGTTTTAAGGGGATAAGGACCTGTACTTATATAGTGCTTTTTCTAGTCTCAAAGACCACTCAAAGTGCTTCACTAGTACAAACCCTCTATTCTAAGGGCCTATAGGAGATAATTTAGAATGACCAATTAACCTAACATGCATGTCTTTGGAATGTGGAAGGAAACTGGAGCTCTCGGAGTAAACCCATGCAGCACAGAGAGAACAGCCAGCCTAGGGAATCGAACCTGGAACCTTGTAGCTGTTAGGCAACAGTGCTAGCCACTGTACCACCATGCTGCCCAATGATCAGTTTAGATTTTTTCCTGATATGTTGTTATTGGTTAAGTATGTTGGTTGACATAACTACCGTAAGATGGAGAACATACTGTACGGCCGGTGAGGAGGAAGGGACAGAGCTTTGGTTTTGCTGAAAACGGGCGCCAGGTCATGGTAAATTGAGGGTACATTGGCCAAATCAGGGGGCTCAGCAGTGAAGGGGGGGGGGGGTATGGGTATATGTCAAGAACAAGCACCTGACTGGAGACCAATGGGCTGCCAAAATGGACTCCAGGAACTAGTCCCCCTACCCCAGTCAATGGTTGGGTTATGGAGTCTTAACCATGAGCAGCCTAGAACTATGGGCGAAGTGGAAACAGGGACAGCGAAGAATTCTACATCTTCACAGTGGTTACCAGAGGACAGCATGGTTATTGGCAAAGTACGCTGGGAGACCTGATACATATGTTGGCCAGATAGAGTGATAGTGCCTATGGGCTGCTGAAGTTTTTTGCAGGGAATTTTTTTCATCGGGTTGCCAGACTCTCTGAAATAAAGTCCTGTTCAGCCCCGGAGTCAATCAGAGCGGAACTGACATGTTTGGTGTGCTTGAGTAATAGTCTTATGGGTAAAGTGAACTGTGTACGTAAGGAGCTGGATGCACTGCCCGCCAGTCCCCCTACTGCGATTAGCAGGCGGTGTTGTTTCCCTTCGCGGAGCATTGTGCGACAGTGTGACCCGCTTGCCCACAATATACACCGCATTCCAAATTATTATGCAAATAGGATTTTAGTATCAAAAACATTCAATTTTTTGTTTATAAATTAAACTCATGGATGATGTTGTGTCTCAGGGCTCTTTGGATCACTGACATAAATCTCAGACACCTGCCATAATTAGTTTGCCAGATGAACCCAATTAAAGGAAAACTACTTAAGAAGGATGTTCCACATTATTAAGCATGCCACAGGTTTCAAGCAATATGAGAAAGTAAAAGGATCTCTCTGCTGCCGAAAAGTGTCAAATAGTGCAATGCCTTGGACAAGGTATGAAAACATTAGATATTTCATGAAAACGCAAGCGTGATCATTGTACTGTGAAGAAATTTGTGCCTGATTCAGAGCACAGACAGGTTTGTGCGGATAATGTCATGTTCCGGTGAGTGCACGCCCCCTCCTTTCCTGTGAGAGATTCCCCATCTCTGCAGGTAATCACTACATCTGCATGAGTGGACGCACCTTCTACCTCTGCCTTGCCAGTGCATGAAAGGACCATCATGTGAATGCTTCAGCAATGGCTCGTTGGGTATACTGCCTGTAACAAGCAAATGCATTCAATACTAAACCTGAGGGAGCTAAAATTAATTCCTCTCTCTTTTTCTCCTCTCAGGTTGCTGCCATCCATGTGATGCATCTCTGGCGATTGTTGTGCGCTCACCTGCCCCATCATCCTCACCTCCACTCAGTTACCTGTCACCACCCAGTCAGACACTATCTCCAGCTCCTCTCCTTCCCTACTCTCTGCCAGCCTCATCCCGCTGGTTCATCTATTTCTGCTGGGGTTCTCTGTCGGGCAGTCTGCTCGACTACCGTAAGTGGTAATTTGTTTTCCACTCTATTAACCAGCTCTCGTCTCCTCCCCACAGGCTGAGTCTTCCTCTGACGAGTGACGTGTTTCTCCTAACCATGCAGACTTTTTGGATCAATAAATTGTTTAAACTTAGCTTCTCTGTGTCATGTGTGTTTTCTCTGGTGTGGGCACCCTGCACGTGAGCTGACCATTCTATCAATATGACAGATAAAGGCATAATGAAGAAAGTTTCTGTCAGACAAATTCATCGGATTAAATGAGCAGCTGCTAAAATGCCATTACAAAGCAGCAAACAGGTATTTGAAGTTGCTGGTGCCTCTGGAGTCCCACAAACCTCAAGGTGTAGGATCCTCCAGAGGCTTGCAGTTGTGCATAAGCTTACTATTTGGCCACCCCTAACCAGTGCTCAGAAGCAGAAACAGTTGTAGTAGGCCCAGAAATACACAAAGACTAATTTTCAAACAGTCTTGTTTACTGATGAGTGCTGTGCAACCCTGGATAGTCCAGATGGATGGAGTAGTGGATGGTTGGTGGTTGGCCACCATGTCCCAACAAGGCTGCAATGCCAGCAAGGAGGTGGCGGAGTCATGTTTTGGGCTGGAATCATGGGGAAAGAGCTGGTAGGCCCCTTTAGGGTCCCTGAAGGTGTGAAAATGACCTTGGTAAAGTATACAGAGTTTCTGACTGACCACTTTCTTCCATGGTACAAAAAGAAGAACCGGACCTTCCATAGTAAAATTATCTTCATGCATGACAATGCACCATCTCATGCTGCAAAGAATACCTCTGTGTCATTGGCTGCTATGGACATAAAAGGAGAGAAACTCATGGTATGGTCCCCATCCTCCTCTGACCTCAACCTTATAGAGAACCTTTTGAGCATCCTCAAGCAAAATATCTATGAGGGTGGGAAGCAGTTCACATCAAAACAGAAGCTGTGGGAGGCTATTCTGACATCTTGCAAAGAAATTCAAACAGAAACTCTCCAAAAACTCACAAGTTCAATGGATGCAAGAATTGTGAAGGTTATCAAAGAAGGGGTCCTATGTTAACATGTAACTTGGTCTGTTAAGATGTTTTTGATTGAAATAGCTTTTGATTTCAGTAAATATGACCTCCTAATGCTGCAAATTCAACAAATGACCATTTTCAGTTCTTTTCAATGCACTGTTGTGCATAATAATTTGGAACAGCGCATTTTGAGGTTTCCTTATTTTTGAAAAAAAAATGGTTATCATTGGGAGGTTTGTTCAATAAAATTTAAATTATGCTCTAATGACTGATGACTTGAAAATTATACTGACTGTCATTTGCATCGACTGTTTAGGAAAATCAGAGACAAATATCATTTGCATAATAATTTGGAATACGGCGTATACTTTGACCTACCCCGCGACATTGCTGCAGTTTGGCTTGGGTGAGTTTGGGCCTGCCCACAGACACATTGGCCCTCTACAAGACATCATAGCTGTCACAGTTTCTTCCTCTGATGAATAGTCTAATGGTGCGTTAAGACCAAACACAACACGAATTGTTCACATGGCCCGATTACAAGTTCAGTCAATGTAAACATGCGAATACACGTGAATTCGCATGTTCGCGTCTGAGGGAGTTGGTCATGATAGCTAATCAGCCTTGAGATTCCACAGTCACTAGAGTAAAGTATTAACACTGGAGAGTAAACTCTGAAAATGAGACTGCCATTCACCTGCAGACAGATGGACTGGGAGTTCTGGAGGTGAAACGATGTATCCACCCATGTACTCCTGCTACAGATGTGCTAAAGAGGGCTAGCAGACTGTCAGCTAGGAAAATGTCACTGCCTCTTCCAGAAACTGCACCTGTATGATGATTGTTTATACTGTGTGCCCCGCCAGATAACATTATAAACCTAAATATGACGGTGTTTAAGGGATTTCCACAGCAGATAGGAAGCAGCTGCAGAAGTTAAAGACAACCCTGCCCCTCTGCAACTCACTCGAATACCAATTTGTGTCTATTTGCATCACTGCATTAACTTTAGATGTAACTGTGCCTTTGTGTTTGGTCTGACCAGACCTTTACTCTTTACATGCGGTGTGTCCTGCCTTGACTGTTTTCACCATAGTGACACTGCTATTGCATCTTTTCAAATGCACTGATCACCTTGTATAGAGGTGTGAGGCTTTCTTGTCTGTGTCTAGGGTGAGGCACTCTCCTTTCTAGTATTAATTACGAGTATTAAGTCAGTTTTTTTTATTTATTGCTGTGGTAGGGTAAACCTTTGGTAATCTGAGATCATTTTGCAGCTAAAGTCAGAATCCCCCCACCCTTGGGTTAGGACCATCTAAGGCAGTCAGATGTTACATAGACAGATAAATATGCATGGAAAACAAACCTCCAGCACTTTATTTCTTCTCCCTAATTTTTGAAGAGACAATCTTCAGACTGGGTCTGCATATGATAGCATTCTACAACCGCGAATACTAAAGCTAGCTAGTAGTTAGCTAATATGTGTAATATACACAGAAAAAGCTACTTTTCTGTGACTATTATACATTTTCTAATGGTAGCTAAAAGTGCAACTTATATACATTTTTGTAAGACTGGGCTGATATATACCACAAACCAAAATTTCTTTATATAGAGCTTACATATTTGTGTTTTAAGTTCTTCTTGCAAAAACTCCTTAAAGTTAATCATCATCACAGAATTGGTTGATTTATTGCCAATTTCAAACATCTGACAACACAGTTATGACTAAACTGAATACTCTAAATCAGCCTCTGAAATGATGTTTGGAGGTACACCCCTCTGGAACAAAGTTACTGCTCTCGCAGTCCTCAGGGGTGGTGCAAATAACTACACCCTTATATAAAGTCCAGTTTCTCTCCACCTGTCAGAGAGAAGGCCTAATTAGAAGCTGCTGTGTGAGCTTATCCTGCTGCTCAAAGGCCACGATCAGCCAAGCTCAATGGCTCCCAGAGGCCAGCCCCCACCCCCAGGCAGGAAGATGTCATAGAGGAACAGGAAGGAAAAAAGCCTGAATGCTCGGCCATGCCGAGGCCCTCCCTTTGGGGCCTGGGGTCCTGGGTCAGTGCCAGCTTTGGACATCAATCAGAGCCCAGATGGCCCATCATGTTCATCTTATGCTTATTTTAAATTCCTGGGTGGGAAGGTATTGCTGGACAAAACTGAGTCAGATGCAGGGAATAGCTGTATAAGGAATTAAATGGATTTGTCCCACAGGTGATATTAAACAGCAAATAAAAATGTTTGAGTCACAACTCTTGTTAATGTACATAAAACATCAATAGATGCATCATCATATAAATAAGAATGTACAAGGTCATGCATAAACAATTTAGGCTGACTGGATTATTGAACAATACAAACGTGGATAAACAATGTGAAACTGGTTCATTTAAAGGCCCCATCTTGAAGATTTTTCTGGGATCAATTTTAACTGTTCACATCATCAAGGACATATATACAGTTTTAAAGACCACAAAGCATTTCTGTGTTCTGGACTTTCTGTCAAGTTTTTCAGCCTGTTTTCAGTCTGATCCTTAATATTAATTAGAGATGAAACAAATGGGGAAAGCTTGGGCTGATACAGATGTTTAAAATGATAAGTTGGCCGATGACCAATAGCCAGTACTGATTGGGAGACAAAGAAATATGCATTATAAAAAAATACTGAACTCTTTAAAATGGTTCTGTTCCAGATGTTTTCTTGGTTTGCAGCTGTAGTCTACGCTTGTCCGTTTCATGGCAAAACTGAGGCAATACAACAGGATCACACAAAAAAAATTATCAACCACTGCTGATATCTTATTTGCACATAGTCAATACCAGTCAGTCAACAGAGTAAATATCAGCTGATACCAATGCTACGCTGTGCTATACAGTCAGATAAATTTGTTGATACCCTTACAAAAGCCAAAAATATCCTCAACTATCGCTGAAATAACTTGAAACTGTTAAAAGCTTTATGGAATATGTTATTGTTTTTATCAAATTTAACACAAATCAAACTTTGCCTTTGACTATTGATTTGGTTGAATGTTTTGTGTAATTAAACAAATTAAAATGGCATGGATAAAAAAGATGGTATCCTTAAATCTAATATTTTGTGGCACCACCTTTTGCACCAATCACTGCCGACAAGCGATCTTATTTAGTATCACAAGTACCTTCGTGCTTTTCATCAGCCATTCAGCCTATTTAAAGAGGGGAAAACATGCTACTGTGTAGTTTGGTATCATTGTGTGCACCACACTGAACAGGAACCAGAGAAAGCAAAGGAGAGAGCTGTCTGAGCAGCTCAGAAAGAAGGTTATAGATAACCATGTTAAAGGTAAATGCTGCCTTCAAGCAGCTTCATGTTCTTGTGGCCACAGTTGCCAATATTATTCAAAAATGATAAGATTCACAGGACTGTAGCCAACCTCCCTGGGTAGTATGTTTGGCTCCAGGGTGCCTTGGTAGTCTTCAGACTTCATTGCGCCCTGCACAAATTCAAGGTTCCCTCTGCCAGATGCAGCAAAGTAGCCCCAAAACAAAACTGAGCCCTCTCCATGCTTCACGGAAGATACGGTTTTCGATTCTTTTAAAGCTTCATTTTTCCTTCTGTAAACATAGAGGTGATGTGACTGGCCAGAAAGCTCCAGTTCTGTCTCATGAGTCCAAAGGACATTCTCCCAGAAGCTTTGGGTCCTGTCAGCAGGCCCACACAGAGACTGACATGAAGGGAGCCCTAAGACTTTGCCCTTTTGCCCCCTGAAGTGCCCTTTTGGAGAGTTTTTTTCCTTTAAGTATGAAAAAAAACAAAAAAACAATTAGATTTAAGGATTAAATTTTAATTTTCCCCCATGGAGACACCAATTGCCGATCAAATGTGTTTTAATGTCCAATAAATATATTGTGAGGTACAATTAATCCTGTGTGCCTCTCACGCACAACCGCTGCTGAAGTGCTGAGACACGGACAGGTGAGCGTTTTTGATTTAAGCCACAGCATTTTTGTTACTGATGTGAACGTGCCCGCCTCAACATCTCCATACAGACAGCCTCACATCACATCACCGGGGCGGCTCTGGCACAGGTGTAGCGTGGCTGACTACTGATCGGAGGGTCAAGGGTTCACTTCCCGCTCTGCAGTCTGCATGTCGAAGTGTCCTTGAGCAAGACACTGAACCCCCACACAGTTGATCCTGGTGGGTAAGGCCAGCACCTGTGTATAGCAGCTCTGCCACCATAAGTGGGTAGCAGGATCTGTAAAGTGTTTTGGTTATCTAGAGATAAGAAGCAGCATTATATAAGTGAACACCATTTACTGATAGAACAAGTGTGTACTGGCTTCAAAACAAGTTATTACTTAAAAAAAAAAAAAAGCCTTGACAGAAAACAAGGAAACTCTGATAAGCTATGGTACAATATTTAGTCTTTATCAGTCAAACAATGAAACTAATTATGTGGCTAAAAATCTATGCAACAGTTGTTGATAGGAGCTAAAAGGCTGTGATGTGATTATATGATCTGATCAGTAGGTGATTTATGTATTTTACAAGAGAGATGGTGGGGAGGAATGTTGGAGAGTTGCCACTTACGGTATTTAGCAGAAGCAAGATGTAATCAACTAATCAATTAAATGGTAAATGGCATTCACTTATATAGCGCTTTTATTCTCATCTCTTGATGACCAAAGCGCTTTACAGATCCTGCTATCCACCCATTCACGCACACATTCACACACTGATGGTGGCATGCTGCCTAACATGGCGCTTCCAGACCCACCAGGAGCAATTGGGGGTGAAGTGTCTTTCCCAGGAACACAACGGCAGGATATCTGGGGAGAGTGGGATTCGAACCGCCAACCATGTGGTTATTGGATGACCTGCTCCACCTCCTGAGCCGCTGCTGCCCCCCCAAATTGGCAAGAATAAAGATTCAAAATATGACAAGTCATGCTCATTTACAATTAAAACGACAGAAAAGGTTTTAAACTCATGATAGGATAGGAGAGGCTTTATTGTCATTGTACAGTTGTACAGTACAGTGAAATTGTGGGTGCTCCACCAGGCTACTGTGCAATAAAGTAAGAGAGAAGGATGTGATAAAACACAGTTACAGAATACACGATTAAACATATGCCTGAAATAAAAATAAAAATAGCCCACAGGTATATACGCAGGTATGGTAGTGGCTTCACGGATAGAAGTATGCACATAAGAGTGCAGACTGCAGAACACACAACTGGATAAAATGGCCCAAGGATTATGGAAAATATACAGATGGGAATGGTAGTGGTTTCACGGGTGGGTCAATGTACATGAAAGTGCAAAGCGCAAAGACAGGTGTGTTATTATGATAATTAAAAAGGGAGGAAAAACATGAGAAACCATGAGAGGAAAAACAAACGGGGAAAAACAATTCCAAGAAAAGTCAGAAATTTACAAGAATAGCTACAAATTTACGTGAAAAAATTGCAACTTTTACAAGAAAAGAGCTGCACATTTGCAAGAAAACATACAAATTTACACAAAAACAAAAAACCCTCGCTCACTTGTTAATTCTGGATAAATTATTGTTATATTAATGCTTTTGTCCTTTTGCGGAGCACAGTACAATTTAGAGTTTCATAATAAATTGAGTATTTTTTCCTATAAGCTTGCCATTTTAGTGATAATTTTTTAAACCTTTTTCCATGCAAACTTTTTCTTAATTCACATTTTCTGTTATTTTAACATTTGCAACTATACTCACCTATGTGTGACATTTTCCTCTTAAACATGTCCAAACACCTTGAAAATGTGTTTTCCTGATAGACCAGCAGTAGAAAAGCTGTTGGAGTATAAAAGTCATTTCCCTTGTTTTTCTGATTTTTTTTCTCATTTCTATCAGACACTAATTATTGCGTAAGCCACAAAACATACTTAAACTTTCACCAATATATTAAAAAACAATATCAAAATCAATGCATATGGTATGCAGAATGAAAGAAAGGCAATTGCTCTATTAATGTTACAAAAAAATGGAACACTAACAAAAATCACGCAGTTCAACTTCCAGTGCTACCAAGTAAGTCCAGTAAAATTTATGCTGCTCTGTGTAACTTTACTTTTTTCAGTATTTAGGAGTGCCCTTTTTTTTGGGTTGAGCACCTGCCCCCGAAATGTCTGGGCACATCACTGCTTGTCAGCATGCTTTCTGGCTGTCTTTTTAATGTTTTTCTGTCAGAAGTGGAGCCCCCCTGGTCTTCTTCCATGGAGCTTATTGTTCAAAATTCGACCCATGGTGCGATCAGATAGTGACGTATCCGTGACCTTGGAGTTCAACTTGAAAGATTTTTGATGGATTCCCAGGCTTTTTCTAAAATACGCACTATTTGTCTATTCAACCTGGGGCTGCATTTCCTCTTGTGTCGACATCCTGGGAGGTTAGTCCCATGAACTTTGAACTTTTTAATAATAACATTGGGTACTGACAAATTTGCCCACATCTGTATATGTATGCCTAATACTAACAGATTTTTCTGTGTGGGATCATTATGTAAACATACAAAACACAATGTGTTTACCTAAAGTGAAATGAATTTGAAAATGCACCTATGCACTTAAGCTATGTTGTCAGGGGCAACTTGCTGCTGGTAGGGTCTCCCAAGGCAAACTGGTCGTGGGTGAAGGGCAAGACTAAGAGCGGTCCAGTGGATCTCCATGAAAAATGTTACATCAAGGATCCAATGTACCCAAAGGAGGCACATGGGTCCGCCCTCCAGTGGGCTCACCACCTGCTGGAAGGATCATGGTGCTATGTGAACTGGCCAAAAGTCTGGGTTACACTGCCTGGACTGATGCCCCCATGACTCAGATCCTCAGATAAGCGGTAGAAGATGGATGAGTGGGTGGATAGATGGATGGATGCACTTAAGAGTGCATAGACACATGCGTCTACAGTCTATGAGAAACAGACAGCAAGTCATAAACTCTGTCTATCGTTCACATCCTTTGTGTGCTCAAGTGAATGATGGAAACTTTGAAACAGCATCCTCTGACTGGTGTGGTTTCATATTAGTGTTTTCCCTGTACGGGACAGTCTAATGTTCCATCTGAACATAAATTAATCTGTCAAAGTCTTTCCCCATCTTCATCACCATCTGGTTAGCATTAGTGGAGGATACCATGGGGCAAATAGGAAGAGCTAAGATTGTGGTACAGTTCCCCTCCACCACACAGCGCTAAGCAGACCCTTACGATGCTGTAGCTCAGAGCAGACAACATCCGCCCCCTTACTGTCTCTACTTTGACCTAATAGTAAGTTCTTTGCTTGTCGGAAGAGATAATCACCATTGGACACACTGTCCAAGACCTTCCATGGAACAGCGGCCTCAGATACTGTAGGCTGCTTCTGATTTTATGATTGTTTTCCGGTGGAGTGGGAGAGTGGGGAGAACCCAATCCTCTGCAGCAGCTAAAAAGGCCAGACTAAGAAGTGTAGGGTTTGCTGAACATGACTATTTTGAACTGAGAAGAGGCATATCTTTGCTAGTGAGTTATTTCTGCCAGGTTTTTATTAAAACAAGACAGATGACAATATAAAAACCCAGCCACAGGAGGTGCACAAGCCAGTGTGCTCCTAGTGCCGATCCCAAGCCCAGTTAAATGGGGACGGTTGTGTCAGGAAGGGCATCCAATGTAAAATCTTTGCCAAATCAAACATGCAGATCATGATGAATGAGACTTTCATACTGGATCAGTCGAGGCCCGGGTTAACAATGACTGCCACCAGTGCTGTTAACCGACAGGGTGCCGGTGGAAATTGGGCTACTGTTGGTCGAAGATCAAGAGGGGGTTAGGCATGTTAGGAGGGAGAGACAGAAAAGGAAAGGTAGAAGTGTGGAGGCGAGAGTAGGGACATTAAATGTAGGGACTATGACTGGTAAAGGCAGAGAGTTGGCTGACATGATGGAGAGAAGAAAGATAGATATACTGTGTGTTCAAGGAACCAGATGGAAGGGAAGCAAGGCTAGGAGCATTGGAGGTGGATTTAAACTGTTCTACCATGGTGTAGATAGGAAGAGAAATGGAGTAGGAGTAATCTTGAAGGAGGAGTATATGAAGCATGTTCAGGAGGTAAAAAGGGAGTCAGACAGAATCATTAGTTTGAAGCTAGAAATCAAAGGTGTGATATTTAATGTTGTCAGTGAGTATGCCCCACAAGTTGGATGTCAGGTAGAAGAGAAAGAGGAATTTTGGAGTAAGTTGGATGAAGTGGTAGAGAGTGTTCCCAGGTGGAAGAGAGTGGTGATTGGAGTGGACTTTAATGGACATGTAGGTGAAGGGAGCAGAGATGATGAGGAGGTCCTGGGTAGGTATGGTCTTAAGGAGAGAAATGTGGAAGGAAAGACGGTTGTGAATTTTGCTAAAAGGATGGAAATGGCTGTGGTGAACACATACTTCAAGAAGACAGAGGAACAAAGGGGGACTTACAAGAGTGGAAGAAGGTGCACACAGGTGGACCACATCTTATACAGAAGGAGAAATCTTAAAGGGATAGAAGACTGTGAGGTGATGGCAGGGGAGAATGTAGCTAGATAGTAGTCTGTAGAATGACTTTGGAAAGCAAGAATAGAAAGAGAATGAAGGCAGGGCCAAAATTAAGTGGGGGAAGTTACAGAAGGAAGAAGGTCGCACAGAGTTCAGGAAGGAGTTGATACAGGCTCTGGGTGGTGGAGAAGAATGACCAGATGACTGGGAGAGTACAGTTAAAGTACTAAGGGAAACGGGTAGAAAGGTATGCGTTGTGTCCTCTGGACAGAAGAAGGAAGACAAGGAGGCTTGGTGGTGGAATCAGGAGGTACAGAAAGTATTCAGAGGAAGAGGTTAGCAAAGAAAAAGTGGGATGGTCAGGGAGATGAAGAAAGTAGACAGGAGTATTTGGAATCTAGGCGCATGGCAAAGAGAGGTGAGTTGTATGAGAGGCTGGACACTAAGGAAGGAGAAAAGGACACTGGGCTGCACGGTGGCACAGTGGTTAGCACTGTGGCAGCACAGTTTTACCCTCGGCCGGGGGATCGCGGGGACCGTGAGATCGTGGGTTCGATCCCTGCCCCCGGCCAACAGTGATCTGTGTGGAGTTTGCATGTTCTCCCCGTGTTTGCGTGGGTTTACTCCGGGATTTCTCCGGTTTCCTTCCACATGCCAAAAACATGCAGGTTAGGGAGTTAAGGGGCGCTTGCGCACGCAGCGACCGGCAGCTGGTGGTTTGTCACCAGACTGCAAAACAAATCTACCTACGGGTACAAAATAAGTAATTAAAAAAAAAAAAGGACTTGTATCAATTGACTAGACAGAGATCAAGCTGGAAAGGATGTGCAGGAGGTTAGGTTGATTAAGGACAGAAATGGTAATGTACTAACAAATGATGAGCGTTGAGAAGGTGGAAGAAGTACTTTGAGGAGCTGACGGAGGGGGGGGGGGGGGGGGGGGGGGGGAGAGAGAGAGAGAGATTTGAGTTTTAAAAAAATGCCTTTATTGCACAATTCAAAAAATGTAAGAGCTCCAATATCATTCCACCAAGTGTCTCACACTGGAAAAGTGCAAACATAAGTCATCTCCTCCCCCACACAACACAAAGTATTCCCTGCAGTCCACCTATTCCACATTGGCAGTAGTCCGAGTCTTCCTTGTAGTCCATGCAAAGATGAGCCACAGGCCTCCAGTTCTTAAGGCCAAGTCCCCTTCCTCCGGCAGCAGAGATAGCGCTGCGTGCCCGCAGCCAGTTCCGTTGTACGTCCCAGAGACATTTTCCTCATCTCAGATGGATTGTAGTCCTTAGACCATGTGGGATTTTTAAGCAAGTCACCTTTGCAGCAGGCTCGTCCAGATTGTAGAAAGAAAACGTTGGGGCATCCATGCCCTGCAGGCGAGTAAACCGTGACCTTGTAGTCCGTGCAAAGAAGAGCCACAGGCCTCCCATTTTCAAGCCAGGCCAAGTCCCCGTCCTCGGGCAGCAAAGATGGTGCTGCGCGCCGGCAGGAGACCAGTAAAGATCCAGTTCTGTGACAGTCAATTACTGTCAATTAGAACGGTCATAAAAGTCTGATTGAACAATATTCCAAAAATTCGTAAGACAGGCAGAGGAACGATCGCCATTTATTCCTTCTGTCGGGCACGCTTGACCCCTGTTCCCCCTGCTGCTTTACGCAGGGCCGTCAGGTGTTTTTTGAGAAAAACGTTTCCTTTCATCCAGGAGGTCAAGACCAACCTGCCTTCTTAGCACATTAACAGACTTGATGAATTTATCAGTGTCACTGAAGTAGTCAGTGACTTTAATGGTCTTGTTATAGGTTTCATCCAGAAAGCATTCATTTCTTCCAGTGAATACAAACTCGTGTTTGTACTGCATTTTGCCTCAATAGACTCATTAATAGCCACAGTGTCGGGATCAGATTCCATTTCCTCGTCAGCACAACTCAGCTGACTGTTTGGTTCATCTGGCCCAGTTGATTCATCATGGGCCACATTTTCCTGGACGCCACCCACAGCAGCTGACTGTCGCTGTTCCGTCTCCTGCTCTGAAACGGTAGCAGCCTCCGGAAGCACAGCCGCTGATGTCACACAGCGAGATTCTGAAGCACCATCAGTGACATTTTGGGCGCCATCACCAGCGACGCTCCCGGCCGTAAGCTGGGCTGCGGGCGCCACAGGCGGGCTGTCCACAGACACAGCAGCAAGCTCCGGAGCAGGACCGGCGGAAGCCCCCGCAACGTCGTCCGTAGTAGCGGCGGGAGCGGAGGGTGCGCCGCCGGCACCTGCCGCGGCCCCATCAGAGCCCCCCGCCCGCTGCCTGTGCGGACAAGCGAACCGTTTATGGCCCACGTCTCCACATTCAAAACACTTCATCTGTCCTGAGCTCGCATACACCATATAGGAGCCATCCCCGTGTTTGACCCGGAAGGACACTTCCAGAGTCGCAGTTGGCGAGTCCAAAAACATGAACACCTGTCGCCTGAGTGATTTCACATGTTTTAACTTGGTCTCCTTGCATCCCAAAGTCAGAGTTCTAAACGGGCCCGCAAACTTCCCAAATCTGTGGAGCTCCGTCGCCAACTGCTCGTCAGTGATGAAAGGTGGAACACCTGAGACTGTGATACGCGTTGATGGGACAGATAAGGGGGACACCTGTACATACGTATCCCCGATAACAACACCGCTTGCAATCAGGGTATGGACATCCTCTTCAGCAGCCAGAAACAACTACAGCTCTATTCATTCGGGACGCAAAGCAGATCGCATCACGGCCCACCTGCTCGGCCACAGCCAGGAGGACTTCCTCCACAGTAACGCTGCTGTCCAGGGGAACGATCCGCACCCCCTGGTGGATAGACGGAGGTGGCATTTGAGAGAGTGAGAGAGAGAGAGAGAGAGAGAGAGAGAGAGAGAGAGAGAGAGAGAGAGAGAGAGAGAGAGAGAGAGAGAGAGAGAGAGAGAGAGAGAGGGATGAAGGAAAGATGGTGAACAAGGAAGTCCTGAGGATTAGCAAGTCGGAAGTGAGCACAGCTTTGAAAAGGATGAAGAATGGAAAGGCGGTTGGTCCAGACAATATACCTGTGGAGGTATGGAGGTGTTAAGGAGAAATGGCAGTGGACTTTTTAACCAGACTAAGAGGATGCCGGAGGAGTGGAGAAAAAGTATTCTGGTATCAGTTTTCAAGAACAAAGGTGACGCTCAACTATAGTAACTACAGAGGCATAAAACTGATCAGCCACACTATGAAGATATGGAAAGTTGTTGAAGCCAGGTTAATAGAAGAGGTGACAATCAATGAGCAGCAGTACAGTTTCATGCCAAGAAAGTACTACAGATGCAATGTTTGCTCTAAGAGTGTTGATGAAGAAGTATAGAGAAGGTCAGAAGGAGTTGCAATGTGTCTTTATGGATCTCGAGAAAGCATATGATGGGGTGCCAAGAGAGGAAGTGTGGTACTGTATGTCAAGTGGCCCTCACTCTTGTGGGGTTTGACCAGCAGTTTCCCCCACTTGAACTGAATGGGAAGCTTGCTTCGGAAGATAGAACTGGAAGTCACTCAGTGACCAAGATTCAACTTTTTCTTTCCTTTTATTTTTGCTGGTCATTAACATCTGTTTGTTCTCTCCCATAGACTGAGTCCCCATCGTGCTGTTTGCTCTCTATATGTCTGTTCTATCCCCTCACCCCACAGCCAGTCGCAGCAGATGACTGCCCCTCCCTGAGCCTGGTTCTGCTGGAGGTTTCTTCCTGTTAAAAGGAGTTTTTCCTCTCCACCGTCGCCAAGCGCCTGCTCACAGGGGATCGCCTGACTGCTGAGGTCTTTCTGCAACTGTGGGGGTTCCCCCTACAGTTGAAAGTGCTATGAGATGACTGTTGTTATGAAATGGCGCTATATAAATAAAGTTGAATTGAAAAGTCATCAAGGCCAAGCACAGCCAAGCACAGGTGAATAACCTTTAAATACAAACACAAATAGAAAACCAAAGAAAATGTAACCCCCCCCCAAAAAAAACATAGTAAGTTAACATAACCCAAAATCAAATACTTAATTTTTAAGCTACTAAAAACTAAACTTGAAATAAGTAGAAAATACTCACATCTAAAGCACCCCAAATACTAAATACATCTTAAAACACTGTTCAATAATGATTTTTAACCTTACAACTTAAGCAGCTTTTAACTTTTAAACTCTTAAAATACACTCCATTTTAACTATACTTTTAAACCCGCATGATTTTATAAATATATGACAATTTAACTTACATTTCAAACACATGATTTTTTAATACATCACATTTAACCTAAACTTGATCAAATGACTTTACAAATGCAGCTACAAAGACATATCACAAATGGATGCTCACCAGCTCCTTCTTCCTTACTTGAAACAAGCTTTAGTCCTGCAGTCTTTTCCAAAGTCCAAATTCTCCAACCATTTCTCTCACACACTGCTTACTCTCCACTGCCCTGTGAGTAACTACCTCCAAACTCCCTTAATCACCAGATCATTCTCACCTGGTGCAATCAACCAACTGCCCTCAGGCTGGGAAACACACCCAGATCTAAAGCACTCAGGCAGAGAGGGTGTGGCCTGCAGCTCAGCTCAACAATGTATGAAAAAGGCATGACTAGCAGAGAAGTATGTGAGGGTGGTGCAGGACATGTACGTATGAGGACAGCGAGACGGTGGTGAGTTGTGCTGTAGGAGTAACAGATGGGTTCAAGGTGGGGGTGGGGTTACATCAGGGATCGGCTCTGAGCCCCTTCTTGTTTGCCATGGTGATGAACAGGCTGACAGATGAGTTCAGGCAGGAGTCTCCATGGACCATGATGTTTGCAGACAACATTGTGATCTGTCTTGAAAATAGGGCGCAGGTGGAAGAGAACCTGGAGAGGTGGAGGTACAGTCATGTGAAAAAATTAGGACACCCTGTATAAGCCTGTGTGTATATTTTTTTTAGCACATTTGGATATATGGATATTTAATATCAATGTTAAAAATACTGAGAGACTCATGTAATACAACTAAACAATGAAAAATGAATTAAAGATTTTTTTTCAAATTTTCTATGAAATGTAATTCTAAACAAAAAGTGAGGAATAAATTAAGACACCATCTTTTTTAGGACCCCCCCCCCCACATTCATTCTCACTTAAAATGGCTAAAATAAATGTCAAAAAATGCAAATAAAAACAAAAACAAGGTTAGACATAGATATATGAACATTTATTAATAAAGAACTGAATATTTAATGGGGTGTCCTAATTTTTTCACATGACTGTATGCTCTGGAGAGAAGAGGAATGAAAGTCAGTAGAAGCAAGACAGAATACATGAGTGTGAATGAGAGGGAGGCAGGTGTAACGGTGAAGATGGAAGGAGTAAAGGTAGTGAAAGTAGATCAGTTTAAATACCTGGGATCAACCATCCAAAGCAATGAAAAATGCACAAGAGAGGTGAAGAAGAGAGTGCAGCCAGGGTGGAGTGGGTGGAGATGAGTGTCAGGGATGATTTGTGACAGAAAGGTAGCAGCAAGAGTGAAAGGGAAGATTTACAAGACAGGAGTGGCACCTGCTATGATGTATGTTTTGGAGATGGTAGCACTGACAAAAAGACAGGAGGTGGAGCTGGAGTGGCAGAACTGACAATGAGAAGATTTTCACTGCGAGTGACAGGATTAGAAATGAGTTTATCAGAGGGACAGCTCAGGTTGAGTGGTTTGGAGACAAAGTAAGAAAGGCAAGGCTGAGATGGTTTGGACATGTGCAGAGGAGGGATAGTAGCTATATTGGACAAAGCATGTTGACGATGGAGCTGCCAGGAAGGAGGGAAAGGGGAAGATCACAGAGAAGATTCATGGATGTAGTGAAGGAGGACATGGAGAGGGTTGGTGTTACAGGGAAAGATGCAAAGGATAGAGTGAGATGGAGGCAGATGACCCACTGTGGCAACCCCTGAAGGGAGCAGCCAGAAGAAGAAGAAGAAGAAGAAGATATAAAGCTCTGTTAGGAAATATCTATTTACATTTAAGCTGTGTTCAGCCCAAACAGTCCTGGAGCATTTTTTAGGAGAAGCTCTAACAGGAACAGCATGGCAGTAAAACCTAAAAAGGTTTATGTGATGGAAGTTCTGGGAACTACAATATTTCCTGGTATTCTTGGTCTGAAATGACCAGAGTGGTGGCCTAGTGATAGAGCATCTGCCCGGCAACTGGAAGGTTGTGGGCTCAAGCCCAAGCCAGGGCATACCAAAGACCATAAAAATGATCACTTCTGCACCTTCTAGCTTGGTGCTCAGCATAAATGGAATGAAGAAATGAAGAAATCCTTGCTAAATCTATCACATGGACCCATGATCTGCTGTGGCAACCATGAATAGGGAGCAGCTGAAAGTGTTTCTGTGTATTCTTGGTCTGAAAAGAAAAAAAAAAAGAGTTATTAGTGCTGGTACTTCTGCAATCGGAATGGGCCTTTAAAGGACTAATTTCCCTCAAAAATGAGGGTTCCTCAGCCCTTTGTTAAACTATAGCACTATGTAACTTTCCCATTCCTGGTAGAAACAGCAAAAAGACTACAACTAGCATGTTTTACAGCCTGAGTCCCAATACTCAATCACAGAGTTCTTTGTTAGTGGCTGGTTAAAGACAGGCCCTAGGATTGACTATTGAGATGCAAGCCGTAAAACATAGAAGTTGTCATCTATGGAGTTTTCCTATCAGAAGGTAATGCAGGCCCACTCAGACTATGGTGGAAGTGACATTCACCTTGAAAAAAGGTTTACATACCATCCCATCCATCTTCTACTGCTTTTCCGAAAGTCCAGGTTGCGGATGCAACAGCTCAAGCAGAGAAGCCCGGACTTACTGTACCTGCACCAGCCACCTGCTGGAGCAGCTCTTCAGAGAGGATACCAAGGTGTTCCCAGGCCAGCTGGGAGACATAGTCTCTCCAGCATGTCCTGGGTCTGTCCTGGGGTCTCTTCCCAGTGGGATACGCCCGGAACACCTCAAGTGGCAGGCATCCAGGAGGCTTCCTGATGAGATGCCCAAACCACCTCAGCTGGCAAATTTCGATGTGAAGGAGCAACGGTTCTACTCTGAACCTCTCCCAGATAACTGAACTCCTCACCCTATCTCTAAGGGTGAGTCCAGCAATCCTATGGAGAAAGCTCATTTCAGCCACTTGTATCCGCGATCTCATTCTTTCGGTCAATACCCAAAGCTCATGACCATAGGTGAGGGTAGGAATGTAGATTGAACGGTAAATCGACAGCTTTACATTAGAGCTCAGCTCCCTCTTCACCACAACAGACCGGTACAACATCCGCATCACTGCAAATGCTGCTCCAATCCATCTGTTAATCTCCTGCTCCATTCTCCCCTCACTCGTGAGTAAGACCCCGAGATACTTAAATTCCTCCACTTGGGGAAGGAGCTTGTCCCCAACCCGGAGAGGGCAATCTACCCTTTTCCAAATGAGGACTTGGAGGTGCTGATTCTCCCCCCAGCTGCTTCACACTCAGAAGCAAACTGTCCCAGCAAGACCTGTAGGTCATTGTTTGATGAAGCCAACAGGACAACATCATCTGCAAATAGCAGAGATGAGATTCTGTGGTCACCGAACATGACCCCCTCCGTTCCTTGGCTGCGTATAAATCCTATCCATAAAAATTATGAACAAGATCGTGACAAAGGGCAGCCCTGATGGAGTCCAATTCTCATTGGAAATGAGTCCGACTGAGTGTTGGCAATACGAGCCAAACTCTTACAAAGGTCATATAGTGGTTAAAAAACTCTTTGGTGGCCGGGCCCTAGGGGTGGACAAGATTCGCCCTGAGTACCTCAAGGCTCCGGATGTTGTAGGGCTGTCATGGCTGACACGCCTCTGCAACACTGCATGGAAGTCGGGGACAGAACCTTTGGCATGGCAAACAGGGGTGGTGGTTCCTCTAGAGAAGAGGGACCGGAGGGTGTGTTTCAACTTTAGGGGGATCACACTTCTCAGCCTCCCTGGGAAGGTCTATGCCAGAGTACTAGAGAGGAGAGTCCAACCATTGGTCGAACCTCGGATTCAGAAGGAGCAATGAAGTTTTCGTCCTGGCTGTGGCACATCGGACCAATATTCTTATACCCTCTTGAGAATCCTCAAGGGTTTGCAGGAGTTTGCCCAACCAGTCTACATGTGTTTTGTGGACTTGGAGAAAGCATTTGACTGCATTCCTCGTGGTTTTTTGTATCGGGCTTGTTGCTACAAGCTATCCAGTCTCTATACGGTTAATATACCATCAAAATGATTTTGGAAACATTATTTTCAGGTGAAAATCTAGTGTTGCTTTAAGGATCTGTAAACTTATATCGTATTATTAATACATAGTTTCCCCCAAACAGATTTGTTTGTTTTTCACTTGAATTATCCAAGTTACAGGTCACATTAAAGGTAGGGAAATTTTGGAAATGACTTATTGTTGTCATTTTCTAAAGATCTCCAAATAGAAGGAATATAAGAAGATAATACATATTCCATTTTCAAATTAAATTAAGTAAGGCACATTCAACAGAGGACTGTGTATAGAGAACTCTGCAGTACTGTCCAGTAAGGCCAGACTCCTCAAGTTTCTGGAGCAGATGCTGTAAGTGTGTTTTCTGTACTAACAATGCTGCTGACACATTCTCCTGTCGACACTCTCAAGTCCTTCCCTCTCAACATGCAGTGGGAGGAAATGAATGACCTGAGACTTCAGTGCAGACGATCTGAGCTTGGCACTACTGCACCCTGCTTCAGTCTCTGGGCGGTGGTCTTTTAATGCAGAGGTGAAAGGTTTCTAATTTGTGACCTGATTTCTTCCCTTGTCAAAATAGTGCAGGATACAGTAAATGTGCTTTGGGCTGCTCTGATTGAGGAAAGAGGCAGACTTCCGCAGTCAGTCAACATCCATCATGTCCAGAAAAAAAGCTTTCTGAGGTGTGTGTGTTCATTTGTTTCCTTCCATGCTCAATGTTTTGTTTTGTTTTTTATAGAGAACTATTCCATGCTTTATTGTCTTATTGAAGATATTGAACAATGCAAGTAATAAAATCCAAACCAATGCTCCTGACACTTTGTTACCATACACTTCCTTTGTGACCCTCCAGTTTGCAGCAGCTTAATCACAGGTATAGTGTTACTCAGATTTTTTAATTGTCCCTTGGACCCGGAAAAACGCAACACAAAGCCACATATATTAAGCTGTGATGTCACATGGGGAAAATCTCAGCAGTTATTCAGAAGCCTGCGGATCCGCATGTTAAGAAGACATGAAGAATGATCTCAAGCTCAATAAAAGCAATTGTTCCCTGCTCTGAGCCTGCCGTAGCTGTGGGAGATGGATGGGAGGGAGAATAAGTGACGGAAAACTTTTGAACCAATTTCAACACCCGCAGCAATTGTTCAGAGGATATCCTCAATCAAGGCCCCCGAAGAGCACAATGAATAGTCTCGCTGACAGAAACCTGTTTCCCCGGACAACCTCCTGGCCCTGTTTGCTGTGTGCTGCAGAGGAATGAAAGTATCAACTCCTGCTCCAGATACAACACCAAAGCGACTTTTCAACTTTGCCTCTGATAGACAAAGCGCACCCCCCCCCCAAAAAAAAGAATTAAAGTATGTGAAATATGGGAGTCTTTAGTGTGCTATCGTATTCTATAAATTTGAATGTTTTTTCTATGATATTTTGGAGAACTACAGTAAATACAGCCCTTTACAAATCTTGTTTCTTCTTCCCTCTAGTGGTATTTAATGTGGTTGATGCACTTTTTCTGCTAGAGATGAGCTGAATACATTTCTGTCCTTTCTAAATCTGTGAAATGTATTCATCATCCTTTTTCCAGTTTGCAGCTTCTATGGGCAAGAGCCGGGGTACACCCTGGACAGATCGCCAGTCCACTGCAGGGCCAACACAGAGGCAGACATTTATTGATATTGATACTGATTGATATTGTCGGATAACTTATGTTGAACTGTATAATCAGAGGAGTTATTGTCTAATTTGACCTTGTTGGATTTTCTTTCCCCCTTTGTTATATTATTCTGTTTCTTTTAATCTGTACTTTTAATCTATCCGAAATAAAGATTGATTGATTGATTGATTGTCACATTCATACCCAGCTGCCAATTCCTAAATCAGGATGTGGCCACCATAATGAAAAGAGCCATTTTAAACAATTTCTGGGCTAAAACTGTGCATGAAGTCTCAAAACATATTTGACATACAGAAAAACTATCCACTTCACTATTAGCATTAGCATTGATGAGTTTTCTTTCTCTTAAATACTAAATTTTTTTTTTTCCTCAAGCATTTGTTACTTTGCAATCAATAACAATGCACAAGTCTTTACTTGTGAGCTTGTTTTCTATATCAAAGAAGCCAACAAATGTTTTACATTTATTCAGTATGAGTCACCAGTGACAGAAGAAGAAGGTCTCAGGGTATTTAGATCAGCTGACAGCTAGTGATGTAATGTTCACAAACAATTCATTCAAATATACCAGTTCTTATGGGTGAACTTGTACTGAATCACTTATGAAAAGGCTGGATCCACAGCATCTGAAATTCATACACTTCATTGATTGACAGCTCTCCTAGCCCATCTACAGCCTTTTACAGCTGTTCAAACCCGCAGCTGCTTTTATTGGACGACCCGTCTATCAAAGGTGGGTTCTGCAGGATGTAAACCGATCCAACATGGCATCAGCTTGACAATAAACTTTCTCTGATATCTTGAAAATGGAGCAGTAAAAAGTGATTCTGAAAAAATGTGAAGTGAGAAATATGTCACTCAGTTGCTGAATCTGTTTTTATTTGACAGACACATCTACTCGTTTAAAATTTTTGCGCTGTGATGCGCATAGCATTTCACAATTATAATGAATGGGAAGGGGAGAGGAGAAAGCACATACTGATTCACCGCCTTCTCTGTACTGAATCACTGACAAGGGGATTTCCCCTGAGCTCATGTTTAAATTAAAGCAAAAAATGTCTTTTGACTGAATTTTTTTTTCCCCAGGCCAAATCATATCCCCTGGTCTTGTGTCAAGGACTGTTTCCCTATCAGCTGTGTTTCTCCTCCAGCTCCACCCCTCCAAATAGTGAAAGAAGTGTTTGCTCATCGAGCTGCAATGACTAGTCAATTAATCAACTAGTCAATCAACAGCAAGTCTGATAATCGACTATTTGCTAATGCACCCTTTTCCAGTAAAAATTCTACAAATATTATTGCTTTACCTTCTTAAACATTAAAATTTGCCACCTTTCTTGTTTTTGCGTTACAAGTTGAAAAATTGTGAGTTTAGTGATTTTTTTTTAACAAACCAGCACAGCTGATGACCTTGAGCTCTGGGATATTGTGATGACCACTTTTGACTTAAAAAAAATTATAAATCAAATGATAAGTCAAATAATTAAAAATAATCAACAGATTAATCTGTAACAAAAATACTTGTTAGTTGCAGCCATACTTGCGCACCATAAACTCATTCCTGATGTCATGTGCCTTACCACATAGCTACGACTGTGCGTGTGTGTGCGTGTGCATGTGTGTGTGTGTGTGTGTGAAGGGGAAAAAATAACTTATCAGATGATAGATGTTAAATGCATTTCTCATGACAGTATACTTTGAAAACTTATTAAAAAGAAATAACTTTATATATATCTCCATATAAACATAACCAACTGCTGATTTTGCAGTAATAGATAATTAAATGTACACAACACTATCATAATAGTGATTGTGTTTTTACTTTCAAACATTGCTGTTTCCTCTAATGTAATCTCTATATTGACAGATGCAGCTCAAAAATTTAGACTATCTTGAAAAATTTGTTTTTCAGAATGGAATATATTCTCTATTCATCACACATGAAGTGAAATATTTAAAGCCTTTTGGTTTAAAGTGGCACTCTGCCAAAAATTTATTTTTGTTGCTGTTGTTGTTAACACATCTGCAACATGTTTTTCTATGACTTAGAAGACAAATCAAGAGCAAAATCACACAAATGTCTCATGTCTCTGTGTTTTTGGTTTAAAGTTTCACTTAACCAGGGGCATCCAATTATATGCCATGGAGGGCCAAGACCCTGCAGGTTTTCTCTTCTACCCAGTCTCTTCAGCAGGTGTTTTCACTGATCAGCAATCAGTGGGAAGAGGTTCAGTGAAATCTGCTGTTGAAGACACTGGTTGGAGGTAAAGTCTGCAGGGTCTTGGCCCTCCATGGCATATGCTTGGACACCCCTGGCTTAAACCCTGCCCTAACTGAAGTTAGCCTCCCGCCAGTTAGCATTTTTGGACAGCTGCTTTGAAAACTTGACCCAAATTTAGATGAGTTTTACAATTAAACTGCTTTTAAGGACTGATGCAGTTTCAGTCATTATCCTGGGCCACTGTGCATACAACTGGGCATGTCCTTCATAGTGATGTTAAAACCGAGGCCTCATGAAACAATGAGCAACTTTGAGACAATTGCTTCATGAGTGGCACAGTGTTATGAAACATCTAATAAAGCCTGCCATCTGGTGACTGACTGTCAGAACTGCATCTGAGTTGAAAACCTGAAAAAAGGCAGTACTCTATATCATAGGTTGCACTACACCTTTTCTTATGTCATTTTCTCAGACAGACTTGTAAAAATTCTGTCACTCAGTTATCTATCATTTTAATTGACTTTAATTAGATCACTCTCCATATAATCTGTGAAATGATAGACAGCTTTCAGAATTTGTAGTCAGTGCTGGAAAAATTCTGTGGAAGAACAATTTTCAGTGAACGAAACCTCTGATATATATATACAGTATATAAGAGAGAGAGAGTATGCAGGGCTTGACATTAACACCGGCCAATGGCCGGTGAATTTCAGCAGTGGCCGGTAAGACAGCTACACTCTACAGCCACTTTGTCCATGTGCAGCCATGGACGGGTGCCACAATCCATAGTGGTAGGGGTAGTGATGTTATGCTCGACACCGCCCACTCAACACTGATTCGTGCAATATAAAGCGGAAGTGTCATGAGCAGCTTTTTTATTTAATACAACAAAATACAACATGCAAACTCTCGATGAGGATAAAGGTTACAAAAGAGTTACAAAATCAGAACTTTCACAAAAAATATACACAGTCAAACTTCACATTCCAATTAACAAGAAAAAAAGGGGTATGTTAAAAGAGAAAGAGAGAGTAAACAACACAACAATTCTCTAAGTCTTTTTTATTATAGTAATAGGAGCTGTCCAATATCTCTTGCAATTTTTTTGCACCATGAGCAGTGCATCGAGTGCTGTTTCAGCACGTCCAGTCACATGACCATAGCAAGCGAGGCCTCGTTATGTCTGTCACATCATGTGACTTGAGGGCTCGTGGAAAATGTGAGAGGGTTCTATTGGAATTTGTTTTTTTTTTTAATTTATTTGCTTTGGATTGTTTGTTCCTGCCATCCAATTTTGAATAGACCTCGGATGGGCAAATGGTAAAAAAAAAAAGTATTGAGATTTTTTCAGGTTTTCTACTCAGATGCAGTTCTGACACTCAGTCAGCAGATGGCACTCTTTATTAAATGTTTCATAACACTGTGTCGCTCATGAAGCAATTGTCTCAAAGTTGTTCATTGTTTTATAAAGCCTCACTTTCACCATCACTAATGTATCTATGTGTAATATTTAGTACATGTAATGTGTTGTTTAATGTTACTAAACCTAAACCTAATTTTAACTTGTGTAATACTGTCCCTGACTTCTACTCAAATAGTGAATGCAATGATGATAACAAATCTCCTCCTCTTAAAAAACCCTCAGTTTGAGTGATGAATCAGACCCCTTTTAAGTCCTTCACTATTGATGTATGTAACACCCAGCCCTCTCAAATTTCTCGCCAGGTTTCAAATCACGTGATGTGACAATGAGGCCTCGTTAGCTACGGTCATGTGACCATGGCCATGTTGACACAGTGCTCAATGCTAGCTATGTTCCGATCCACAGTGTACTTCAAACTGTACTCCCTACTTCTTTCTCTGTTCTCAGGGAATATTAGTAAGTTAACTGCTCTTCCCAAAATTTCTCCATTTCAAACACCCTGTAAATGTCGGCTCCCGCCTACGGGAGCTACCACGGTAACCATGGACACATACTGATACTATGGTGGATAATTTATATTTCTTAAATAAAATATTAATACAAATATATTTTTATTATCAGTTGATATAAACAATAACCAACATCAGTTTAGCTTATTAATATTGTTAGCAACAATAGTTTGTTTTACTTGTGCGGGCATGGTGTAGGGGTTTCTCCACCCAGAGAAGGCAGTGGGAAGGGGAGAACAATGGACCGAAGGAGGAGGTGTCACAAGGGGGTATCAGACAGGGCTGTTGGGTCTACACGCCCCCCGGGGAGAGGAAGAGCTGCCAGAGCCGCTGAGAGAAGTAGAGTGTGGGAGCGGCGCTGGCATTATGTCATGTTAATGTGCCACACATTTCTTTGTTCAAACAACAATGTATTATGGTCGGAAGTTCCGGGTCTCGATGCATGGAAATAAAGTAACAAAAGAGGAATGCACAGAGACCCGTGAGCCCTTTTTGTTGTAAGTTCTGTTGGAGAAAGAATAAAGTTTCTGTGTTATCTAGCTCGTTGCCTCGCCTGCCTCCTGTCTCCACATTGGTGACCCTAAGACGTGCCATGGAAAGCGAGCCAAACACCACCCCAGAGACTGCCTGGAGGGAGAGCACCAGCACCACGTGTGTGGTCTCAGTCGAGCTCCAAGACGTCTGGCTTCACAACCTGACAGCATGGTTCTTGCACATAGAAGCCCAGTTCGCACCCTGTGGGATAACAACAGACGATATCAGGTATTACTACGTGGTCGCTGTGCTAGATGCGCGCGCCACGCAACAGGTGAAGAGCTTGCTCCAGGAACCGCCGGCCAAAGGAAAATATAGATAGACAGATAGATAGATACATACTTTAGGCCTATTTTGAACAAAAAAGTTAAAAAAAATAAAATAAAAAAATAAAAAAACAAATGACAAGTGCAATAAAAGTGTCAGTATACAATGCTCGAAAGGGAGAAGGAAGAAGTGAACACTTATTTAATCCAACTCCTCTTTTCCCTAAATACAACCCATGTGACATATATACAAATTACCTCATTTAAGACCCCAAGTAGACAATTAACAATATTTTGTACATATCAACATTGATACAACAAACAGTTTATTAAATGCCCCACCAGAGGAGAGAACACGCTGGATCACTGTTACACCACAGTGAAGGACGCGTATCGCGCTGTTCCCCGTGCTGCGCTCGGACTATCTGATCACGTGATGGTCCACCTCATTCCCACTTACAGACAGAGACTGAAGCTCACTAAACCTGTTGTGAGCACTACGAAGAAATATACCAGTGAAGCTGAGGAGAAGCTGGAAACGTGCATGGAAATAACTGACTGGGGCATGTTTAAAGGAGCCATGCATGATCTGGATGAGTACACGGACACTGTGAACTCATATATCCACTTTTGTGAGGAGATCATTCTTCCATCGCGCACCAGGGTGAGGTACTCCAATGACAAGCCCTGGTTCACAGCTAAGCTCAGACAGATCAGGAAGGAGGAGGAAGCAGCGTTGAAAAGTGGAGACAGGGACCGCTACAGGGAGGTCAAATATCGGTTTAACAGAGAGCTGAAGAGAGCTAAATCTGTGTATTCTGAGAGACTCCAGCAGCAGTTCACTGCTAACGACTCTGCTTCTGTGTGGAGAGGACTGAGACAAATCACCAACTATTGGCCTCAGGCTCCTAAAGGTCAGGATGACAAAGCCCTTTGTCAAAGACTGTCCCAACACTATGCCCGTTTTGACACCTCGTCAGCTGTGTCCAACTCCCCCCTCCCCCCAGCTCCACAGCCTCCATGGTCCCTACTTCATCAAAGGTGGCCCCCCCTCCTCCCCCCCTGCCCTTGTCATCAGTGAGCAGGACGTGCCCAGACAGTTCTTCAGACTGAACCCGCGCAAGGCCCCCGGTCCGGACGGCGTGTCTCCCTCCACCCTGAGACACTGTGCGAAAGAGCTGGCTCCTGTCTTCACAGACATTTTTAACACCTCCCTTAAGCTATGCCACGTGCTGACCTGCCTCAAATCCTCCACCATCATCCCTGTCCCCAAGAAGCCACGGATCACTGGACTTAACGACTACAGACCTGTAGCACTCACCTCTGTAGTCATGAAGTCCTTTGAGCGCCTGGTCCTGTCCCACCTCAAGTCCATCACCACTCTTCTCCTGGACCCGCTGCAGTTTGCCTACCGAGCTAACAGGTCTGTAGACGACGCAGTCAACCTGGCCCTCCACTCCATCCTGCAGCACCTGGACTCCCCGGGAACCTATGCCAGGATCCTGTTTGTGGACTTCAGCTCTGCATTCAACACCATCCGCCCCACTCTGCTCCGGGACAAGCTGTCCCTGCTCAACGTGCCTGACTCCCTCTGCAGGTGGATCACCGACTTCCTGAGGGACCGGAGGCAGCATGTGCGGCTGGGAAAGACTGTCTCAGACTCTGTTAGCATCAGCACCGGATCACCCCAGGGCTGTGTACTTTCCCCCCTACTCTTCTCCCTTTATACCAACTCCTGCACCTCCAGCCACCAGTGTGTCAAGCTGATCAAGTTTGCGGACGACACCACCCTCATCGGGCTCATCTCCAACGGCGACGAGTCCGCCTACAGGAGAGAGGTGGCCCAGCTGGCGTCCTGGTGCAACAACAACAACCTGCAGCTGAACGCTCTGAAGACAGTGGAGATGATTGTGGACTTCAGGAAAGTCACAACCCTTCTGCCCCCCCTCACCCTCACAGGCTCTCCCATCACCACTGCAGATTCCTTCCGCTTCCTAGGCACCACCATCACCAGGGACCACAAGTGGGAGCCGACCATCAGCTCCCTCATCAAAAAGGCCCAGCAGAGGATGTTCTTCCTGCGGCAGCTGAGGAAGCTCAAGCTACCCACCAAGATGTTAGTGCAGTTCTACACAGCCATCATCGAGTCCATCCTCACCACCTCCATAACCGTGTGGTATGCAGGAGCCACTGCCAGGGACAGACTAAGGCTGCAGCGCGTCGTGCGCACTGCTGAGAAGGTGATCGGCTGCAAGCTCCCATCTCTCCAGGATCTGTACATCTCCAGGACCCGGAGGCGTGCTGGCCGGATCATAGCCGATCCTTCACACCCTGGTCACGTACTGTTTGCCCCTCTCCCCTCAGGTAGAAGACTTCGGTCCATTCAGACTAAAACCTCCCGTCACATGAACAGCTTCTTCCCCTCTGCCATCAGACTGCTGAACACTAAGTGACTTATTGACTCTCGTGCACTATGTACAGCAGCTCAACCAGACTCATGTCAATCATCACTGTTTTCTTTTTGCATTACCGACTGCACTATATGGTTCTCCACAATATCTGCTGCTTGCTAATATATTTAAAACTGCTGACTAGTATTACTCATTCTTATTCTACACTTTATTGCATGTATAGTTTATTTCTTTTATTTTATCATGTTTAATGTTGCAGCATTGCACCGAGACAAATTCCTAGTTTGTGTACTACATGAACAATGGCAATAAATCTGATTCTGATTCTGATTCTGATACCCATCCATCCCAACATACATACAGTCCATACATCAAAACCCACCCCTAAACAACACAGATATACACAGTACTGTCCCACCTACCATTCCATAGTGTCCCAGAGTGAGCATAGTGAATCGTACATATAAATACTACCCCTCTAACATATATTCTTTCAGCAAATAATGTTTATACCTATTTTTGAATTGATTTCTGTTTGTACATAGTTTCAGTTCCAGCTCCAGACTGTTCCACAAATCTACCCCACAGACAGATATGCACAGACTTTTCTTAGTTATTTGTACCTTAGGTTTTGTAAAGTTTAAGTCTCCTCTCAAATTATAATCATTGTCTCTTTTTTTGAATATTTTTTGTATATTAGTTTGGAGTTGATTATTAATTGCCCTGTATATTACTTGTGCTGTCTTAACTTTAACTAAATCCATGAACTTTATGACATGTGACTTTAAAAACAACGAGTTGGTATGGTCTCTATATCCAACATTATTTATTATCCTTATAGCTTTTTTTTGTAAAGTGCATATTGGCTGCAGGTTGGTCCTGTAGGTGTTTCCCCAGACCTCTACACAGTAGTTAAGATATGGTAGAAACAGTTAATTGTACAGTAAGAACAATGATTTATAGTCCAAGATGTGTCTTGTTTTCCCCAGTATCCCTATACATTTTGCCAACTTGGCCCAGATGTGACTGATGTGAGGTTTCCAGCAGATTTTATTGTCTAGCGTCACCCCCAGAAACTTGTTTCTATTCTGGTATCATATTATTATCATATTATTATTATATATTATTATCATATTATTATATTCTGGTGGCCTTTTCCCTCAGGCTAGCCAGCGCGTCCCCCGGGTCGCGGATGGGGGTACCCCTTCAATATGAGTAATCATGGCGAGGGTAGCTTTGAATAACCAATAAGAAGCCGTGGACGATGAGGAACCCAATATGAAAAATGAATAATACAGGAAAAAGATGCTGGAAAGGTACTGACCAGGATAAAACGGTCCCCTCAGCTCGTTTCTGCACTAGGCGGGCTGTTGAGAGCGATGGTGCAGCTTTGTCTTCGTGTGTCACAAACACTCAACCAGGATCCCCATCAAACCAGCACAGATCTGGTCCTGGGCCCCAACAAGATCAAAAAAGGACTAAACGATATATAAGAAAAGAAGAAACTGTAAAATGGTCCCTCGATGAGAAGAAAATTATTCTGTCCTGCTACCCCTATTCAAGGTATGAGAAGTGGGGCAGAAGGAAAAAGCATATATTTGAGGAGAAGATCAGAGAATCCGAGCTACCACCAGAAAAGAAAGCAGCCACCACCACCTCCAAATTAACATCTATAGTCTCTCAGGTCTCAAAATACTTAGGACAAGAAGAAATAGAAAAGATCAAATATGAAGCTCAAGCCCAAGCAATAAAAGATTATCAAGATGCCAACCTATTTGAACAACAAGAATACAAACAAAGTCAGTGGAGCATGGAGGAAAGATGGGTTCTAATATGGGCAACCGAGTACGCCAAGATGAAATACAGCAACCAGCGGGAACGATGCAATGAGTGGCAGCAAATCTTTTTCCATCACTGCCCGGATAAAACTGGCGTGCCCCGAGCCAAACTCACAACCCAGAGACACAACTTCCTCACCCAAAGGTACTTCACAGAGCAACAATTGGAGTACATGCACACTGAAATAGGAAAAATGGCACAGAATAACATCTGCCCAGTTGAGTGTCCACTACCACTACCACTAATTGAAAAACCTCTGGAACAACCTTGTCAAACACACCCTACAGAGGTGCCACCAGGCCACCCAGATGAATCCCCTGCAACTTCTGGCTCAGAATCAGAACATCCTGATGAAGCAACAAGGGGGAGTGTAGACCAGGATCCAATAAGGAAACAGATCAACCCCCAAATAGAAATGAGCCAACATCAACTAGAAATGGAAGAGGAACTTGCCAACAAAATAGAAGAAACAAAAAAAATGACAATGAAAGAACGTCCTAAATTAATTAAGCTTAAAGAGAATAAAGAATTCAAATTACTATTGCAAAAGGTCAACAGAGGCCTATGTGAACTAGTACCTCAGGGGGTCAGTCTGACAGAGCTTAACTGCATAAACTTTGGTGCAGCGTGGTATGTGCAGAGTAAGCTAGCTCCACAGCATAAAGAAAAAACTGAACGTCAAACCAAAACAAAAATCTCCACACCCATTTGGAAAAATAAACTTCAAGGAAAAATTAATCGATTTAGGGCAGAAATTTCTCAAATGACTTATTACATACAGAACCAAAACTGCAATACTAAATTACAGAGAGTAATCAACAGAATCCAAGAAAAATATAACATTAGGAAAGAGCAAATAATAGGAAAAATAGCAGAGCACCAGGCGCAAGTCAAGGCCCTAGCAGCCCATATCAGAAACAGGCAACGGAGAGAGAACTCAAAACTGATAAATAAATTATTTGCACAGAACCCAAAACAAGTCTACAGGAAGTTTATAGATGAAACTATCGAAGTAGAGGTACCTCCTGAAAAAACCCAACTGGAAACATTCTGGAGAAATCTGTTTGAGGACCCAGTTCAACATAAAAATAATAATTGGATTCAAACCATTGCTGAGAAAAATAAAGGAAAACAACAGATGCCCTCATTAAAAATCACAGAAGAAACAGCTCAAGAAAAAATCAGGAAATACCTTAACTTCAAATCCCCTGGAATAGATAAAATACCAAACTTCTGGCTCAAAAAAATAACAGCACTACACAAACACTACGCAGAGGCATTTAACCGACTTGTTAGGGGAGAGGAAGAAGCACCAGAGTGGCTCACATATGGAAACACCATACTCCTGCCCAAGAGTCTTGAAACCCAACAAGTCAATAAATACAGACCCATCTGTTGCCTCCCGACCACATACAAATGGCTGACAGGAATCATTACTGAGGCTATTTATGAACATCTGGACGCAGAAAACTACCTGCAACCACAGCAAAAAGGCTGTATAAGAAATAAGCTGGGAGCCAAAGAACAACTACTCATTAATAAAACCATCCTGGAAGACTGCAAGAGGCGTGAGAGAAATTTAAGCATGGCGTGGATCGACTACAAAAAGGCATTCGACAGCATCCCCCACTCCTGGATAATACGCTGTCTGGAGCTGTATAACATCAGCCCAGAGATTAAAACTTTTCTGGAGGTCCAGATGGCTAAGTGGAAAACCACAATTATGCTTAACCACAAAGAAGGACAAATAACAATCCCAGACATCAGGATCCAGCGAGGAATATTCCAGGGGGACAGCCTTTCGCCACTGCTCTTCTGTCTGTGTATTGACCCCTTAAGCAAAATCTTATCAGACCTTGACATCGGGTATGACTTAAGCAAAGGCAGAACAAGAAAAGGGAGCAAGAGAGTGAATCATCTGCTCTACATGGACGACCTCAAGCTCTACGCAGAATCCGAACAGAAACTGAATCAACTTGTCAGTACCGTTCACATGTTTTCAAAAGACATCTGCATGGAATTTGGACTTGACAAGTGTGCAAAATGTACAATAAAAAAAAGAAAAGAAAACAGCATCAGAAAACATCCAAATAGAAGACAATAAGCATATCAAAGACCTGGCAGGGGAATCGGCATATAAATATCTGGGCATAGAAGAAAACACAACTATTGAACACAGAAAAATGAGGGAAATGGTCAAAAAAGAATGCCAACATCGCCTAAAGAAAATCTGTAAATCAAATTTAACACCTAAAAATAAGATCACTGCAATAAACCAGTTGGCAGTACCAGTTGCCACATATGGATTTGGGGTGATAGATTGGCCACAGGGGGAACTGGACAAGTTGGATGTTCGGACCAGGAAGACCCTAACCCTTCATAAGGTAACATACAGAAACCAATGCCTAGATAGGATATATATGCCACGTAAAGAGGGAGGGCTGGGCCTAATTGAAATGAACCAGGCCTACAGGGCAACAATAATAAGCATTGGTCAATACCTAAAAAGCGCTAATGATGAGACAGTGGAAAAGGTCACCCAACATCATGAAACCCTCAGTATTAACACATCCATAACCAAACAAGCCGAGACCTTTGCAGCAGATTTATTAGATAACATGAAAGCCAGTCAGCAAAACCCAGCAACAAAAATAGCTAGAAAGACGAGAGAAAAATACAGCAAAAGGACACAGGAGGAAAGAAAAGAAAGATGGAAACAACATAAACGAGCAGGACGTTTCCAGGAGGAACTCAATAGGGATTATATTGATAGGGAAGAGACATTGCGCTGGATCAGGAATGGAGATCTGGGGTACGACGAAGAGAGACTAGTGGTTGGAGCACAAGACCGGGGACTTCTAACCAATGGTTTTAAAAAAATGGCAGGATTGTCACAGAGTGACAAATGTCGATTCTGTCATGTAGCAGTGGAGAGTGTAAGCCACCTACTCTCCGGCTGCCAGGTCCTCATGGCCGATGGACACTATACTGCTCGCCACAACAAGATCTGCCGTTATATACACTGGAAAATACGCAAAGAATTCAAAATGGAAGTAAAAGGACCAGTATGGGAGCACGATCCAGAGCCAGTTAGCTCCAACGGAGATATTACCATCTTTTATGACAAGGAAATCCCAACTGGAAGACACATTGAAGGAGGAGCAATAAAACCGGACCTAGTTATCTTGAACAAAAAGGACAAAACTGCCAAATTAATCGATGTAACCATACCAAACGACTATAGCCTCAACAGAGCAGAAAGAGAAAAAATAACAAAATATCAAGACCTCAAAAACGACCTAAGGAGCACCTGGAATCTGCAGGATGCAGATATTATACCTGTGGTGGTGGGAGCAACTGGGATGGTTAAGAAGAACTTGAAAAAATATCTACAAGCAATACCTGGCTGCTCTAGCATCTGTGAAATACAGATCTCAGCAATCAGAGGAACAGTCTCTATCTTAAAGAGAGCCCTTGGATACAAAGCTTTTTGACTTAAAGTGTAATCATAGACCCCTGGTTGGGGCCCATTGCACTTGTAAGGAAATGAGATGCAAATAAATAAAACAGTGAGAAGCCATTTTCTTGTGAAACATGTGGGCAGAGATTTAATCGACTCTATCAGTTGAAAACTCACATGCGAATCCATACAGGTGAAAAGAAGCTGGTGGCCTTTTCCCTCAGGCTCGCCAGCGCGTCCCCCCAGGTCGCAGTTGGGGGTACCCCCTCATTATGAGTAATCATGGCAAAGGGCAGCTTTGAATAACCAATAAGAAGCCATGGACGATGAGGAACCCAATATGAAAAATTAATAAAACAGGAAAAAGTTGCTGGAAAGGTACTTACCAGGATAAAATGGTCCCCTCAGCTCGTTCTTGCACCAGGCCGGCTGTTGAGAGCGATGGTGCAGCTTCATCTTCGAGTGTCACAAACACTCAGGCGCGATCCCCATCAGACCAGCACAGATCTGGACCTGGGTCCCAACAAGATCAAAAAAGGACTAAAAGGTATACAAGAAAACAAGAAACTGTAAAATTGTCCCTTGAGGAAAAGAAAATTATCCAGTCATGCTTCGCCTATTCAAGGTATGAGAAGTGGGGCAGAAGAAAAAGCAAATATTTGAGAAGATCAGAGACTCCGAGCTCCCACCAGAAAAGAAAGCAGCCTCCAGCCACAAGGGGGAGTGCAGGCCAGGCACCACTAAGGAAGCAGATCAACCCCCAAATAGAGCTAAGCCAAGAACAACTAGAAATAAAAAAGGATCTTGCCAACAAAATAGAAGAAACAAAAAAAAAAGACAATGAAAAAGTGTCCTAAATTAATTAAGCTTAAAGAGAATAAAGAATTCAAATTATTACAGCAAAAGGTCAACAGAGGCCTAACTGTACTTGTACCTCCAGGGGTCAATCTGACAGAGCTGAACTGCATAAACTTCGGAGCAGCGTGGTATATGCAGAGCAAGCTAGCCCCAGAATATAAAGAAAAAAATGAACGTTGAACGAAAACAAAAATCTCCACACCTATTTGGAAAAAGAAACTTCAAGGAAAAATTAATCGATTTAGGGCTGAAATCTCTCAAATGACTAAATATGTACATAACCAAAACTGCACTACCAAATTACTAAGAGCAATCAACAGAATCAAAAAAAAATAGCATTAGGAAAGATAAAATTAAAGGAAAAATAGCAAAGCACCAGGCACAAGTCAAGGCCCTAGCAGCCTGTAGAAGTTGCAGAAAAACAGACAGGATACGCGTAAGTCTGTCTGGAAAAACTTTATTTACATTTTTGCACTTCCTCCTTTTATCTCCATCCAAAACGGAAAAACTCTGCATTCACATTAAAACTCCGCCTTCACATTTTCATGACTGGCGCCTAGCGGCTGCCCCGGCCTTGGATGCGCTCTGCAGAGCGTGCCCAAATGCCAAGTCACGTTTCGTTACCCTGTATTCATACATGTGTAATGACAATAAAGTTGAATCTCAATCTCAATCTCAATCTATCGTTACCATTATTTCATGATTTATTTTATAATTTCCAAGCAACATAATCTTTGTTTTTTCAGATTTAGAGATAATTTATTTTTGTTGAACCACTGCGTTAACCTTTTCATTTCAGTTGTGACCACCTCTAAAACCTGCTGCAAATTCTCACCAGTGCAAAGGATATTTGTGTCATCCGCAAACAAAATAAATTTTAGAATTTTTGATACTTGGCATATGTCATTTATATATAAGATAAAGAGTTTGGGTTCCAAAACTGACCCCTGGGGCACACCACAAGAGATGTTCATGAAGGGTGATTTGCGCTCACCAATTTGTACAAATTGTTGTCTGTTACTTAAATAACTTTCTGTGGTAGACTGCAAGTCTAAAATAAATCATTACTGGCACATGCCTCTAGGGGGAACTATCTGTATTGTTTAGCATTACTATTAAGGGGACACATTAGAGCAAGAGTGTGAAAACCCCGCGCAGAATCCATGTTCAGTCTATTATGTGTGTTGCAGAATAAACGGCAGAGTTAGCCAAAGAAATAACTCAAGTGTGATCATTGCTACACGGTAGGATATCACACAATTGGCGACGAGGATTAAAAGAAAAAAATCAGCGGCGAGAAACAGAGAACATTACAAGTGTGGCGAACTCAAGTGACTCCAGTAGTTCGAGTGCAAGTTCAGAGGAGGAAAAACGAGGTTTCCCCACCACGACGAGCAATGGCGGCTGTAATCGGAACGGTAACCCCTTTTGATAACTCGACTCAGTCATGGGAAGAATATAGTGAAATGTTGGACTTTTTCTTCCAAGCTAATGACATTGAGGAGCCAGACAAAAGGAAGGCTGTACTGTTGAGTGGAGTTGGTGCAACTACTTACAGCTTGTTGAGAAATTTAATAAGCCCTGCATTACCGAAAGATAAAACGTACGACCAGCTTACTGCTGAGCTTCAGAAGCACTTCAGCCCCAAACCGAGTGAAATCGTGCAACGATTCAAATTTAATTCACGCATAAGGAGGAACACTGAGTCCATAGCAGAGTATGTGGCAGAATTGAGGAAATTAACACTGCACTGTGATTACAAAGTCTCATTGGAAGAAATGTTAAGAGACAGACTTGTGTGTGGAGTGAATGATGACCGAATGCAACGGCGACTTTTATCTGAAACAAAACTCACTTTTGCAAAGGCTTTGGAATTATGCCAAGCGATGGAAACAGCATCTAAAGATGTGAGAGAAATGCAAAGGAAGCTAACAGAGGACACAGCAACGCATGTTCATGTGCCTAAGACCCAAGTAGGTGTCCACAAAGTGTCGACTGACAAAACTCAGCACAAATTCCCCAGTTGTTATCGCTGCAAAGGCCAGCACAATGCCGCCGAGTGCAAATTTGCCACTGAGCTGTGTCATAATTGTGGCAAGCGAGGGCACATTAAGAAAGCATGTAGAATAAAGGTGGACAGCGCACAGGTGCTGAAAGCGACAGTTAATGGGCAAAAGTATGAAAACAAGGGCCCAGGAAAGGAACAGCGAGCGAATCAACTGAGAGGGGAGGGAGAAAGTGATACAGAAGACATGGGTTTTCACACAATTTACAACACGTCAGAGGAGCTGACCAAGGTAGCGCCCATCACGCGTACCATGAATGTTAATGGAATGAAAGTAACATTTGAAGTTGATACAGGCTGTGGAGTAACCATATTAAGTAAACAGCAATATACACAACTGTGGAAGAAAACAGACACAGCAGAATTAAATCCCTGTTCATTAAAATTAAAAACATACACAGGAGAGAAGCTAGACGTGCTAGGCATGGCACAAGTGAAGGTGCAACACGAAAACAAAGAAAAGGACTTACCTGTAGTAGTAGTTGGGAGCGAAGGACCAAATCTACTAGGGCGAAGTTGGCTACAAGAACTGGCCATGATTGATCAGTTGGTGAATAAAGTGGAATCTCAGCCCAAATTGCAGCTGGAGGAGATCCTCGAAAGACACGCTGAGGTGTTCAAAGAAGGCGTAGGACAGCTAAAAGGTGTCACTGCAAAGATTAATGTGGACAAGGAGGCCCAACCACGATTCTGCAAACCCCGACCGGTACCCTATGCAGTCAAGCCACTGGTCGAAAGCGAGCTACAGAGGCTGCTGGATGACAAGATCATTGAGCCAGTGCAGGTTGCAGAATGGGCGGCGCCCATAGTCCCAGTGAGAAAGCCGGATGGCTCCATTAGAATATGTGGAGATTACAAACTCACTGTCAATCGAGCATCACGGGTGGATCAGTATCCAATTCCTAAAGTGGAGGACCTCTTCGCACAGCTGAATGGCGGCCGACACTTCACGAAATTAGACATGAGTCACGCCTACCAACAAGTAGTCCTGGAAGAAGAATCAAGAAAGTATGTAACCATCAATACACACAAAGGCTTATATACCTACACACGCTTACCATTTGGAGTAGCTTCCAGTCCTGCTATATTCCAGAGAACTATGGAGGGCATCCTAGGTGGAATTCCGAATGTTGCCGTTTATTTGGATGACATCCTTTGTACAGGACCAAATGAACAAGAACATCTGAAAACGCTGAAGGAAGTGCTTCAACGGTTGGAGAAAAGCGGTCTGAGGTTGAAAAGAAGCAAGTGTGAGTTCATGGGAAAAGAGGTGGTGTTCCTAGGCCACAAGATCAACGCCAGTGGTCTACACCCTCTAACAGACAAAGTGGAAGCCATTGCGGAGGCGCCTGAGCCACAAAATGTTACTGAGTTAAAAGCCTACCTGGGCTTGTTGAACTATTACCATAGGTTCCTCCCAAAGCTCTCCACGCTGCTGGCACCACTACATACCTTACTTAAGAAGGAAGAAAAATGGTCATGGGGGGTCAAGCAGCAGAAGGCGTTTGAAGAGTCCAAAGCGCTACTTCAGTCCTGTAGTGTGTTAGTGCATTATGATTCAAACAAACCACTCATCCTGGCGTGTGACGCATCACCCTACGGTGTGGGTGCTGTACTCTCTCATCGTATGGAGGATGGCTCAGAGAGACCCATAGGGTTCGTCTCAAGAACTCTTAGTGCAGCTGAGAAAAACTACTCCCAGCTAGACAAGGAGGGCCTTGCAGTAGTATTTGGTGTAAAAAAATTCCACAAATACCTGTACGGGAGACAGTTCGCTATAGTGACTGACCACAAGCCACTAATTTCACTGTTCAGTGAAATGAGAGCCATACCCCAGATGACATCTCAGAGAATTCAGAGATGGGCCGTTACATTAGCAGCGTATGAGTACACCATCGTTTACAAAGCCGGACGGGACCATACGAATGCTGACGCGATGAGTAGGCTACCCTTGGATGGAGGAAGAGACAGCACGCCTGAGGAGGAGGAGAGAGTGCTATTGTTTGAAGATATCGGCGTGCCCCTGGTGAACGCACAACAAATAAAGAAGTGGACAGACAAAGACCCTGTTCTAGCAAGAGTGCGAGAATACATCTTGCGAGGATGGCCGAAGATGAACAGTCCTGAGTTCATTCCCTATGCCCGACGACAGGATGAGCTCAGCACCCAGGAAGGTTGTATCCTGTGGGGAGGACGCGTGGTTGTTCCACCACCTGGTAGGAATGCCTTACTGCAACAACTACACCAAGCACACCCTGGCATCACTCGCATGAAAGCGTTGGCGAGGAGTTACATGTGGTGGCCCAACATGGATGCAGAGGTGGAGGCGCTTGTGAAGTCATGTGCGGCATGCCAGGAGAACAGGAACAGTCCTCCAGCAGCCCCACTACATCCTTGGGAAGTTCCAGATAAACCATGGAGAAGAATTCACATTGACTACGCAGGTCCATGGATGGGAAGAAAGTTGAGGTCAACATTTGACTTAATACATCCAGACTTCAGAAACAAAGTGCATGATAAACAAGAGAAACAAAAAGGTTATCATGACATGCATGCTAGAGAGAGAATACTGAGAGAAGGAGACGTGGTCTACACCCGCAACTTTGGCTCAGGACCAGCCTGGGTACCAGGAGAAATAACAGAAAAGACAGGCCCTGTGTCATTCAAGGTGACATTAGGTCATGGACAAGTGGTGAGGCGACACCTCGACCAAGTTCATGGTAGGAGCTCCATTCCCCTGCCGATGGCACCAGAGGTGTTGTCTGACACCCATCCTGAGGAGAGCATCAACGAACCACCACTTCAGGTGAAACCTGAGGTAACCGTCTCTGCAGATTCTACGGGCAGCACTGCAGCAGCCGAAACAGTGGAGCAGTCTGAGTCTTCACCTGCAGTTGGCTCACCCGCCGTGAGAAGATCTCAGCGAGCTAGGAAAGCTCCAGACTACTTGAAGGACTATACTTAGTCAGTAGTGAGTTCCCCAGCCACAGGACAAGAATGCGTCCTGGAACCTCACTGGGATGCGGTAGTCAAACCAAATCCCCAGTTAGACTGTTATGTGTGTTATACATGTGAAAAAAAAAAAAAAAGAAAAGAAAAGAGAAAGAAATTATATGTATGGCACATGTGTTTAAGAAGTTAAAGTAACTGTGATTGTTTAGGATTAAATGGGAGTTCCAGGATGTCTAGCATAATTGGCTAAGGTAATTAAAAGTAGTTTAATCTAGAGGGGAGGGATGTGGTAGACTGCAAGTCTAAAATAAATCATTACTGGCACATGCCTCTAGGGGGAACTATCTGTATTGTTTAGCATTACTATTAAGGGGACACATTAGAGCAAGAGTGTGAAAACCCCGCGCAGAATCCATGTTCAGTCTATTATGTGTGTTGCAGAATAAACGGCAGAGTTAGCCAAAGAAATAACTCAAGTGTGATCATTGCTACACGGTAGGATATCACACTTTCCACCCAATTCAGTCCGGCCCCTCTTATCCCATACCTTTCCAATTTCCTCAGTAAAATTCTGTGGTCGATGGCGTCAAAAGCTTTCTTTAAATCTATAAATACTCCTACAGCAAACTTTTTTTTAATCTATACAACTAGTAATTTCTTCTATAAGCTCAATCAGTGCCAAAGATGTAGATCTACTCTAAAACCATACTGACTGTCTGTAAGGAGGTTGTGTTTTTCAATGAAATCATCCAGTCTCTTAGTGAAGATTTTTTTCAAGTATTTTGGAGAATTGTGAGAGTAAAGAGACTGGCCTGTAATTTATGAAATAATGACTGTCTCCTGTTTTGTATAGTGGTATTACTTTTGCTATTTTCATTTTGTTTGGAAATTTACCAGTTTGAAATGACAGGTTACAGATGTGAGTGAGTGGTTTAACAATTCCTTCAATTACCTTTTTCACTATTGTCATGTCAATTTCATTCCAGTCAGTTGATTTTTTGTTCTTAAATTTACTCACAGTCTTGATAATTTCCTTTTCAGTAACTGCACCCAAAAAGATTGTATTTGGATTTCTATCTTCTATTTCATTTACAGAACCACTGTTGTTTGTTTCTGGTGTCACTGTTGATTTTGCTAATTCAGGACCACCGTTTACAAAAAATCTGTTGAAACCACTGACCACATCCTCCATATTATTAATCAAATTGTCATTTTCAGTAAAATATTCTGGATAATTAGCATTCTTTGATCGGTTACTAATAATCCCATTGAGTACTTGCCATATTCCTCTAAAAAAAAATTTTATTATCCTCTAATATTCTGTTGTAGTATTATTTCTTACAAGTCCTCATTATATTAGTAAGCTTGTTTTTATATCTTTTATATTTGATCTCGGCCTCTAGTGTTCTGCACTTAATGAATTGTTCATATAATGTATTCTTCTTTTTACATGCATTTAATAGCCCCTTGGTGACCCATGGAAAATTTTTGTTTTGTTGTCTGTCACTGTATTGTTTTATAGGACAGTTTTTATTGTACAATGATTGAAATATTTGTAAAAAAAAATATCCTATGCTTTATTTCTATCATTTTCATCACAAACTATCTTCCAGTCTTGCATTAATAATTCCTTTGCCAGTAAATATATACTGTAGATTCTTCAGTTCTTATTCTTTTATATTTAATATTTTTGGTATACTTTTTCTTCCTATAATCACATTGATAGACAACAAAAATCGGCAGGTGGTCACTGATATCATTCAATAAAAGCCCACTCACTATGAAGCGCTTCAGAGGATGCTTCTTCAGCACTATACCCTTTCTGACAGTGAGCGGGCAGAGACTCCTAACGCATTCAGAGTTAGGGGACAGATCAGTGGTGGAGCTCATGGAGAGCATGTTGGCGCTGAGAGGGAAGGACAACAAATCTTTCCTGTTTGCCCACTTGTTCCTCAGGAACCTACTGGCTACAGCGAGGGCGATCCTGGCCAACTTGCCGTGGCTGTTTGCTAAGGACTATCGTGCCCTGGCGCAAGAAGCAAACTGCATCATTTTAGCGACCAGAACTCTCAGTGTGCAGACAGTGGCACCGGCATCCATGAGGGACTCCAACGAGGTTGAGGAGCCATTGGTGGTAGCCGGGACGGGCACCAGGAGATGAAGGAATGGGGCGATCTGTTTTTATCATTGCCATTTTGGCTCAAATGCCCAACGCTGCCTGTAGCCATGCCAATTCAAGAAGCCAGGAAGACGGTACGTTCGGAATTCAGTGGCAGCTGCAACCGATGGCGACAGGAACAGACGTCTTTATGTCATGGACACACGTTCGGGGAGACGGTTTTTGGTGGACTCCGGCTCCCAGAAGAGTCTCATCCTGCCGGTCAACGTGGACAGGGTGGCAGGAGGCAGCAGTCCCGAGCTCACGGCCACCAACGGATCAACCATCAGGACATTTGGCAAGCAGAGACTGACGATATGCTTACACGGACGCAACTTTCAGTCGGACTTTGTGATTGCTGTATGTTCTGGCCCAATTTTAGGTGCAGATTTTTCATGTTCTTATGGGTTGTTAATCAATGTTGCTAATAGAAGATTAGTGGATGCTGTCTCTTTTACCTCACTGATCTGTACAGCTCGGGGAGCTGGGTCAACAACACTGGCTAACGTTATAGCTCCAGTGGGTAAGTACCAACATTTGCTTGCACAGTTCCCAGCATTCACGGTCCCAACTTTTTCGGCTACGGTAACGAAACACGAGGTCGAGCACTTTATTATGACAAAAGGCCTGCCGGTGTTGGCGCGACCTCGGCGTTTGGATGCAGCTAAACTGGACAGCGGGCGAGAGGAGTTTGCCAACTTGGAGCAGCTGGGCATCGTCAGGCCCTCCAACAGCCCATGGGCATCCCCGCTATACATGGTGCCTAAAGCTTGAATAACGCCATGGAACATGATCGGTATCCCATTCTGCAAATCCAGGATTCTTCCGGGCACCTGGCCGGGGTGTGTGTTTTTTCAAAAGTGGATCTGGTCCACGGATACCATCAGGTCCCGGTGCACACGGAAGACGCTCCAAAAACAGCGGTAATAACTCCTTTCGGCCTTTTTGAGTTTTTATGCAAGCCGTTTGGATTAAATGGTGCAGCACAGACTTTCCAGAGGATGATGAACACAGTGCTTCGTGACTTGTCCTTCGTTTTTGTCTACTTAGACGACATTCTGGTAGCTAGCGCATCCGAGGAGGAGCACATCGCCCATCTCAAGATGGTTTTCCAGAGGTTGGAAGCACACAGGCTTATAGTGAACTCGGCAAAGTGCCAGTTTGGTGTGCCTGCCTGTGATGAGCTTTTTGGCCACCGCATTTCGCCAGAGGGCACGATTCCGCTACCGGATAAGGTGCGCCCCGTGTCGGACTTTTCGCATCTGCAGACTGTGAGGGCCCTGCAGGAGTTTTTGGAGATGGTCAGTTTTTATAACCGTTCCCTTCCCCGGGCAGCCCAGCTGATGAAGCCATTGTATGCTGCGCTGAAAAGAAAGAAGCCCACAGAAAACTTCAACTGGACTCCTGAGCGAGTCCAGACCTTCACGAACGCCAAACCAGCGCTTGCGGATGCCACATTTCTAGCTCATCCGGATCCATCGGCACGGATAGTGCTCACTACGGATGCATCTGATGTTGCCATAGGAGCAGTGGTAGAGCAGTATATCTCCGGTTCATGGCAGCTGCTCGCATTTTTCAGTCTGACTTTGCGCGACAGCAAACGCAAATACAGCACGTTCGACAGAGAGTTGTTGGCTCTACACCTGCCGATGTGCCATTTCCAGTTTAGGCTGGATGGGTGCGAGTTCACCGCATTCGTGGACCATAAGCCACTGACATATGCAGTGTCCAAGGTCTTGGAACCATGGTCGGCCTGGCAGCAACGGCATTTGGCTGCGATCTCAGAATTTACAACCGACATTCAACACGTTTCCGGTAAGCTCAACGTCATGGCTGATTGTCTGTGGCACATGTTAGTCTCCCTGGTCTACATGGGAATAGATTTCCCTGCGATGGCCACGGAGCAAGTCAGGGACGCAGACATTTGCGCGCTCCAGTCTGCGCCTACTGGGTTAAGGCTGGAGAGCAGGGTGGTGCGAGAAGGGTGCCCTCCCTTGCTCTGCGATGACTTCACTGGCCGCCCGCGCCCGGTGGTTCCGAGCTCTTGGCGCTGTCGCGTTTTTGAGTCGGTCCACTCCCTTTTGCATCCTGGAGTGCGCACTTCGGTGAAGCTAGTGGGGGTGAAATTCATCTGGCCGTGCTTGCCCAAGGACGTGAAGGAGTGGGCTACAGCTTGTGTTGCGTGCCAGTGGGCCAAAGTGCACAAGTGTGACTGAGATCATCCTGCGCAATTCGCCCACTCGGGACACGAACCCGCGACCTACCAGTCAACTACACAGTTCGAGCATGGGAGACACAGCACGATCGCGCTGAGCTAAAGGTCCGACCGATAGCTCAGCGCTACCGATACTGTATGAGGCTTTTCGGGAGGGAGGTTTACTAACGTTCTACGCCGAACAGTGCTAGTTGGCATCCGTTACACTCTCCCCCTTAAACCTCACTCCCATCCCGGGTTCACGGCACCATTGTGACTGAGATCATCCTGCGCAGTTTGCCCACTCGGGACACGAACCCGCGACCTACCAGTCAACTACACAGTTCGAGCATGGGAGACACAGCACAATCGCGCTGAGCTAAAGGTCCGACCGATAGCTCAGCGCTACCGATACTGTATGAGGCTTTTCGGGAGGGAGGTTTACTAACATTCTATGCCGAACAGTGCTAGTTGGCATCCGTTACACAAGCACACCAGAGCCCCCCTCGAGCCGTTCCAAATCCCAGCCAAGAGGTTCGACCACATCCACGTGAATTTGGTGGGACCCCTCCCACTGTCGCAAGGTTTCACACACCTTTTAACAATCGTGGACCACACCTCGCGCTGGCTTGAAGTGGTCCTGCTGGCTTCTACCACGTCCGCAGAAGTGGCTCATGCTTTTTTGTCGGCTTTGGTTGCATGATTCTGATCCCCGTCAGACATCACTTCCGACACGGGTCCACAATTCGTTTCAGAACTCTGGTCCGCGATGGCCCACAGCCTGGGGGCCAAAATTCACCACACTACTGCGTACAACCCCCAAGCTAACGGGTTATGTAAGCGTTTTCATAGGTCGCTTAAAGCAGCGTCCAGAGCTTCGCTCACACACACAAATTGGGTCGACCACCTGCCCTGGGTTCTTTTAGGGTTGCAGTCCGCACCTAAGGAGGATTTGGCAGCCTCCCCGGCAGAACTCGTTTCTTCTCAGCAACTGCGGATCACTGGAGAGTTTTTCCCCAACATTCTTTTTATTGTTTTCACCACATAAAAAAAATATAATAACACAAATTAAACAAACATATGAACCCCACCCCACCCTCCCAAATGTTCCAATTATTAGATGGGGATCCAAGTAATTATGGTCCATTAAATAATAAAAAAGGATACAAAACAAAACATTCCTACAAAGTTGCATATTACAGAGGGTCATTGTTCACGCGTCACCACACTCTTCCATCACATGTGGCAAGTCCGTTCCTAATAAATAGGAAATGAAGGGGTCCCAGATGTGGTGAAAATTATGTTCTTGATGTTTTAATGTATAGGTAATTTTCTCCAAAGGGAGAGTGGTAGATAACTCAGACAACCACTTATTGATTCTTGGTCTTCTAGTGTTTTTTCCAGGATAAAGCTATTACTCTCTTTGCAATTAATATGCTTAAGTCTATAAATAATCGTTGATTTTTTTTAATTTTCAAATTCTCTGGGTACAAACCTAATATAAACAGCTGAGGGATTAAGGGTACTTGAATATGTATATATCCTGAATGTATTGTTTCACTTCTTGCCAGAACCTTTGTATTTCTGTACATTGCCAAATACAATGGAAACATGTACCCTTTTCTCTCTCACATTTGATACAAATATCAGGAATAACACTATTATATTTGTTTAACTTTTCTGGAGTTACATACGATCGCATCAACCAATTATATTGCACTAATTTCAGGCGGGTGTTAGTGGTTCTTGATTGTGCTTTAGTGCATGCTTCTTCCCACTCTACCATTGAGATGTCCTCCTGTAGATCCTCTCTCCATGCCCCCAGCCATTCTACAGATGTTTCTGTACATTCATCCACCAGGCATTTATACATTTTGGAAATTTAAACCCCTCCCTAAGCAATTCGTGTTCATTAGTTTCTCTATAACAGACATTTCAGGGATGTCTAATGTTTGATTTTGACGTGATCTAAGATAAGATAAGATAATTTAAGCCTTTATTAGTCCCACAATGGAGAAATTCCAGGATTGCAACAGCACAGGGATAGAAACACTCAGAGCAACAATAAACAAGAGCAGCTAGTATACATATGTACATATTAATATATATATTGTAACGTGCTGCTTGACATGGCGACGTCCCACCGGGAGATTCGAACTCACGCCTCCCGCTCCGGAGTCCCGCACTCTACCTGTGTCGCCAATAGGGTCAACCCACTTGGCAAGCCAAGTAGGGTGCTCATATTGAGTTCGCTACAATATAGACAGTGCGGAGCATTGTGGTTGGTGGATGTGCAGCAGAAAGTCTAAGCTCTCTCTCCGCGGATGCGGCGGGACGGCTGGATGTCTTTGGGCATGATGGTGACCCTCTTGGCGTGGATGGCGCACAGATTGGTGTCCTCAAGGAGACCCACCAGGTAGGCCTCGCTGGCTTCCTGCAGAGCCATGACGGCGGAGCTCTGGAAGCGCAGGTCGGTCTTGAAGTCCTGAGCGATCTCCCTCACCAGGCGCTGGAAGGGCAGCTTACGGATGAGCAGCTCCGTGGATTTCTGGTAGCGACGGATCTCTCTCAGAGCCACGGTACCGGGCCTGTAACGGTGAGGCTTCTTCACTCCGCCGGTGGCCGGAGCGCTTTTCCGAGCAGCCTTGGTGGCTAGCTGCTTCCTGGGGGCTTTTTCCTCCAGTAGATTTATGGGCGGTCTGCTTGGTTCTTGCCATCGCTCTTTATTATTCTGTCTTATATTTCTTGCACGCCGCCTAAACTCCAGCCCGGCACATGCGTCGTTTTCGCTTCAGTTCCCCGGTATGTCGAGTTTCTCTGTTAGCACCGGGTGGCAGTTGAGTGCTAGCTAGCTCTTCCCTGCTGTATCGTCTCCTGCTGTAAACAGAGGCTCCGTCCGCTGACTCGGGAGACCTTTGGGGCGATCTGTGTGTCCGTGATATATATAGAGTGAAAGGTGTGCCGGATCAGAAAGTTATCACCGGATCAGAAAGAAGAAGGAAGATAAAAAGACTCAGAATTGAGCCGCTGTTGCAAAAGGCAGCCAGAAGTTAAAAAAAAAAAAAAATCTAATGAAATTTCTCAGCTGCAAATATTTAAATCAATCAATCAATCAATCAATCAAAGACTTTATTCCAGACTCAAGGTCCATCAAAAAAAGTAGAAAAGTAAAAAACAAGACAGTTGAAACAATCCAAAAGTTACAAAAAAAAACAAAAAAACACTAAGATACAACTGCTAAGAGAAGTACAAAGACAGTACAGACTTTTAAAAAGACTTAAAAAGACAACTGTACCAGTGCCTTCTAAACTGTGACTGACAGCGAATAGAACTGAGCTTAATGCTAGACATGACTTGAATGATTTCATTTCTAGATACATCAAGCCGACAGATGAATTTATACATAAGATTCCTAATTACTGCATGCAGAGTATTTACACGTGATGAGACAAATAACTCAGAAGCACTGCACCATCGAGGCTTTTTAAGTAAAATTCTTAAGGCATCATTGTAGGCAACCTGTAATTTCTGCATACTTTGTTTCCTATAATTTATCCATAAATGAGCAGTGTATAAAGGTGTACAATAGGTTTTAAAAAGAACCAGTTTCACCTCATCTGAGCAAAAACCAAATCTGCGTGCAAGAATATTTGCTTGCATGTAGATTTTGCAGCGTTGTCTGAAAATATCATCATCATCAGTCATTCTATCATTAATAAAATGTCCCAGATATTTAATTTTATCCCTGACAATTAATTCCCTGCCTGCCAATTCAAAGACAGGGAATTTCATTAATAAATCTTCTTTAGTGCGGCAAATCAGCACACAACTCTTATTTGTATTATATTTTATGTCATTTTCCTCTCCATAAGCAGTACACACTCTTAATAACTCCTGAAGACCAGCACTACTTGGACTGAGAATAACTAGATCATCAGCATACATAAAATGATTCACTAACTTATTCCCTATTAAACACCCAGTTTTACAGGCATTCAGTTGCTTTGACAACTCATCCATGTAAAGATTAAATAGAATAGGGGACAGTATACTGCCCTGTCTGACACCACTGCTCACACCAAATGGGAATGAATGACTCTTCCCCCATTTCACCAGCATCTTCTGATGTGCGTACCAGTAAATCAGGATACGTACTAAGTACTTGGGAACCCCCCTGTCAATCATTTTCCTAAACAATATCCTGTGATTAACACGATCAAACGCCTTGGAGGCGTCAATAAAACACAGAAAAACTGAAGAGTTTTGATGTCTGTACTTATTTATAATTTCTTTTAAAGCATATATGCACAGATCTGTTCCATGATGGGGTTTGAATCCAAATTGATGATCAGTAGATTTGATGAATACATTTAATTTTTCAAACATGATTTTTTCCAGTACTTTAGATATTATATTGGCTATAGCTATGGGCCTGTAATTATCCAGGCTACACAGCTTGCCAGCTTTATCTTTAATGATTGGTACCAACACAACAGACAATAAAGATTCTGGTAACATCCCATGAATCATGAAGCTGGTGAAACAGATTGCAAGAAGAGGAGCAATTCTTGAGCTACCGTAGCATATTTAAGATGCTCAGCAGAAATACAGTCTTATCCACTCGCTTTGTTATCTGATAGCTCTCTAATGGCTTTGGTCACTGCATGAGTGTCAATCAGGAGTGACTCGTCCCTTTCTACTTTCCCTACCTTATAAGTTTCATCCTTAGTTGAATTAAATAATGAGTAAAAGTGTTGCCGCCATAGATCCACAATATTTTCTGTACCTGAAATGCCTTCCAAAGTACAGGGCAAAGACGTTTTACTGTTACTAATCCGTCTAAGCTCCTTCCAAAAATCTGTGACATTCTTATCTAACAATTTCTTGGCCAAGGAATTACTTCTCATTAGCTGCTCATTTTTAGAAATATGACGAATAGCATACTTAAACTTTGCATTTGTACATTTCTTCATCTCAAATTCTGGCCCTTGTCTGGGTCTCCCAGCCACCACCCATGCTTTATATGCTTCCCGAGCTTCAGAATAAGGCACAGCTACGGCCTCATTCCAGCCAGGTCTAACATTGTGTGTTTTACGTATTTTCTTATAATAAGGCTTACTGTCCTTATACAGGGAGTTAACTATAGCATTGTACAAACTACAAAGGTCTTTCTTATGCTCAACAATGCTACAGTTCACATCGCTGCACATTACAGCATCTCTAGGAAGACATATTTTACTCAAGGATTTATCTGTACGAACACAATATTCTACAATTTCTTCCTCAGAAAGAGTGACCCAGTCTAATTTTCCCACCTCATCCTGACTGACATTTTGACAAAGTGCAGGTAGACAGTCAACATTAATTATCATCTCAAACGGTATATGATCAGACATTGCTAACCCATAATAAATACTCATGCCACCCAAAGAAGCATGTGCATCACCAGTGCTGATGCAATGATCTAGCCAGGACGTAGTGTGCCAAGCCTCACTTATATAGGTATAACTATCAGGAGGCATTAGTACCTTACTTGACAAGATTAAGTTGTTCTCATGACAAAAATGATACATATGTTTTGCAAATAAGGAGTCAGTGTCAGATATGTCTGCATTCAAGTCCCCCATAATAAAAATACAAGTATTATTATAGTCTTGCATATAAGAATTAATAAAGGCAAGCTTATTTAAATATTCATCCTCATTCTGTTGACACTCAAATGGCGTATATACATTAATAATAAGGAATTCCTTATCATTACAATTAAACTGCACACCAATACACCAATCTACACCAAGTCGGACCACTTTTATCAAGGAGTCCAGCTTCTTTCTCCAGAGGATAGCCACTCCTCCAGGTATCCTCCCCCTGATAATCCCCTTGCTGAGGTCAGTTGTAGACTCCCCAGCACCATGGAAATCAGGGTTAAGACAGTTCAAACGTTCCAAGTCTTGTTCTGAAAGAAACGTCTCCTGAAGGCACAAAATATCACAATTGTTCAATAAATTGTCAATAACTAACCGGCGAGCTTTCTCCCCAGCACTTTGCCCCAAGAAATGATTGAAATGATAAAGAAATGATAAAGAAATGATTACGAGGTATATCAAATTTATCAACTATTTCTACGAATGTCATTAACACCTTTTGCTCATTATATAGATCTCCTATTTTCCCCAACCCTTTCATAACCCAAGATTTAAATCCCTCGTCTGCTTTTCCCGGTAAGAAGGAATCATTCCTCCATATTGGGCTGAAGACAGAGAGAGAGGACATTTCTCTAAGATATTTTTTTAACTTGATGCTGTAGCCACACTAGCCACACATGTGTCTTACTTAATGCCTTACAGTGTACTCCACATCTTAGATAGAACAGAGTGCAGAGTTCCCTTGGAGATAACAGGAAGCTGTGAAAACGTAATCCTTTGTGTGCTGAGAGACTGCTTGGAAGAGCCTTTGGGGGCCAAAGTCTGTGAGGGGGGATGCTAAAGGATTTAAGAGGAAATGCATTGTTTCTTTTGATGTGAATGAATGTGACTTGTGAACTGTGGGGGACTGGGGTATATATGGAGCGAGTTTTCTGAGATGCTCTCTTTTCTACTTTGAGATGTTGGTGAATGTGTGATAAAGCTGACTTGAGACAAACCTGCCTCATCAATTGCACATTCCCTCACTGGTGACCCAAGACGTAGCATGCAGCGAGAAGAGAATTCCCCGGGGCCAGCCTCATCAGGAGCCCCCAGCCAAGCGAATGTCGCTACAGTCCAGCTACCGGACTTTTGGCAGAACAACCCGCGCTCCTGGTTCCACTCGGTTGAGGCACAGTTCAACCTCCGGGGGATATTGGTAGATGACACAAAATTCTACCATGTGTTCGCAAAACTTGATAACCACACGGCTCAGCATGTGGAGAGCCTTCTGGAGCAGCCGCCAGCCAGCGACAAATATGACGCGTTGAAGGCTGCACTCATCCAGCACTACACTCTCTCGGTTGAGGAGAGAGCAGAGAGACTCCTGGCGCTGACCGAGTTGGGAGATGGTACACCCGTTGACCTGATGGAGCAGATGCTGAGGTTGAAAGGCTCGGACGATGACCATTTCATCTTTACCCACCTCTTCCTCAGGACCCTACCGTCAGCGACGAGAGCGACCCTGGCCAGTTCGCCGTTGTTGGCCCAGCGGGATTACCGCGCGCTGACCCGGGAGGCGCATCGAATTGTCAACGCCAGCAGACAGCGCGCAGCCACGGCTGCAGCAGCGGAACTCGGCGCGACGACCGGAGATGGCAGGGGGCCAGAAGCAGCGGTAGCAGAACCACCGACGGCGGCGGCGGCGGGGGCCAGAGAACGCGGAGGAGACACCCTTTGTTTCTACCACCGCCGCTTCGCAGAGAGGGCATGCAAATGTGTACCACCGTGCCAGTTCAAGCGTTCGGGAAACGCCAAGACCGGGGGTCGGTAGCAGCCGCAACCCTCGGGGAGGAGAACAAGCTGCTCTACTTGTTGGACGCACGCTCGGAGAGGCATTTCCTCGTGGTCACAGGCTCCCAGTTGAGTGTCATCACACCTTCCTATGCGGACAGGCTGGCAGGTTCCAGAGGTCCCGGGGTGGCAGCAGCGAACGGCTCGGAGATTAAAACCTTTGGTGAGAAGACTCTCCTTCTGTCGCTACACGGCTGTACATTTGAGTGGACTTTTGTTATAGCAGCAGTGAATTTCAATATGTTGGGGGCTGATTTTTTGTGCTCACATGGTTTGTTGGTTGATCTCGCTAACAGGCGCCTGGTTAATGCACTTTCTTTTGATTCTATTCCCTGTACAGCGCGAGTGGCCCTGCCAACAGCACAAGCCAACGTCACAGCTGCAAGAGGTAAGTTCCACACACTGCTCACTCAGTTCCCAACACTCACGGTCCCCACATTTTCGGCAACCGTCGCTAAACACGGGGTGGAACATTTTATTACTACTACCGGACCGCCCATTTTTGCAAAAGCTCGGGGCTTGGACGCAGCTAAATTGGCCATAGCGCGCGAGGAGTTCGCCAACCTGGAGAGGTTGGGCATCATCAGGCGTTCGAACAGCCCATGGGCTTCCCCGCTACACATGGTCCCGAAGGCTGACGGTTCATGGCGACCTTGCGGGGATTTCCGCAGGTTAAACAACGCCACAGCGCATGACCGCTACCCAATCCCGCATATCCAAGATTTTTCCATTCATTTGGCAGGGGCGCGTGTTTTTTCTAAGATAGATTTGGTCCGCGGTTACCACCAAGTCCCAGTGCGCGCTGAGGACATACCCAAAACAGCGGTAATAACTCCATTTGGCCTATTCGAGTTTTTGTGCATGCCATTCGGGCTTAAAGGGGCTGCACAGACGTTCCAACGCATGATGGACGTGGTGCTGCGCGATCTCCCTTTCGTGTTCGTCTACTTGGAAGATATTTTGGTAGCCAGCGCGTCCGAAGACGAACACGAAAACCGCCTAGCGGCAGTTTTTCAGAGGTTGGGAGATCACGGGTTAATAATCAACCCACCGAAGTGTCAGTTCGGGGTGGCGCAGATTGATTTTTTAGGACACCGCGTCTCCCCCGAAGGAGCGGTTCCGCTTCCTGACAAAGTGCGCACGGTAGCAAATTTCCCCCGGCCGCAGACGGTCAGGGCGTTACAGGAGTTTTTGGGAATGGTGAATTTTTATAACCGTTTCCTCCCCCGCGCAGCGCAACTCATGCAACCGCTTTATGCCTCGCTCAAAAAACAGAAACCCGCGAATAAGGTCGAGTGGTCCCTGGAGCAGGGGCGAGCGTTCTCGGAGGTAAAAGCAGCCTTGGCAAATGCTGCGTTGTTGGCACACCCAGACCCAACAGCCCGCATAGCGCTCACTACTGACACGTCAGATGTGGCCATAGGGGCGGTCGGGGTTTGGCAGCCCCTCGCCTTTTTCAGCAGGACTTTGCGCGATAGTGAACGTAAATACAGCGCGTTCGACAGGGAGCTGCTGGCTCTCCATTTGGCCATCCGCCACTTTCAGTTTTGGCTGGAAGGACGTTGTTTCACCGCGTTCGTTGACCACAAGCCGCTAACATTCGCGATGGCCAAGGTTTCCGAACTGTGGTCAGGCCGACAGCAGAGACAGCTGGCCGCAATTTCAGAGTTTACTACTGATATTCAGCATGTGGCGGGCAAACTGAATGTAGTGGCAGATTGCCTCTCGCGCGCCGTGGCGGCCCCATTAAGCGTAGGAATAGATTACGCAGCCGTGGCCGCGGAGCAGGTTAGTGACGCGGATGTGCGCGCGCTCCAGTCTGGACCAACAGGGTTAAGGCTGGAGAACAGGGTGCTGCAAGATGGTATGCCCCCCCTAATCTGCGATGTCTCCACTGGACGACCGCGTCCGGTAGTACCGGTCGCGTGGCGCCGCCGCGTTTTTGACTCGATTCATTCTTTGGTGCACCCAGGAGTGCGCGCGTCGGTCAAAATGGTAGGAGAGAAATTTGTGTGGCTGAACCTTCGCAAACAAGTTAAAGAGTGGGCAGCAGCCTGCATGGTGTGTCAACGAGCCAAAGTACACAGGCACACGAGAGCTCCCTTGGAGCCGTTTCACATCCCGGCCAAGAGGTTCGATCACGTTCATGTGGACCTCGTGGGCCCCCTTCCGCCATCACAGGGGTGCACACACTTTCTGACAATGTGGACCGCACCACGCGCTGGCCGGAAGTGGTTCCGCTGGCGTCAACCACGGCCGAGGAGGTGGCACGAGCATTTTTAACAGCATGGGTGGCGCGTTTTGGAGTCCCGTCAGACATTACGTCCGACAGAGGCCCGCAATTTGTGTTCGAACTTTGGTCGACAATGGCCCGCAACCTGGGTGTCACAATTCACCGAACAACCGCGTACAATCCGCAGGCTAATGGGCTATGCGAACATTTTCATAGGTCATTGAAAGCGGCGCTCAGGGCGTCACTGACGGATGCAAATTGGGTAGACAAGCTACCGTGGATTTTATTGGGGTTACGTTCTGCGCCTAAAGAGGACTTGGAAGCCTCCCCAGCTGAGCTCGTTTTCGCGCAACCACTTCGGCTGCCCGGGGAGTTTCTCCCAGATAACCCTGCGCCAGACAGCTCCCCGTCTCAGCTGTTGCAGAGTAGCATAGAATCAAGCACGCTGCCCGGCCCCGTTCACCACAGTTTTCCGCGCGTTTTTGTGCCTAAAACTTTGCACATCGACCCCCACTGCGACCACCTTATGATGGACCGTTCAGAGTGTTGGAAATAGGGGACAAGCAGTTTTTGCTAGATTTGGGGGTTAGGAAAGAAAAAGTTGGCATAAACAGACTCAAACCCACTTTTGTGGTGGCGGATGAGCAAGTGCTGTTGGCAAGGGCCCCGCGGCAAGGAAGACCCCCACGGGGAGCTTCACAGAGTAATATTTCCCCGGAACACCCGCAGGGACTGACAAAAGGTTCTCACCCCCAGACAGCAGCTCCCCAGCATGACAGCGCCGTGGAGGCGTTGAATCCTGGTTACAGCAGATACGGCAGGAGACTGAAGCCCAAGCAGCATGTGGACTGATGTGTATTGATTCTATCACGGCATGCATACTGTTATTCTCTTGTTCAATCTAAAATGTTTTGGGGGGGTTGTGTAGCCACACTAGCCACACATGTGTCTTACTTAATGCCTTACAGTGTACTCCACATCTTAGATAGAACAGAGTGCAGAGTTCCCTTGGAGATAACAGGAAGCTGTGAAAACGTAATCCTTTGTGTGCTGAGAGACTGCTTGGAAGAGCCTTTGGGGGCCAAAGTCTGTGAGGGGGGATGCTAAAGGATTTAAGAGGAAATGCATTGTTTCTTTTGATGTGAATGAATGTGACTTGTGAACTGTGGGGGACTGGGGTATATATGGAGCGAGTTTTTCTGAGATGCTGTGGGAATGTGGAAATGATGAGACAGATTTCTCTCAAGGCAGCTTTATTCACATTCGCCAACATCTCAAAGAAGAAAGAGAACATCACAGGAAACTCTCGTCCCTTAAATACCCGGGACTCTCACAGCCACAAGTCACTTTGCATCACAAGTCACATTGCATCATAATCATCAGTAACAATGCATCTCCTCTATAATCCCCTAATATCATCCCCACAGTCTCAGGCCCTTCATACCAAAGCTAACACCTTCACAGCTTCCTGTTATCTCCAAGAAAACTCTGTCTTTGTTCTTATCTAAAATGTGAGGCCTTAAATAAGTTACAAAGTAGGTCACATGTGTGGCCACACTACACCCCCCTCCCTCCAAACCTTTAGATCGAACAACAGAATAACAGTTTGCATGCTGTGATAACATCATTGCACATCAATCCACATGCTGCTTGGGTCTCAGTCTTCTCCCGTATCTGCTGTAACCAGGTTTCACTGCCTCCACGGCGCCGTCATGCTGGGGAGCTGCTGTCTGGGGGTGCAAACCTTTTGTCAGTCTCTGCGGGTGATCTGGGGAAATATTACTCTGGGAAACACCCCGTGGTGGTCTGCCGCATCGAGGGGCCCTTGCCAACAGCACTTGCTCGTCCGCCACCACAAAAGCGGGTTTGAGTCTGTTTATGCCAACCTTTTCCCTCCTACCCCCCAAATCTAGCAAAAAATGCTTGTCCTCTGTTTTCAACACTCTGAACGGCCCATCATAAGGTGGTCGCAGTAGTGTGCGATGCGCGTCATGTCTGATAAAAACAAACTCCGCGTTTTTCAAAGCTTTAGGCACAAAAACGCGCAGAAAACTGTGATGGACGGGGCCCAGCAGCGTGCCTGCATCAATGCTACGCTGCAACGGCTGAGACGGGGAGCTGCTTGGCACAGGATTATCCGGGAGAAACTCCCCAGGTAGCCGAAGTGGCTGCGCGAAAACGAGTTCAGCTGGGGAAGCCTTTAAGTCTTCTTTAGGCACAGAACGCAACCCTAATAAAACCCACGGAAGCTTGTCCACCCAATTTGCATCCGTCAGTGACGCTCTAAGCGCTGCTTTCAATGACCTGTGAAAACGTTCGCACAACCCATTAGCCTGCGGATTGTACGCGGTTGTACGGTGAATTGTGACACCTAGGCTGCGGGCCATTGTTGACCAAAGTTCAGAAACAAATTGCGGACCTCTGTCGGATGTAATGTCCGACGGGACTCCAAAACACGCCACCCATGCCGTTACAAACGCGCGCGCCACCTCCTCGGCTGTGGTTGACGCCAAAGCGACTGCCTCCGGCCAGCGCATGGTGCAGTCCACCATGGTCAGAAGGTGCGTGTACCCCTGTGATGGCGAGAAGGGGCCCACGAGGTCCACATGAACGTGGTCGAACCTCTTGGAAGGAATGAGAAATGGCTCCAATGGAGCCTTCGTGTGCCTATGTATCTTGGCCCGTTGGCACGCCATGCAGGCTGCCACCCACTCCTTAACTTGTTTGCGAAGGCCGGGCCAAACGAATTTTTCCGCTACCATTTTGACCGACGCACGAACCCCCGGGTGCGCCAGAGAATGAATCGAGTCGAAAACGCGGCGGCGCCATGCTGCCGGCACCACGGGATGCAGTCGTCCCGTGGAGACATCGCAGATTAAGGGGGGGCCTGCCGTCTTGCAGCTCCCAGCTGTCCAGCCTTAACCCTGTTGGTCCAGACTGGAGCGCGCGCACATCCGCGTCACTACCTTGCTCCGTGGCCATGGCTGTGTAATCTATCCCCACGCAGACGGGGGCAGCCACGACACGCAAGAGGCAGTCTGCCACTACGTTCAGTTTACCCGACACATGCTGAATATCGGTAGTAAGCTCTGAAATCGTGGCTAACTGCCTCTGTTGCCGGCCTGACCACGGCTCTGAAACTTTGGCCATTGCGAATGTTAGCGGCTTGTGGTCAACGAACGCAGTGAAACAGCGCCCTTCTAGCCAGAACTGGAAGTGGCGAATGGCCAAATGGAGAGCCAACAACTCCCTGTCGAACGCGCTGTATTTACGCTCACTATCGCCCAAGGTCCTGCTGAAAAAGGCGAGCGGTTGCCAAGCTCCGGCTACATGCTGCTCCACGACCGCCCCTATGGCCACATCTGACGCGTCAGTAGTGAGCGCTATGCGGGCCGTTGGGTCTGGGTGTGCCAACAACGCAGCATTTGCCAAGGCTGCTTTTACCTCCGAGAACGCTCGCTCCCGCTCCGGGGACCACTCGACCTTATTCGCGGGTTTCTGTTTTTTGAGCACGGCATAAAGCGGTTGCATTAGTTGCGCTGCGCGGGGGAGGAAACGGTTATAAAAATTCACCATTCCCAAAAACTCCTGTAACGCCCTGACCGTCTGCGGCCGGGGGAAATTTCTACCACGCGCACTTTGTCAGGGAGCGGAACCGCTCCTTCGGGGGAGACGCGGTGTCCTAAAAAATCAATCCCCGTCACCCCGAACTGACACTTCGCTGGGTTGATTATTAACCCGTGATCTCCCAACCTCCGGAAAACTGTCGCTAGGTGGTTTTCGTGTTCGTCTTCGGATGCGCTGGCTACCAAAATATCTTCCAAGTAGACGAACACGAAAGGGAGATCGCACAGCACCGCGTCCATCATGCGTTGGAACGTCTGTGCAGCCTCTTTCAGCCCAAATGGCATGCGCAAAAACTCAAATAGGCCAATTGGAGTTATTACCGCTGTTTTGGGTATGTCCTCAGCGCGCACTGGGACTTGGTGGTAACCGCGGACCAAATCTATCTTAGAAAAAACACGCGCCCCTGCCAAATGAACGGAAAAATCTTGGATATGCGGAATTGGGTAGCGGTCATGCGCTGTCGCGTTGTTTAACCTGCAGAAATCCCCGCAAGGTCGCCATGAGCCGTCAGCCTTCGGGACCATGTGTAGCAGGGAAGCCCATGGGCTGTTCGAACACTTGATTATGCCCAACCTCTCCAAGTTGGCGAACTCCTCGTGCGCTATGGCCAGTTTAGCTGCGTCCAAGCGCCGAGCTTTTGCAAAAACGGGCGGTCCGGTAGTGGTAATAAAATGTTCCACCCCGTGTTTAGCGACGGTTGCCGAAAATGTGGGGACCGTGAGTGTTGGGAACTGAGTGAGCAGTGTGTGGAACTTACCGCTTGCAGCTGTGACGTTGGCTTGTGCTGTTGGCGGGGCCACTCACGCTGTACAGGGAATAGAATCAAAAGAAAGTGCATTAACCAGGCGCCTGTTAGCGAGATCAACCAACAAACCATGTGAGCACAAAAAATCAGCCCCCAACATATTGAAATTCACTGCTGCTATAACAAAAGTCCACTCAAATGTACGGCCGTGTAGAGACAGAAGTAGAGTCCTCTCACCAAAGGTCTTAATCTCCGAGCCGTTCGCTGCTGCCACCCCGGGACCTCTGGAACCTGCCAGCCTGTCCGCGTAGGAAGGTGTGATGAAACTCAACTGGGAGCCTGTGTCCACGAGGAAATGCCTCCCCGAGGGTGCGTCCAACAAGTAGAGCAGCTTGTTCTCCTCCCTGAGGACCGCGGCTGCTACCGACCCTTGGTCTTGGTGTTTCCCGAACGCTTGAACTGGCACGGTGGTACACATTTGCGTGCCCTCTCTGCAAAGCGGCGATGGTAGAAACAAAAGGCGTCTGATCCGCGTTCCCTGGCCCCCGCCCCCGCCGTCATCGGTGGGTCTGATACTGTTGCCCCTGGCCCCCTGCCATCTCCGGTCGTCGCGCCGAGTTCCGCTGCTGCGGCTGTGGCCGCGCACTGTCTGCTGGCGTTGACAATTCGCTGCACCTCCCGGGCCAGCGCGCGGTAGTCCCGCTGGGCCAACAATGGCGAACTGGCCAGGGTCGCTCTCGTCGCTGACAGTAGGGTCCTGAGGAAGAGGTGGGTGAAAATGAAGTGGTCGTCGTCCGAGCCTTTCAACCTCAACATCTTCTCCATCAGGTTAACGGGCGTGTCATCTCCCAACTCAGTCAGCGCCAGGAGTCTCTCTGCTCGCTCCTCAACCGAGAGGGTGAAGTGCTGAATGAGTGCAGCCTTCAACGCGCCGTATTTGTCGCTGTCTGGCGGCTGCTCGATAAGGCTCTCCACATGCTGGGCCGTGTGGTTGTCCAGTTTTGCGACCACATGGTAGAATTTTGTGTCGTCTACTGATATCCCCCGGAGGTTGAACTGTGCCTCAACCGCGTGGAACCAGGAGCGCGGATTGTTCTGCCAAAAGTCCGGTAGCTGGACCGTAGCGGCATTCGCTTGGCTGGGGGCTCCTGACGAGGCTGGCCCCGGGGAATTCTCCTCTCGCTGCATGCTACGTCTTGGGTCACCAGTGTGGGAATGTGGAAATGATGAGACAGATTTCACTCAAGGCAGCTTTATTCACATTCGCCAACATCTCATAGAAGAAAGAGAACATCACAGGAAACTCTTGTCCCTTAAATACCCGGGACTCTCACAGCCACAAGTCACTTTGCATCACAAGTCACATTGCATTATAATCACCAGTAACAATGCATCTCCTCTATAATCCCCTAATATCACCCCCACAGTCTCAGGCCCTGCATACCAAAGCTAACACCTTCACAGCTTCCTGTTATCTCCAAGGAAACTCTGTCTTTGTTCTTATCTAAAATGTGAGGCCTTAAATAAGTCACAAAGTAGGTCACATGTGTGGCCACAATGCTCTCTTTTCTACTTTGAGATGTTGGTGAATGTGTAATAAAGCTGACTTGAGACAAACCTGCCTCATCAATTGCACATTCCCACAATGCCACACTACAATCATATTTTTCACAACAGGATTTTTTGTGTTCTTTTTAAGGATTTTAATGTTTGCTGAATACAGGTAAATAGGGAGGGGTAAACTTAGCTGGAGTTCCTCCATTTCTTTCCAAAGAGGAGCATCTCGTTCTGTGAAATAGAACAACAATGTTCTCAGTTGTGCTGCCCAATAGTACCAGAGTGGGTTAGGACATTTAAGCCCCCCTCTATCAAAAGGTAAGTACAGTAATGACAGTCGTGTCCGGGGACGTTTATTATTACACAAAAATCTGATAAACAATTTTTTTAGTTGAATGAACAGGTTATTTGGAGGAGGAAGTGGAAGATTTTGAAATAAATACAATAGTTTAGGCAGTATATTCATTTTAAGGACATTTATTTTACCTATTAGTGATACTGGTATATGTGTCCACCTATCTAATGATTTTGAGATTTCTTCCATTAATGGTTCATAATTACATGCTATAATATGTTTAAGTTGTGGGGCAATTTGGATACCCAGGTATATGAAACAATCCACAATTTTAAATTGAGTGGCTATTTTAGGAGGGTTTTTACTTTCTAGGTGATTTAGAAACATAATTGATGATTTTGATTTGTTTAATTTATATCCTGAAAATTTTCCAAATATATTGATGAGGTCTAATAATTCAGGAATGGATATTTCCATCTTTTTCAGAAAGATTATTATATCATCCGCAAATAAAGCTAGACGGTGATCCTGTTGCCCAATTAATATGCCTGTTATATTTTGGTGCATTCTTACAGCTATTGCCAAAGGTTCTATAGCCATAATAAATAGTAAAGGGGATAAAGGATCTCCTTGTCTACATCCTCTTTGCATTTTAAAAGATTTAGATATGTTATGACTAGTCATGATTTCAGCGTATGGTTCTGTGTAAAGTAATTTTATCCACTCATTAAAGTTTTCTCCAAAACCAAAACGTATAAGGATCTCAAATAAATATAGCCATTCCACTCTATCAAATGCTTTTTCGGCATCTAATGACAGTAATGCTGTATCTGCTGCCCCTTTTTCCTCACTCAATATATTTAGGATTCTCCTGTGGAGCGTGTAAGTAATGAGGCGGATTTGGTTCAGGCGGTTTATTACACGACTCACACAAGGAGCATAGACAGAATGGCATACAAGTAGGAACTCTTCCCTTAAATAACATGACATCCTTCTAGACTCTTCTCACACACAAAAGATAATCTCCTTCTAGATTCTTCTCACACACAAAAGATAATCTCCCCGTCCAACTGCAGTCAGTCCATTCATCCTTGACACCTCCCTGTTATCTTACTAGGGCATCTAGAAACTTCTCACACACAAAAGGTTAACTTCGCGTCCTTTGTTCCTGTCTAAGGTGGTAAACCATTATGCACTCCCCAGGTTGCCCACCCCCCAGCAACTTAGATAGGACAAAAGGGTAACAGTCCACATGCTGTGATAGAACCATTAACATCAGTCCACATGCTGTAGAACCATCAACATCAGTCCGCATGCTGCTTGGGCTTCAGTCTTCTGCCGTATCTGCTGTAGCCAGGATTCGCTGCCTCTGTGGCGCTACCATGCTGGGGGGCTGATGTCTGGGGGTGAAAACTTTTTGACTGTCCGTGTGGGTGCTCTGGAGAATCTTTTCTCTGGGAAGCGCCCCGTGGGGGTCTTCCACACCGAGGGGCCCTCGCCAACAGCACTTGCTCGTCAGCCACAACGAAAGCAGGTTTGAGTCTGTCTATGCCAATTTTTTCCCTCCTACCCAAGTCTAGCAAAAAATGCTTAGCCCCTGTTTCCAGCACTCTAAACGGTCCATCATAAGGTGGGCGCAGTGGGGGGCGGTGGGCGTCGTGTCTGACAAACACGAACTCTGCGTTTTTCAAAGCTTTAGGCACAAAAACGCGTGGAAAACTGTGGTGGGCAGGGCCCGGCAGCGTGCTTGAATCTATGCAACGCTACAGCAGCTGAGACGGGGAGCTGCCCAGCGCAGGATTATCTGGCAGAAACTCCCCAGGCAGCCGGAGTGGTTGTGCAAAAACGAGTTCTGCCGGGGAAGCTTCCGGATCCTCTTTAGGCGCAGAACGTAACCCCAATAAAACCCATGGTAGCCTGTCTACCCAATTTGCATCCGTCAGTGAAGCCCTCAGAGCCGCTTTTAACGACCTATGAAAACGTTCGCATAACCCATTAGCCTGCGGGTTGTACGCGGTTGTGCGGTGAATTGAGACACCTAGGCTGCGGGCCATGGTTGACCAGAGTTCAGAAACAAATTGAGAGCCTCTGTCGGACGTAATGTCCGACGGAACTCCAAAACGCACCACCCATGCTGTTAAAAACGCGCGCGCCACCTCCTCGGCCGTGGTTGCCGCCAGTGGAACCGCTTCTGGCCAGCGCGTGGTGCGGTCCACCATTGTCAGGAGATGCGTGTACCCCTGTGATAGCGGAAGGGGGCCTATGAGGTCCACGTGGACGTGGTCGAACCTCTTAGCCGGGATGCGAAACGGCTCCAAAGGAGCCTTCGTGTGTCTGTGAACTTCGGCTGGTTGGCACGCCACACAGGCTGCCGCCCACTCTTTCACTTGTTTGCGAAGGCCCAGCCACACATATTTCTCTCCTACCATTTTGACTGACGCGCGCACCCCTGGGTGTGCCAAAGAGTGAACCGACTCAAATACGCGGCGGCGCCAAGCGGCCGGAACCACAGGCCGTGGGCAACCCGTGGAGACGTCGCAGATTAAGGGGGGAATGCCGTTAAGCAGCGTCCTATTCTCCAGCCTTAACCCTGTTGGTCCAGACTGGAGTGTGCGCACGTCCGCATCACTAGCCTGCTCCGCGGCCATGGCTGCGTAATCCATCCCTACACAGACCGGGGCCACAACGGCGCGCGAGAGGCAGTCTGCCACTACATTCAGTTTGCCCGACACATGCTGAATATCGGTAGTAAACTCTGAGATCGGGGCCAGCTGCCTCTGCTGCCGGCCCGACCAAGGTTCTGAAACTTTGGCCATCGCGAATGTTAGTGGCTTATGGTCAACGAACGCAGTAAAATTGCACCCTTCCAGCCAGAACTGGAAATGGCAAATGGCCAGGTGGAGAGCCAGCAACTCTCTGTTGAACGCGCTGTATTTACGTTCATTGTCGCGCAAGATTCTGCTGAAAAAGGCAAGCGGCTGCCAAGCCCCGGCAACGCGCTGCTCCACGACAGCCCCTATGGCCACATCTGAGCCGTCAGTGGTGAGGGCTATGCGGGCCGTTGGGTCTGGATGTGCCAACAATGCAGCATTTGCCAGGGCTGCTTTAACTTCCGAGAACGCCTGCTCTTGTTCCGGGGTCCATTCAACCCTATTCGCGGGTTTCAGTTTTTTGAGTGCAGCGTACAATGGCTGCATGAGTTGCGCTGCGCGGGGAAGGAAACGGTTATAAAAGTTCACCATTCCCAAAAATTCTTGTAGCGCCCTGACCGTTTGCGGTTGGGGAAAATCTGTCACTGCGCGCACTTTGTCAGGCAGCGGAACCGCTCCTTCGGGAGAGACGCAGTGCCCTAAAAAATCAATCCCCGTCACCCCGAACTGACATTTTGCTGGGTTGATTATTAAACCGTGCTCTTCCAACCTTCGGAAAACCGTCGTGAGGTGGGTTTCATGTTCGTCTTCGGACACGCTGGCTACCAAGATATCGTCCAGGTAGACGAACACGAAAGGGAGATCGCGCAGCACTGCATCCATCATGCGTTTGAACGTCTGTGCTGCCCCTTTAAGCCCAAACGGCATGCGCAAGAACTCAAATAAACCAAACAGAGTTATCACCGCTGTTTTGGGTATGTCCTCAGCGCGCACTGGGACTTGGTGGTAACCACAGACCAAATCTATCTTAGAAAAAATGCGCGCTCCTGCGAGGTGAACGGAAAAATCCTGAATGTGGGGAACTGGGTAGCGGTTGTGCGCTGTAGCGTTGTTTAACCTGCGGAAATCGCCGCAAGGTCGCCACGAACCTTCAGCTTTAGGGACCACGTGTAGCGGGGAAGCCCATGGGCTGTTTGAGCGCCTGATGATGCCTAACCTCTCTAGGTTAGCGAACTCCTCGCGCGCTATGGCCAGTTTAGCTGCGTCCAAGCGCCGAGGTCTTGCAAAAACGGGCGCCCCGGTGGTGGTGATAAAATGCTCCACCCCATGTTTAGCGATAGCTGCTGAAAACGTCGGGACTGTGAGTGCTGGGAACTGAGCGAGCAGTGTGTGGAACTTACCGCATGCTGCTGTGACGTTGGCTTGTGCTGTTGGCCGGGTCACTCGAGCTATACAGGAGAGAGAGTCAAAAGACAGTGCATTAACCAGGCGCCTGTTAGCGATATCTACCAACAACCCATGTGCACATAGAAAATCAGCCCCCAGTATATGGTAATCCAATGCTGCTACAACAAAAGTCCATTCAAATGTACGACCGTGTAGAGACAAGAGTAGAGTCCTCTCACCAAAGGTCTTAATCTCTGAGCCGTTTGCTGCTGCCATCTCGGGGCCGCTGGGTCTTGCCAGCCGGTCAGCGTAGGTCGGCCGGATGAAACTCTTTTGTGCGCCGGTGCCCACGAGGAAATGCCTCCCCGAGCGTGCGTCCGTCAAATAGAGCAGCTTGTTCTCCTACCCGAGGGTCACGGCTGCTACCGACCCCCGGTCTTGGCGTTTCCCGAGCGCTTGAACTGGCACGGTGGTATACATTTGCGTGCCCTCTCTGCAAAGTGGTGGTGGTAGAAGCAAAGCGTGTCACCTCCACGTTCCTTGGCCCCCGCTGCTGCTGCCGTCGGTGGTTCTGCTGCTGCCGTCGGCGGCTCCTCGCCTCCTCGTGTCGACGTGCCGGGCTCCGTCACTGCCGCAATGGTCACGAAAGCCTTGGTGGCGACGATGATCCGGTCTGCCTCCCGGGCTAGCGCACGATAGTCCCGTTTGGCCAGCAACGACGAATTGGCCAGGGCCGCTCTCGCCGCTGTTGGAAGGTTCCTGAGGAAAATGTGGGTGAAGATGAAGTGGTCGTCGTCCGTGCCCTTTAACCTCAGCATCTTCTCCATCATGTCCACGGCCGAACCGTCTCCCAACTCGGTCCGCATCAGAAGCCTCTCTGCTCTCTCACCATCTGAGAGCGTGTAGTGCTGGATGATGGCAGCCTTCAGCGCGTCATATTTGCCGTCGGCTGGTGGCTGATCGAGCAGGCTCTCAATGTGCTGAGCCGTGCTGGCATCGAGCGCTGCGACCACATATTGGAATTTTGTATCATCCGCCGATATCCCTCGGAGGGCGAACTGTGCCTCGGTTAGGTGGAACCAGGAGCGCGGGTTGTGCTGCCAAAAATCAGGTAGTTTGATCACTACAGCTCACGTGAAGCTGGGGGTTCCAGTCGAGGTTGGCTCCGGGGATCTTCCGTCGTATTCCATGATTCGTCTTGGGTCACCAGTGTGGAGCGTGTAAATAATGAGGCGGATTTGGTTCAGGCGGTTTATTACACGACTCACACAAGGAGCATAGACAGAATGGCATACAAGTAGGAACTCTTCCCATAAATAACATGACGTCCTTCTAGACTCTTCTCACACACAAAAGATAATCTCCTTCTAGATTCTTCTCACACACAAAAGATAATCTCCCCGTCCAACTGCAGTCAGTCCATTCAACCTTGACACCTCCCTGTTATCTTACTAGGGCATCTAGAAACTTCTCACACACAAAAGGTTAACTTTGTGTCCTTTGTTCCTGTCTAAGGTGGTAAACCATTATGCACTCCCCAGGTTGCCACACTCCTAACATTATGGAAGCCTTGCCTACCTTGTATAAAGCCATTTTGATCTTTGTCAATAATACTTAGAAGAATTTTCTCAAGTCGCCTGGCAATAATCTTACTCAAAATTTTTAAATCCACATTTAAAAGACTTATTGGCCTAAAATTTTCACAGTTGTTATTTGGTTTGCCAGGTTTTGGCAACAAAGTGATTAGAGCTCCCCTTAAGGATGTTGGAAGGATTCCATTACGAAAAGATTCCATAAACATTTCTAATAGTGGTGGCATAACTCTCTGTTTAAACAATTTATAAACTTCAATAGGCATCCCATCAGGCCCCGGGGTTTTCCCTCTTTTAATACTATCAATGGCAGCAGATACTTCCATTAGAGTTATGTCTTTCTCTAATTCTTCTTTAATTTCTTCTGATATCTTAGGAATCTGAATGTGGTCCAAGAAATTATTTAATTCGAATGTATCCAGACCTATTTCTGAACTATAAAGTTTTTCAAAAAAATTCTTCAAGGTTTCATTTCTTTCAATTGGGTCCACAATAGTCTCATTGTTACCATTTTGTATTGAGGTTATAAGTCTTTCATTCTGCATTTGTTTAATGCACCATACCAGCACTCTGCCGGGTTTTTCACCCTGATCATAGAATGTCTGTTTAAGTCGTAGTAAACCTGATAAAGCTTTTGTTGAAGATATTTCATTATATTGCGCTCTTAGTATAAGTAGTTCTTGGTGAGTAACTTGAGAGCCTGATTGGTAGTATTCTTCTTCTAATTTCTTTATTCTTGCTTCTAGTGATTTTGTATTCCTATAAGTTTCTTTGGCTTTGAAACTAGTGATATTAATTATTTGTCCCCTAATAAATGCCTTAAATGCTTCCCATCTGGTACTTCCTGAGGTCTCTGTTGTATTTGTTTCAAAATAAAATTTAATCTGTTCATCAAGAAAGGTAACAAAGCCTGTATCCGCCAACCATTTTATTTTAAATCTCCATTTAGGAATATCACAAGTCAATTTGGGATCATAATAAACTAAAGAATTTGGGGCGTGGTCTGACAGGAGTATGGCATCATAAGAAACCTTCCTTATTTTACATTTTAGTATTGCTGAAACCAAAAAAAAGTCTATGTGAGAATATGACTGATGTGTACTAGAGAAACATGAATATTTTTTATCATTAGGATTGTCTCCCCTCCACACATCAATCAAACTCATTTCTTTCATGAAATGATGAATAACGCTCCTGCTTCTTGATTGTGATCGATCTGTTCCTGAACTTTTGTCTTTCCGTGGATCTAAAGTGCAATTGAAGTCGCCCGCCATAATGCAAGCACCAGGTAAAGAAGCAATAATAAAGAATAAATCTTGAAAAAATTTAGGCTCATCTGTATTTGGGGCATAAATATTTATCAGAATTAATTGTTCTCTAAGAATTTTCCCTTGAATAATTAAATAACGTCCTGCCTTGTCCTTAATAACTTTGTGAATCTGTAGGGGAACAGAATCGTGGACCAATATCATGACATCTCTTGCCTGAGAGGTAAAAGGGGCTGACAAAATTTTTCCCTTCCACCTCCTCCTCACTTTAAGTTCATCTTCATAGGTTAGATGAGTTTCTTGAAGGAATACTATATTAGATTGTAATATTTTGATCCTGTTCATAACTTGTTTGATCTTTTTTATTTTTTGTAGCCCTCTGCAATTCCAGGATGTAATTTTAACCATTAGTGCAATAGACATATAGACAAATAACTTTGAATTTCCCCAACATTTTAAGCAATTTCAGATCAAACAAAAAAAAAAAAAAAAAAAAAACAGAAACAAAATAATTTCCCTTAACCATTAACATACACCTGAGAGTTATCCCTCCAGGTGTCCCCCCGACCCCTTCAAATATTGGACTTCCAGAGAGCAAAAAGCTGGTCCACACAATGTGAGGAACAGTAAAACTATGCTGATGCATAATAACAATAATAAAAAAAGAAGAAAGACAAAAAAAAAAAAACTGGATAAACCTAACTGCTCTGCTATTATAATTCAGACAATTCTGTTAGAACAACCCAACAAATAAAAAGCATACCTATATATAGCCTCCAAAATTAAGCATTATATATTAAATCAGAGAGACGTTTCTTATCTATAGACAAGGGAGGGAGAGAGCTCAGAACAGTAAATCAAATAAAACAAATTTAACTCTGCCCTCCACTTCTGTCTCTACAAATTCAAAATATCCAAGTAATGTACCAACAGCGATTTAAATTACATTTCTTATGATGACCTCTGTTTAGCTATACCTCAATCTCGTTCATTTTCCGACTGAATCTTCTTAATGATTCATCCGCGCTGTTAAAGATATGTGAGCGACCTTTATAGGTCACTATAAGCCGGGCAGGAGGGATCATGCCGTATCGGAGCCCCAGTGACCGAAGTTGTCGCCTTGCCTCCTCAAACTCTTTCATCCTCTTGTGCGTCTCCGCTGTCATGTCACGGTAGAGTCTCACCAGCTGGTTTTTATAGAGGATCTGCCATTTTGCCCTGGCCGCTCTCATCACCGCTTCCTTGTCCTTATAATTCAGAAACTTCATTATCAGAGTCCTCGGTGCAGAGTTAGTCCCATGCTGTCGTCCCGATCCAAGCCTGTGTGCTCTTTCCACCATAGTTTTCCCCCGAAGCGGAGCCAGCTCCAGCGCCTCCGGTATCCAGCTCTCCAAAAAGCCACAGGCGTCCTTGCCCTCTGCGCCCTCAGGTAAGTTAACAAGCTTTACATTGGAGCGACGTGACCGAGCCTCCAGGTCCAGTACTTTCTCTTCGAGGTCTTTATTTTTCCTCTCTAAATTTTTCACTTTCTCTTGGAGCACAGTTGCATTATCCTCTATTGTCGAAATCCTCGCCTCTGCCTGAGTGACTCTTTCTGAGCAGTCTGTCAAGTCCTTCCTCACGTTTTCTATAGCGGCAATAATATCATCAAACTTAGATGAAAACTCAGATTTCATGTCGTTGATAGCCGCTAGTATAGTTACCAAAGTGGTACCGGACTCAGTAATACCAGTAAAGCCAGTAATATCCGCCTCCAACTGCTTCTTAGAGTCAATGCTAGCGGAGGTGCCATTATCAGTGGTAGGGTACATGTCGCTAGCGGTTAGCTTATCTTTAGTAGTTGTAGTTGCGAAGTCAGTCAAGCTGGATTGATGTATCTGGCCACGGTTTGTCTTCTTTGGCGGCATCAGTATTCTTTTAACGCTGGTGTTGTTGTCTGACCAGTTGACGCATATGAATTGGCTTTTAAAAAGGATTTAGAAATTTGAGTAGCAGAGCAGTCTTACATGCGTCTCCTCAGCAAGCCGCCATAACCGAAAGTCCCCCACTGGAGAGTTTTTACTGGAACACCCTGTGCCCAAGGCTGATCCGCCGGTGCAATTTTTGCATAGTACGGAGGCTTTTAACGTACCAGGCCCGGCCCACCATTGTTTTCCCCACACTTTCGTCCCAAAGAGTTTTCAGAACACCAGCTTTGTTTTCGTCAGGCATGATGCGCATTGGACCCCGCTGTGCCCACCGTACGATGGACCGTTCAGGGTGTTGGAACCTGGGGTGAAACATTTTGTGTTACACTTGGGGGGGGGGGGGCATAGGGAGACCATCAGCATCGACAGGCTGAAGCAAACACTTTTATGTTGGCAGACGAGCACGTTAGGTTAATTGGCATCAAAACTAGGGATTCTAAATTGTTCTTAGGTATGACTGTGAGAGTGAATGATTGTCTGTCTCTCTGTGTTGGCCCTGCGATGGACTGGCAATCTGTCCAGGGTGTACCCTGCCTCTCGCCCAAAGATGCTGGGATAGGCTCCAGCCTCCCTGCGACCCGAAAAAGATTAAGCGGAAGAAGATGGATGGATGGATAGACAAGCAGGTGGTGTTAACCCAAGCTCCCCAGCGCGGACATCCACTGTTGGTGGCTTGGTAAGTTGGTGTTCCCTCGGCAGGGACCTGCGCATGTGAAGATGATGTGTTCCCCCCCCCTCCCTTTTTCCCTCCACAGACTGACATGCCCTCCTGTACACCTCGCCAGCAGGGTGCTCCGACTGGATCGGCGACCCCCCGCTACAGTGGCTATGGGCACCGGCTCACCCCAAAGGACAGGGGGGTTTGCGCCCTTTCTGGGTGTTCGGGGGGGGGGGGGGCTGTGTGGAGGCACGGGCGGGGGATTCTCCACCCAGAGAAGGCAGCTGGGGAAAGGGGGAACAATGGACTGAAGGAGGACGTGTCACCGGGGGGTATGTATGGACTATGCATCCCCCGGGGAGAAGAAGAAGTAATGTAATCGGGTAATGTAATAATTGAAAACATAACCTGCTTTGAAAAAATAATTAACTGTAAATAAATACAGTATAGGGAAATATCCTCCCCTCCCTGCAACATCATCACCAGATCTGTATCTTGGGCAAACTAGAAAAGCACTCAGAGAGACATCCATCCCTCATGGATCACCTCCAAAATGTAATGGGTTTGTTTTGGACATACAGTACTCCGCAAGAAAAAGCTGCAAGAACTCCCAAACCAAGGCTACAAGAACAAAACTAGAAAAGCACTCAGAGAGCGCATACCTCCGCCAAGGCTCCTTTCGTCCCCCATGGATCACCTCCAAAATGTAATGGGTTTGTGTGCAGGCCACAAGCCAATTCTGGTGAAAATTGCATCAAAGTCTATCCACTAGTTTTGGAGGATTCTTGCTAACACACTGTGAGAAAATAAGGTCCTTGGTGGAGGTATGGCACTCTTAGATCATCACCAAAATTTAATGGGTTCATCCTTGGCCCAAGGGCTACATCTGGAGAAAATTTCATCCAACTCCATCCAGTAGCTTTTGCGTAATCCTGCTAACAAACAGACAGACAGACAGACAGATGGACAAACAGACAAACCACCCCGATTACATAACCTCCTTGATGGGGGTAATGATGTCATTTTGTTCTTGCAGCCCTGAGAGAGAGAACAAATTTCTCTGTTCTTGCAGAGTATGTATAGGCCTTTACTGTGGACCAGAGGTTTTGCTAGAATTTTTTGTTATCTATCATTTTGAAAGGCAGGCTCGTAAAAATTCTGTCAATCTGTAATTTTCTGTCATTTTAATTGACTTCATTTAGCTCACCCTCAGTGTAATCTGTCAAATGACAGACAGCTTTCAGAGTTTTCAGTCATTGCTAAAAAAAATCTGTCAGTGAAGGACCATTTTCAATTAATGCAACCTTTGCTGTGGAGAGATGAAGTACAGGTTAAATTGCTTGTCAGTGTCAGCAGCATTTTTCCAAGGCTGAAGTTCACAGAAATCATGCATCAAAATCTGGGCTTTTTTTTTTAAAGAAGAATTTAGTTAAAACCTTTTCATCAGTGCTAAGATGTAGAACTGTAGCTCGTCTCTTCCACTGACTCAGCATTTCTTCTCTGGTGAGTCAGTCACGGTTGAATACAGTGGAGATCAAAATTAGAGAACGCTTTAATACTTGATTTATTCTAAAATGTGTTATTCTTCATTGTTCAGAATTTGACAGAATATCAGCTATGGCTATACTACTGCTGCACTAGCATGTTTTTTTTTTTAATAACCAAGGCACTTCAACACAAGCATTTATTTATTTATTTTTTTTTCTTGTCTTCTGATTGTTGCTCTGAGTGTTGCTATCCCTGTGCTGTTGCAATCCTGGAATTTCCCCATTGTGGGACTAATAAAGGCTTATCTTATCTTATCTTATTTTGTAAAAAAAAAAAAAAACCTGTGAGCAAAATTAGAGAACAGGGACCACTATGTCAGAAAAGAAGATTTAATCAATGTTTTATTTGGACTATAGGATTCAAAGATTAATAGGAAGTGTAGAGGCCCTTGCTTTGAATGACTGAAGCATATCTGCTCCCGCAGGACATCACTAGTTTCTCACATTGCTCTGGTTTGATCTTGGTCCATTCTTCTTCCGTCCCTTCCATAGTTCAGTAACTGTAGTGGGTTTCTTAGCTATTACTTTGTCGCCAGGGATTGTCCAGATATTATGGAGGTTAGCTCTGGACTCTGGGCTGGCTATTTCATTGTTTCATTATTGTTGTGGGTGATCCCACCGAGGAGGCAAAATAATCATGAACAGACACACACCTATACTTGCAAGGACCCCAAGTCTTTAGCGCCACAGATATTAAATGCAGCTCTTGCAAAGCCCCAAGAAAACATCACTATGCTGACCAACATGCTATTCAAGACAACACAACACCAGCCTCACTCAGTGTGATAAAATCTGATCAAGAAAAGATGACACATCCTCACCCCACCCCCAAGGACAAACAGGATCAAATGGGACACCAAAAAGCCAAGATAATGACATCAAATTAAAAGGAATGCATTGCAAGTATTTATAAAAGTGCCACAAGTATTTGTAAAAGTGTCTTATTTGCAGACTTGATGTTACCTGGTCCTATTCAATATGATTTAATGTGTTATTTAGGAGTTGTGTGTCTCATTAATTACTTCAAGAATGGCTATTTGTTGTCACATATTAACATAAAAATGATATGATTTTTTGCGAGTGCTTGGTGGGCTTTTGGTGTCGCATAAAAATTATGTAATTCATTACTGGTCCCATTAGTCAAACTGAGCACCAATGAAAAATATTTCCCACAGTAATTTAAAGAGTTGAAAATAAAACCGCATACAGGAGAGAAACAGATTTTAACTCACCAATTACCATGTATTTACATGGATCTGGATAAGTCTTCCAGTCATCAAATCCAGTTTTAAATTAGTGGTTGCAAAATGCAAAGCCAATGCTATCTGAGCATTGGTAAGCGGGTTAGCTCCACTCGTCCAGGTATCATGAGCACCGTCCAGCTGCATCCTGACTTCTTAAAGACCAACTGCAGTGGCTTAAACTCCCTCCAAAATGTGATATTTATGCCTTGTGGCGAAAGGAAACAGGCGAGGCAATGAGCTGAATGACACATGAACTTTATTCCTTCTCCAACATATTGTACAGTAAAAGAGCTCCCGGGTCTGTGCATTCCTCTTTTATACTTTTAATTCCATGCATTGAGATCCGGACCCTCCGACCACAATACACTGTTTGGAACAAAGACCTGTGTGGCATATTAACATAACATAAGGCTGGCCCCGCTGCTCACACCCTTCTCTCTTCCAGCGGCTCCAGCGGTTCCTCTTCTCCACGGGGGGTGCATAGTCCATACTGTCCCGTTTGAGATCCCGCAGTGACACTTCCTCCTTCAGTCCATTGTTCCACCTTTCCCCAGCTGCCTTCTCTGCATGAAGAATCCCCCACCCGTGCCCCCACACAGCACCCCCTCCCCCGAACACCCAGAAAGGACACAAACCCCCCCTTCCTTTGGGCTTGAGCCGGTGCCCATAGCGGCTGTAGCCGGGGGGGTCACTGATCCAGTCGGAGCACCATTCTGGCGAGGTGTATAGGAGGGCATGTCAGTCTGTGGAGGGAAAAAGGGGGGGGGCACATCATCTTCGCGTGCGCAGGTCCCTACCAAGGGAACACCAACTTGCTGAGCCACCAACGGTGGATGTCCGCGCTGGAGAACTTGGGCCAACACCACGTGCTTGTCTGCCAACACAAAAGCGGGCTTCAGCCTGTCGATGCAGATGGTCTCCCTACGCCCCCCCCCCACCACCACCACCACCGTGGCAGCTCCTTTCTCATGTGTACCGGAGGGTCAGAAGCCACTCCCACAACCTTCTCCGGCCCATTCCCTACAATTTCCTGATAGGAGGTGGAGATTGGAGCTGATTAGTTTGGCTCTGTGACGCAGAAGAGTCAGGCCAGATCTGAACGGTGCAATTTAGGCTTAAACTGGAAATAGTTAGAATCACACTCAAAATACGCAGGCTTAGGCAGTATTTCTAATTTTTTTTTATTGATATGTGATGGAAGTGATGATAAACACTTTTTAAACATGTTAAAAGTTAAAAATAGTCAATTTTGACTGCAGTAGGTCTTTAAAAATGTCCAGTTTAGGGGAAGGCCTTGGTCTGTTTTTATCCGAAGCTAGTGTTCAAATTGTAGTTTCCTAAACTTGTTAAAAACATAAATAGTATTGCTGGATATAAATATCTATTGTATCCAGCGCGTTGAAATACGTCAGACAGGACATTGTCAAAAGACGGACTGTGATTGGTTAGAGGTTCGCCTCCTTCCGGGTTTTTTTTTTTTTTTTTATTCAATGCAAGGAGATAGTGAATTTTCCATAGCAACAATATAAACTGATTTCTCATTGGCTAAATAATTTCAGAAAGTATTCGCGCCTCCTTAGTTACGAAAACAAACTAATTCCTGATTGGCTGATTAATGTTCCCACAGTGGTAAGCCTGTTTTAACTCCTGCAGACTTCTGACAGGATTCTGACTACATATTACACAAGAATATACATACAATATAAAATAAAATATATTTATTATCACAATGTTTGAATCATTTCTTTTCCTTTCCTTCTCAAATTTCTGAGGAAGCTCTGCCTCCTTTTCCTCCTCCCACGAGCCATCACTGGGAACTGTTTAACCCGTTTTGCAGTGTGACAGGAGACATCGTCTTGCATGAAAATTGCAGGCTGATTGGGAGATAACTGCAGTGAAGGAACTGCATGTTGCCGAAGGAGGTTCACATAAACATTTGCATTCACCCTGCCATGTAGCTGTACAAGAGGCCCAACTCCTGCTGCAGAAAACATCCCCCAAACTACGACACTTCCTCCTCCAAATTTAACTGACTTTTTGACACACTTTGGGTTCAGTCTTTCTCTAATTTGATGCCAAACATATTATTTCCCATCAGACCCAAATAAAATGAGCTTACTGTCATCACTGAAGTGCAGTCTGGGCCAGTTCTCCTCTGTACACGCAACATGCTCCTCGTCAAAATCAAGTTTAGCCTTGTTATTATTTCTGCTGATGAGAGGTTTGGTCACTGCAGAGTAAGCTTTGAGTCCAAATTGTCTTAAACAGTGAGATACTGTGTGCTAAGACAGATCCCTACCCTGTTCAGCAGTGAACTGTTGAGCAATTCCAGCCACAGTGTTGAACAATTCCGATTGAGTCTTCACATAATCCTGTCCCCCAAATCAGAGCAGTGTGAGAAACTAGTGATGTCCTGTGGGAGCAGATGGGGTGAAGTCCTGTGGGAGCAGATGGGGTGAAGTCATTCAAAGCAATGGCCTCTACACTTCCTATTGATTTTTGAATCCTATCCACCTTATTCCTGGGGGTGCCGCTGGTGGAACGATTGTGGACGGAACTTCCGGTTTTGTTTGACCCAGTTGTAGCTCATGTATTTTTACCTACATATGTATAAGCACTATGGGATGCTTGTGATTGCATGTGTGGATTGACCTCACGTCTTAGATGGGACAATATGTCTGGACCGCCTGTGGATAACAACAAGAAGACGGAGGTACGGCGATAAGGAGCTGAAAGGACTTCCTGACCTCCTGGAGCCCAGGCGGAGGACTGAAGGGCGCGGGGGGAGAGTTATTGTCAATAGGGGGTTTTGACGGTGATATGTGATTCTTCCTTTGTCCTTGACTGTATAAAATGGAAGGTTTTGACTCAGCTCTCTCTCTTGTGTTCTTGAGAGATAGCTGGGGATGTGATCACGACATTAAAACCTGAACTGAGAAATGATTCAGTCTTGTTATTTCACGCTCCCCACATTGGTGACCAGAGACGTTTGAGAATGCCGGGAAACGATTCCCATGATCCAGACTCGTCAGAGTCTGCCCGAGCGAGCACCGTCTCCATTAAACTGCCAGAATTCTGGCAGGACAACCCGGACTCGTGGTTCCTCCAGGCTGAGGCACAGTTCACGCTCGCAGGAATAACGGCGGATGACACTAAGTTTTACCACGTCATCGCAAGACTCGACAACCGCACAGCTCGATGTGTGTGGAGCCTGGTACAGCAGCCACCCGCTTACAACAAATACGGCGAGTTGAAGGCTGCCCTCACCGAGTGTTTCATGCCCTCAGCCGAAGAGAGGGCTAGGAGGCTTCTGGCTATGCACGGCCAGGGAGGGCACAGACCAGTCGCCCTGATGGAAGACATGCTGCAGCTGAGGGACTCGGACAACGATAACTTCCTATTTCAGCACATCTTCCTAAGCAACCTCCCGACACACATGAGAGGGACACTCTCCGGCATGCCTTGTGTGACCCAGCGGGACTTCCGTGCGCTGGCCTGAGAGGCGCAGCGGCTCCTCGACTCCTGCGGCAAGCAGACGGCCACAGCAGCAGCGACAGACCTAGGTGCGGCGACCCGAGGCAACGAAGAGCCAGAGACAGCGGAGCCAGCCCCACCAACAATGGCAGCAACGCGGCCCCGGCGCAGCGGAGGAGATGGCCTCTGTTATTACCACCGGCGTTTCGCAGAGAAGGCACACAGGTGTGTGCCACCGTGCAGCTACAAGAGCTCGGGAAACTCCAGAACCGGGATTCGTTAGCAGCTTCGGCTCTCGGTGAAAAAAATAAGCTGCTGTACATCACAGATGCAAGCTCCGGGCGGCACTTCCTCGTAGACATCGGAGCCCAAGTGAGTTTCATCACCCCAACGTATGCCGACCGGTTGGCTGGCCCCCGTGGTGACGGGGCAACGGCGGCAAATGGCTCGAGCATCAACACCTACGGAGAAAGGACTTTGCTTCTGTCCTTGCACGGTCGCACTTATGAATGGACTTTTATCATAGCGGCGGTGAGCTTCAACATGTTAGGTGCCGATTTTTTGTGCTCACATGGTTTGTTGGTTGATCTTGCCAACAGGCGATTGGTTAATGCACTATCTTTCTATTCTATTCCTTGTGCAGCTCGAGTGTCCCCACCACTGGTGCAGACCAACGTCGCCACAGCAGGCGGTAAGTTTAACACACTCCTCACCCAATTTCCAGCGCTCACGGTTCCTACTTTTTCGGCAACAGTTGCGAAACACGGGGTGGAGAATTTTATCACTACAGCGGGCCCCCCCGTCTTCACGAAAGCTCAGCGTTTGGATGCTGCTAAGCTCTCCATTGCGCACGAGGAGTTCGCCAGCCTGGAAAGACTGGGCATTATTCGCCGTTCGAAAAGCCCCTGGGCTTCGCCGCTGCATATGGTCCCTAAAGCTGACGGCTCCTGGAGACCGTGCGGCGATTACCGCAGACTAAACAACGCCACAGCGCATGACCGCTACCCAATCCCACACATTCAGGATTTCTCAGTGCATTTAGCGGGGGCGCGCATTTTTTCTAAAATAGACCTTGTTCGCGGCTACCATCAAGTTCCAGTCCGTCCTGAGGACATTCCTAAAACAGCGGTAATAACCCCTTTTGGACTTTTTGAGTTTTTGCGTATGCCGTTTGGTCTTAAAAGTGCCGCGCAAACATTCCAACGTATGATGGATGCCGTGTTACGCGATCTCCCTTTTGTGTTCGTCTACCTCGACGACATTTTAGTCGCCAGTACTTCAGAAGAAGAACACGAAAAACACCTCACTGCGGTTTTTCGGAGGTTGGGAGAGCACGGGTTAATAATTAATCCAGCCAAGTGCCAGTTTGGCGTGGCGCAGATCGATTTTTTGGGACACCACGTCTCCCCAGAAAGGGCAATCCCGCTACCAGATAAGGTGCGCGCAGTGGCAGATTTTCCCAGACCACAAGTGGTCTAATCATTGCAGGAGTTTTTAGCAATGGTAAATTTTTATAACTGTTTCCTACCCCACGCAGCGCAGCTCATGCAGCCATTATACGCCGCGCTCAAAAAACAAAAACCTTCCAACCCTATCGAGTGGTCCCCGGAGCGGGAGCGTGCATTCGCGGAGGTAAAAGCAGCCCTGGCTGACGCCGCGCTCCTAGCTCATCCTGATCCATCGGCCCGAATAGCGCTCACTACCGACGCATCAGATTTGGCTATAGGGGCGGTCGTGGAACAGCATGTTGCCGGGGCTTGGCAGCCGCTGGCATTTTTCAGCAGATCCTTGAACGAAGCCGAGGGGAAATACAACACGTTTGACAGGGAGCTGTTAGCGCTCCATTTGGCCATCCTCCATTTCCAGTTTTGGCTGGAAGGTCGGCGTTTCACTGCTTTTGTCGACCATAAGCCGCTCACTTTTGCGATGTCCAAAATTTCAGAACCGTGGTCAGGCCGGCAACAGAGGCAACTGGCCACAATTTCGGAGTTCACCACTGATATTCAGCACGTAGCGGGTAAACTCAACGTAGTGGCAGACTGCCTCTCTCGCGCGGTCACAGCACCAGTGCGCGTGGAGGCAGATTATACTACCGCAGCCGCAGAGCAAAATAGCAGCGCGCACGCGGCCCCAGTTCACATGGGAATAGATTACGCAGCCATGGCAGCGGAACAGGGTAGTGATGCGGACGTGCGCGCGCTCCTGTCTGGACCAACAGGGTTAAGGCTGGAGAGCAGGTGTTTGCAAACCGATATGCTCCCCCTAATCTGCGATGTGTCGACTGGGCGACCGCGCCCGGTAGTCCCGGCTGCGTGGCGCCACCGCGTTTTTGACTCGGTTCACTCCCTGGTGCACCCAGGAGTGCTCGCTTCTGTGAAAATGGTAGCGGAGAAGTTTGTTTGGCCGAGCCTGCACAAGCACGTGAAAGAGTGGGCACGAACCTGCATGGCTTGCCAACGGGCCAAAATTCACAGACACACAAAAGCTCCCTTAGAACCGTTCCACATTCCGGCCAAGAGATTCGATCACGTGCATGTCGACCTCGTGGGCCCCCTACCGTCGTCGCAGGGGTTTACACGTCTTTTGACAATGGTGGACCGAACCACACGCTGGCCGGAAGTGGTCCCCCTGGCATCGACCACAGCTGCAGAGGTGGCTCGCGTTTTTTTGACGGCCTGGGTAGCACGTTTCGGGGTTCCGTCGGATATTACGTCTGACAGCGGGCCTCAATTTGTCTCTGAGCTCTGGTCAGCAATGGCCAGCAGCTTAGGAGCGAAAATTCATCACACTACAGCTTATCACCCCCAGGCTAATGGTTTATGCGAGCGTTTTCATAGGTCTTTGAAGGCAGCCCTCAGAGCGTCGCTTACGGATGCAGATTGGGTAAACAAACTACCATGGGTTTTATTGGGGTTGCGTTCTGCGCCCAAAGAGGATTTAAATGCCTCTACAGCCGAGTTAGTTTTTGCACAACCTCTCAGGCTGCCCGGTGAATTCCTGCCAGAGCATCCGGAGCCAGGGCGCCCCCCGGCTCTGGGGCCACTGATTGACACGGGAGCAGACACGCTCCCGGGCCCCGTTCATCACACTTTTCCGCGCGTTTTTGTTCCAAAAGCTTTGAAAAATGCCAAATTCGTTTTTGTCAGGCACAAGGCTCTGAGACCGACCCTCCGCCCGCCATATGATGGTCCGTATAGGGTGCTGGAATCAGGTGATAAGCATTTTGTGCTAGATTTGGGAGACAGAAAAGAGACAGTTAGTATTGACAGACTAAAGCCTGCTTTTGTGATGAACGACGAGTCTGTACCCGTGGCGAGGGCACCTCGACGTGGTAGACCCCCCAGGGAACACGTCCCTGAGTCCCCGCAGGGATCAAATAACCACTCTCTTCCTCAGTCTGCAGATTCTTTGCAGGACGGCGCCACAGGGACGACGAGACCTGCTTACAGCAGATTCGGACGACGTTTGAAGCCCAGACGGCGTACAGACTGAATTTTAATGTGATCATGTGGTATAGACTATGCTATGGATGTTATCACTGATTTTTGATATGATCATGTGGTATAGACTATGCTATTGAGGTTATCATGTTTTATTAACTCTGATATATTGTCCATTCTTCGACGTTTGGGGGGGGGGGGGGGTTATGTAGCTCATGTATTTTTACCTACATATGTATAAGCACTATGGGATGCTTGTGATTGCATGTGTGGACTGACCTCACGTCTTAGATGGGACAATATGTCTGGACCGCCTGTGGATAACAACAAGAAGACGGAGGTACGGCGATAAGGAGCTGAAAGGACTTCCTGACCTCCTGGAGCCCAGGCGGAGGACTGAAGGGCGCAGGGGGAGAGTTATTATCAATAGGGGGTTTTGACGGTGATATGTGATTCTTCCTTTGTCCTTGACTGTATAAAAGGGAAGGTTTTGACTCAGCTCTCTCTCTTGTGTTCTTGAGAGATAGCTGGGGATGTGAACACGACATTAAAACCTGAACTGAGAAATGATTCAGTCTTGTTATTTCACGCTCCCCACACCAGTGTAAAATCAGTCAGTTTCAGTGGAGTAGCGGGGGCATTTAAAATAGCGTTTTTAAAAGTTTTTCAAATTCATTTTAATGTATAGTCCACATACGTGTTTTCCACTCAAGTGGCAGCTAATTTCAGCACTTGTAGTTTTTGTATTTTTGAATGTTTAGTTGTGTGATGCTACTCAGTCTGTGGCTTCTACAGTAATGAATAGGTCATGCACTGAAAACTAAAGGATTGTTCGTGAGATTGGTGGCACAGACACAGGACAGACACAAAGACAAGAGCCAGGTATGTTTTCACTTGTATAAATGTCACAGATCTGACGTTTTACCTGGAATTTAAAACACTCAAGCACAGTGTTGAATGTGCGCCGTGCCATTACGAACTGCAGGCAACGAGGTAAATCATGACACTTTATTTAGTTGCTAGCAGCAAAGTCCCAGGAAACCCCAAAGTGTCTGGTATCATTTTAAAGCTTAGAAATTGTACTTTCTAAAAATACCTATGTTTTTGTGGAAGACATAACTCCCAACCGATCGAACGCGAGTTTTCAACCTAGCTAAAATATGGTTTACATCGTTAGCATGTTAGCAGCGGTGCGATAGTCGTGGGAAGTGGTATGATTATGTTACTTTTTTGAGGTGCAAGAGGCTGTGTTCCCGCATTTTTGATGCCGAAGTCATTGTTTTTAACAAGGAAAAGTGTCCCATTTCAGTGACAGCCATATGTTCTAAACTAGTACCCGAAGTTGCTACCACAATTCACACAAGGCATCATGGGGCCTAGGAATAAGGTGGATAGTCCTAAAAACAATGTTTAAATCATCTGTTCTGACACAGTGGTTAATGTTCTCTAATATTGCTGTTTTGTTTTTTTTTACAAAATAAATATTTGTGTTGAAGTACCTAGGTTATTTTAAAAAAAAACATGCTAGTACACAGCTGATATTCTGTCAAATTTTAAACAATGAAGAATAACATATTTTAGAATAAATCAAGTATTAATACATTGTTCTCTAATTTTGATCTCCACTGTAGTCTTACTTGGCATCTCTTATCTTTCCTATTGCACAAGATTGAACCATAATTGTAAACAGTGTTTTCAGCTGCCTCCAGGTGGGATGAACAAGGATCAGGCGGATAAAGTGAGTTTTCTGAATGTTGGTGCACCCCTTGTGTCATAAATGGGCCCCTGCAGAGCAGAGAGGGAGACCCCAATGCTGAACTGCTAGTTGCGGAATTTAATCAGGAAAACACAAGTCCATACAATGCACAAAAATAAACTTACAAATGAGGTGAACTGGCGAATAACAAGACTGTGCTGGAATACATGTCGAAACGGGGAAAGGGTGCCAACGGGGAGAAGCAGAATACAAAGATGAGGCTCTGACAATGAGTAACAGAAACAAGGGTCTTTAAATAGAGAATACAATCAATGAACATGAATGATGGCAGGTGTGGATCACATGAGCGGGCAGGAGGTGACAATGATTACAAACTGGGGTCAGCTGAGAGTAATGAGAGGGGAGAAGATGGGACTGACAGCTGACAGGAGCACCGCCCACAACAGAGCAAGAACTCAGAAGGGCCACTGACAGCTGCAGCCCCAGAGAGAGAGAGAGAAAGAAAACATATGGAAAAAGGCCTTGAGACTGAGCATGGCGAAATCCCCCTATGTTGAGATCATGACAGAGCCCCCTCTCAAGGGGTTACCAGACACCCAGGGTAACATCAGAAAAGAAAAAAGCCCCCACACCCCAAAAAAGGAGCAGAACCATAAAGCACCCCAGGCGGGTGGTGGGGGGAACAGGCTAGGAGGGACAAAAACAAAACCCCCGCTCAGGACCCACACCCAAGCAGAACCAGGCACCTAGGCCCCCTGGACCGGAGAGCTGGGCAGTTCAGGTGGTCGGCTAAAGTCCCAGACCTGGCAGATGGAGTGAAGGAAAGAGTCGGGTGGCCTACCGGAGAACACGGGACACCCAACCCAGCGGCACAGCCTGTCAGGTGGTCTGCCAGAGTTCTTTAACCACCTAAACAGAAAGGGTGGTCCAGGGGGTGGCTGCCCAACAAGGAAAACCAGCGATGAGGAGGATGGAGGAGTGGGGGAAACCACTCCGACGTCAAGTGAAGGAGAGGAAACCCCAACGGCCTTGGGCAGAGGACAGGGGACCATGACGGCCTTGGGCAGAGGAGAGGGGACCACATCTGCCTCGGGCAGAGGAGAGGGGACCACGACAGCCTCGGGCAGAGGAGATGGGACCACGACGGCATTGGACTGCCCTGCAGCACCCTCGGTGTCCCCAGACTGGGGCATAGCAGCTCCCACAGTGGCTCCGGGCTGGAGCAGAGCAGCACCCATGGTGGCTCCAGGCTGGCGCAAAGCTGCACCCGTGGAGGACCCAGACTAGGCCAGAGTTGCACCCATGGCATACCCGGATTGGGCCAGAGTTGCACCCATGGCGGACCCGGACTGGGCTAGAGCTGCACCCATGGTGTACCCGGACTGGGCCAGAGCTGCACCCACGGTGGACCCGGATGGGTCAGAGCTGCACCCACGGTGGCCCCCGGGCTGGAGCGCAGCACCCATGTTGGTTTAAGGCTGGGGCACAGCACTAACAACGGTCCCCGACTGGGACACAACACCCATGGAGACCTGGACTGAAGAGGAGCTGGACCCATGGAGGTCCAGGGCTGGGACAGAGCACCTGCAATGACCTCAGCTGATGAGGAAGCAGCACCTTCGGAGGCCCCAGGCTGGGATGGAGCACCCCCAAAGACCTCAACCAGAGGGGGAGCAGCACCCATGGAGGTCCTGGGCTGGGATGGAGCACCCACAATGAGTTCAGCTGAAGGGGGAACAGCAGCCACGGAGGCCCTGGGCTGGGACGGTGCACCTGCGATGAGGTGGTGAGACTGAACCCATGGAGACCTCTGGCAAAGTTGGACAAACCTCGTGACCCTGGGGAAAGGCTCAGACAGGGGGAACAGAAGCACAGGGTCACCGGCAGCAGTGGAGCCCAGCGAGGTGAGCTCAGATGCAGCTGACGGCTGCACTTGGCTCTCCCCAGCAAGAGCCAGGCAAAATCTCTCCAAAACAGAGACAGTGAAAACAAAGAAGAACACTTGCCTGAACTCAAGCTCTACCGCCGTCCAGGACTCCGTCGATCCAGACGACGACATCTCGGGCCCGGCCTTCTGGAGGTCCAACTTCATCTCTGCTGCAGCGGCCCCTACAGCAGGCATGGTGGTGGATGCAGTCCCAAGGCCACCCAGCGAAGTGGCCCACGCAGGTGGTTCACCCGATGTGGACACAGGAGGTCGGCTTCCTACTGGCGCTGGCTCCTGTACTGCTGAAGCCCGGGGACGCACAATCGTCGGCTCAGGCTCCGGATCGCTGGCAGCACTCTTCCTCTGTCCAAACCATGGCTGCGGGGCTGGAACCAGGTCCGCAGGCTCCTCTATCGTCCGGTGGTCCAACCCTGGGATCGGCAGACACTCGGGGAAAATAGGAGGAGACACGAAGAGAGCAGGCAGAGTGATGTAGTCTGCAGCAGGTGGTGAGGACTCAGGGGACTGCAAAAACTGAGCCTCACTACCGGGAATCAGGCAAGGCATATCATTATAAAGTGTTGGAAAATGAAAAGACACTTGCCTGAGTTCCCGGGGCACAATGTTCTCTGCTGCAGCTGGTTGTGGATCAGCCATCATTGAGACTTCAGTGGTTGTGGGCTCCTCAGAGGAATGTGGAGGAGCCGCCCCTGCAGATATGGTGATGGGCGGAGCTGGGGAGGAAATGACCGGACCCTCAGCAGTGGGAGGAAATGTCGGGGAGACAGGAGTCACAGCAGCAAAAGAGGAAGAAGAAGCTGGCGGGACAGCCGGCGAGGGAAAACTAGATGAAGGGACTGCTGCAGGGATTGTCTGACTCGCCACGGGAAAAACTGCTGACTGGGAGGTGTTCTTGCGGCAGGATTTCACAGGACAGCGGCGTCCCAGAGCACGTGGAGCGGGAGCAGGAACTGGTGCCGGAGACTGGTGAGGAGTCGATAAAGCAGAGGCTCGGGGATGCCTCCCCTTAGGCACTGGCCCAGGCTTCTTCAGGGAATTCCTCACCTTCCCACTGCTCTCCTGTTGCAAAGCCGACTACCAGCGAAATCCTCTCCACCCCCTCAGCATGCTCCGTGAGCTGAGGTCACTGGTGAACAGCCGCCTCCGCAAGGCCCAGGTACCACAGTGCGTCTTTCAGGGTTGGAGCGATGCGCGCTGCAGAGATTAATCCATCCACTTCCATGAGGGTTCTGCAGCACTCCCACCCCAGGCTCATCGGGTAACCGCGCCAACCTATGGAGTCCATGTGTGCTGGTGACATGATGACAGCTCCCAAAAACAGGTGAGTGAACAAAAAACCACAAACTAGCAGTAGCTGGGTCTCAAACTGGTCAGAGCCTACTATCATAAACTGGCCCCTGCGGGGCAGAGAGGAAGACCCCAATGCTGAACTGCTAGATGTGGAATTTAATAAGGAAAACACAAGCCCATACAGTGCACAAAAATAAACTTACAAATGAGGTGAACCAGCAGATAACAAGACGAGTGCTGGAATACATGTTGGAACGGGGAAAGGATTCTGACGGGGAGAAGCAGAATACAATGATGAGGCTCTGACAATGAGTAACAGAAACAACAGTCTTTAAATAGAGAATACAATCAATGAACATGAATGATGGCAGGTGTGGATCACATGAGCGAGCAGGAGGTGACAATGATTACAAACTGGGGTCAGCTGAGAGTAATGAGAGGGGAGAAGACGGGACTGACAGCTGACAGGAGCACCGCCCACAACAGAGCAAGAACCCAGAAGTGCCATTGACAGCTGCAGCCCCAGAGAGAGAGAGAGAGAGAGAGAGAGAGAACACAACAGTACAATTATAAAGAACTAAATGCCAACAGATAAAGACTGAGGGATAACTACAAACAAATACCAAATAAATGAGTAGCAAAACTATGAACACATAAACGGGGAAGAGAAGAATAAGAAACCATACAAGATATGTGAAAGCCAACCACAGATAAAATGACAAGATCCAAAAACACAAAATACAACAAATATACAAATTGGAAAAAGGCCATGAAACGGAGCATGGCGGAATCCCCCTGTGCTCAGATCATGACACCTTGGCGGAGAGATTGGCATTTTTTTAAGCATACATTCTTTTCTGTTTTAGTGTATTCTGTATTGTAAAACTATAATCAGTGCAGATACAGTTACAATCAAAATTGTTTTACCCCCAAAGTATTTTTGGTTTATTGGCAAAATTTCACATTTTTCAGGTGTTTGCAACAAATTACACAATAACTGTTTAAATAGTTAAATACACCTAATATTACAAGGATTTTATCCAAATTCAACACAAAATCCTTCTTTCAATGACTACTCCTGTCTCAAAGTTATTCAATCTCCTGAACAAAATTCCTCATAAGAGCACACATATGCAAATCAGGTGTGGTCTCAAGCACATCTGATGCAACCAATCAAGGGCTTCATTAGTTGCATCAGGTGTGTTTGAGATAGAACACCTCAAATACCTGGACTGTTGACAGTGATGTTGTTAGGAATATGGCTAAGTCAAGAAAATTGTCCAAAAAGTTCAGAGAAGAGATCATTGTCTTGCACAAACAAAAAAAGGAGACAAAAAGACAACAAAGGCACTGAATGTTCCTAGAGATGCAGCTGGAAGCATAGTTCACAAGTTTAAAGTTAAAGGAACAGTGGCTACACTACCTGGACGTAGCAGAAAGAGGAAGCTGTCAACAGCTGTCACCAAAGTTCTCAGGAGGCAGGTGGTCAAAAACCCTTGACTGACTGCAAAAGACCTGCAGCAAGACTTGGTGGCAGCAGGCACTGAGGTTTCAGTTTCCACAGTCAGGTGCATACTAAACGCTGAAGGGCTCCATGCCTGAACTCCAAGACGTACACCACTACTGACCCAAAAGCACAAAAAAAGTTGGCTCCAATTTGCTCAAAACTGTATAAATCAGCCAAAGAGGTTTTGGGATCTGTTCTGTGGGGCGATGAAACACAAGCAAATGTTGAAAAGAACACCCTGCCTGCGGTGAAGAATGGTGGTGGCTCAGTGATGCTCTGGGGCTGCTTCGCTTCCTCTGGCACTGGAAACCTGCAGTGTGTGGAAGGCAAGATGATTCAATCAAGTATCAGGAAATCCTGGGAGAAAATGTTATACCCTCTGTGAGGAAGCTGAAGACTGGCGTCACTGAATCTTCCAACAGGACAATGATCCCAAGCATACCTCAAAGCCCACCAAGGTTTGGTTTCAGAAAAAATCCTGGAAAACACTAAAGCGGCCATCACAGCCACCTGATTTGGAAAAGGTGGTTGCAGCACACAAACCCAAGAACACTTACAGCCTAAGTTGCAGTGGGGGTTGAATGATTTTGATGGCAACTGTAGATCATTTGTCATTTGCTGACAGAGCAACTTCTATATTGAATTGTACCCCTCCCCAGCCAATTAAACTGTACATTTAAAGAAATTTAAATAATGCTTATAGATTTATTCATCCATCCATCTTCTACCGCTTATCTGGGGGTCTGAGTTGCGGAGGCAGCATTTCAGACAGAGTAGCCCAGACTACCCCCCAGTTCACACAGCACAAGGGTCAGACTAAGAGTGGTCCAGTAGATCCAAAAAAGTTACATCAAGGACTACTGTACCCCAAGGAGCCACATGAGCCCGTCTTCCAGTGGATTCACCACCTGCAGGAGGGATATGGGATCTACAGTATACTTACAATATACTTTTTCTAGTCTCAACTTGACCAGGGAGACATGGTCAATAAACCAGGTTTTGGTACTTTTGTCAGTGTGAGCAGGTGCCAAGTCCTGCTGGAAAATGAAATCAGCATCTCCATAAAGCTTCTCAGCAGAAGGAAGCATTCATGCTTTAGAGCACTTCATGAAGTGCTCTAAAGTTTCCTGGTGATTGTCTGCAGGGTGAGAGTGAATGAAGGGAAGGAATGAATGTGTTTGTTTATAGTGAGTGACGAAGGGAGGGAGACCTGAAATAGGCAAATGTGAACCAGGTTTTTATATTGTGTATTTATAATCTTGTTTGCATTGATGCATGTGGTTATTGTTTATTCTGTTTTCATTTTTTCTTTTCCTTATCCTTCTTTCTTTTTACCTGTTTCTTCTTTCTAAAGCCCATCCAGGGACAAGAGTTGCAAATTAGCTAATAGCTATACACTCTTTGTGCAACACATTAGATTGATTGTCATTTGATTAATTGTCTGTGTTTATTGCACTGTCCCTGTCAAATAAACAAATAAAATAAAATAAATAAATAAAGTAAACGACTGTGCTGACTTTGGACTTGATCAAACACTGTGGACACCACTTCCGGAGCTTAATTAATATTATTTAAAATATTCCTATTTTAAATAAATTGTTCTAACAGGTACAAGATGCAGGTATTAACAACACTAAAACAACAACAACAACAACAACAAAAAATTTTACTTATTTTAACAGTCATATTTGATATGCAGTTTGGTTGGCAAGGACGTGGTACAAGAAAAAAATTGTATTTTAGGGGGTGCTTAATAAATATTGTAGATCTTCAATAATATTTTGGGACTACTTTTTCAGCAACGTTGTTTACAATTTGTCTCAGTATGAATATAATTTACAGAATAAATGTATGTTTTAGTATTTTTTGCATGAATTATTTTCAATTTAATGAGTGGGACAGAAAATGTCTTGGAATTCTGGAATAGCCCTTAAACACACAATTAAAAAAAATCAGCAAATATGTTACTTGTCAAGGGATGGTAAAAATTTCATTTGTATACAGATTAATAAGCCTTCATTTAAAGAAGGAACCATTATTGTATTGTTTTCAATTATAGTATATACTGTAATTGAATTACAGTATATACTGTAATTCTAAATTACAGTAACTCACTGGCAACACCCCTTGTAATGTCTAACAGTGTTGACAAAGGGCATAAAAAGTGCATTTTAAACTATAAATGTGTTCCAGGATGAAGTAGAAAAGGTTGGTTCTTCTGTGTCAAAGATAAAATGTGTAAGCTTGATAAAGTAATCCTGGCTGTCTTTGAGCAGCTGTGTGGTTGGCTCCAGGATCATTATTACAATTGGCCTCTGAAGAAATAAAACACAAGGAAAAGGTTTTGTAAATTACATGAAATTATACTGGTAAAAGCACTAAACATAAGGATTTAGACCTGGGGTGTCCAATCATGTGCCATGGAGGGCGAAGACCCTGCAGACTTTACCTCCAACCAGTGTCTTCAACAGCAGATTTCATTAATTTCTTCCCACTGATTGTTGATCAGTGAAAACACCTGCTGAAGAGACTGGGTAGAAGAGAAAACCTGCAGGGTCTTGGCCCTCCATGGTGTGGTACAGGAAACTACAGGGTTAACTGGCACCGGCGTGATGATGCAGCCGTTTGGTGATGTCATCACGCCGAGCTCTTGTAATGTGAGGGTTGGCCATCTCAGGGCCTCATTCCCTGTTGGCTCAGCCGACAACAGTAAACCCGTACTGTAAGTTTATGCTTCATGTAATAAAGTTCATGTTCCAAGTCAACACCACTCTCTGCGAGTCTCTCCAGTTTTACATACATAACATTTGGCGACGAGAGTTAAATCATGGAAGCATGTTTGGGGTCACTATGACCATTTCTGGAAACCCCAGGTGAGCTGCCCATCCCATGGCGCTGCTGGTTCGACACATTTAAAGATTATGTTGACATGGCTGACCTGAATGGCGCTGACGGTGAGAAGCTAAAGAGCGTACTGGTTCTCGGTCTAGGCGAGGAAGGACGGCGCGTGCTCCGTACTCTGGGTCAAGCAGACTCATTCGGCGAATGCATGATTCTGAGACATTACTACAGCTGGACCAACGTTATGGCCCGAAGAGTCGTTTTCTTCAACTGCAACCAAAAGGTGGGTGAGTCAATTTGGCGTTATGCCTTGGAGGTCTGAGTCTTAGTGAGCATGTGCGCCTTTGGACCCTTAAGAGACAAGCTAATCAGTGTCAAGCTAGAGGGAGAACACAGCACAGAGGGTGACCACAGCGCAGAGGGAGAACACAGCACAGAGAGCGAACATAGCATGGAGAGAGAGCAGCGACCGGACTCGCCTCAGTTGTTCGCCCAGCATGAGCCTCAGGGAGCCGCTGCAGAGCTGCAGGAGAGGGAGCCCACATCTATCAGGAACCCCGGGACACAACAACCCAGAGCAGTTTCTACCCACGGCAATGGCAACATATCGCCATGACCAGACTTCCCAGGAGAGAGAGAGAACAAAACGGACTCACCTCTGACCCTCGCCCGGCATGAGCTTCAGGCAGCTACTGTGGAGATGCAGGAGAGGGAGTTTGTGGCGAAAGGGGACCACGGTGACCGAGGACGGCCCGGTGTGCGTGCTGTCACCGACGACAGCGACACATCACCCCGACCGCAACCAGCGCCAGGTGTGAGAGAGAAGAAACTGGACTGCTTCTGAATCCATGCACAGCACCAGTCTCCAGGAACCATCGCTGAGCCACAGGATGAAGGGTCCGTGACCGAACAGAGTGCAATAGAAACACCAGACGTCTTCCCAATCCACGACCGGCATCAGCCTCCAGGAGCTGCTGCTGAGATGCAGGATGAAGAGTCAGTAACCCAACAGGATGTAGCAGAACCACCACAATATGGTGGATGTTCTGCAGCAGACGTGAGAGTCATAACATCACAACCACGATGCCAAACGCACCCGAACATAGTGATGAACTGGGTTCGGGTCTGCAGAACCAAGTGACCGGGCTTACAGTCGGCCTTAACATTGCCACCACCACGACACCTATGAAGATTACCACGCAGCAGAGACCAGCCGCCATGCAGATGTCGGATGGATCTAGATGGCAAGCCAGCCGTCTGTAAAAGGTGAGAGCAGTTGCCGTGGATCAAGATGCAGCGTTGGGGCCAGCCCAGCTGGTGTGGGATCCCGGCTGGGACATTGTTAACGAGCGTGCCACGGCTCTAGCGGGATGGCACCTGGGCCTGCTGAGGCTAGTGCCTCCAGGGACACGTCCACCACGAGCTCGCCTCAGGGCCCCGATCTGACTGAAATGCCCCTCAGAGAAAAGAAAAGAGAGGACTATTTAGCTAAGGGCGCGGCTGCCAACGGATAGTGGCAGAATAACTCACTCAGCCATGCTGGTCTACGCACTGGTCTACCCGCTAACTCTAGCTAGTTTTGGGCTTTATGTGACTCCAAATTGGGGAGGGCTAATTTGACCTTGCATGCTGTTCTGCTTTTCCAAGAAGGGGGATGAATGTGGTATAGGAAACCACAAGGTTAATTGGCACCAGAGTGATGACGCAGCCATTTGGTGACATCATCACGCTGAGCTCTTATAATGTGAGGGTCAGCCATCTTATGGCCTCTTTCCCCATTGGCTCAGCCTACAACAGTAAACCTGTACTGTAAGTTTATGTTTCATGTAACAAAGTTTCTTGTTCCAAGCCAACAGCACTTTCTGTGAGTCTCTCCAGTTTTACAGACATAACACATGGCACATGATTGGATACCCCGATTTAGAGGCTGTCTAGCTTTTAAAAACATGACAATTTATTATTAGAATTTATTTATCACCATTTATTATTAGAATTATATATATATTAAGAAAATATCAAAACTGATTCTGTTTTAATAAAGTAATTTATACAATGATTCAGTAGCATTACTGCAATTTTTCTCACAGTAACTTGGTAAATTTCAGTCACACATATAAAATAGCAGTCAGAAAAATTGCAGTAATGCTACTGAATCATTGTATAAATTACTTTAACTAATACTTTGAGTGTAGTAGTAGTCATCACTGGGGGAAAAAAAAAAAACTTTGGGAGCCATTAACAGCTGAAGACATGTTTGTCTATTTGTGTTTGCAAGAGTTTTGGAACATGGCTACCGTCCTCACCAAATGTTGGTGGAATTTGGACACTAGATGTCACTAGTATTTCCCACACTGTACCTTTAATGTTGCCTAAATTTACTAATCCAGTGGGAATTATTCAAAAAACATACTAAACTGCTCATGCCCATTTAAATCAAATACACTGATCATATAAAGTCTGAAACTTTAGACATCTTACCCCTTGAAAATAGCTCAGAATCACTCTGTTCCACTGTAACTCTATGGTGATGCAAGGCTTGTTCCAAACTTCCGGGAATTTATACCTTTTTTTTGCACTCCGTGACCTGCCATTACTGTGAAAAAAGTGGTCCTGTGGAGAATGTAGAAATGACGAGGCTGAGTTTGTCTCATGAGTCAGGTTTATTACATTCTCCAACATCATCAAAAACAGAAAAGAGAAAGAATCCCCCAACATCTGTCCCTTTTATACCCCAGGACATCAAAGCACACAGTCACATTGTCTTTTAAACCCAAGTCACAATGCATCTTCTTCCAGGTCTTCTCACCTCCACCTAAAGTCACTGGTGGTCAGGAAATCCCTCAAGGTCATCTCTTTGCATACAAAAGGCCACATTTCACACCCTCCTGTTATCTCCGAGGAGGTTCAGTCCTTTTGTTCCTCTGAGACGTGAAGCATACAATAAGCATACAGTAATATACATGTGAAGCATATGAAATCCACATATGTGTCCCACATGACCCCCCCAAACGTCTAAGATGGAACAATGTAATAACAGTTTGCATGTCATAATAAAATCACTACATATCAGTCCACATGCTGCTTGGGCCTCAGTCTTCTCCCGTATCTGCTGTAAGCAGGCTTTACCACCTCCGCGGCGCCTTCCTGCTGGGGAGCTGCTGTCTGAGGATGAGAACTGTTAGTCAATCTCTGTGGGTGTTCTGGGGAATGCTCTCTAGGGGGTCTGCCACGCCGAGGAGCCTTAGCCAACTGCACACTTTCGTCAGCCACCACAAAAGCGGGTTTGAGCCTGTTTATGCCAATCGTTTCTTTTCTGCCCCCCAAATCTAGCAAAAAATGCTTATCCCCTGTTTCCAGCACTCTATATGGTCCATCATAAGGTGGTCGTAACGGTGGGCGATGGGCATCGTGTCTGACAAAAACAAACTCCGCATTTTTTAAAGCCTTAGGCACAAAAACGCGCGGAAAACTGTGGTGAACAGGGCCAGGTAGCATGCTCGAGTCCGTGCTACTCTGTAACCGCTGAGCTGGGGAGCACTCTGGCGCCGGATTATCTGGGAGAAATTCCCCGGGCAGCCGAAGTGGCTGTGCGAAAACTAGCTCAGCTGGGGAGGCTTCTAAATCCTCTTTAGGTGCAGAACGCAACCCCAATAAAACCCATGGTAGCCTGTCCACCCAATTTGCATCCGTAAGCGACGCTCTGAGGGCCGCCTTCAATGACCTGTGAAAACGTTCGCATAACCCGTTAGCCTGCGGATTGTACGCGGTCGTGCGGTGGATCGTTGCCCCCAGGCTGCGGGCCATCGCTGACCAAAGTCCGGAAACAAATTGAGGGCCTCTGTCGGACGTAATGTCCGACGGGACTCCAAAACGCGCTACCCACGCCGTTAAAAACGCGCGCGCCACCTCCTCTTCTGTGGTTGACGACAGTGGGACCACTTCCGGCCAGCGCGTGGTGCGGTCAACCATTGTCAGAAGATGTGTGCACCCCTGTGAGGGCGGGAGGGGGTCTACGAGGTCCACGTGAACATGATCAAACCTCTTAGCCGGAATGTGAAACGGCTCCAAGGGAGCTCTCGTGTGTCTGTGTACCTTGGCTCGTTGACAAGCCATGCAGGCTGCCGCCCACTCTCTAACTTGTTTGCGCAGGCTCGGCCATACAAATTTCTCTCCCACCATTTTGACCGACGCGCGCACTCCCGGGTGCGCCAGAGAATGGATCGAGTCAAAAACGCGGCGGCGCCACGCAGCCGGTACCACAGGATGCGGTCGCCCAGTGGAGACATCGCAGATTAGGGGGGACATACCGTCTTGCAGCACCCTGTTCTCCAGCCTTAACCCTGTTGGTCCAGACTGGAGCGCGCACATGTCCGCGTCGCTAACCTGATCCGCGGCCATGGCTGCATAATCTATCCCTACGCGGACTGGGGCCGCGCGCACTTCTGCATCGCTAACCCGATCCGCGGCCATGGCTGCAAAATCTACCCCTACGCGGGCTGGAGCCGCCACGGTGCGCGAGAGGCAGTCTGCCACTACATTAAGTTTACCCGCCACATGCTGGATATCGGTAGTAAACTCCGAGATCGCGGCCAGCTGTCTCTGCTGCCGGCCCGACCAAGGTTCTGAAATCTTGGCCATCGCGAAAGTCAGCGGCTTGTGGTCAACGAACGCGGTGAAACGGCATCCCTCCAGCCAGAACTGGAAGTGGCGAATGGCCAAGTGGAGAGCTAACAACTCCCTGTCGAATGCGCTGTATTTTCGTTCACTATCGCGCAAGGTCCTGCTGAAAAAGGCGAGCGGTTGCCAGGCTCCGGCTACATACTGTTCCACGACCGCCCCTATGGCCACATCTGACGCGTCAGTAGTGAGCGCTATGCGGGCCGTTGGGACTGGATGTGCTAACAATGCAGCGTTTGCCAGGGCTGTTTTGACTTCAGAGAATGCGCGCTCTCGCTCCGGAGACCATTCGATTTTATTTGTGGGTTTTTTGTTTTTTTAGTGCAGCATACAATGGTTGCATGAGTTGCACTGCGCGGGGGAGGAAACGGTTATAAAAATTCACCATTCCCAAAAACTCCTGTAACGCTTTGACCGTTTGTGGCTGGGGAAAATTTGTTACTGCGCGCACTTTGTCAGGCAGAGGAACCGCTCCTTCTGGAGAGACGCGATGCCCCAAAAAATCAATCTGCGTCACCCCGAACTGACACTTCGCTGGGTTGATTATTAACCCGTGCTCTGCCAACCTCCGGAAAACTGCCGTGAGGTGGTTTTCGTGTTCGTCTTCGGACGCGCTGGCTACCAATATGTTGTCCAGGTAGACGAACACGAAGGGGAGATCGCGCAACACCGCGCCCATCATGCGTTGGAACGTCTGCGCCGCGCCTTTAAGCCCAAACTGCATGCGCAAAAACTCGAATAGCCCGAACGGAGTTATTACCGCTGTTTTGGGTATGTCCTCAGCGCGCACTGGGACCTGGTGGTAACCGTGTACCAAGTCTATCTTAGAAAAAACGCGCGCTCCTGCCAAATGAACTGAAAAATCTTGGATGTGCGGGATCGGGTAGCGGTCGTGCGCTGTAGCGTTGTTCAACCTGCGGAAATCACCGCAAGGTTGCCACGAGCCATCAGCTTTCGGGACCATGTGAAGCGGTGAAGCCCATGGGCTTTTTGAACGCCTGATGATGTCCAACTTTTCCAGGTTGGCAAACTCCTCGCGCGCTATGGTCAGTTTAGCTGAATCCAAGCGCCGAGCTTTTGCAAAAACGGGCGGTCCGGTGGTAGTAATAAAATGTTCCACCCCGTGTTTAGCCACGGTCGCCGAAAATGTTGGGACCGTGAGTGCTGGGAACTGAGTGAGGAGTGTGTGGAACTTACCACTTGCAGCTGTGACGTTGGCTTGTGCTGCTGGCGGGGCCACTCGAGCTGTACAGGGAATAGAATAAAAAGAGAGTGCATTAACCAGGCGTCTGTTAGCAAGATCAACCAACAAACCATGTGAGCACAAAAAATCAGCCCCTAACATGTTGAAATTGACTGCAGCTATGACGAAAGTCCACTCGAATGTATGGCTGTGTAGGGACAGAAGCAACGTCCTCTCACCGAAGGTCTTAATCACCGAGCCGCTCGCTGCTGACACCCTGGGACCACTGGAAGGCGCCAGCCGGTCAGCGGAGGAAGGTGTGATGAAACTCAGCTGGGAGCCTGTGTCCACGAGGAAATGCCTCCCCGAGCGCGCATCCCTCAAGTAGAGCAGCTTGTTCTCCTCTCCGAGGGCCGCAGCTGCTACCGACCCCCGGTCTTGGCATTTCCCGAGCGCTTGAAATGGCACGGTGGTATACATTTGCGTGCCCTCTCTGCGAAGCGGTGATGGTAGAAACAAAGGACGTCGTCTGCTCCGTGTTTCCTGGCCCCTGCCGCCGCCGTCGTCGGTGAGTCTGGTACTGCAGCCTCTGGCCCCCTGCCATCTCCGGACGTTGTGCCGAGCTCCGCTGCCGCGGCCGTGGCCGCACGCCGTTTATTGGCGTTGACGAGTCGCTGCACCTCCTGGCCCAGCTCGCGGTAGTCTCATCGGGCCAACAGTGGTGAACTGGCCAGGGTTACTCTCACCGCTGACGGTAGGGTCCTGAGGAAAAGGTGGGTGAAGATGAAGTGATCATCGTCAGAGTCTTTCAACCTCAACAGCTTCTCCATCAGGTCCACAGGCCTGTCGCTTTCAAATTCAGTCAGCGCCAGGAGCCCCTCTGCTCGCTCCTCCGCCGAGGGGGTGAAGTACCGGATGAGTGCAGCCTTCAACGCGCTGTACTTGTCGCTGTCCGGCGGCTGGTTGATCAGGCTCTCCACCCGCTGGGCTGTATGGTTGTCCAGCTTTGCAACCACATGGTAGAACTTTGTGTCGTCTACCGAAATCCTCCGGAGGTTGAACTGCGCCTTGACCGCGTTAAACCAGGAGCGCGGATTGTTCTGCCAGAAGTCTGGTAGCTGAACTGTGGCTGCATTCTTTTGGCTGGCTCCTAACGAGTCTGGCTCGGGAGAATTTCTTCCACTCATGATACGTCTTAGGGTCACCAGTGTGGAGAATGTAGAAATGACGAGGCTGAGTTTATCTCCCGAGTCAGGTTTATTACATTCTCCAACATCATCAAAAACAGAAAAGAGAAAGAATCCCCCAACATCTGTCCCTTTTATACCCCAGGACATCAAAGCACACAGTCACATTGTCTTTTAATCCCAAGTCACAATGCGTCTTCTTCCAGGTCTTCTCACCTCCACCTAAAGTCACTGGTGGTCAGGAAATCCCTTAAGGTCATCTCTTTGCATACAAAAGGCCACATTTCACACCCTCCTGTTATCTCCGAGGAGGTTCAGTCCTTTTGGTCCTCTGAGACGTGAAGCATACAATAAGCATACAGTAATATACATGTGAAGCATATGAAACCCACATATGTGTCCCACAGTCCATTGGATTCAGTGGAGTTGATGTGACTCTGGTATCTATAGTGGCTCTACTGAAACCTAAATGTTGACAGGTATGCATCCTTTACTCGTGAATTCAGGCATACCCGAAAATTTGTCATAACTGCAGAATAATCATCTGCAATAATCATCATTATTATAGTAGATGTAGATTAGTAGATTATAGCTACTATAATAATAACAAGCTACACAATGGTTATTTATTTATTTTTCTGAAGGCATCTCAACCCCCAGGCAACAAAATCCTAAAGTGTGCGCATTCATGGTCAACTTTTCCCCCCACAATAGTCATACCATTGTGAGTTTTAGAAGTGTGTCCCTCGCTGGTCCCTGTAGCAGTACTGGGGCCGTAGGTGGTGGCGGAGGTGGTCGGCCATATTGTCTCTGATACAGCAGAAATCACACACCGGCGACAGTAGGAGCCGAGGATTGCGGCTTTTACGTAAGTCAGCGCACCAGGGATTATTTGGGACGCCCGACTGATTAAGGTGACATATTTTTGCGCCGTTTCTTCTCCACTGTTTTTCTATATCGACTCATTATTATCCTGTGAAAACGAGTTAGCCTAACGTTAGCATGCTAGCAGCTTGGGCCCGCCTAGAGCTGTGAAGTTAGCGACAGTTGCTGCTAACGCTGGCTCCAGCAGGGGCTTAAAGCTCCTACTTCACTCGCTACTCGTATAGCTACTTCATCTACACGTCAACAGCTGGAAGTAGTACACTATAAATCTTTGTTTTGTTATGTGTTTTCGTTTTTTCACAGCTACGTTCCCGTAGCATCGAAATTATGTCGCAAGTATTCGAGTGCGTTCGAATAGAACAGACGATCCGGTCCATCCGAGAGAATCCCTCCTGTGGTCTATTCACGGTGAATTTGACTTTATCTAGTAACATGGAGCTAACAATACATTGCAGATTGCCACTTAGTTAAAATTATTTTGAGACATTTGTCAGACTGGTTTCCAGTAGTTGCGATTAATAGGTCACTCACTGGATGAGCTATTACTAATGCGGGGCTGCCAAAGACTTGTTTGAAGATGTTGGGCTTAGATCTGAACTGCTAAGACCGCGTGTTGTACGATACATATCCACAATGTTAGTCACTATGGATGCTTGTTTGCTAACAACTGTTACAGTCAACCTATGCAAGTATCAACTAAATTGGGATTAATACCAATTAATTTGACAAGTTGGCATACAAAGTTTTTTTTTTTTTTTATGTCTGGCAAGTATGAAGGCATGTCACGTAGCCAGCGTCTCCAATGTATTTGACTCAAATGTTGTATGTTGTGCTGAGCTAAGTGTAGTTTAATGTCAGAACCAGTCAGCAGGTAGTAGTCCCAGTTTACAAATCCAAATTCCAATGAAGTTGGGACGTTGTGTAAAAATTCCCTGGAATTTCCCCATTGTGGGACTAATAAAGGCTTATCTTAATAATAATAATGCATCGATTTTATATAGCGCTTTATCGTATATACTCAAAGACGCTTTACAAATAGGTACATTATTCATTCACTCCAGACAGACAGTGGTAGTGGCAAGCTACTTCTGCAGCCACAGCTGCCCTGGGGCAGGCTGACGGAAACGTGGCAGCCAATCTGCGCCAACGGCCTTTCCGGCCACCACCGAACATTTTTATACATTTATACACATTCATACCCAGTGTTATGGACACTGGAGGCAATGCGGGTGAAGTGTCTTGCCCAGGGACACAACGGCAGGATATCTGGGGAGAGCGGGATTGGAACCGCCAACCATCTGGTTATTAGACGACCTGCTCTACCTCCTGAGCCACTGCTCTAAAATGTAAACAGAATACAATAATATAGATAGATAGGTAGATGTACTTTATTGACCCCAAACTAGGAAATTACAGTGTAACAGCAGCATGGCCGTTGACAACCAAACAACAGAAACACACACGACAGACAAGGGATTACCCATGGAAAGTAAAAACTAACACGACTATAAAACCTATATACATCATATAGCTTAATATATGATGACCTGTATAAACGCATGAATCATCCTATTGCACAAAGGAGGACTATCAGGAGCAGAGTGAAAATGTGATGTACCAGTTAGTCTGTAAGGTGCAGTGTGGCAGCATAGCTATGACCAGAATACAACATCATAGTGAGTTATTGTACAGTGAAATTGCATGTGGCAGGGAAGATTTCCTGTACCTGGCCGTTAGACAATGAAGCTGTAGTAGTCTACTGGAGAAAGTGCTTCACTGTTTATCTAGTGTGTGGTGGAGGGGGTGATCAGGATTGTCCATGATGGATCGCAGTTTATTTAGTGTTCTCCTCTCCACCACTGTCTCAAAGGTTTCCGGTCTGAGACCCAATTACAGAGCCAGCCCTCTTGATAATCTTGTCAAGTCTGTTGGTATCTCTGGCCCTGATACTGCTACCCCAACAGACAGCAGCAAAGAAGATGGCGCTGGCGACAACGGTCTGGTAGAAAAGCTCCAGCATCCTGCTGCACACGTTGAAGAATCTCAGCTTTCTCAGGAAGTAGAGTCTGCTCATCCCCTTCTTGTGCGCAGCATCGGTGTTGGATCTCCAGTCCAACCCGCTGCTGATCCTGACACCCAGATATTTGTAGTCCTCAACCACTCCCACATCCAACCCCCTAATCTGCAGTGGCTGAGGAGGAGCCTTCCTCTTCCTGAGGTCAGTCACCATCCCTCTGGTCTTGCTGACATTCAACCTCAGGTGATTCTGCTCTATCCACTCCACAAATCTGTCTACGAGTGCCCTGTACTCCCCCTCCTCTCCTCCTCTTATACACCACACATTTGCAAATCCTGTTCGACCCATATTCAATTGAATACACTACAAAGACGGGATATTTAATGTTCAAACTGATAAACTTTGTTTTTTTACAAATATTAACTCATTTTGAATTTGATTCTTGGAACATGTTCCAAAAAAGCTGGGACATAGCCATGTTTACCACTGTGTTAAATCACCTTTCCTTTGAACAACACTCGCTAAGCGTTTAGGAACTGAGTACACTAATTGTTGCAGCTTTGTAGGTGGAATTCTTTCCCATTTTGACTTGATGTATGACTTCAGTTGCTCAGGAGTCCAGGGTCTCCATTGTTGTCTTTTGTGCTTCATAATGTGCCACACATTTTCAATGTAGACAGATCTGGACTGTAGGCACGCCAGTGTAGTACCCACACTCTACTACAAAGCCATGCTGCAGAATGTGGCTTGGCATTGTCTTGCTGAAATAAGCAGGGACGTCCCTGAGAAAGACATTACTTTGGTGGCAGCATACAGTGGGGAAAATAAGTATTGAACACGTCAAACATTTTTCTCATTAAACATATTTCTGATGTAGCCATTGACGTGAGATTTTCACCAGATATCGGTAACAAGCTAAGCAATTCATACACACAAAGAAATTAAGGCAACTTTGTTCACAAAACAAGTTATATTTAATGAAGTGGAATAGCACAGGGAATAAGTATTGAACACACTTGGTGAAATTCATTTAATATTTAGTAGAAAAGCCTTTGTTGGTGGTAACAGCTTCGAGACGCCTCCTATATGGACAAACTATTCGCAGGTATTGCTCAGGAGTGATTTTAGCCCATTCTTCCACACAAACACTACTCTCGTTCCATAGATTTTCAGTTGTATTGAGGTCATGTGACTGACTGGGCCATTATAGCCGCTTTATTTTCCTTGTTTGGAGCCAGTTAAGAGTTTCTTTGGCTATGTGTTTGGGATCCTTCTCTTGCTGAAATGTCCACCCTCATTTCATCTTCAGCATCTTGGCAGATGGCAGCAGGTTCCTATCAAGGATGTCTCTGTACTAAGGCTGGGTGATATGAAAAAAATTCCAGTCATGATAAATTTTTTCCATACTGATCGATATCGATATATATTGCGATATGAATCACGTCACTATTTCTGTCAAACTTAAGGGTTCCTTTTTATTTTACTCCTGAGATGTGAAGCTACAACAACATTAATTTTAGATATTTATTTTCTGTCAGAACTTGAATCTGACAAATGTAGCGTAGAACATTACACAACTGTGTTTCAAATAATTATAAAACATAAAATAATTATATAACATAAAATGGTAAATATTTTATAATATTCTGCTCATCAACTTACCAATAGCTGAGTGAAGTACATGCCCAAAGCCCTGCAGCCGTGTCCACTTGTTTAGTGATGTGGCCTTTACTATATTTGTCCCACTGTCTGTTGTGATGCAGACTTATTTGTCTTCACTCAGTCTCCAGGATGCAAGTGCTTCAGTCAGTCCTAAAGCAATGCCTTCACCTGTATGGTCTTCAGGAAAGTTTGAAGACATTTACTTTTGAAATTCTAATCTTGATCAGTGAAGTGGGCAGTGAGGCTCTTACATGGTTCAGATGTGCGACTTGACCACAAATCTGATGTAGTAGTGAAATATGGCACACTTGGCAGCTCATTTTCAGCAGTTTCCCTACATTCCTTCTACAGCTGTGGAAGTGCCTTCTGAGAGAGAAATACAGTGGGGTAAAAAAGTATTTAGTCAGCCACCAATTGTGCAAGTTCTCCCACTTAAAAGATGAGAGAGGCCTCCAATTTTCATCATAGGTATACCTCAACTATGAGAGACAAAATGAGAAAAAAAATCCAGAAAATCACATTGTCTGATTTTTAAAGAATTTATTTGCAAATTATCGTTATCGTTTTATCACCCAGCCCTACTCTGTACGTTTGTCCATTCATCTTTCCTTCAATTATATGAAGTCTGTCTGTGTCGTGTACTGAAAAACACCCCCTCACCATGATGGGATTTGCAGTGCCATTTCTCCTCCAAACATGCTGTGTTTTGGCATCCAAAAAGTTCAATTTTGGTCTCATCTGACCAGACTATATTCTCCCAGTATTTTACTGGCATGCCCAAATTTGGCCCGCCACGAGTAAACCAGCAACAAATCGGCCTGACGGGATTCCTAAAAAACACAGAAATACTTGTTTTTTTGAAAAAAATGAGTTTTTTTGCAAAATATCCTAGTTGAAATCATGAAGAGGCTATTCCATGCTTCAAACAACAGTGTGGGAGATTTTAAAACTGTAAACTTTGTACAGTGGTACCTCTACTTACGAATTTAATTCGTTCCGGAAGAATTCTCGTAACGTGAAAAATTCGTAAGTAGAGGCGCGTTTTACATGTAAATGCCGTAATCCGTTCCAAGCCCCCAAAATTCGGGCATAAATTTTTTATAAATCGTAAAAACGCATCAAAACATGTAACAAATACATGTTACAATTAGATTACTGCACAATAAACATAAAATGAGAGAAAGAATAATAAAAGAGAATAATAAAAGAGAAAGAATAATAAAAATTATGTTCATTTACCCTTTAACTGCTATCGTCGTCGACGTCGTCACCTTTTTTTTTTTTTTTTTTGTTACTTATTTGTACCCGTAGGTAGACTTGGTTTGCAGTCTGGTGACAAGCCACCGGCTGCTGGTCGCTGCGTGCGCGAGCGCCCTAAACCTACATGTTTTTGGTGTGCGGGAGGAAACCGGAGAAATCCCGGAGTAAACCCGCGCAACACGGGGAGAACATGCAAACTCCACACAGCTCACTGTTGGTCGGGGGCTGGGATCGAACCCACGATCTCATGATCCCCGCGGTCCCCCGGCCGAGGGTAAAACTGTGCTGCCACAGTGCTAAACCACTGCGCCACCGTGCAGCCAACCTTTTGCATTCTTTGGTTCATGTTCTGATCCAAGGACGTTTGCTTTTGTCGGCTTGTAAGTGCTTTGTTTTGTTTTAATACCGTGCTGATCGTTGATGTATTATGGCCATATTCTTTGGCGAGATCAACCAAACGCATAAAGTTTTGGAAAAAAAAAAAAACTTCGTGGCCAATGGGATACCAGGAAGATGCTAGGCGATAGCCAATGGCAGAGCAGCTACAGGTATGTTTACGTTCGGTAAACTACGGAAGCTGCGAGGAGCGCGTACTTTTTTGCCTTTCGTATCCTGAAATTTCGTTCGTAACTAGAGGCAATATTTTCCCGTTGAGGCGTCTCGTAACCTGAAAATTCCGTATGTAGAGACGTTCGTAAGTAGAGGTACCACTGTATTTGAAATAGAATAGTCAGTAGACAATCCTTGGAAACTTCGAACCTGATTTTCTCAGAAGTAGTTTGAGAGGTGCTAGCATTCAAATGGCCACATCTTCTTCAAATCTTTTCAGATTTCCATGTGTTAGACATCATTGGGAAGCTTAGATTCCACACTTCTAGAATCTGCAAATAACTCAGAATACCCTTTGGGAGACTTGTTCTTGATTTTTCCATGGCTGGTCACAAATGTTGTGCAGCAAACTTTAAACAAGCTTCAACATGCTTTTTTGTCAGCAATGGAGTCTTGGCAAGGTGAGCGGGCATAGAACCCATGTCGGTTGAGTGCGTTACTTGTTTTCTTTAAAACAGCAGTACCTGCCAACTCCAGGTCTTTCCGGAGCTCTCCACGAGTGGTCTTTGGCTCTTGGATAACTCTTCTGATAATTCTTTTGACTTCTTTGTCAGAAATCTTGTGAGAAGGTCCAGGTTGTGGCTGGTTTATGGTAAAATGATGTTCTTTCCACTTCCGAATGATGTGCTCACTGGAACATTCAGCAGTTTAGAAATGCACCTGTAACCAGTGCCATCATGATTAGGGCTGGGTATCATCACCAATTTGCAGAATTGATTTGATTCTGATTCTTGAGGTTCTGAATCGATTCAGTTTTTACCCGATCCTGATTTAGTCAGGGAAATTACCATTTTAATAGCATTTTACTTGCCAGGGAAAAAAATTCTTAGAGACACTGCAAGTTGTACCAGGAATACTCTTAACTTTGTCAAGACATAAATTATCACATGAAGAACTGACCCAAAATCAGTTACAATAATGCACTTTTTATCAGTTAACTTGTGATTTCACAAAATACTAGCAAGTGCTTTCTTTAGTGCAAAAGATGTGTAGTGTAGGGCTGCAACTAAAGATTATTTTAGTTGTTGACTAATCTAACGACGATTTTTTTTTTTTTCAACTGGTCACGTTTATTTTTCTCATGTCCACCATCTCTGCTTCTTGTTGGGGCTGCATATTTTACCTCAGCCGCTGTTTAATACCTCTTAGTGTTCCATCTCCTGTGAGCGGGAGGCATTTAAATGCCATTTTGTCTCAGTTGGACACAGTGTAACTAATATTCAGAATGAGGGCTAATACAGTGATCCCTCACTTATCGCGGTTAATGGGTTCCAGAACCGACCGCGAAAAGTGAAAAACCGCGAAGTAGCGTCACCCCTAATGACGTCACCCATAAATAATACGTACGTTCATTCTCTCACTCTCTCTCATATGATACGTGTGTGTGTGTGTGTGTGTAAGTGTACATACATACGTAGATGTAAATAAAGTGTACATAAATATGTTTTTAGAACTCTTTTATTCTTATAACAAGATACGTAACTCAAGATGAAGATGATTTACTGCACAGGTTAATGAGAGCTTTACTGCTCCTCAGGTGACGCCTCATCGTCAGGTGCTAGAGGCGCAGCATCGTCGAGGGCAGCTGCAGGAGGCGGCGTAGTGGCTCGACGGGAAGACTATTTCGCACAAAATGGCACAAGAGAACAGCAAAAAGTTCCACGCGACGAGACTAAGCAACACGAGCAATAAAGAGCAATGAATGCGGTCTTCCTTCGCTGCATGGCCGTTCGGCAGGGAGAGAAGGTGGGTGAAACGTCTCGGCCAATCAGCTTGCGGGGTGAAACGTCTCGGCCAATCAGCTTGCGAGATTTCCGAGCCGAGCCAACATGAGAACAGCGAAGAGAGAGGTGGATTTTTGAGTTGTGCGGGCTCTCCATGTTGATACCTGATGGTCTAATGTAGTCTCCCTGCCTTCTGCTAGTGTCCGCCCATTATTTCTCAATTTTGAATTTTTGATGAATATTTTTGAAAAATCCGCGATGCACTGAGGGCGAGAAAGGTGAAGCGCGAAGTAGCGAGGGATCACTGTATTAACAAAGATGAAAAACCGATAGCGACTCCTGCAATTCAGTCACTGCATTCAACACGTTAGCTATGACAGCTCAACCCTCAACAACCAGAGAGCTCATTGTCAAACAGGTAAACTAACATTAACAGCACATACTAACAGTATTGTCATTTTTCTAAAGCTTGAAACAGTTGGCCATTGAAAATAAGCGGCGCTAACGTTTTTTACTCGCTAAAACTTACCCTTGCAGGCAGTAATGTGGCTCCCGGGACTCCCTGTGAATTAAGGCTAAAATGTCCGTATTTTAGCCTAGCACGTTAGCTGGTAACAGGCTTTGCTCTAGGTAGGTTCTGCAGCCAGACACGGAGCACACTGTTGTGTGGGGATTTGACATTTGGGGCTTGCGATAGCCGGGGCCGGGGGATTGAGGGTGATGATGTCAGGCGGGCTACAGCCAGTGTATATATTGTGCTGTGTTCTATGATAAAGGCAGTTTGATGTTCAGTTCAACACGGCTCCGGTCCCATGTTATTCAGACATAACATTTTGCCGACAAGAATAAACCATGGGAGCATGTATTAAACCGCCATCTCCATTTTTACAGTCTCCGGGTATGCCAACTATACCATGGTGCCGCTGGCGGGAGACGTTCAAGGTGTATGTTGCTGTGACCAGCCTGAGTGGCGCCGACGAAGAGAGACGGAGGAGCCTACTCGTTCACTGTCTCGGTGAGGAGGGCCAACGGATATTTTTCGCGCTGGGTGGCAAGGGCTCACTGAAGGAATGTTTGGACTTAATGGACTATTTCTTTAGGGACCATTCCAACACCACGGTGTGAAGATATAAATTCTTTGACCGCAGACAACGAGCTGGTGAGTCCACCCAGTGCTTTATTATGGAACTCCATAGCCTAGCAAGAAAGTGCGCCTTCGGGCCGATTGAGGAGGAATTAGTCCGGGACAAGCTGGCACACGGTACGAGCAACAAGTGGTTAAAAGACAAGCTAACGCCAGTGTTTCCTCTGGCTTAAAGACCCTGGCGCGGTGGCTACATATTTTTCCGGGGGGACCCATATGTATGAATTTGTTAATTTTATACTATTTCTTTCTTTTTTTTAAAAATTTTGCTCAGTAACTTTGCATATAATAATAATAATGCATCTGATTTATATAGTGCTTTATCATAGACAGACGCTTTTTACAGATACATTATTCATTCACTCCAGACCAGGGGTCTCAAACTCGCGGCCCCCCTATTTGTGGCCCCTTACTTGACATCAAAGTTTAGAGTTAGTGCGGCCCGCGCGTTTCTCTTTTTTCACAAGCACCTTTTTGCCGAGCCGAAGAACAATTTTCTGATAGTTTTCTACTTTTCTCTGTAAATTTATCTAAATTTGCAACCATTTTCCTCAAATTTGTAATTTCCTCTTGTAAAATTGACTTTTTTTGTACATTTGAAACTTTATTACAAATTTGTGGATTATTTTATGGTTTATTTTTGTCTGTTTTGTAAAATAAAATGACTTTTTTAAATAAATTTGAAACGGACTGTGGTGTTTTTTTTTTTAACTTTTTCGTTGTAGCAATTTATATTTTTGACCATAACTTTGCAGTCAGAACAGAACAATAATTTAACGCTCATTACAAAGAAAAAAATTAATAAAATTGTATTTAATGATTTAAATTAACTTAAATAACCAAGGATGCCATTATTTCTGTTATAATATTTCTATATATTTATAGTTTTTTTTTTTTTTTTTGAGAAATCTCCTCACCACCAAGAAAAACCTCCCTTATTTTGAAATCCAAATGCTGGCACATTTAGTTTGTCTGAAGGCTGCTGATGGATTAAAGTCATTGACTTCGTGAATTTTGGTCATCTTAACTTGCCAGGTACATAATTGGGAACATAACTTAATATTGTAGTGGCTGGTGAAATATATTCTCAGCAATTCATCAGTCCCCCTTGCCTTTCCCTTCATATGAAGCCGGCTGCATATGAATTCTAACCACATCTCTTAGCTAAGCGACTCTTCCATTATTGCTCCCATTTCCAGTGGGATAAAACCATGATAAATGCCTCCAGTGCTTACATACCTCTTATGATTTTTTTTTCTGCATTTAAAGTACTTTAATAAACTCATGTTTCTGTTGGACAGTCAAGCCTTATTATGCTGCATTTCCCCTCTAGTCCACCTTGGTCCGTGTACACTTTGAGCAAGCCCGGCATGCACGCGGTGCTGTACATGCTCACTTTTTTCATTTACCCAGGCCAAGCGGTTGACGCATGCACACAACCATCATTTGAGGTTTCACTCCCACCTGATCGGTAGCGCCAAGGCGCTGACGTGCCAGGATTTTCACCAACAAAGAAACGGCAGACTTCTTCACAAATTTTCGCTTCAAATAGAGTCCATTTCTGCAGTTTGACTTCCCGGTTTTCACTCCTTTTCCACGAAGATGCTGCTGCCGCTAGCAAGACACTGCCTGCTGACTGACTGGAAAGCTTGCGTGGGCGGGGCATTTCTAAACTCCACGCGGATGACGGCCATGCACGTTGTTCGTGTGCGCGCTTGCGGAAGGTCATTGCTTCATATATTTTTCTTAAATTCATATCTCCTTGTTGGCGTGGTGGTAATATTTCTGGCAAGGCGGCCCACCACCAAGAAATGTTACGAGGAAACCCTGTAACGCTGACTATGGACGTCCTCATGCTGGAGAAAGTGGTTGAACTGACTAGGCAGATAGAGTCCACTGCCCAGCTAGGCCTGCCAGTGCTAGCTAAAAAGAACTTAGCCACCCAAGTTCTCCCTCCACGTCTGGCCGCTAGCAACGTAGCTAACACTTCGAGGTGGACCTCCTAAAGGTGGCGGACTGTAGCGCAAGCAGGAGTGGGGGCAAGGGGTCTGTATGACGGCTATGGTTTCCTTTGTTACCGGGCGGGCTCGTCCACCTGCCCCGCCAGAGGGAAGAAGTGCTATAACTGCGGCCGTTCTAATCACTGGGCCAGGGCCTGCACCACCACTAGCAAACCATCGGTGGCTGAGCCTGAAAGCATGACACAGGTGTGTGTGGTAGGTGCCAAGAAGGGACCATTAAAGTGGTACATCCTGCAGCTGGATGGAGTTGATGTGCCGACATCTTTTGCACTAAAGAAAGCACTTGCTAGTATTTTGTGAAATCACAAGTTAACTGATAAAAAGTGCATTATTGTAACTGATTTTGGGTCAGTTCTTCATGTGATAATTTATGTCTTGACAAAGTTAAGAGTATTCCTGGTACAACTTGCAGTGTCTCTAAGAATTTTTTTCCCTGGCAAGTAAAATGCTATTAAAATGGTAATTTCCCTGACTAAATCAGGATCGGGTAAAAACTGAATCGATTCAGAACCTCAAGAATCAGAATCAAATCAATTCTGCAAATTGGTGATGATACCCAGCCCTAATCATGATGGCACTGGTTACAGGTGCATTTCTAAACTGCTGAATGTTCCAGTGAGCACATCATTCGGAAGTGGAAAGAACATCATTTTACCATAAACCAGCCACAACCTGGACCTTCTCACAAGATTTCTGACAAAGAAGTCAAAAGAATTATCAGAAGAGTTATCCAAGAGCCAAAGACCACTCGTGGAGAGCTCCGGAAAGACCTGGAGTTGGCAGGTACTGCTGTTTTAAAGAAAACAAGTAACGCACTCAACCGACATGGGTTCTATGCCCGCTCACCTTGCCAAGACTCCATTGCTGACAAAAAAAGCATGTTGAAGCTTGTTTAAAGTTTGCTGCACAACATTTGTGACCAGCCATGGAAAAATCAAGAACAAGTCTCCCAAAGGGTATTCTGAGTTATTTGCAGATTCTAGAAGTGTGGAATCTAAGCTTCCCAATGATGTCTAACACATGGAAATCTGAAAAGATTTGAAGAAGATGTGGCCATTTGAATGCTAGCACCTCTCAAACTACTTCTGAGAAAATCAGGTTCGAAGTTTCCAAGGATTGTCTACTGACTATTCTATTTCAAATACAGTGGTACCTCTACTTACGAACGTCTCTACATACGGAATTTTCAGGTTACGAGACGCCTCAACGGCATTGATAAGACTTTTCCTGGGCAAAACCATCAATGCAGGGGCAGTGAAAATGTTTGAGTATGGTCACACTGAAATTGAAATGGCGGGCACAGTCAGCTTCTCAGTGAAATGTGGGTTAAAGATCGTTCCCACGTTCACCTTCCAGGTTTTGCGCCAGGGGGCCGACTTGCTGGGAATTGACCTGCTGGGTGAATTGGGATTCTCCATCACTGACCCAGAGGGCTCAATGGTGCTGACGGTGTTCCCCGAATGGCATGTCCGCTGGCCGGCGTTGTTGGTGGGCCTTAGATGCATCAAGGCATTCTACCACTGCCTGCTCATCGACCCAAGCGTGACACCGAAAATCCAACCATTATGGTGGCTTCCCCTCACTCTGCGGGAGGATGTTACAGTGGAACTGAACAGACTGCTCAAAGTTGGCATCATTGAGAGCGTGGACGCTTCACCCTGGATATCGAACATTATTGTGGCCAGAAGACGGGCGGCATCCGGCCGTGTATTGACCTTAGGATGGTGAATAAGGCGATTGTGCCAGACAAATACCCGCTCCCTACAATGGAAGAACTTACCGCAACATTCAGCAGCTCAAGGGTATTCACAAAGCTGGATCTCCGCCAGGGTTACCTGCAGGTGCCTCTTCACCCAGCCAGCAGGAACCTGACAGCGTTCGTGACCCTCAGTTAACATACAGTTAACACCTGCATGCCTTTTGGTCTGAGATCAGCACCTAGCTGCTTTTAGAAGATCGTGTCCACGATTCTGGCCGGCCTCAAGAGTGTAGTGGTGTACCTGGATGACATCGTGGTTCATGGCGCATCACAGGAAGAGCACGATGGTCGTTTGGGACGAGTGATGGAGGTGCTACAGGATCATGGAGTCACATTGAATGGTGAAAAGTGCATTTTCGTGGTGGATTCCCATCGAGTTTGTGGGATTCTCGCTGGAGGCCAATGGTCTGAGGCCCCTGCACTCAAACATGGAGGTGGTTCTGCGTGTCCTGAATCCCACGGCACCCGCACAAATTTCCTTGTTCTTGGGCATGGAGAACTTTTACGGACGTTTTATTCCCCATTATTCAGAGACAGTCAAACCACTCCGGACTCTTCTGAAACAGGATGCACTGTGGCAGTGGACCTCGGCCCGCTCGGCGGCGGTTGCTAGGCTGAAGTCACAACTCTCCTCCTCTCCAGTGTTGGCTCACTTTGATCCAAAATGGCCAACTTCTGTGACCTGTGATGCGTCTGGTTCGGCGGTGGGGGCAGTTATGTCTCAGGTGCAAGACGGTACCGAGTGCCCAGTGGGATTCGCGTCGAGGTCTCTTTCCGCAGCTGAACAGAAGTATGCCATGGGTGAGAGGGAGGCACTTGCCTGTGTCTGAGCGTGTGAACGGTGTCATATCTATCTCTATGGGTGCCACTTCACCCTGCGAATGGACCACCGGGCGCTGACAACACTGCTGGAGACGATGGGCTCGGGACACAGGCCTTTACGGATCCACAGGTGGACGGAGCGGCTGAGAGCCTGCAACTTTACTACCCAGTTCACTCCTGGAAAAGAGAACGTAATGGCGGACCTCCTGTCCCATGCCACAACCAACACCGCACAACCAGATGACGATGGTGACGACCCCACGGAGGCGGATCTGTCAACATGCTGCACGGACCTCTCTGGGACATGGTATTCCTCCAGGAGCTCCTTACAGAATCGGAACGGGATCCCACGTTGTCACATCTGTGGTCAGTCATCAGGGAGGGTTGGTCCGCGAAAGTACAGGGTGAGCTGGCACCTTTTCACCGATTTAGGGACGAATTGAGCTGTTGTAACAGTGTGTGTGTGGTGAGGGGACACTGCACGTTGATCCCGGAGTCTCTGAGATCACGAGTTCTGGTGATGCTCCACAAGGGTCACCTGGGCGTGGTCAGGGTGAAGCAGCGTTGCAGGGATTCAGTTTGGTGGCCTGGTACTGATGGGGACATTGAAACCATGGTAAAGAACTGTGTCCCGTGCTTGGAGAGCGGAAGGACTGGCAGACCACCTCCCCCACCCCTGCAACCATTACTGTACCCAGAGGGCCCTTGGAAGCACATCGAATTAGACATCTGCGGCGAACTGCATACAGCACCCCTGAACAGCTGGTTTTTGCTTGTGGTTTATGATCTGTTCTCTAAATGGCCGGAGGTGTTGCCCACTAATTCAGTTACGATGGATGTGGTTACAGGTTTCCTCTCGTCACTGTTCGCCAGATGGGGGGTCCTGGATGCTATCACTACAGACAATGGCCCACAGTTCACCTCTGGGGGGTTTGAGGAGTTTTTGGGTGTTAGGGGCGTGGGACACATCAAAAACGCATTCTATCACCCCCAAGCCAATGGGGGTGTAGAGCGTTTCAACAAGACTCTGAAAAACGGGCTGAGAGCTCATTTGGCAGACAGCTTCATGTTCCCTGAAGCCCTCCAGAGCACACTCCTCCACTACAGGGCAACGGCCCAGGCCACGACAGGGTGTTCCCTGGCGAAACTCATGCTGGGGCGTGAACTCCACCTGCCCCTGGACCGACTGAGGCCACCCACGACCTCTTCGCCGGGGAACACAGATCCCCCACGAGACCGGGTCGCTGCCCAACAACAGAAGATGAAACGACGGTTCGACAGGAAGTACAGGGCGAAGGCCCATGGACTCGAGGTGTTGGACCGGGTCTGAATTAAACATCCCAACCGCACACACAAACTGCAGCCTTTCTGGACGGGACCCCTACAGATCGTGAGGTGGCGGGGCCGCGACACGTTCAAGCTATCAGATGGATCACGGTAGCGCTCCAGCTGACTCAGGAAATCGTTGCCCGCGCAGAGTCCAGGAGCTGCAGCAGAGCGGACTGGTGTGGGATGGGACTCATCTGATGTGGGTGTTAGGGACTCGCAGGTGCGGCTGACGGAGCCTGGAGCAGGTTCCCCTTCTGTGGGGTGCTTGGCTAAGACGCGTCAGAGGCCCAAATGTCTGGATGACTATGTCCTGAAAGCAGTGCTAGCCAATGCTTGTTGGGAATGGGTGGCAGAATAATCCGCCCCAACATGGGTGGGTGTCCTGGTAACCTACCCAGGCACCCATTTAGTTGATTAGTTTTACTGTTCTGTGTGTTGTTTTTTTTTGTTTTTTTTTAAAAAGTCCATGTTACATGTGTTGTAAGGGGTCTCCATGTTTTGTAAGGGGGTGGAATGTTGTGTGGGGATTTGACATTTGGGGCTTGCCGGGGGCCTTGAGGGTGATGACGTCAGGCGGGCTACAGCCAGTGTAGTATATATTGTGCTGTGTTCTATAACAAAGGCAGTTTGGTGTTCAGTTCAACATGGCTCCAGTCCCATGTTATTCAGACATAACCCACACGTTAACACAACAGTGGGTCTTTATTCTCCTTTCTCTGTGTTGGAGAGACACATACAGCCGCTTCAGGCTTAAACTCTGTAACAGCTGCAAAAACAAAATGCGACACACGCTTCGCCATGCTGTGCTCCACTTCTTCTTCGTTGGAAATCGTTCACGCATGCCGGACAACAGAGGCACTACTGCCCTCAGCAGTTCCGGTTAGATGGATCTTGCTCCTGCTGGGTACAGCTGAACCACGGCATGCATATAAACTTTATAATTAAACGATTTGTTGACAAAAATATTTGTTGACAAATTTTTGTTGACGTTAGCGATAACATCGACTAATCGTTTCAGTCCTAGTGTAGTGTCAAGTAGGGTTGTGCGATATGATGATATATATTGGATGACGATATAAAAAGTCAATCGTTTTATAGAATACTCTTATCGTTTATATTGAGATTTAAAATACACAAACTCGCATTTCTTCAGCAAAGCTCTTCACGCACTACTTGTCAGCTCCCCGCCTCTCTCCTGCAGTGTGTGCAGTGGAACAGGCGTGTGGTGGGTGGCTAGGCTTCAGTCCGGTGGTTGCTAACTCCAAACTACTGGTTTGGTCAAATAAATGCTACTCCTGTTTGCCAGGGATATGGGACTGTTTTTCATTGTGGTGCATCAGAGAGGATCGTCCGCTAACCTCGTTTTAATAGGAGGTAAGTAACGTTAACACCATGTCTTAATTATAAAATGACAAATGCTAAATGACGGTACTAAGTTGTGCTAATAGGAAATATTAGTGTATCAGACCATTGTTTTCTTTCTTTCTTTATTTTATTTAATATGGACATAACAAATTACATTAGTACAATCACAAGGAGAGACCAGATGTTTTGCATAGGTGTATATAGCACAAGTGCTAATTCTCAACACCAGTCCATAGGTTTCTTTGGTTTAAATTACTGCTGAATTTCTTAGTTTTGTCTGAAACAAATTATTAAAGCTGCAAAAGTGCATGATGGTGGCACATGCATGCAAAATAAATTAAAATGGGTCAGAGGAGCAAGTTGGCTTTTAATGTAATTTATTTGATTTCTATTTTAATTAGTCAAGTAGCAATAATGAGTAAAGTTAAAGCCCATTCAGACGGCCACTGTTTGGTCCAGACCAAAGGACCAAACATGGCTTCTGCGGGTAGTTTGGTTTGTTTGGTGCCATCTGAACGTGCGTTGGAACTCTGGTGCGCACCAAACAAGTGAAGTCTGGACCCCCTGAAAACAGTGGTCTTGATTCTCTTGCAAATGAAGTCTGGTGCGCTTCGCTTGCAGTGTGAATCCAGACGTATCCAGCAGACTGAAGGGCGGAAGTGCCCCTCGGCATTTGTGTAACCATAGCAACACATAGTCTGAGAAGAGGAAGTGACATTTACTGTTGTATGTTTTGGGTAGAAAATAACAATAAAGACAACCGTGCGAATCCCAGAAATCCTTTTACTGGTGAAAGGCGTGGCGAAAAGTTAAAAATGTCTCATTTGTGGCGGACAAACAACCTGGCTGAAGGGAATGGATTTTCTTTTTTGGTCCTGGCCAATCGATGAGTCTGATTTTTCTTCTTCGCCAAGAGTTTTTCTTCCTGGTCAGTGGTGGTCTTGGCTACAGCGCCCCAATCGAGCAGTTGTTGTAACTGCGTGACGTTGTCCAGGCAGTTTGGTCCGCTGCAGTGTGTATGCAAGCTAAACGAAAGTGTGAAAATTCTCAACATTCCCCACCTAGTCGAACAGAGACCCCCGGACTGTCCTGGTCTGAATGCAGCCTTAAAGTCATCACGTGTATTTTGTTGCATTACCTTTTGTGTCTTTGATTTTCAGATCAAGACCAATCTGAAATATTTTTACTAAGAAGCAAACAGGTTAAATCAGGCCAGAATGGCATCTTCAGGCTGCAGCTCCACACTTAAATTTTCATTGATTTAAACTAACAGCTAATTTATAGCTGTAGATAGCAGTGATGGACAATTTTCTCATTTTCAGACATTTTTTTTGTTGTGTGGAGTCTTTTTTTTTTTTTTTTTTTGTTACTCTCCTCTGGCTCAGGAAATATTTAACTTACTGATGTTTACTTTTTATTCATTTGATATGATTTAGAAGAAAAACTTCAAATTTTTGAGAATCAAGTCTCAAATGCACATTAAAAACTAACACTGCAAAATTATGAGGGGGGGAAAAAGTGTATGGAAAAAAAAAACTAAAAAAAACAGATGGTCTTTTTTATGTGATTTAATAAACTGTAGAATTTACAGAAATGTACATTGTGATATATATCGTTATCATGATATAAGATTACTTATATTGTGATATGAAATTTTGGTCATATCGCACAGCCCTAGTGTCAAGTTAACAGCCCAGAGTAAGTAAACAAATTCAATGTATGAAGCATGTATACATAATCTCACTGTATTTCAGTCCCTCCAGGATTTCGTCGACTGTTTTTGTGATTGTTGCAGCCCAAAAAGCCTGAATTTGTGGGAGCTTTTCCAAAAAGTTGCGGTAAAAGTTGCAACATTTTTTTAGAGGTAGTTTTGCACTGAAAATTGTGTGAGGAAGTACAGATTTTAAAGTAGCTGCTTTTTCCTTAGTATGTAACACCACAAGAAAAGCACAGGATTGCCAAAAAAATTCCTGTTAAACAGTGATTTATTTAGAATTAAATGCTCGGTAAAATTGTCCAAAAAATGACCAACATTGTATTCTTGCTGAGAACTTAAATGAAAAAGATACATAAAAGAATTAGCTATGACAGCCATTATAAATTGCATTGAATGCATGCTAGGGTAAGGAGCAAATTATGGCAGCACTTTCTTGAATCTTGAATTTGAAAACTAAGACCCCTGAAAATTCTGAGGTCTTCTATGCTAAAATCCACAATGAAGCAGGCAGGGATGGCTCCTCCACTGACAACCTCTTGCCTTCAGAACGTCTCAGTACAGGATGGATCTTGGAGTGGCAACCCGGTCTTTGCAGATCTTAAGGGGATATAAAAGGAGAATAAATATATTTCGAAGTAAAATTAATCATATTTTTTTTTAATCCCCACACAACTGTAGGGTTTAATAATTTAGTTTCTTTATTTTTTTGTTTATATTTTAATTATAAATTCACCTTCAGTTTTTGAAAAGGGTTTCATTTTCTGGGAAGATGTGTTCATTTCAGTTTAGTTCTGTTAAGTAAAGATGGCTTGTTGTACTGCAACCTTTATTAATTCTGCCATTTTTATTTTATTGTGATTTTTATTATTGTCTTCAAATCTCTCACTTAAGTGCTAGACGTACATAATTAAATGTGCCATGCAATACAAACGTTACTTGAAGGCAGCTGCCTCTATCATAAAGCCCTGAAATGCCGACTAAAACACATCCAACATCCATCCATCCATCTTCTACCGCTTTTCCGGAGGTCTGGGTCGCAGAGGCAGCAGTTCAAGCAGAGAAGCCCAGACTTCCCTCTCCCCAGCCACCTGCTCCAGCTCTTCAGAGAAGATACCAAGGCATTCCCAGACCAGCTGGAAGACATAGTCTCTCCACCGAGTCCTGGGTCTGCCCCGGGGTCTCCTCCCAGTGGGATGTGCCCGAAACACCTCAAGTGGGAGGCGTCCAGGAGGCATCCTAATCAGATGCCCATACCACCTCAACTGACTCCTTTCAATGTGGAGGAGCAGTGGTTCTACTCTGAGCCTCTCAGAACACGTCCAACATTTTCATTATATTGTAATCTCATAAAATATGCCTTTATTCTGCATCTATTTACAGCGCTTAACCAACAGTTAACTACTGTATCCATAGTTTTAAAAGAAAACACCATCATGCTGGTTGAATTACTAATTTACAACACAAGTGTTAAACTACAGTATGTTGTACTTACAGTCTCAGCAGCTCTAACAATCTCCCTTCTCTGTCTGGGTCTGTTCGCACGTTTCAGCCAGTCTCAGTGTATGTTTATCAATTGTCAACTTTTGCAGCAGGAGCAAGTTCCATTTCAGCCACAGCCGCCACACTTATATCCCCACTTTATGAAAAATATTCGGAAACTGTTGAGGGTAGTGTTTATTGTGACTTTTGTTGATAAATTAAGACACGCACGTCGACAACTGCTCTCATCGACAACTCCTCTCACGTAAACACGGAAGTAAAGACATGAGCATGCACTGCAGGGAACTCTCCCAGATGTTCAGAAGTAAAAAGCATCATATTAAAAGATTGAGCTGCGGATTTTGTAGATCGTTATTGGCTCGATCAAAGGTAGATCGATTGGAATCAACCTTTTGAACCCACCCCTAATCATTGTTTTGCAACAATAAGGTTGCGAAGGTCAAGAGAGAGCTCTTTGCTTCTACCCATCATGAGTTTTTTGTGGTGTGACAATCTGATATTCAGACCTTTTTAAAGGCTATCAGTCAGGACTTAACCAGCTGAAATTAATTTGCAGTGATGTGGGATGGGATGGCTTCCTAAATTCTGATGGATTTCAGCTGGTTCCTTGGCTTCCTGTGCTTTTTTGCATTGCTTTTTTGTCATGTGTTCAATACTTATTCCCTGTGTCATTCCACTTTATTAAATATAACTCATTTTGTGAACACAGTTGCCTTGATTTATTTACACTAGTGCATACCTGTGCATGCCCGTGCATGCCCGTAGAAACCAAGTATAAGCAAGTATTTCTGCATGCCCGTAGAAAGCAGGTGTAAGCAAGCACGTCAGCACTCGTTCAGTGATGCCTGCCTTTGATTTTTGGTGGTGTCATAGTGAGTCCTGTGATCTTTGATGTCATAGCGACTCCTATGATGGCTGCATTTGATCTTTGATGGTGTCATAGCGAGTCCTGTGATCTTTGCTGATATCATAGCGAGTCCTATGATCATGAGTGATGCCTGTGTTTGATCTTTGATGTCATAGCGAGTCCTATGACCGTGAGTGATGACTGCCTTTGATGTCATAGCGAGTCCTATGATCTTTGATGATGTCATAGCGACTCCTATGATGGCTGCATTTGATCTTTGATGGTGTCATAGCGAGTTCTATGATCTTTGCTGATATCATAGCGAGTCCTATGATCGTGAGTGATGTCTGTGTTTGATCTTTGATGATGTCTTAGCGAGTCCTATGATCGTGAATGATGCCTGCCTTTGTTACTTAGGAACATCATAGGACATTTCACACATAAGGAGTCGTTACATAGGAACATCATAGGACATCATGCAGACATCATAGGAACGTCATAGGCGGTCCTTTGATCTTTGGCCGTGAGATTTTGTGAATTTATAGTGATGTATGAATAAGTGATGATATAGAGTAAAGTACGAGGAGACGAAGAAGAGTGATGTCGGAAGATAGAGTTGAGGTTTGATTGGACACAGCAATGAGGAAAGAAGGACTACAGCTCCTGACCAGATAGAGTGATGATATAGAGTGAAGTACGTGGCGGTAATGCACCTGTGGGCTGGTTGCCAGCCGCCAATCAAATCTAAAAGAAGAAGAAGAAACTTGGGTTGATACTGATATCTGGTGAAAATCTCAGGTCAGTGGCTTCATCAGAAATGTTTAATAAGAAAAAAGTTGATGTGCTCAATACTTACTTTCCCTGCTGTACGGGGGGGTGAAAAGTTCCTTGGCTGACCATGATGCAGTGGTCAAATGTGACCGAATGTGGTTTATTTTTGAGCATATTCTCTCTTTCGGTCCAAACACTTTTTTCATTGGTGTTGCAGCGCTTGGATCCCTATGGTATAGAAGCTCTCTTCTTGATCCTCAAAGATGCAACTCCTCCTTAGTCAACCTATGAACTTTTCAGCCCCCCCTTCGTATGTTGCTCCAAAACCTGTATGTGCCGTCCATCTTCTTCCGCTTATCTGGGGGTCCGGGTCACAGGGGCAGCAGTCAACAGAGTAGCCCAGACTGCCGTCCAGTTCACATAGCAACATGATCTCAATGAACCCTCCAGCAGGTGGTGAGCCCACAGGAGGACCTGTAATATACCACTCAGCATTAATGGTTCCTTCACAGATGTGCCAAGTTAAGTCAAGCCATGGGTGTTAACACACCCCCATACCATCACAGATGCTGGCTTTTGAACTTTGCATTGATAGAATCTGGATGTTCCTTTTCCTCTTTAGCCCAGACAACACGACATCCATGATTTTCAAAAACAGTTTGAAATGTGGACTCATCAGACCACAGCACACTTTTCCACTTTGCGTCAGTCCATCTCAGATGAGCCCGGGCCCAGCGCAACAGGCAGCATTTAAGATAAGATAAGATAACCACAATGGGGAAATTCCAGGATTGCAACAGCACAGGGATAGCAACACTCAGAGCAACAATCAGAAGGCAAGAAAAAACAAGAACAGCTAGTAAACATATGTACATATTACTATAAATATATACAGTATATATACTATATATATATACAGTATATACGTATATATATATATATATATATATATATATATATAGACACACAGTGCGGAGCATTATGGTTGGTGAATGTGCAGCAGAAAGTCTAAGCTCTCTCTCCGCGGATGCGGCGGGCCAGCTGGAAGTCTTTGGGCATGATGGTGACCCTCTTAGCGAAGAAGAGACCCACCAGGTAGGCCTCGCTGGCCTCCTGCAGAGCCATGACGGCGAAGCTCAGGAAGCGCAGGTCGGTCTTGAAGTCCTGAGCGATCTCCCTCACCAGGCGCTGGATGGGCAGCTTACGGATGAGCAGCTCCGTGGATTTCTGGTAGCGACGGATCTCTCTCAGAGCCACGGGCCTGTAACGGTGAGGCTTCTTCACTCCGCCGGTGGCCGGAGCGCTTTTCCGAGCAGCCTTGGTGGCTAGCTGCTTCCTGTGGAGCTTTTTCCTCCAGTAGATTTTACGGGCGGTCTGCTTGGTTCTTGCCATCGCTCTTTATTATTCTGTCTTATATTTCTTGCACGCCGCCTAAACTCCAGCCCGGCACCCGCGTCGTTTTCGCTACAGTTCCCGGTATGTCGAGTTTCTCCGTTAGCACCGGGTGGCAGTTGAGTGCTAGCTAGCACTAGCTCTTCCCTGCTGTAACGTCTCCTGCTGTAAACAGTGGCTCCGTCCGCCGACTCGGGTTCTTATTTTGGCCTGTTGTCTGACATAACTGGAAAAAAAGCTGAAAGGAGGAAAGGTGGCTTTGTGTGCTTCTTTGTATTTGGCACCTGCTGCAATCCACTTCTCCTGTAGGCTGTAGGGCAGTTTCTCGACAACAGGATTCACTCCACGGGCTGTATCCAGGTATGCTAGCCCAGGTAGGTATCCGCCATCCTTTGCACATTCGATTTCCTGTAGAACGTCACCAGGTTCTCTCAGCTTGAGTGCATCTTTGTTGCTGATTTTGGGAAAATGATCAAGCTTTTTTAACAGTGCATTTTCTATTGCTTCGGGTGACCCATAACACTCTTCTAGCCTTTCCCAGACTAAGTTGAGGGCTGCTTTTGGGTTGAAGACATGTGCAGAGCGGATCCTCTTTGCTTGTTCTGCTGATTCTGTGCCAAGCCATTTTATCATCAAATCCAATTGCTCGTGGTGTGAGAGGCTGAGGTCTTGTATGGCGTTCTGGAAAGATGCCTTCCATGCCCAATAATTCTCTGGGAGGTCATCAAACTGTAGGAGTCCCATGCTCAACATTTCCCAGCGTGTGAGGTATTTGGTCAGATCCTGAATGCCTTGTGCTTCCGTGTAATGTGTTGCAGGGGCATAATAGGGTCGTAACGTTGGGGGATTAATTGTCTCTGTAGCTCCATGCTCCTCTTTCATGTTGACGCTGACCCTACTCTTACCATCTACAGCATTAGATGAGATGAATGGTACATTTGTGGCCATTTCGAGCTGTTCACACTGGATCTTAGAGGGGGTGGCTGGATCAGTTTTAAATGGAGTTTCCTCAAAGCGCATATCAAGGTGTTTCTGTACATACTCAGATGTGCGTTGTGCTGAGCCAACTGGCAAGTCCATTAGTGCTTGACTGAATTCACTTCTTGCACATTGCTCTGCTTCTTCGTAGGCCGCAGCTTCAGCCTCTGCAGCTGCAGCAGCCTTCTGATGGTTCAGAATGTGCATATGTGCTTCAAGATTAGCTTTCTGCGTGATGAGGGCTGCTTCTTTCTCTGAATAAGCTAATTTAGCCCGTGCAGCATCTGCTTTGGCTCTAGCCTTTATGGCTGAGGAGGTAGCTGAAGAAGCCTTGCTTGACTTGGAGCTACGTGAATATAACGAGCTACCTTGTACAGCTGTAGCCGTGTGATCGGTCTCCATAACTTCACTTCTGAGTTGGGGAGTTGGCTGGTGCTGCTCTCCTGCCCTGAGGCTTATTTGCTGCTTGTTGTTTGTTTATTGGGCCCGCCGCACTGTAGTCCTTTTACTTTCTGGATATTGTTGACATATGGCTTTGGCTTTGCATGGTAAAGTTTTAACTTGCATTTGTAGATGTAGCAACAAACAGTGTTAAGACGATGGCTTTCCGAAGTGTTCCTGAGCCCACGTGGGAATAACCTTTACAGAATGTCAGTTTTAGTGTAATATTGTATTTCTTTGTATCATCAATAGGGATGTTAATGATTAACTGACTTTCAATTAATTGTCCAGGGTTTCCTCTGGGAACATTTTTGGGTGGCGGCTGGCCACCCCTGAAAAATTTCCGCCACTCTCAGGAAATATAAATTTAACAAAAATATAATGAAGCAATGACTGTCCACAAGCTTGCACACAACGCATGTGACTATCATCCGCGCATTCAGAAGTGCCCCGCCCGCGTTTTTCAGTCAACAAGCACTGCAGAGTGTCTCGCTACGGGCGTTGCTGTCCGAGAGAAACATGAGCTTATTAAAGTACTTTAAACGAGGAAAAAAATCAGAGGAGGTATGTAACCAGTGAAGGCATTTATCATGGTTTTAACCCGCTGGTAACGGGAGCAATAATGGAAGAGTTGCTTAGCTGACACGTGTGGTTAGTTTTTTGTTTTTCTTATTTCAGACAAGAGTAAAAAGATGTTTTTACCTTTACCTTAGTTAATATTAGTTAACTAATTTATGTTCATTATTATGTACCTGGCAAGTTAAGATGACCGAAATTCACGAAGTCAATAACTTTAATCCATCAGCAGCCTTCAAATAAACAAAGCTTGCCAACATTTGGATTTCAAAATAGAGGAGGTTTTTCCTGATGTCTGGGTGGTGAGGAGATTTCTAAAAAACAAAAAAAAACAAAAACAAAAAAAAAACTATGAATATATAGAAATATTATAATAGAAATAACTGCATCTTTGGTCATTTAAGTTAATTTATTTCATTAAATACAATTTTATTACTATTTTTTTCTTTGAAATCAGAGTTAAATTATTGGTCTGTTCTGGCTCTGCAAAATTATGGTCAAAAATGTAAATTGCTGTAAGGAAAAAGTAAAAAAAAAAATAAATACAACAATCTGTTTCAAATTTATTTAAAAAAAAAAAACTCCAAGTAATTTTATTTTAAAAAATAGACAAAAATTAGCCATAAATTAATCCACAAATTTATAATAAAGTGTCAAATGTACAAGAAAAGTCAGTTTTACAAGAGTAAATTACAAATTTGAGGAAAATGGTTTCAAATTTAGATAAATTTACAGAGAAAGTAGAAAACTATAAGAAAATTGTTATAAATTTTGGAGAAAAACCTCAACCCATCAAAGACCAATGTTTCAACATTCAAGCCTTGGTTGTACAATACTTAAGATGGTAAGTTCCATATGCAAAGTTACTGTGCAAAATTAAAAAAAAAAAAAAAGAAAGAAATAGTATAAAATTAACATATTCCGGTTACAATAGTGTCGTGTTTTCTGCCCCCCCCCCCCGAAAAATATGTTGCCACCGCGCCAAGGCCTTAAAACCAGAGGAAACACTTGATTGTTGATAAGTATTTAGTCGACTAAATTAAATTAGTTATCAGTTAATTAAAAGTAGGGCTGAAACGATTAGTCAACGTCGATAATGTCGACAAATATTTTTATTGTCCACATATCGTTTAATTATAAAGTTTATATGCATGCCACGGTAATGTTCAGCTGTAACTGCAATGCACGACTGGAACTGCTGAGGGCAGTAGCGCCTCTCCGGCATGCGTGAACAATTTAAAAAAAAAAAAGCAGACCCAGTTTTTCTGTTGTTTGGGAACATTTTACAGAAGACAAAAAACAAGTAAAATGCAGACTTTGCAAGGCAGACCTCTTACCACAGCAGCACTACAGTGATGCATGAGCATCTGAAACAACGGCACCCAGGAGCCATGACATTAACATCTGCTGGGTAAGTTTTAGCAAGTAAAGAAAGTTAGCGCCGCTTATTTTCAATGGCAAGCTGTTTCAGGCTTTAGAAAAATGACAATACTGTTAGTATGTGCTGTTAATGTTAGCTTACCTGTTTGACAGTAAGCTCTCTGGTTGCTGAGGGCTGAGCTGTTATGGCTAACCTGTTGATTGCAGTAGCTATCTTTTATTCATCTTTGTTAATATTAGCCCTCATTCTGAATATTAGTTACACTGTGTTGCACTGTGTCCAGCTGAGACAAAATGGCATTTAAATGCCTCCCGCCCACGGGAAACGGAACGTTAAGAGGCATTAAACGGTGGCTGAGGTAAAATATGCACTAGACTAGAGTCCCAGCAAGAAACAGAGATGGTGGACATGAGAAAAATAAACGCGATTAGTCGACTAGTTGAAAAAAATAGTTGTTAGTCGATTACTAAAATAATCTTTAGTTGCAGCCCAAATTGAAAGTGGAACCGTTCTTTTCAATAGTTTTTCATTAAATGTAGTGGCATCGCCAGTCCTCGCAAGGGCGCTATAGCCTAATTTCTACCACACCTGATCACCTGATGTACTTCACTCGAAAATGAAGTGGTCTACAGTGTTTCCTGTGGCTTAAAGACCTTGGCACGCTGGCAACATATTTTTCGGGGGGGGGGGGGGCAGAAAACGCATGACACTATTGTAACCGGAATATGTTAATTTTATACTGTTTATTTCTTTTTTTAAAATTTTGCACAGTAACTTTGCATATGGAACTTACCATTTGAAGTATTGTACAATCAAGGCTTGAATGTTGGAATACTGGGCCAGTTGGGGTCCCACCCAGATGTCCTGTGTTTGGACTTTTTACTGGTGTCATCTTCTCTCCTTCCTCTGCTCTCACCTCTCCTGGGGCCTCATGTACAAAGGGTACTTACACACAAAAACATGTACGTCCTTTTCCACAGAAAATTTCCAATGTATCAAGAATGAAATGACCGTGGAAATACACTACCGTTCAAAAGTTTGGGGTCACTTAGAAATGTCCTTATTTTTGAAAGAAAAGCACTGTTTTTTTCAATGAAGATAACTTTAAACTAATCAGAAATACACTCTAATATCTAATATACATTGCTAATGTGGTAAATGACTATTCTAGCTGTAAATGTCTGGTTTTTGGTGCAATATTTACATAGGTGTATAGAGGCCCATTTCCAGCAACTATCACTCCAGTGTTCTAATGGTACAATGTCTTTGCTCATTGCTTCAGAAGGCTAATGGATGATTAGAAAACCCTTGTGCAATCATGTTAGCACAGCTGAAAACAGTTTAGCTGGTTAGAGAAGCTATAAAACTGACCTTCCTTTGAGCAGGTTGAGTATCTGGAAAAAATTATTATTTCAAATACAAATCATTATTTCTAACCTTGTCAATGTCTTGACTATATTTTCTATTCATTTTACAACTCATGGTGGTAAATAAGTGTGACTTTTCATGGAAAACACAAAATAATTGTCTGGGTGACCCCAAACTTTTGAACGGTAGTGTATGTGCAGCCCCATGCTAAAGTCATGGCTGGCATACATACGTTTCTACTGTTATTGGTCCGTTGGCGACACTTGGAGGTGATATTGAGAGACTGATAATGACGTAAAAATGATTGTACACACCAGAGACACATGCTGAACAAACATCCAAGTGTGCGCAATTAGTTGAGTGGATATAAAAGCAAGCGCAAAAAAGTGCCGAAAATGCTTCTAACAGCAATGGCGTTAGCATTATTAGAGTATATTGCAAATCGCGCAGTGAGAAAAAGTATTTCGAGACAGATTTTCTTGGCTCGGGAAGATGACTGGCTTGTCAGCCGGTTTAGGTTTCCATGAGCAGTCCTTGTGGAACTGCTCAGAGCTACAGCCGCTCTTGGAACGCGACATGGCGAGAAGCCGAGTGCTGCCCGTCCCAGTGCAGGTGCTGACAACACTGGGGTTCCTGGCAACAGGGGCATTCCAGAGGGAGCTCGCAGACCCATCAGGAATTTCCCGGTCAACCCTGAGCTGAGCTATGCCAGCTGTGTGGCATGGCATTATCCGGCTGTCACCCAGGTACATCATATTCCCATACAATCCAGTTGAACAGGCCAACATCAAAGCACAATTTGCAGCGAGAGTCTGTTTTCCTAATGATTCTAATGAACAGCATTGTTGGGAACAAACTACAAGCTGGCACTGTGCGGATGGGTGGCTTCTTGGTGAGTAAATTCATGTCATTGTCCTATTAATAACCCACCTCATGCGCAATGTGCCTGTGTGCCCCCAAATATCACCCTGTCTTCAAGGCTTCGTTACAAGTCAGTGATTGGAGTAAGCGACTCTTTTTTGCTGATTAAACTACAGTTTCACAGCATTCTGCCAAGCCCCCAATTGCCTGTGTGTGTACAGTAGTCATGTCAATAAACACATGCGTAGTTTGTCACCCTTTCCTGCAGTGCACTTCATTCATTTAGTAGTGCGTGTAATCCATTTAAGTTGTATATAACTATAAAGGATGAGATTTGCATTTTAGACATAAAATATATACTTGCTATACTTGCAGGGTTTCCTCTGGTAACATTTCTGGGTGGCTGCCTACCTTGCCAGAAATATTACCGCCACGCCAATAAGGAGATAAGAATTTAAGAAAAATATATGAAGCAATGACTTTACGCAAGCGCGCACACAAACAATGCACGTGGCCGTCATCCGTGTGGAGTTTAGAAGCGCCCCGCCTACGCAAGTTTTCCAGTCAGTCAGAAAATGAGAATAAAAGCATACATGAATCATACATACATATTCTCTTTCACAGCGGCAGCAGCATCTTCGTGGAAAAGGAGTGAAAACCGGGAAGTCAAACAGCAGAAATAGACTCTATACTGTATTTGAAGAGAAACTTTGTGAAGAAGTCCATTGTTTCTTCGTTGGTGAAAATCCTGGCGCGTCGGCGCCTTGGTGCTACCTATCAGGCAGGAGTGAAACTACAAATGATGGTTGTGCATAAACTGCTTGGCCTGGTTAGATGAAAAAAGTGAGCATGAACAGCGCCGTGTTCGTGCTGGGTTTGTCCAAAGCATACGCGGACTAGAGGGGAAATGCAGCATGAAGCAGGCTTTACAAGGCAGAGTGTCTCACTAAGTGTGACTGTCCGACAGAAATATGAGTTTATTAAAGTACTTATTAAAGTACTGTAAATGCGGAAAAAAAAATCAAGAGGTATGTAAGCACTGGAGGCATTTATTATGGTTTTAACCCGCTGGAAGCGGGAGCAATAATGGAAGAGTTGCTTAGCTAAGAGATGTGGTTAGAATTCATATGCAGCCGGCTTCATATGAAGGGAAAGGCAAGGGGGACTGATGAATTGCTGAGTATATATTTCACCAGCCACTACAATATTAAGTTATGTTCCCTATTATATAACTGGCAAGTTAAGATGACTGAAATTCACGAAGTCAATGACTTTAATCCATCAACAGCCTTCAGACAAACTAAACGTGCCAACATTTGGATTTCAAAATAAGGGAGGTTTTTCTTGCCATCTTGGTGGTGAGGAGATTTCTAAAAAAAAAAAAACCCAAAACTATAAATATATAGAAATATTATAACAGAAATAATGGCATCCTTGGTCATTTATGTGAATTTATAGGGCTGGGAATGATCCCTAATTTCCAGAATCGATCCGATTCTTGAGATTCTGAATCGATTCGATTTGATTTCGATTCGATCTGGGGAATTACCATTTTAATAGCCATTTTACTTCCCATGAAACAAAAATCTTCGAGACCTAATGCTGCAAATTGTACCAAGAATCTTCTAACTTTAATACATAAATTATCACATATAGAACTGACCCAAAATCAGTTACAATAATGCACTTTTTATTATTTAACTTATCATTTCATAAAGTGCTCACAGGTGCTTTCTTTAGTGCAAAGGGTGTGTCGTGTCAAGTTCACCACCCAGAGTAAGTAAACAAATTCAATGCATGAACCATGCAGACATAATCTCACTGTATTTCAGTCCCTCCAGGATTTTGTCAGCTGTTTTTGTGATTGTTGTGGCCCAAAAAGTCTGAATTTGTGGGAGCTTTTCCAAAAAGTTATGGCACTTAGAGTTTTTTTGCCCTTACAGTTGTGTGAGGAAGTACAAATTTTAAAGCAGCTGCTTTTTCCATAGTTTACAGTGATGCTATTCTATGTAACACCACAAGAAAAGCACAGGATTGCCAAAAATTTCCTGTTAAACAGTGATTTATTTAGAATCAAATGCTCAGTAAAATTGTAAAAAAAAAAAAATGACCAATATTGTGTTCTTGCTGAGAACTTAAAAAAAGAAATAAAAGAATTTGTCATTACAACAACTAAATTGCATTGAATGCATGTTAGTGTGGAGAAAATGATTGCAGCACCTCCTTGAAGCTTGAATTTGAAGTTCTTCTGTGCTGAAATCCGCATGAAGCAGGGATGCTCCTCCACTGACGACCTCTGACCTTCAGAAGGTCTCAGTGAGAATGAAGCTTCCAGTCTTCACACATCTGAAGGCAGATAAAAAGAATAGATTTCACAGTAAAATTAACATTCATATTTTTAGATCCCTACACCACAGTAGGGTTTAATAATTTATTTATTTATTTTTTTGTTTATATTTTAACTACAAATTAACTTTCAATGTTTGAAGAGGGTTTTAATTCATTTCCTGAGAAGGTTTGTTCATTTCAGTTTAGTTCTACTGAGTAAAAATAGCTTGTTGTACTGCAGCCTTTATTAATTCTACCATCTTAATTTTATTGTGATTTATTCTCTTCACATCTCTTACTTAAGTGGCAGAAGTCCATAATCTTATAAAATATACCTTTATTCTGCATTTATTCACAGCGCTTAACCAACAGTTCTCTCTGTGTCCATAGTTTGTAAAAGAAACCACCATCATGCCGGATAAATTATTAATTGACGACACAAATGTTAAAACAAATGATATTATACTTACAGTCTCAGCAGCTTCAAGTCTCCCTCTGCTTCACGGGTTTCAGTTTCCGTGTATTTTCCCTTTATCAGTCGTCAACTTTATGTTCCAACACAGCGCTGCATGGAGTAAAATTCCATTTATCCCCGCTTTATGAAAAATATTAAGAGCTATTGATGACAGTCTTTACGGTGACTTTTGTTGCTAAATTAAGAGACACGCACGTTAATAACTCCGCTCATGTAAACACAACAGTAAAGACGTGTGCACGCGCCGCAGGGAACACAGAAGTTTTATTTATGAAAAATATTAAGAAGCTGTTGAGGACAGTCTTTACGGTGACTTTTGTTGCTAAATTAAGAGACACGCACGTTAATAACTCCGCTCATGTAAACACGAAAGTAAAGACGTGTGCACGCGCCACAGGGAACTCTTGCCGGATGAGAACCGTTTTAACACCACAGAAGAAGAACTAGCATATTCGTTAGCTTGCTAGCTCCATTAGCGCGTCGGTTGTTTATGGTTCTCGGCCGTTGTTCCTGGCTCACTGACCCGGTTTCGACCCGATTATACTCAGCAGACGTTCACAAACGTAAAAATATTATATTAAAATATATTAATATTATATTAAAAGATCGATCCACAGATTTTGTGGATCGATATCGGCTCAGTCAAACGTGGATCGATCCATATTGATATATCGATCTTTTGAACCCACCCCTATTAATTTAAATCATTAAATACATTAATATTTTTTTCTTTGTAATGAGAGTATAATTATTGTTATGTTCTGACTGCAAAGTTATGGTCAAAAATATAAATTGTTATAAGCAGGGATGAGAATTTTCCTCGGATCCGTGGAATTCCGTGGATTTGATCATGTCTAGGGTCATTCTCGTGAATCGTCTAAATTCGAGGAGAACATTTTAAGTGGGGGGTGAGGTATGTTATGACCGGTGAGTCGTATTTTCGATCGGCTGCTAAAATCCACCGCGCAGAACGCGCTACCCAGCGAGATCAGTAATGTAATGTAACAAGACCACTGATTGGCTGATACTTATTGAAGCAACCAATCGGCGATTTTGTTAGATTTCCTTTGTCATATCCAGCAAGTGCCTACAGGCATGAAAAGGAAGAAAAAAGGAAAGAGAAGGAAATGAAACAGAACTCAATCTTCAACATGATTCTGTGGCAAGCAAGGTAGCCATGAAAAAGAACAGAGAAGCTGCAGCTAAGCAGGCACTGCTTGCCCACAGAAAATCAGAGAAGAGGAAGGCTACAGAACGGCTCCAGGCTTTGGTAGCCAAGAAGAAGAAATTGCACATTTAGATGTGAAGAATACATTGACTTATACATAAGTTCATAGACAGGGATGGCAATTTTCCGCCGATCCACGGATTTCCGCCAATTTATTTTCAAATTGATCATTTCTGTGAATCGTCTAAATCCGTTGAGAAAATTTTAGGGGGAGTAAGGTACCTTATTGTTACCAATTTTAGCGAAAATCAACACGATTACATAAGTGCTCGGCGCTTCCCCGGGTCAAGTCTCCCGCGATAACCTGGGTGTTTTGTACTCAAGCTACTGCTGTATTGTAAACGGCCCTGCGATTGGATAGTTGCAAACGATTGGACCAATCAAATGGCTCGTTGTATGCTTTGTCAAAAATTCATGGCGGCGTGTTCGTGTTGGAATTTTGAGCTTTCGGTATCGTTTTCAGCGGAATTATGAGATTTTTATTGAAGGATCAGGAGTCATCAGTGCTAGAAATAAACAAAAGTGTCAAAAATAAGTTCCGATGGAATTGGCTTGAGAGAAAAGTGACGGTAAAGGTGAAAATTGGCTCAAAGTTCGACGAGGTAACAGAAACACTCGGACAATTTCTGAAGAAACCAGACGTGGCCGGAAAAGCTTTTTTTTTTTTTTTCCCCCTCTTGGTGACCAGTGTAAATAGTGTAAATAGTGTAATAAACTCTTATAGAGCTGTTAAATATGTTGGACTAAAGACAGTGAGACAACATTGAAGAAAAAGTAAGTTAACTTTTCATTAAATTTAATGATTTATCTAAGTCTAGTATTTCATTTTTTTTAATCATTTTTTTCCAGTCTAAATTACTTCTGTTTTACTGAAAACCTCTCAGCTTCAGGGGGGCTATGCCCCCCTGGCCCCCCATGAGTCAATCGACTAAATTAGATTTCAGCTGAAATCAGAATTTCCTGTTGCCATCCCTGCATAGAGTAGTAGCACAGGCATGTAAATATGGAAGTGACATTTTCTATTTCTCAATCAAGTGTGACACTGAATCAAAACAGTATTGAACATGATTACACATGTGATGCAGCAGCAGATTAAAAAGGTAAACCATAAATGCATTTGTACTTACTTCTAACTTTAAATATAAGACCACATTTGAGCATTCTAAAACACCAGATTTTGTTAGCTTCTGGGGGACGTTGCCCCCCTAGACCCCCCACAAAGGCTCTGTCTTGGATCCGGCTTGGGGGCCTATGTCCCCCAAGACCCCCGACTTAGTTTCCACTTTTTTTCCCAAACCCCATTCTCATCCCTGGTAGAGTGAACATGGAGGGAAGGCCGGCGCGGGACAGAACTTCTGTGTTGGGCACTTTGTCCTGCCAGGATATGTCCAGGATGCGGCGAATGCAGCGCAAGTGGAAGGAGTTCAGTCTCTTTTCCTGCCGGGCGTATGTTGTCCACGTCTCACTCCAATAGAGCAGTGTGCTGATGACGCAGGCGTTGTACACTGCCATCTTCGTCTTGACAGAAAGTTTGGGATTCTCCCACACTCGTGTGGTGAGGCGAGTGAGTGTGAAGGCTGATTTTCCCATCCTCTTGTCGATCTCTGTATCAAGGGAGAGGTTACTGCTGATCGTGGACCCCAGGTACGTGAACTGATTCACAACCTCCAGCTTGTAGTCGTCGATGGTGATGGTTGGTGGTGCTTCCGTGCCTTGCGCCAAGACGTTAGTCTTCTTCAGGCTGATGGTAAGCCCGAAGTCCTTGCATGCCTGGGAGAAGTGGTCCATCAGGGTCTGAAGCTCCTGCTGTGTGTGGGTCGCGACTGCAGCGTCGTCTGCGAACAGCATGTCTCTGATTGCGTACTTTGGTTCTGGCTTTCAGGCAGGCGAGGTTGAAAAGCCTGCCGTCAGATCTTGTATGCAGGTAGATTCCCTCTGTTGCTGTGCTGAAGGCATGCCTCAGGAGCATAGCAAAGAAAATCCCAGAGAGGGTTGGCGCAGGTACACAGCCCTGTTTCACTCCGCTGCGTATGTTGAATGGCTCTGAGACGTTGCCGTCATGCTGCACTATCCCCTGCATGTTGGTGTGAAATGATTCGATGAGGCTTTGCAACTTTGGTGGGCATCCTATCTTTGGCAGGATTTTGAAAAGGCCCTCTCTGCGGACCAGATCGAACGCTTTGGTGAGGTCGATGAAGGCGACGTACAAGGGCATGTTCTGTTCTCTGAATTTCTCCTGGAGTTGGCGGATGGATAATATCATGTCTACCGTCGATCGCTCAGCGCGGAAGCCACACTGAGACTTGGGGTAGACACGTTCGGCAAGCTTCTGTAGACGAACGAGAACAACTCGTGCGTAGACATTGCCAACAACACTGAGGAGGGAGATGCCCCTGTAGTTGTTGCAGTCGCTTCTCTCCCCTTTGTTTTTGTAGAGGGTGATGATCTTGGCGTCCCTCATGTCCTGTGGTACGGCACCTTCCTTCCAGCACTGGCAGAGGATGTCATGCAATGGCAGCAGTAGGGCGGTCTTGCAGTGCTTGATCAGGTCAGGGGGTATGCCGTCGTTGCCGGGTGCCTTGCCAGCGGCCAAGCTATCAGTGGCCTTGCTGAGTTCGTTGATGGTTGGCTCGACATCAAGTTCGTCCATGGATGGCAGGCAGTCGATGGCATCAAGGGCTGACGGTGTCAGTGTTCTGTCTGGAGTAGAGGTCGGAGTAGTGTTCCACCCATCTCTCCATCTGCTTGTTCTTTTCTGTGATCATCTCCCCAGTGGAGGATTTGAGGGGGGCCATCTTGCTCTGAGCCGGACCAAGTGCTTTCTTGATGCCATCGTACATACCATGGATGTTCCCTGTTATGGCAGCGGTTTGAATGTCTTGGCTGAGCTGAATCCAGTACTCGTTGGCACAGCGCCGAGCAGGCTGCTGAACTTTGCTTCTCGCAGCCCTGAGAATCTGGAGATTTTTCTCGTTTAGGTACTTCTTGTACTCAGCAAGTGCTGAGCGCTTGGCTTCATTGACGGGGGTCATCTCGGTCAACTTGGTATCAAACCAGTCCTGTGACTTCGAGGTCTTCCTCCCAAAGGTAGCCAAGGCTGTGCGGTGGATGGTGTTTCACAGCTCTTCCCACTTCTGCTTTGCAGATTCTCCTTCTTGTGGTACACCAAGTTCCTTCTCAAAGGTGGAGGCAAACTGCTCAACAAGTTTTGGTTGGGCCATCTTGCTGGTGTCAATCCGTGCCTTTCCAGGCTGTCTAGCACGATGGAATTTCTTCAGCTGCAGCTTGACCTCGCAACACACCAATGAATGGTCTGTGTCGCAATCTGCACTCTGGAACGAACGGGTGATTAGCACGTTCTTCAGTGAGGTGCGCTTGGTCAGGATCAAGTCCAGCTGGTGCCAGTGCTTTGAGCGCGGATGTCGCCAGGAAACCTTGTGTTGGGGCTTGGTCTTGAAGAACGAGTTTGTGATACACAGATCGTGATATGTGCAGAACTCGAGCAGCCGCTGTCCATTGTCGTTCATTCTGCCCACGCCGAATGGTCCAAGACAGGAGGGCCAGGAGTCGTGGTCAGCACCCACTCTGGCATTGAAGTCTCCAAGGAGAATGAGTTGTTCAGAGTTGGGGATGATCCTGACAGTTGTTGCGAGATTCTCGTAGAACTCGTCTTCTGCCTCTGGTGTGGCTGTCAGTGTTGGGGCATACACACTGACGAGGGTGACTGGGCCTTGAGTGGTGTTGAGGCAAAGGGTGAGGAGTCGTGCAGAGCCATTGCTGCCCGGTTCCACCATCTTCAGCAAGGTGTTCTTCACTGCGAAGCCCACTCCGTGTTCCCTGTGTTCGTCACTGCCCTTTTCCTGCCAGTAGACAGGGATGAGAATCCTCCGCGGATCCGTGGAATTCCTCGGATTTGATTAGTCATTCTCGTGAATCGTCTAAATTCAAGGAGAATTTTTTTTTTTTTTTTTTTGGAGGGGGGGGTATGTCATGAGCGGCGAGTCGTATTTTCGATCGGCTGCTAAAATCCACCGCACAGAACGCGCTACCCAGCGAGATCAGTAATGTAATGTAATAAGGCCACTGATTGGCTGATACTTATTGAAGCAACCAATCGGCGATTTTGTTAGATTTCTTTTGTCCTATCCAGCATGCGGAGCGAAATGCAAATGGTGGACAGTTCAATCAGTTCAAGTCAACCGAGTTTTCCCGATTTCGTGAAAATAGTGAACCTAAAACTTACGAAAGACAACAAAGCAAGAATTTTAGAAATCAACAAAGGGATAAGGAACAGGTTTCGTTGGGAATGGCTCCAAAAAACTGTGTCAATGACTGTAAAGATCGGTAAAAATACCGAAGTTGTGGTTGAAAAAATGGCCGACTTCATAGCGAAATGCGAAGTACCAGGGAAAGCCCAGTGTGTTTATTGCAACAATTTCTTGAGTTATGGATCTCGTGGTTGTGTTGCCTTAGTTGAGCACTATTTAAAACAGAAACATGTCAAAATTGTGGCTACAAGGAGATCGAACTACTCGCTCTGTGCTGCATTCAAAATGATCGATGGACACGGTCAAATTCAGATGCCAGTCAATCAAAGTTCATCACAATCGGCCCCGATTACAGCAATTAGTGATCGGAAGACACATTCCAAGGTAAGATTTTTTTCTCGTTATAAGTAATGTACTTGAGAATTTTCGTGTAATGAAAGTGCTCCTGCCACTGAGTAACAAGAAAGTTCGCCTGGGTGTTTTTTTTAGATACAAATGCTTCCAAATAACATACAGCTGTCAGATACTGGCTGGAAAACACAACAGAAATGTAGAACCAAGTGTTTTCAAGCTCAGGTCAAAATTTTGTAAAAATAACACAAAAAATGAATATATTACACAGCTTTGTTCTCAGGTTGTAACAAGGCTGTGTCTGTACTGGAAGACCGGAAATACAGCTTTATTTTTTTTTCAGTGTGCACTGAGACGCGCTAAGACGCAGAGACGTGACCACCCGCGGAATTCACAAGAGTTCAAGGGGTTAAAACATACTGATATGCAACTTTTTTTATGAACGAATTAGGGATGGGTATAATTAACCGATTAACCGATAATTGATCATTAAGAATTTCACCGAGGAAGTTCATTTTCGTCGACAAACCGTTTGTTTTTTTTAAACAATCCGAATGTAGGTTATTAGGCCTAGTGCACGGCCGTCCTCAAACAATGCAATGCATTTAACTGTGCCACTGGCAAAATTTGGGCACCAGGGGGCAACATTACACCATCGCCGTACCCTGGCGTGCCTCAGTTGATACATGCGAGCTTCCGTAGGGCAATCGCCAAATCATGGAGGTTGCGGCGAAGTGTTGCGTGGGACAATTTTAATTTAAAAAATGACCAGGTGTACTGCAATCACTGCAATGCAGCATACAAAAGAAAAAAGTAAAAGAAAGAAATATATGTTCCGTTATGTGTCCTGTATGTGTCTCCCGTTATTGTCTGGCTCGCAACTTGAAGCCTCCCTCGTTTGCGCAATGCGCATGTGTTCACGTTTTACTGCAAACTTGTCTTGTTAATAAATTCATCCTCGAAGAAAAACACTCTGGATTTTTTTTATTATTCTCAATACATAAGAGTACAGTGATCCCTCACTTATCGCGTCACCCATAAATAATACGTACGTTCATTCTCTCACTCTCTCTCATATGATACGTGTGTGTAAGTGTACATACATACGTAGATGTAAATAAAGTGTACATAAATATGTTTTTAGAACTCTTTTATTCTTATAACAAGATACGTAACTCAAGATAAAGATGATTTACTGCACAGGTTAATGAGAGCTTTACTGCTCCTCAGGTGCTAGAGGCGCAGGATCGTCGAGGGAAGCTGCAGGAGGCGGCGTAGTGGCTTGACGGGAAGACTATTTCGCACAAAATGGCACAAGAGAACAGCAAAAAGTTCCACGCGGCTAGACTAAGCAACACGAGCGATAAAAAGCAATGAATGCGGTCTTCGTTTGCTGGGTGGCCGCTCTGCAGGGAGAGAAACTGGGTAAAACGTCTCGGCCAATCAGCTTGCGAGATTCCCGAGCCGAGCCAACACGAGAACAGCGAACAGAGAGGTGGATTTGAGTTGTGCGGCTCTCCGTGTTGATACCTGATGTTCTAATGTAGTCTACCTGCCTTGTTACCTACCTAAAAATGTTAATGATTAACCGATTATTAATCATTAATTCTCCCGACGATCGGTGAAGAAAATTTCACCGAATGCCCATCCCTAGAACGAATGAATGAATGAATGAATGCAGCTAAGCAGGCACTGCTTGCCCACAGAAAATCAGAGAAGAGGAAGGCTACAGAACGGCTCCAGGCTTTGGTAGCCAAGAAGAAAAAATTGCACAATTAGATGTGAAGAATACGTTGACTTGTACATAAGTTCATAGAGTAGTAGCACAGGGATGTAAATATGGAAGTGACATTTTCTGTTTCTCAATAAAGTGTGACACTGAATCAAAACAGCATTGAACATGATTACACATGTGATGCAGCAGCAGATTAAAAAGGTAAACTATAAATGCATTTGTACTTACTTCGAACTTTAAATATAAGACCACATTTGAGCATTCTAAAACACCAGATTTTGTTAGCTTCTGGGGGGGGGGGGTTGCCCCCCAGACCCCCCACCAAGGCTCTGCCTTGGATCCAGCTTGGGGGCCTGCGTCCCCCAAGACCCCCGGCTTAGTTTCCTCTTTTTTTTTTTCCCAAACCCCATTCTCATCCCTGTATAATATTTCTATATACAGTGGGTAAAAAAGCATTTAGTCAGCCACCAATTGTGCATGTTCTCCCACTTAAAAGATGAAAGAGGTCTCCAATTTTCATCATAGGTATACCTCAACTATGAGAGACAAAATGAGAAAAAAAAAAAAATCCAGACAATCACATTGTCTGATTTTTAAAGAATTTATTTGCAAATTATTGTGGAAAATAAGTATTTGGTCAATAACAAAAGTTCATCTCAATACTTTGTTATATACCCTTTGTTGGCAATGACAAAGGTCAAACGTTTTCTGTAAGTCTTCACAAGGTTTTCACACACTGTTGCTGGTATTTTGGTCCATTCCTCCATGCAGATCTCCACTAGAGCAGTGATGTTTTGGGGCTGTCGCTGGGCAACACGGACTTTCAACTCCCTCCAAAGATTTTCTATGGGGTTGAGATCTGGAGACTGGTTAGGCCACTCCAGGACCTTGAAATGCTTCTTACGAAGCCACTCCTTCGTTGCCCGGGCAGTGTGTTTGGGATCATTGTCATGCTGAAAGACCCAGCCACGTTTCATCTTCAATGCCCTTGCTGATGGAAGGAGGTTTTCACTCAAAATCTCACGATACATGGCCCCATTCATTCTTTCCTTTACACGGATCAGTCGTCCTGGTCCCTTTGCAGAAAAACAGCCCCAAAGCATGATGTTTCCACCCCCATGCTTCACAGTATGTATGGTGTTCTTTGGCTGCAACTCAGCATTCTTTCTCTTCCAAACATGACAAGTTGAGTTTTTACCAGAAAGTTCTATTTTGGTTTCATCTGACCATATGACATTCTCCCAATCCTCTTCTGGATCATCCAAATGCTCTCTAGCAAACTTCAGATGGGCCTAGACATGTACTGGCTTAAGCAGGGGGACACGTCTGGCACTGCAGGATTTGAGTCTCTGGCGGCATAGTGTGTTACTGATGGTAGCCTTTGTTACTTTGGTCCCAGCTCTCTGCAGGTCATTCACTAGGTCCCCCCGTGTGGTTCTGGGATTTTTGCTCACCGTTCTCGTGATCATTTTGACCCCACAGGGTGAGATCTTGCGTGGAGCCCCAGATGGAGGGAGATTATCAGTGGTCTTGTATGTCTTCCATTTTCTAATAATTGCTCCCACAGTTGATTTCTTCACACCAAGCTGCTTACCTATTGCAGATTCAGTCTTCCCAGTCTGGTGCAGGTTTATAATTTTGTTTCTGGTGTCCTTTGACAGCTCTTTGTAGGGATGAGAATCTTCCTCGGATCCCAGGAATTCCTCGGATTTGATCATGTCTAGGGTCATTCTCGTGAATCGTCTAAATTCGAGGAGAAAATTTTAGCGGGGGGGGGGGGGGGGTCTGGCGGCGAGTCGTATTTTCGATCGGCTGTGAAAATCCACCGCGCAAAATGCGCTACCCAGCGAGATCAGTAATGTAATGTAACAAGGCCACTGATAGGCTGATACTTATTGAAGCAACCAATCGGCGATTTGGTTAGATTTCTTTTGTCATATCCAGATAACACGCGGAGCGAAATGCAAGTGACGGACAGTTCCAACAACTGCGTTTTCCCGATTTCGTCAAAATGGTGAACCTAAAACTCATGAAAGAGAACAAAGCAAGAATTTTAGAAATCGACAAAGGGATAAAGAACAAGTTTCGTTGGGAATGGCTTGAAAAAACCGTGTCAATGACGGTAAAGATCGGTAAAAATACTGAAGTTGTGGTTAAAAAAATGGCCGACTTCATAGCGAAATGTGAAGTGCCAGGGAAAGCCCAGTGTGTTTATTGCAACGATTTCTTGAATTATGGATCTCGTGGTTATGTTGCCTTTGTTGAGCACTGTTCAAAACAGAAACATCTCAAAATTGTGGCTACAAGGAGATCGAACTACTCATTCGGTGCTGCGTTCAAAACGATCGATGGACATGGTTAAACTCAGATGCCAGTCAATCAAAGTTCATCACAGCCGGCCCCGATTACAGCAATTAGTGATCGGAAGACACATTCCGAGGTAAGATTTTTTTTTTTCTTGTTTAAGTAATGTACTTGAGAATTTTCGCGTAATGAATTTGTTATGAAATAGCATGTGTAAGTTGTGATGGCATGCCATCACAACTTACTGCATCACAGCATTACACAATGCTGTTCTTCAACCCTTTGCAGCATCTTCATGGGGTTGGTCTCATTTAAAAGAAAATACTCTGAATTTTTTGGCAAAACAGTCATAATCTCTCTAAGTGCTCCTGTCACTGATTAACAGGAAAGTTCACCTGGGTGTTTTTTAGATACAGATGCTTGCAAATAACATACAGCTGTCAAATACTGGCGGGAAAACACAACAGAAATGTAGAACCAACTGTTTTCAAGCTCAGGTCAAAATTTTGTAAAAATACCACAAAAAATGAATATATATTACACAGCTTTTTTCTGAGGTTGTAACAAGGCTGTGTCTGTACTGGAAGACCGGAAATACAGCTTTTTTTTTTTTTTTTTTTTCAGTGCGCACTGAGATGCAGAGACGTGACCGCCCGCTGAATTCACAAGAGTTCAAGGGGTTAAAATATACTGATATGCAACTTTTTTTTATATTCCTAGTAACACTAACAAATGCACTGTTTGCAGAATGTCAGTATATTTTAATAAATGGGGGATGGACTTGGTGATGGAATTTTGTTAATATTTATAATTTATTTTACTTGGTTAAATTATTTTGTCTGTTCTAGAACTATGTAAATGTAATTCTGTCAGTTCTAAACATATTTTTTTTTCCACAATATCTTTATTGAACCTTTTTTTTTTTTTTAACAAACATGATACAAACAATCAAACACTAACACTAAAGTACTACAAAAAAAAATGCACTAAAAACACCAACAACCACCAACAAAATCAAGTCTTCAACAATGCTCCTCTGTTTAGTCTAGACAATCCAATACATAAGTATACATATTATGTTCACCAGTTTGGAATTTACAAGGTCCGCACACATCATTCACCTTCTTCTTCAAGAGTTATGTTTAAATTTTTTACATAATCAATAAAAGGTCTCCATATATTCTCAAACACAATTTCCTTTGATTTTAGTATATATGTTATTCTTTCTAATGGAAGGTTTGTTAACATCTGTCTTAACCACTGAGTCACATCTGGTCTATGAGTCTTTTTCCATAATAGTGCAATACATTTTTTGGCATTAAGCAAACTGAGGTCTATGAATGTTCTTTCACTTTTATTAAAATTATGCTTTTCTGGGTACAGACCCAACAAAAACAGTTTAGGATTCAATATGATTTGTTTTGAGATTATTTTTTCAATTGTTACCCTCACCTCTTCCCAAAACATTCTTATTAATCTACATTCCCATAAACAATGAAATAGGGTTCCTTTACTTTCCATGCATTTTGTGCATGTATCTGGTATATTTTTGTTATATCTATTTAACTCCTCCGGTGTAACATACATCCGCATTAACCATTTGAAATGTATCAATTTAAGGCGTGCATTTATTGATTTGGTTTGAGCTTCTGTACAAGCCAATTCCCATTGTTCCTCTGAAATTTCAATTTGCAGATCTTCTTTCCAGTAGTTTAATCTTTTCAGTGAATTTTCACTTGAAGATAGTGTCAATGAGTTATAAAACTCTGAAATAATACCCTTTCTTTTACTATCTTTCATCATCATTTTTTCCAAGGATGAATAAATAGGTCGAGTGAGAGCTTTATTTTGATTTGATCGAATAAAGTTTCTAAGTTGAAGATATTTAAAAAAATGTGTTCTATTGAGATTAAATTTGATCCTCAGCTCTTCAAAAGACATTATGTTATCTGCACATGGCAAATATAAATCCTGAATCTTTTGTATCCCTTTTAAATTCCATACTTTAAATACAGCGTCCGCTCTCCCTGGTTTAAAATATTGATTACCCCATATTGGACTAAATTGTGACAATAACTGTGGTTCTTTTAAATAGTTTTTAGCTTCACACCATATTTTGATCATATGCTTTACAAATGGATTTTTAACTTGTTTTTGTAATTTTTTTGCCGAATCTGAGTATATGAATATGGGAAGAGGTAAAGGTAAATTGTATGATTCCATTTCAGTCCAGTGAGGGAGATCATTTGATGAAAAATATTATATGTTGCCCTGTAAGTGATGATAAAATGAGAAATAAATTAGCAAAGAACTTCTGATCATCTATATTGGGACCATATAAGTTCACAAGATTTATATTTTCTAATAGCAAAGAACCTTGAATGATTACATATCTTCCAAATTTGTCTCCAATTACATTTTTCACTTGAAAAGGAACTGATTTATGTATGAGAGTCATAACTCCCCTGGCTCGGGATGAAAATGAAGAGGTGAATACACTTCCCTGCCATCTACTCCTAATTCTTTTAACATCCTCCTCTATCAGATGAGTTTCTTGTAAAAACACAATTCTTGAACCCATGTCCTTTATTTTATTCATAACTTGTTTAAGTTTTTTTAAATTTTGTAGACCTCTGCAATTCCATGAAGTTAAATTAAGATTAACACTTTGGTCCATGATCAATAGAGAGTTTGGGATTACCTTGCAGTGTAAACATGCTCATACAGAGAAGCAAAAACATGAGTGGTTGAACATTCATCCTACAAACTACACACAAACAAATTTCCCCTTCCCACACTTGTGGCAAACCCCCCAAAATCAAAAGAAAAATTCTGTCTCCCGATATAGCCATCGACCGTTCCACACCCACGGGGAACAGCCTAAGCCACTCCTTCTTCATCCTCCCAATCACCCTAACTCTACTGCTTTTAATGACGTAACATTAACTCTCCTCTGTAGCTTTCCAACTTAACTCCAAAATTTTTAACAACTTTGTACATCATAGTTTTTTTTTTGTTTGTTTTGTTTTTGTTTTGTTTTTTTAATATATAATACAATCTATATTTTGTAAACGTACTATTTACTTCAAGTCAGTCAGATGCCTGTGCAAATGCTTAATTATTCTACCTTATATTTTGTTCATGCTTAGCTCCCACCAGTCTCTTCTTCTTCTTTGATCTTTTTGATGAACTCCTGCGCCTCCTCTGGGGTCTTGAAGATGTGGGTTCTGCCCTCATACGTGGTCAACAGTCTCGCAGGATAGATTTACACCATGACGAATCCCAAGGTTGCGCAGCTCCTTACGTACGGGATCAAACTGCTTCCTCAATTGCTGGATTCCTGTGGCCAAATCTGGGTAGAACCGCACCTGCTGGTCCTGGTGTTTAATCTCTCCTTTAGCACGTGCAGCGTTGAAGATCTTCATCCTGTCTCTGTTGCTAAGAAACTTCATAATTAAGGTCCTCGGCGGTCCCTTATCTCTCCGTGGGCCAATACGATGTGCTTTTTCCAGAACCACTGCTGATTGCAACTCCTCGCTGCCCAGCACCTCCGGAATCCACTTTTCCAGAAAGGAACATACGTCCCGACCTTCTGATTCCTCTGGAAGACCCACCAGCCTCAAATTATTCTGTCTCGACCGAGATTCCAAATCCAAAATATTATCTTCCAGAGATTTATTTTTTTTTTCCAAAGTGCGCACCTTTAATTGAAGACGGGTGACGTCATCTTCAGCACTAGCGAGACGGAGCTCCATCTGCGCCGTTCGTTCTACACAGTCACCCAATTCCTTTCTTATTCCTTCCAACGCTGTCATAATCCCATCAAATCTAGAGGAAAAGTCCGCTCTCATTGAACTCATGGCAGCCATCAGCGCATCTGCGCCATTCCCCGCAGAAATCGCACCGTTGCCAGCCTCCTCCGCCATATATGGAGTTTTGTTTGCTGCGTCACAGAGTTCTAAACATATTAGTAGTAAAATATAATTTAGTATTATTACATCAACATACTATTCAGATATCATAAATTTAATACATATGTACTGTGTTTCACTTTATTTTGTGGTTGAAAAAATGGCCGACTTCATAGCGAAATGCAAAGTACCAGGGAAAGTGACACTGAATCAAAACAGTATTGAATATGATTACACATGTGATGCAGCAGCAGATTAAAAAGATAAACTATAAATGCACTTGTACTTACTTCTAACTTTAAATATAAGACCACATTTGAGCATTCTAAAACACCAGATTTTGTTAGCTTCTGGGGGGCATTGCCCCCCAGACCTCCCACCAAGGCTCTGCCTTGGATCTGGCTTGGGGGCCTGCAGCCCCCAAGACCCCCAGCTAAGTTTCCTCTTTTTTTCCAAAACCCCATTCTCATCCCTGTCTTTGGTCTTGGCCATAGTGGAGTTTGGAGTCTGACTGTTTGAGGTTGTGGACAGGTGTCTTATACTGATAACGAGTTCAAACAGGTGCCGTTAATACAGGTAACGAGTGGAGGACAGAGGAGCCTCTTAAAGAAGAAGTTACAGGTCTGAGAGCCAGAAATCTTGCTTGTTTGTAGGTGACCAAATACTTATTTTCCACCATAATTTACAAATAAATTCTTTAAAAATCAGACAATGTGATTTTCTGAATTTTTTTTTCTCATTTTGTTTCTCATAGTTGAGGTATACCTATGATGAAAATTGGAGACCTCTCTCATCTTTTAAGTGTGAGAACTTGCACAATTGGTGGCTGACCAAATACTTTTTTGCCCCACTGTATTTATAGTTTTTTTTTTTTTTGTTTTTGTTTTTTTGAGAAATCTCCTCACCGCCAAGAAGAACCTCCCTTATTTTGAAATCCAAATGCTGGCACATTCAGTTTGTCTGAAGGCTGTTGACGGATTAAAGTAATTGACTTCATGAATTTCAGTCATCTTAACTTGCCAGGTACATAATTGGGAACAAAACTTAATATTGTAGTGGCTGGTGAAATATATTCTCAGCAATTCATCAGTCCCCCTTGCCTTTCCCTTCATATGAAGCCGGCTGCATATGAGTTCTAACCACATCTCTTAGCTAAGCGACTCTTACGTTATTGCTCCTGTTTCCAGCGGGTTAAAACTTTAGCATGATAAATGCCAGTGTTTACGTACATCTTCTGATTTTTTTTTTTTTCCGCGTTTCAAGTACTAAACTCATGTTTCTGTCAGACAGTCGAGCCTTATTATGCTGCATTTCCCCTCTAGTCCACTTTGGTCTGCGTACGCTTTGGATGAGCCCGGCACGCGTGTGGCGCTGTACATGCTCACTTTTTTTCCATCTACCCAGGCCAAGCGGTTGACGCATGCACACAACCATCATTTGTAGTTTCACTCCCGCCTGATAGGGAGCACCAAGGCGCTGACGTGCCAGGATTTTCACCAACAAAGAAACGGCAGACTTCTTCACAAGTTTCTCTTCAAATATTCCATTTCTGCTGTTTGACTTCCCGGTTTTCATTCCTTTTCCACGAAGATGCTGCTACCACTAGCAAGACGCTGCCTGCTGACTGACTGGAAAGCTCGCGTGGGCGGGGCGCTTCTAAACTCCGTGTGGATGACGGCCGCGCGCGTTGTTCGTACGCGCGCTTGCGGAAAGTCATTGCTTCATATGTTTCTTAAATTCATAACTCCATCTCGGTGAAGCAGTGCATAGCCCTAGTTGTAACATTACCGTTATTGTTTTACTACATGCACACGGAGGCGGAAAACCAGTGTTGGTAAATCCTCTCCATTCTACTTTCTGGTTTCAAATCTTTACACTTTCACACCTCCAAAATCCCAGAGTCGTATGCACGGACAGTTGAACTGTGAATGAACTTTGCCAGTTTGGGGTAAAAATTTTGTTGTGTGCACATCCCCTTTAGCCTGTGTAATGTTGTCTATGCTTGACAAATTGTTACCAGATTGGTAGAAGAAATATGTCTGATAAATGCATTGCATAACAATCCCAATCATTTACTTATTAATTCACTTCTGTTGCTTTCTTTGATTTCATATCATAAAATTGAAAGAGAAGTTTCCTCTAATCAGGTTTTTTTTTTTTTGTTTTGTTTTTTACAGCTGTCCAGTCGTGCCTAGGTGGCCCCTCCCCCCATCCTCAGGCGAAGCCTCCCCCAAACCCCCTTTCCCTGACAGCATTAACCCCCTCCCCCCGGTTCCCCTTCCTCCTCCTCCCCCCTTTCCATCAATCATCCGCTGCTGCAAGATCTCCCACCATATTCGCCAAGCTGTCGGACATGTCAGGACCCGTTCCGAGCCGGGCCAGAGTGTACACCGAGGTCAACACTCACCGGCCCAGGGAGTACTGGGACTATGAGTCCCACGTGGTTGAATGGGGGTAAATAAATTACAGTAACCTTAAAAGAGCATTTCTGACATGCTTCTTGACAAATGTGCAGTGCTGACAAAAAAATTTTATATACAGAAACCAGGATGATTTCCAGTTGGTGCGAAAGTTGGGGCGAGGCAAGTACAGTGAAGTCTTTGAGGCAATCAACATCACAAATAATGAGAAGGTCGTGGTGAAGATACTTAAGGTAGATATTTCATGAACTGAAGCCACAATCTGCGTTCTACCTCTGACTGAATTTGCTATTGTTGCAGCGTCCAGTTCCACTTGAGTAATTCTGGACTTTCCTTTTTTCAGCCTGTGAAGAAAAAGAAAATCAAGCGAGAGATTAAGATTTTGGAGAACTTGCGTGGAGGGCCTAATATAATTTCCCTGATTGATATTGTCAAAGACCCTGTTGTAAGTATCATACATTAATTTGGCTCTTGGAATAGGTGAATAGCAGAAAATTTGCTATTTTTGCTTCCTTTAAAAGCACAAATTGTAAATTGAGCTTCTGAATAATCACTGCTATGTCAGTAATATAGTGAGCCTAACATGTGTGCCACATTGGATTCACTTAGGTTTGGAAATTACTATGTGTCTGTCAGTACCTGGCCAAATATGGCTTAAAACAAATCTATTGGCAGTTCTACAGTATTAATAGTTGTGCGAGGGCTCTCTTCAGAGAACAGAACTATATGGTACACAAGGGCTGTAACGACAACAGCTAACACGGTTAATCGTACAATAAGAGGAAAAACAACCACAATAAGTTTTCTGGCCATGTTAATTTGCCGTTTACATTTATCAATTTCTTTACATAATCTGCCAACATTTCAGCCAGCCACGCTGCTTCTGTCCCTCTGCACACTTCCCTTGGGAGGTGGGCTTCATCACACAGCAGGGAGGACAGATGGAAAAAGTGAAGTGGTGAGCTGAAGGGTCCACTCACAATATAAAGTTTGTCCCAACTGAGGCCAAGGCCTGGTGCACAGAACAGTGTGTTCATTTAGACCCAGAGAAAAAATCTGCGTGCACACGACACGTCACAGACGCAACTACGCCCGCACACGGATCCACCGCAGGTGTGAAAACTGCTGTTGTAACGGATGACAAGTAGAAGTTTTACTCAGATGGACTGTGGATTATAAAAGTACAACTATAAACACCAGATTTTGCCTGCAAGAAGGGGGTGGGTGGGTGGGTGGGTGGGTGGGGGGGGAGGGAGGGAGGGAGAGAGAGACTGTCATTCAGGTTCACCTTGGGATCCTGACCTCTGACTATGGGTTTGGGGTCAAAGGTCAAGGTTAACATTCCTTATGCCTCATTACTGTACAAGTAAAGCTAGGGCCACCAAACTTGGTACTTGGGTTCACCCTGTGACCCTGAAGTGTGATTGATTGTAGTTTTGGGATTGCAAGGTCAAGGCTCAAGGTCATCAACAGGGCTTATAAACTATATCTCAACAACAAAGAAAGCTAGGGTCACCAAACCTGGTACATGGGTTCACTCTGAGACTATAACCTCTCACTACAGGTTTGGGGTCAAAAGGTCAAGGTTGGCACTCCCTATGATCTCTTACTACAGAACGTGTAAAGCTCTCTAGGGTCACCATACTTGTTACACAGGTTCACCTTGGGATCCTGACCTACAACTATGGGTTGTATACTTTGTTGTCTATTCATGGATAATGGACTTATCATAATCTGGTTCTGCCTCACTAATTATATTGAAAAGTTGAAAACTGCTCTGCGTCAGCAAGTATTGGGATCTTCAAAGAAAATGGAGGCAGGGGATATTGCACCCACCTCAGAGTGCTCTTGTTTTTTTGTCCATCATTCAGCCAAGGTAGTAATCATTTTTGGGTGGTATTTCAGTCTGTAAATCCTCCTTGGTTAGAAAATTGATGATTATTTTTCTCTATAAGGCTGCATCTATTGTGTTTATAAAAAAAAAAAAAAAAAAAAAAGGACATCGATAAGAGCCCTTTTTTTACTTAATCCTAACTATTAACACATGAAGCTTAGTTTTGTCATGGAGTTTGTATTTCTGTGCAAAATATAAGCTCCTTGGTGTGTGGATTGGTTGAAATCTGTTGTAAATTGGGGCTGTAATGTACTGTTACTGTTTGTGTCTGTGCATAAGGATGTGGGAAAAATTTGGTGATAAAACCTCTCCACTCTGGAAACTGGTTTTAAATCTTTACACTTTCACACCTCCAAAAACCCAGCTTCATATGCATGGACTGCTAAACTGTGGATGAACTTGGCCAATTTGGTGTAAAAATGTCATGTGTACAGCCTCTACAAGTCTTGTCCTTACCAGCGTGATTGTATCGTGCAGCAAAGCCCTTTGCCTGGTTGAAGAGGATGGTTACTCATGTAACACCCATGTTTATCCTATGCTCGTGTGATCTGTGTGACAGTTCTTGTCGTCATTATCGGCTGTATTAGAGAGCGCCACCAGGGGGAGGGAACCAAGTCAAAATAGATGGTAAGGTCTACGAAGTTGAAATGTTCACTATGTACACACGTGGACAAAACTGTTGGTACCCCTCTGTTAATGAAAGAAAAACCCACAGTGATCACAGAAATAACTTGAATCTGACAAAAGTGGTAATAAATAAAAAATTTTATGAAAATTAACCAATGAAAATCAGACGATGCTTTTGAATTGTGGTTCAACAGAATTACTTTAAAAAACAAACTCATGAAACAGGCCTGGACAAAAATTATGGTACCCCTAGAAAAGATTGAAAATAATGTGTGACCATAGGGACATGTTCAACCAAGATGTGTCCTCTAATTAACATCACAGGTGTCTACAAACTTGTAATCAGTCAGTCGGCCTATTTAAAGGGTGACAAGGTGTATACCACACTAAACATGGACCAGAGGAAGCAAAGGAGAGAGTTGTCTCAGGAGATTAGAAAGAAAATTATAGACAAGCATATTAAAGGTAAAGGCTATAAGACCATCTCTAAGCAGTTTGAAGTTCCTGTGACTACAGTTGCACATATTATTCAGAAATTTAAGATCCACGGGACTGTAGCCAACCTCCCTGGACGTGGCCGCAGGAGGAAACTTGATGAAAAATGGAAGAGATGGATAATACGAATGGTAACAAAAGAGCCCGGAACAACCTCTTAAACACATTCATGGTGAACTCCAAGGTCAAGGTACATCAGTGTCAGATCGCACCATCCGTCGTTGTTTGAGCCATAGTGGACTTCATGGGAGATGACCAAGGAGGACACCACTGTTGAAAACAAATCATAAAAAAGCCAGACTGGAATTTGCCAAACTGCATGTTGACAAGCCACAAAGCTGTCCTATGGACAGACAAGACAAAACTGGAACTTTTTGGCAAGGCACATCAGCTCTATGTTCACAGATGCAAAAATGAAGCATACCAAGAAAAGAACACTGTCCCTACTGTGAAACATGGAGGAGGTTCTGTTATGTTCTGGGGCTGCTTTGCTGCATCTGGCACAGGGTGTCTTGAATCTGTGCAGGGTACAATGAAATCTGAAGATTATCAAGGTATTCTAGAGAGAAATGTGCTGCCCAGTGTCAGACAGCTTGGTCTCAGTCGCAGGGCATGGGTCTTGCAACAGGATAATAAAACACACAGCTAAAAACACCCAAGATTGGCTAAGAGCAAAATATTGGACTATTCTAAAGTGGCCTTCTGTGAACCCTGATCTAAATCCTATTGAACATTTATGGAAGGAGCTGAAACATGCTGTCTGGAGAAGGCACCGTTCAAACCTGAGACAACTGGAGCAGTTTGCTCATGAGGAGTGGGCCAAAATACCTGCTGAGAGGTGCAGAAGTCTCATTGACAGAAATCGTTTGATTGCAGTGATTCCCTTAAAAGGTTGTGCAACAAAATATTAAGTTAAGTGTACCATCATTTTTGTCCAGGCCTGTTTCATGAGTTTGTTTTTTAAAATAATTCTGTTGAACCACAATTCAAAAGCATCGTCTGATTTTCATTGGTTAATTTTCATAGAATTTTTATTTATTACCACTTTTGTCAGATTCAAGTTATTTCTGTGACCATTGTGGGTTTTTCTTTCATTAACAGAGGGGTACCAACAATTTTGTCCACGGCTGTAGTTCTCTACTGTACCTAAACAAACAAATGCACTTAACGATGACATAAAGCCACGTGTCTTGGTCATCCGTGGCAATGTATAAACAGTAGTGGCCAAAACAATTTCATTTTTACTTTAGTTTTATTTAGGATATTTTAAATACTTTTTGCCACATTTCTAGTGTTTAATATTGTTCTTAAATAAAAGATCAAAGGTGTTTGAAAAGTTACACATAGACTGTTATCATTATGTTATTTGCAAGTGAACCGAGACCTCCATTTTCAGGCGGACCAGAGTAGTTTGCTTGCTTGGTGTGCACCAGAGTCCGAATGCACATTCAGACTGCACCAAACAAACCTAACTATCCGCGGATAGTCCTTTTGTCCGGACCAAACAGTGGCCGTGTGAATGTGCCCTCAGTGAGCAAGTGAGAGAGAGAGGGGGAGTGATGAGTAGTGCCAGTAGATGCCAATATTTCTGTTATTAGTTTTCTTCTGTATTTCTTGCAATTTTATATTCATTTGTTTTTACTTTTAGGGTGACTTGTAACATCTATCCAGGGACTACAGATGAAAAATGGCCTTTGGCTAATTCTGGCACATTTACAAAACTGTTCATTAATATACACTGTCCCTGCTAAATAAACCAATAAATTTAAGAAAGAAAATAGTGATGGTGGTGGTGGGTTGGATTTGTGTGGTGCTTTGCATGTCGGGTGGCATCTCTGGGTGCTTGCAGTGGGTCCATTGATCGTTCGATCGTGGGCATTGGTGGGTTCTAAATATTTTACTGGGTTTTAGACCTTTGAGTTTTTAACCTCTTTGACTAGTTTTTAACTTTTAATATGACCCTTCTCTCTTACCTCTGGTTTTTCTCCCATCTCTTTGTCTTTTTATACCCTGATTGATGGAGCCTTGAGTATTTTTATCATGTTTATAGTCAGCTTCATGTGTGCCTGTGTTTGTGTCTATGCTGAATGTAATTTGTGGCTTGTAAATATGGATGTCACCAGACTGCAAAACAAATCTACCTACGGGTACAAATAAAGTAACCTGAACCTGGTCAGCTGCCCTGGGGCAGGTTGGCAGGGGTGTGGCTGTTGGGCCGTGCATGTTTCTGATCAGTCCCTCCAGGATTTCGCGATGTTGCGATCGCACCAATTCATGAGAAATTGGCCAGTCAGCACAACTATTGCGCGACCTTGCAACTTTGTCCAATCACTGCAACTTTCCCACAATTTTGGCCAATCCTTGTCAGCTTCCGCCAATTTCACCTATCAAATTTTCTCTTAACTGGCGCTGAAACGGTCAGTCTAACCAATCAAATGCATCACTGCACTGCCTTCACTTCCATGTTTACAGTGAGTAGTGAGTTTATAGTTTACAGTGAGTAATGGAATACATCAGCAAACAGTGTGTGATTTTTAAAAAAAAAAAAAAAAACCTCACCTGCGAGGTTTTCAACAGCGGCGCTTCCTTCGTCTCCCCCAGCCTGCCCGTGGACGCCTCGCCATGTCTCCATTCTGACTGCGTGTATGAAGCGCTGGGTTTGTGTTGAAAAACATGCGCCTGTTTAAAAGAACCCCATCGCGGTAGCACGCATGAGGAGAGCACACTACGCCAGTGTTTGAACATTTATACATCTTTAAAGGTAAAATTATTACTACATCTAGTCAGTGAGCTTTAAAACTCTGAATCTCCAGTGTGGATGCCCGTTATATAGAATATCACTGCAGTAAACTGGAACAAAGCGTCTGCTTTAAAATCTGGAATTCTTCCCACAACTTTTAGTGCAAAAAACACTCTAAAAACATGACAACTTTTATCGCAACTTTTTAAAAAAGCTCCTGCGAATTCAGGCTTTTTGGCCCGCAATAATCATAAAAACATCCTGCGAAATCCTGGAGGGACTGTCTGATGCCTTCGTTGCTCATACAGTATTTATTGGATGTAGGGCTGTCGCGATAATCGCAATTATGTAGTACCACGCTATGAACAAGTCTACCACGGAAGATACCGAGCAACCGCAGTGTTCACTTTTTTTGTGTGTGGCTCGACCTCATTGTTCACTTATTTGGTGCTATTTCTCATCTCTAGATGACCAGAGCGCTTTACAGATCCTGCTATCCACCCATTCGTTCGCTCGCTCTCTCTTTCTCTCTCACACACACACACACACACACACACACACACACACACTAATGGTGGCAGAGCTGCCATACACAGGTGCAAGCCTGACCCACCAGGAGCAGCTGGGGGTTCAGTGTCTTGCTCAAGGACACTTTGACATGCAGACAGAGCGGGAATCGAACCCCTGACCCTCTGATCAGTAGTCGGCCACACTACACCTGCGCCACAGCTACCCCGGTACTGTGGAAGCTTTAACAACACCGGATGCTACCACTGCCATCACCTGGCATGTGGCAGCACCGTATGGGGCACTCTCTCTCCAGACGGACTCCAGCAGGCAGTTAGTAACGGAAGTGTTTGGATACTAAATACAGCTATGACATTGAGCACTGAAAGGGAACAAAACCTGTTATTTCCTTCTGAGCGGAATGATTATGATCGTGACAATCATTCAATTGAGCTCCGAGAGCGAAACAACTACTGCATAATGTTATGTCGGTAATGGAAGCCAAGGACGACAGAGTGTTGGAACTGGACACATTTATTTGTGACTCTTCTCTCACAATACAGGTGCATCTGTCAAACGGAGAGGAGGCCAAGAGACCTCCCACTCCCTCACAGCCCTCTTATACCTCGGGTGGCGGCGGAACCAGAAAGGTGGAGCCACCACCCATGTCACACAATATGTCCCCAAAACCCAACCCAACACTCCCCCCCCACCCCCCCACCCCCCCAAAAAAAAAATTGGTCCAAAACACACGTATACAATCGAAACCCTCCCCAATTTGGAACCCGAATCATGCACTACAAAAACTAAACAGAAATACCTAAAAGGCCTATCACATTCACTCAAAACAACTAAAACTAGGGGGGGGAACAGGTGGACTACTGTCCCACCCCCACACAGCAAGATGGATTATTCTGCCGTCTACACTAAATGAACAGTCCCACTAAACAAAAACTGCCGTGTTCCTAAAATAATATAAAACACAAAATAATCCCATAAGCAGAACTAACTCACTCATCGGTTGTCCCCCTTTTCCATTAACATGCATAACATATACCGTCCAACTGTCAGCTTGCCCCAGGAGAGGAACTACCCCAGAAAACCGTCGGACGATTCCACTCTGGTGCACCTTCTCTTCTTCGCTCCCAGGGACGACCCACATCCAGGTCCAAACTCCTCCTCCTTCTCCCGGGCGCACTGCAGCTCATTAGGATGCGTCCACAAGCCATCAGATAGTTGGAGGTAGGCATCCTCCCCAACAGCCACCACCTGCAGCAACCCCTGGTCATCTTCTCTCCGATGTTTGGCCCGAACACCTCTCGACCGGGCCTCCTCCCTTGGCCTGACCACATCTGCGACTCCCAAAGGGGCCCTACTCGGCTTCCAGTGTCTGTTTGGCACATCGTTTCTCAGTGCCAACTGGTCCTGCCTCGCTCTCTTTCATTTTTGCTGCCGGCATCGCCGTTGTGACCCCCTGCTCTCCAGTCCCTTCCAGCTGAATCCCGGGAGCAGAATGGGCCAGCCACTCTACACCACCTGCTGTCACGGGCGTCCCACCGTGCCACCCAGTTCCCTCAGTTAGGGTTACTTGGGTACTGGGACCCTCTTGCGATGGCCCTAGGTGGTGTTGGTCCTGCTCACTGTCCAGATTACTAGGCAAAGGCTCATCCCACACAGCTCCGTCCATCGTTTGCGGAACCGGCCGATCCCACAAACCACAACCTGACCACTCTTCTCCAACACTGCTTGTGATGGCGAAGCCCAAACCCATAAAATAAATCACACCCCATAATGTTCTCTCCACGGGCAGTCACGATGAACTTCAAGCTGGACACCTCCGCCGACTTGTACCTAGCTGTCAGTCCCACTGACCCCACCGTGGCCATTTTTCCTTCACCATATCTACACAGCGGTGCTGAATCACCTCTAACCCGATACTGTGGGAAGAAACTCCTCACGGTTGCCCAATTTATTACGGATATCACTGCTCCCGTGTCAATAAGCAACGGCACTGTTACCCTGTCTAGTTCCACCATACAGTAAGAACGGCCATTGGTACTTGGGGATACAGTGTGAATAACTGGGAGTTGATATGGGGAAATCCTCCTTGTGTCTTGGATCCCCCCCGCTCGAATCTGTAACATACCCTGACAAAATGATGCAAGAGTCCGCTCTTGCTGCAACATCTTTCTCTTGCCGGACACTCTCTGGCCTTATAATGGTGGTTGGTGGACCCACAGCCCAAACACCTGGGTGATCCTGGGGCGGACTTCATCCTGACAGCATTACCGTAGCCTTCTTCATCCTCCACACCGTCATCACTATCCGGGTCCACTGCCTGTGCTGTCAACTGTGGTTCAAATTGGTGATGTGATGCTCTCTGGCCGAGCTCCCGTGATAGCTTGTCTGCTGCCTCAAACTGCTGAGCTAACTTGATGGACTTGGATAACGTCAGCTCGCCCGAGTATGTACGGAGCTTTGACCTCATAGCCAGGCAAACCGTATGTTCCGCCAACTGATCGCGGACCATCTCTCCCTCCAACGCTCCAAACTGACAGTCCTTGGCCAGCTGGCGTGGGTCTGCTACAAACCGCTGCACTGACTCGCCAGTCCGCTGGCGTTGCTGTTGAAACTGGATCCTCTGGACGATGACGTTTTCCGAGGCGCGAAAATGTTGCGCCATTAGCTCCACCAGTTCCTCAAAACTATCACTTTTGCCCAAAGTACTTAAGATACGTTGACCTTCCATTCCTAGGTTGTGAATCAACAGTGCCCATGCCCTCAACTTCTCCAGTTTTCCAAGGTCCAACACCACCAAATATGTTTGAAAGGTGGCGAACCACCTTGTCCAAGGGACGGGCGGCTCACCGCGAAGCTCCAAAAATGGCTGAATTGATGGAACTCCCACGTCCATACCTTTTTACCCTCGTCGCCAATTGTTATGTCGGTAATGGAAGCCAAGGGTGAGACCAAGTGTTGAACTGGACACAGATTTATTTGTGACTCTCTCACAATACAGGCGCATCCGTCGGGTGGAGAGGAGGCCAAGAGACTGCCCCTCTCCCTCACAGCCCTCTTATACCCCGGGTGGCGGCAGAACCGGAAAGGTGGAGCCACCACACGTGTCACACAATAATATGTCCCCAAAACCCAACACAGTGCATTGCTTGTTTGAATGTGATTTTTCGGACAGCGGCAAAAATCCAAAAATCATGGAGACAAGAGCCACGCAGGGTCCTGTATGGAGGCTGTCCTGTTTAAATATGCCGATTGTCGCTGCAGTCTCCAACCAGTCCACACCCCCTGTAGTTGAAATACTGGAGTTAACGCCACTGCTTTATGAAAGTGAGAGGTTTTTTTTGTTGTTTTTACAGAATCAGCAGTTCATGCCTAGGAAGACGGGAGCTCTGTGCAATTGTCACACACGCACATAAAGTAGAAAGCGGAGCTGCAGTGAGTTTCTCACAACTTCCATCGTTTGCCACATAAGTTATGAATCCTGTTTAAATTACGAGACCACAGGGTCCTAAAAACATTTGCAGTAATACCGCATATCGGAGAGAAGAGCTATCCACCATCACTGGAGAGGAAATTCCTCCACAGTGACAGCCCTAATTGGACACATGTCTTTGGACAAAACGCTTTTGCGTCAGTTACTTAAGCGTGTCTTTGGAAGGCGGATGGATACGGTGAAGCTCTGCGCATGGTTGATACTATGATTGCATGGGTCGGTGCCGGACACAAACTGTGATTTAGTGAAGTGACATTCACTTTAGCCTTCATGCATTTATCGTACTTGTGTTTGCAGTGTTTTTTCAGGTGGTTGAATAAGTTTGTTGTGCTGCCCTGCAGTGCAGACACAGCTCTATGGAACTCTTTGCATATAATTTTAGTCATCATCACTTGCCCTGAATCAAAAACATGTCCAGACAATGGATAATGGTCCTTTTGAAGCACTAGCTCCTCGCTTCAACGTGTTGCTGTACTGTCACCTTCTGACATTTGGTTTGTTTCACCATCACACCAGTCTGCTAGGCTGCCACTACAAGGTGCGCTAGTTTGTCAGTTCTGCAGCTTAATGTTGCCCTAACGTGTGTTTGCCCCCTGGTGGTTGGCTCGCTGTTGGTTGAGAAAATTCTTGATTTGATATGCAGCATGGCTCGCATTTTAAAATATTAGTATCGCCGACTATCATGTTAATTTAATCATGGCAGCCGAAATCATAATTGCGATCAAAGTTTGATTAATTGTGAAGCCCCAGCGTGAGTGGAAGGAAGCATGTTGAGTGCGAGCCACTGAGGGCAAGTGGGACTGGGAGCGAGACTGAACAAATATGGGAGTGGGTGAAAGTGAATGAGTCTGCATGTGGGAGTGCGAGTGTAAGATTGTGTGTGTGAGTGCGGGAGAGCGAGTGTATATGCTGGTGGGGGGTGCTGGACTGAGGGGATGGTGCTTCCTGGTACCTCCTGGCTGCGTGGGCTCCCTTGGACTGGGGGGGGGGGCTGGTCCCCTGCAGGGCTCCTCGTGCCTTTCTGCTGCCTTCCTGGGGGGGGGGGCACTGGGTTGGGTGCGGGCATGCTATGGGAGTGGGGGGTGGGGTGTTGGCCTTCCTTCACCTGGGACCCGGGGACTGGTGTTGGCCCCGCAGGGAGGGCGGGCCGGTCTGGGGGCGCACTGTGCCGACTGCTTCGCTTCCCTCAGCTGTCCCTCCTGGGGCAGTTGCCTGGCTGTCCTGGGGCTTGCTGGCTTTGGGACGTTTTTGCTCTTTGGGGGTTGGTGGCGCTGTCTTGCCTGCTCAGGGTTTCCGGCAAGGGAAAGGGGGGGGGGGTTTGCTGTGACCTGCCGCCCTCTTTGTATGTTTCCTGGCAAACCACTCACATGCACACACTCACTTTATGCCCATGCACACACACATATGTTTCTCTGTTCTTTTACAGGTGCAGATATCAGACTCGTGATGAGACCTTTTCAGAAGAACAAACAGTTTTGTCTTCTGTTTCAGTTGTCAGTTTGTTTTTTCTGTTTGTTCCTCTCTTTTTCTCCCCTCCCTTCCCTATTTCCTGTTCCCACCGTTGGGTCCATCATGGGTAGAACGATTTAAATAAAGTATTAAGTTATTACAAGAGGAGTCTATAAATAATATACAGTACATGGATATGTGCTGTATAAAGCTCCTTTTGGCCAAGTAAATCTGTTTGGCACAATAAGGGAATCAGATTTCTGTTCTGCTTACCTAGCTGCTTGATAGGATTGGGGGGGGGGGCAACAATTTATTTTCCTCTACATGAAACACGAATCACCATAGAAGAAACTGATACAGCTTTATCGCCATGTTGCTCACAGTGTGTCTTCCTGCTTGTGCAGAAGTTGCTGTAGTGTCTTAGCTTCTCTCAGTTAGTTTGATGTTTATGTCATATTAATAGGCATTGACTTTGTTGGGTTAGGATATTGTTGTCATTTGCAGCTCACCAAGTTTTCTTTTTCAGTCCCGGACACCTGCCTTGGTCTTTGAACATGTAAACAACACAGACTTTAAGGTATGTCATCTTTAATTTATTGTGTAAGGTTTTGGGAACCTCCTTTCTTGGCATGCCCGTTGTTTAACCATACACGTGTGTGTATGTGATGGAGGAAAATGAAAACTCCAGTGCTACGTCTTCGGTGCCAGAAACTCCACCATTTTCTGGTTCTATCCTCAATCACTGGCACAGTCTCACAGATCAGTATTGATATGCCTGTGCACTGCAAGACATCATAGATGTCAGCCCTAATGGCTTTGTTTTGTTTTCCAGCAACTGTACCAGACCCTGACAGACTATGATATCCGGTTCTACATGTATGAGATCCTCAAGGTGGGTTTTTTATGGCCCACCATCCTTTTAGGCTCTATGTGCTAGAGCAGAGGTGGGTAGTAACAAGTAGCAATTGGACAATATTAAAATTCCGTCTCACAATTATTCTAGCCAAAATGGTTCCATTCATCCATCTTCTACCGCTTTTCCGGGGGTCCGGGTCGCAGAGGCAGCAATTCAAGCAGAGAAGCCCAGACTTCCCTCTCCCCAACCACCTGCTCCAGCTCTTCAGAAAGGATATCAAGACATTTCCAGGCCAGCTGGGAGACATAGTCTCTCCAGCGTGTCCTGGGTCTGCCCCAGGGTCTCTTCCCAGTGGGGCATGTCCGGAACACCTCAAGTGGGAGATGTCCAGGAGGCATCCTGATGAGATGCCCAAACCACCTCATCAGGCTCCTTTCAATGTGGAGGAGCAGTGGTTCTACTCTGAGCCTCTCCCAGATGACTGAATTCCTCACCCTATCTCTCAGGGTGAGTCTAGCAATCCTACGGAGAAAGCTCATTTCAGCGGCTTGTATCCGCGATCTCATTCTTTCCGTCATTACACAAAGCTCATGACCATAGATGAGGGTAGGAACATAGATTGAACGGTAAATCGACAGCTTTGCGTTAGAGCTCAGCTCCCTCTTCACCACGGCAGACTGATTGTGGTGAAGTATTTTATTGATCCCAAACTGGGAAACTACAGTGTAACAGCAGCATGACAGTAGACGACCAAAACGACAAACACACAGCATAATAAACAAAGGGATTACCCATGGAACCTAAAACTGCCTAAATAACTTCTGTACATCGTAGATGAATAGATGGTGACCTGTATAGGTACCTGGATCATACCTGCTGTGCAATGCAGGACTATCAGGTGCAGGGTGAAATGAGAAGTACTAGCAGTCTGCTGGAGAAAGTGCTCCACTGTCTGTCCAGTGTGTGGTGGAGGGGGTGATCAGGATTGTCCATGATGGATCGCAGTTTGTTCAGTGTCCTCCTCTCCTCCACAGTCTCAAAGGTCTCCAGCCTTAGACCAATTACAGAGCCGGCCCTCTTGATAATCTTGTCAAGTCTGTTGGTATCGCTGGCTTTGATACTGCTACCCCAACAGACAGCAGCAAAGAAGATGGCGCTGGCGACAACGGCCTGGTAGAATAGCTCCAGCATCCTGTTGCACACGTTGAAGGATCTCAGCTTCCTCAGGAAGTAGTCTGCTCATCCCCTTCTTGTACACAACATCGGTGTTAGATTTCCAGTCCAGTCCATTGCTAATCATGACACCCAGGTATTTGTAGTTCTCAAGTACCTCTACATCCTCCCCCCTAATCTGCAATGGCTATGAAAGCATCCTCTTCTTCTTGAAGTCTATCACCATCTCTCTGGTCTTGCTGATGTTCCAGCTTCAGGTGATTCTGCTCGGTCCACTCCACAAATCTATCTACCACCCTGTACTCCTCTCCTCTCCCCCTCTTATACGCCCAACAACAGCTGAGTCATCAGAGAATTTCTGCAGGTGGCATGACTCAGTGTTGTACTGAAAGTCAGTGGTGTATAAGGTGAAGAGAAAAGGAGAAAGCACAGTCCCCTGTGGAGCTCCCATATCACTAACCACCACATCAGACAAGACACTGCCCAGCCGGACAAACTGTGGCCTACCTGTCAGGTAGTCAATAATCCAGGAGATCACAGAGCTGTCGACCCCCATCACCCACAGCTTCTCATCCAGCAGCAGTGGCTGGATGGTGTTAAAGGCACTGGAGAAATCAAAGAATGGGATTGTCACAGTGTCTCCTCTACCATCCAGGTGCAAATGGGCTCGTTGCAGCAGTTAGAAGATGGCGTCTTCAACTCCTAAATGGGGCTGATATGCAAACTGCAGAGGGTCCAGCCACATCTTCACCTGCAGCCTCAGGTGGGCTAAGACCAGTCTCTCCAGGACCTTCATCACATGAGATGTGAAGCTGGATTTATGCTGCACTTCTGCTATCCACGTACGTGTAACCGGAAACCTCGTGTGATGAAATTTATGTCATTGTCTCCACTCCGCTAATGTCCGCAGTGCTCGACCGCGGACGACCGCGTGCAGCCCAAATTTTGTGACTGCGCTGCCTGCCCACTACCTGAACATGGTGAAAAGCACATGCGCAAGACTGAATGTCTCATTCACGAGGTAGCGATATCGGCACAGTATACCAAGACAGAGAGACGAAGAAGACAGTGAAGAAGCAGAAGACAAGCATAAGCATACATAAATCATACATAAATACTTCAGCAGCAGCAGCATCTCCGTGGAAAAGGAATGAAAACCGGGAAGTCAAGCAGCAGAAATCAAGCAGCGTTTCTTCGTTGGTGAACATCCTGGCGCATCAGTGCATTGGCGCTACCTGTCAGGCGGGAGTGAAACTACAAATGATGTTTGTGCGCATGCATCAGCCACTTGGCCTGGGTCGATGAAAAAAGTGAGCATGAACAGCGCCGTGTGCGTGCCGGGCTCGTCCAAAGTGCACGCGGACCAAAGCGGACTAGAGGGGAAATGCAGCATGAATAAGGCTTGAAGGCAACTGGTTGATAGTCATTCAGGTCAGATGGAGGCGACTTCTTGGGGACAGGGACCAGGCAGGACGTCTTCCACAGCACCGGTACTCTCTCCAGACTCAGGCTCAGGTTGTACAGGTGTTTAACTACCGGGCACAGGTCCTCAGGATCCTGGCGGATATGTCATCGGGGCCCGCAGCCTTCCGCTGACTGAGCCTCTCCAGCTGTAAATTGCAATTAACGATGAACATGGTGAAGGCAAATAATTGCAATTAACGATATTATCACAATAATCAACAAATTATTAAAACTGTAAAAATGTTATTAAAACAATGGGATCATTTTACAGTACATTTCATTAGAAAACCATTCTGTTGTATTTTAAATTAATGTCATTTTATGTGAAAATTGACATGATATATACAGTATATGCATGAAAATTCCAACTGGCACTGTGGTAGTAAAACAAAATACTTACTTTGGACCACTTGAAGTTACAGTGATTGCCAAAAATCGAGTTTTTATCTTAACATGTCTGTAAGATTTTTTTTGACTTACAAGTAGGGCTGTGCAATATGATGATATATATCGGATGACAATATAAAAATGTCTATCATTTCATAGAAGACTCTTATCGTTTATATCATTATTTCAAAGGCATATACTCCCATTTCTTGAGCAAAGCTCTTCACGCACTACTTGTCAATGCCCCGCCTGTCCCCTTGCAGTGCACGTAGTGGAACAGGTGTCTGCTGGATGGCTAGACTCTCCGGTGGTTGCTAACTCCAAACTATCGGTTTGGTCCAATAGCTGCTACTCCTGTGTGCAAGTTGATGTGGGACTGTTTTCCATCGTGGTGCGTCAGAGGGAATAGTCCGCTAACCTCGTTTTAATAGGAGATAAGTAACATTAACACCGTGTCTAATTATAAAAAGGCAGATGCTAAATGATGATGCTAAGTTGTGCTAATTGGAAACATTATAGTGTATTAGACCATCGTTTCTTTGGTTTAAATTACTGCTGAGTTTTAGTTTTTTCTGAAAAAAAATTGATTAAAGCTGCAAAAGTGCATGATGGTGGCACATACACACAAAATAAATAATAAATAAATTATGGGTTGGATGAGCAAGTTGGCTCTTAATGTAATTTATTGGATTTTTAATTATTTTAATTAGTCAAGTAGCGATAATGAATAAAGTTAAAGTCATCACATGTATTTTATTACATTACTTTTTTTTGTCTTTGATTTTCATATCATGACCAATCTGAAATATTTTTACTAAGAAGCAAATGGGTTAAATCAGGCCAGAATGGCATTTTCAGGCTCTAGCTCCACACTTAAATTTTCATTGATTTAAACTAACAGCTAATTTATATCTGTAGATGGCAGCGATGGGTAATTTTATCATTTTCAGACATTTTTTTATGTTATGTTTTTTTTTTGTTTTTTGTTTTTTTGCTATTCTCCTCTGGCTCAGGAAATATTTAACTTATTGATTTTTACTTTTTATTTATATGATATGATTTAGAAGAAAAACCTGAAATTTATGAGAATCGAGACTCAAATGCACATTAAATAACTATTTTATAACACTGCAAAATTATGAACGACAAAGGTTCATATAAAAAAAGATGGTCCTTTTTATGTGGTTAAACTTCACAGAAAATTTTTAGAATTTACAGAAAAATGTATATTGTGATAAAAAATGACAAATCGCACAGCCCTACTTGCGAGACATATCAAGAGTAAAATCACTTGAATGTCTCATGTCTGTTTTTTTTTTTTTTTTTTTTTTTTTTGGCTAATTGAAAAAACTGCAGTTCTAGGCTAGTTAGCATTTTTTTAACAAACTACTTTGACAGCTTGACCCAAATTAAGATAGGTTTTATCATTAAACTGCTTTTAAGGACTGATGCAGTGTCAGTCATTGTCCTGAGCCATTGTGCATACAACCGGGCATATCCTTCAGCCAATAAGTCTTTATCACAAGATTTATTGTGATAGTGTAGTGCTAGCCAGTGTTAGCCTTGTGGTATGTGGTTAGGCCTAGTAATCACAGATCCTGGCGTTTGAAGAAGGGGGAAAAGGGAAAAGACTTTGACATGAAACTGTAAGACAATGAAAGGCTCTATTTGTCAAACAAATGGCATAAAATAACATTTTAGACAATGTATATTTGTTTTTATAGGGGATTTATAGCCACTGGAGTGTGCCTTTAAAATAAAAAATATAATTAAAAGCCTGAACATCAGTTTTCAGCCAGTAAACAGTATTATAGCTGTGCATAATATTTCAAAATATTTAAATTAAGTGAAAACTAGCAGTCTACTATAATTCTGTAACAAAAACTGCTTACTCTTTTAATCATACAATAAGAAAAGACACGCTTTTAGTTTCATGACCGCGATATATCGCCATTTATGCGTGTGTTTCTCCATAACCCACCAACTGAGAATTGCCCAAAACAGTCTTCAGTTTGTTCTTCTTCTTCTTGGGTATGAGACAGCTATGCAGTTTGTTTCAGGTGTCGCAGCCAGCTTGGTGTGTCTGAGTTAAGGTTGTACAGGTCAAGTAGTGTGTTTGTTCTTAGGTGGGCTAAGAATGGGACATTCGTAGAGTAGTGGAGGTAATAGAACAGGCAAGAGACAACGAGCTGGAAGGACACAAGGTTTTATTACTCCAACATACTGAAACATGCTTCATAGTTTTTGTGTGCTACTATGCTGCTGAGGCATGTGTAACAAGCTCTTTTATACATGTTATACAGACAGACAATGCATGGCACATTAGCATAATGATTGTCAGTCAATACACATCATTAGCATGACATCAGCTGGCGCCACTTTGACTGCTGCTTCTGGTCTCTTCTGTCCTCCGGGGGCGCATGATGATTAACAGTCCAGTCTGATTGCCCCCCGGGGCTCTTTGTCCGTATGTCAATTGTCCTACCCTTCCTCCAGCCCTGATGGGTGTGATAATGTCCGTCCGCAGTGTGCTGGGTCACCACATAGCACCCCCTCCCCCGAACGCCCAGAAGGGGCTGTGACACCCCCCCCCCCCCCCCGGTCCTTTGGGCACAAGTCGGTGCCCTGGCGGCTGCAGCGGGGGGGGGGGGTGCTTCTCCAGTCGAACTGTCCTACTGTAGAGGAGTGTCGGAGGGCATGTCAGTCTGTGGGGGGAAACTGGGGAGGGGTGAAACACAGTCTGCTCTGCTCCGAGTTGCAACATGTTGAACGGCCGTGGATTGTGAGCGCACAGGACCGGTGCGCGTTGTGTGTAATGGAGCAAAGCTGGTGATTGGCAGGTCTCTGTGACAGAGGTGCGGGCGTAGTGATGTGGAGGACGAGGGGGAGGTGGGTGGGAAACAATGGAGTGCCGGTCCGGGACGTCAAAAGTGTCTGGGCTGCGCAAAAATTTTCTGCGGATTAGCCATGGGTAAAGGTCTTTCCCGGTAAACCCTCCGGTGATCCGCAGTGGCTGTGAAGAAACCAATATAAGTCCTGTGGGTGAGCTGCCGACTCCTTTAGGTGCGAGGGCAGCCCTAAAGGTTCCGAGGATGGTGATCGGCCGTGTTCCCCATGATCGTGCAGCAGCCAAGGACCTTTATCAGTTTTTGGAGCCGGGCTTGTCCCTGGTACATGGCGTGCGCTCTGGCGCAGGGGCCACGTAGTTGTCGGGTGTGCGCACGTGTCATCTATGCGTTGAAACCCCACTGTCGGGAGGTGAAGCCGAGGTCGGGGAGTTGTACAGAAACCACGCAGATGGCGCAGATCTTCTCCTTCCAGGCTGTTTCCTTCAGTTTGCTCGTTTCGCCTATCATGGCGCGTTTCAGTCGCAGCACCGCCCGCTCCGGCGAGCATGCTCTGGTGTGGATGAAGAGGGAGTCCACAGCGCAGCAACGGGGGAGATAGTCCATTTCCCGTTAGGTCACCAATGTGGAGAAAATGGCGTAGTCGAGACGCTCCATATCACGTCAGGGTCACCAATGTGGAGGCAATAGAACAGGCGAGAGGCAACGAGCTGGAAGGACACAAGGTTTTATTCCTCCCAACATACTGAAACACGCTTCATAGCTCGTGTGAGCTACTGTGTTGCTGAGGCATGTGTAACAAGCTCTTTTATACATGTTTACAGACAGAGAGAATGCATGGCACATTAGCATAGTGATTGTCAGTCAATACACATCATTAGCATGACATCAGCTGGTGCCACTTTGACAGCTGCTTCTGGTCTCTGTCCTCCGGGGGCGCATGATTAACAGTCCGGCTCTTTGTCCGTATGTCAGTTGTCCTACCCTTCCTCCAGCCCTGATGGGTGTGAGATAATGTCCGTCCGCAGTGTGCTGGGTCACCACAGAGTATGTTTTTATGCAGTCTGTTCAGTAGGACCACACATGCAGACTGCTGTTGGACGCAGTCCCCAACGGTGCATAGTGGAGTTGAACTGTCCAGCTACAGTTCGTAGCCGTTTTAGGGTGACTCATTCTCTTCGAGTTGGACCTGCACCTGGTGGCAATGTTGTGTTAGGGAAGACTGTGAAGTGGATGGGTCGAGAGTCTTTTGCCAATTAATTCTCCATCTCTCAATTAAATTGAAGTTGGCACCACAGAGGTTTACTGCATGGTGGCTGAAAGGGTGATGAGAAAACAGGTGTTGGCAAACAAGTTGTGAGTTCAGAACAAGGTCATGTAGGGGATGATTGGTGTCCAGCAAGCCTTTTTTTTTTTCCAGTTTACAAGGATGACGTTCTCTGCAAAGGGCTGCAGGTGCAATGCCAGTTAGTACTGGCAGGAACTCAAATGGAGTGGGTTGCAGACACTCAGCAATGCTTCTCAGGGTCTCCAAGACCAACAAGGGCACCGGTGTGAAGGGTGGATGTGTTAGCTCCCCAGGATGAGCCTGCCAGACAGCGAAGGAGATTGTTCCTGGGTGTCACTTCAGCACATAGTGATTCAAGATGTTGCCTGAATGTCAGCTGCCTATAAGGTTGTTGACAATAAGCTGACAACGAGCTTTCTTATCCCCTGCCAGTTGATGCCCAAAGGGGTTGAAAAGCCCTAAAAAAAGTTTAAATTTGCATTGAAGATGTAAATTTGAGAAAATCACTACTGAATTAACTTTTATGGTGACTACTATTACTTGTACTTGAGTAATTGTCACATAGTAACAATACTTGTACAATTTACAATTTCTGGATACTCTACCCACCTCTGGTTATGGCACCTCTAAATGTCCTGGTAATGGAGAAGTTGAAGTCCTTCAAGACACTTTTATGGTCTTCAAAAAAAGTGTTTGGTTATGGATACTGTGCTTCTGTTTTAACGATCAACTTGGTGTTTTTTGGGATTATTTGGAAGCAAAAGGATTGTAGTAAAAGACTTTGCTCCTATGTGCAGGCTTTGGACTACTGCCATAGCATGGGAATTATGCACAGAGATGTGAAGCCACATAACGTGATGATCGACCATGAGCACCGCAAGGTTAGAAGCACAATCTTTGTGATTACACTCCATTGTAGCAGTGTCTGGCTGCCATTATGCTGTGATGATAAGCTAACATTGCATGAAGTTTATTAGTTAATGGATAATTATGTACTGACATTGCTGTGTTTAATGTCTGTCTGCAGCTGCGCCTTATTGACTGGGGCCTAGCTGAGTTTTACCATCCAGGACAGGAGTACAATGTCAGAGTGGCCTCTCGATACTTTAAAGGGCCCGAACTCTTGGTGGACTATCAGGTATGGATGTTTGGACTAGGGATGCAAGGTATCAATTAATTCATTAATTGTTAATTGATTCATCTTATCGATTGATTAATGATTAACTGATGAGTGGCAATTTTCCTGAGAATCTGAATTTCCCTCAGTACAATACGGTCTTTCTATCTTTAACATACAAAAAGTTAATTACTGTTTATTTGATATACTGAATGAAACTCGAACATTGTATTCTTCAATGATTTATTGTACCATTTGCATTTTTTTACTACAGACAATGGCATTTTTTTGTAGTTTAATAAATTTTGTACTGTATAGTGTGTACTATGTGCTGGTACATCTCAGTAAATTACAAATGTCATGATTTTTAATTTATTTTAAAAACTGCTACCATCCTTCCATTCATCATCTACCGCTTTTCCGGAGGTCCGGGTTGTGGAGGCAGCAGCTCAAGCAGAGAAACCCAGACTTCCCTCTCCCTGGCCACCTGCTCCAGCTCTTGAATGAATGAAATCTTTATTTCAGAGAGATTCGATTAAAAGATTAAAAAGAAAGGAACGGAACAATATACAAGGAAAAAAAATCCAACAAGGTTGAATGGAAACGGTAACTCCTCGGATTATACAGTTCAACATAAATTATCCGAAAAGGGTGATGGCTGAAGCTGCAACTTATATTGCCCACCCATGTTCATCTAAGGAGTCAAAAGAATAAAAATAATTGCAAAACAAAACATGACAAAACAAAACTAAGCAACAACACAGAATGAATGTGATAATCCTTATGTGATTTTACATGTCGTTTTGTTATGTACACTACCGTTCAAAAGTTTGGGGTCACTTAGAAATGTCCTAATTTTTTAAAGAAAAGCACTTTTTTTCAATGAAGATAACTTTAAAATAATCAGAAATACACTCTATACATTGCTAATGTGGTAAATGACTATTCTAGCTGCAGATGTCTGGTTTTTGGTGCAATATCTAGATAGGTGTATAGAGGCCCCTTTCCAGCAGCTATCGCTCCAGTGTTCTAATTGTACAATGTGTTTGCTCATTACGTCAGAAGGCTAATGGATGATTAGAAAACCCTTGTGCAATCATGTTAGGTCTGCAATGCTGTAATTGCTGCAAATGGAGGATTCTTTGACGAAAGCAAAGTTTGAAGGAAAAAATTATTTCAAATACAAATCATTATTTCTAACCTTGTCAATGTCTTGACTATATTTTCTATTCATTTTACAACTCGTGGTGGTAAATAAAAGTGTGACTTTTCATGGAAAACACAAAATTGTCTGGGTGACCCCAAACTTTTGAACGGTAGTGTATGTTTGGAGTATTTCTTCCTTTAGTTTTTGTTTAAATTGGCCAAGGGTTGTACAGGATTTTAATTCAACACGGAAAGCGTTCCACAGTCTGACTCCCTGCCCTGAGACACAGTGTTGCTTGGTGATAGTTCTCACTGAATGTTTTTGAAATATACATGTTCCTCTGAAATTATGTTATATTTGGAGAGGATACCAAGATGTTCCCAGGCCAGCTGGGAGACGTAGTCTCTCTGGCATGTCCTGAGTCTGCCCGAGGGTCTCCTCCTAGTGGGATGTGCCTGAAACACCTCAAGTGGGAGGCATCCAGGAGGCATCCTAATCAGATGCCCAAACCAACTCAAACATAGGTTAACTGGTAAATCGACAGCTTTGCTTTAGAGCTTAGCTCCCTCTTCATCACAACAGATTGGTACAACGTCCGCAACGTACAACGTCCGCATCACTGCAGAGGCTGTCCCTGTCAATCTCTCACTCCATTCTTCCCTCACTCATGAATGAGACCCCGAGATACTTAAACTCCTCCACTTGGAATAGGAGCTTGTCCCCAACCCGGAGAGGACAATCTACCTTTTTCTGCCTGAGGACCATGGACTCGGACTTGGAGGTGCTGATTCTCATCCCAGCCACTTCACACTCGGTACCAAACCATCCCAGCAAGGCCTGTAGGTCATTGGTCAATGAAGCCAACAGGACAACATCATCTGCAAACAGCAGAGATGAGATCCTGTGGTCACTGAGCATGACACCCTCCGATCCTTGGCTGCACCTAGATATCCTGTCCGTAAAAGTTATGAACAGGATCGGTGACAAAGGGCAGCCCTGGTGGAGTCCAACTCTCACTGGAAACAAGTTTGACTGAGCATTGGAAATACAAACCAAACTTTTGCAACAGCCGTATAGGACCCAGATAGCTTGTAACAACAAGCCCGATACCCCATACTCCCACAGCACCCCCCACAAGAGAACATGAGGGACACAGTTGTATGCTTTCTCAAAGTCCACAAAACACATGTAGACTGGTTGGGCAAACTCCCTCGAGGACTCTCGAGAGGGTTAAGAGCTGGTCCTATGTGCCACTGCCAGGACGAAAACCACATTGTTCCTAGATCTGAGGTTCAACCAGGGATCGGACTCTCCCCTCCAGTACCCTGGCATAGACCTTCCCAGGGAGGCTGACAAGTGTGATTCCCCCTAAAGTTGGTACACACCCTCCGGTCCCCCTTGGAGGGTGTGGATCACCACCTTATTGGGGTGGGAGGTTTCCATGCCCTAGTGTCCCAGACAACATAGCTCCTAAGAGGAGCTATGTTGTCTGGGACAATTTGTCTCTGTTAGGGTCTCCCAAGACAAACTGGTCCTGGGTGAAGGGCCAGACTAAGATTGATCCAACAGACTCCCATGATGAATAAAAAAATCAAGTATTCATTGTACCCTGCCTGGTATGGGGTTACGGAGCCCCCACCCTGGAGCCAGGCCTGGGGAAAGGGCTCGATAGCTAGCGCCTGGTGGCCGGGTTTCTGCCCGTGGGACCTGGCTGGGCTTAGCCTGAAGGAGTTACATGGGTCCACCCTCCAGTGGGCTCACTGGAGCCCAGATCAAACCTGTCTTGTTACTTTTTGTAGAATAAGCCAAAGTTCCTCACTGATGCCTGTCGCCATGTTTTACTACTAGGGGTGGAATCTTTAGGCACCTCACAAAACGATTCTTGATGCTTTTTTTTCTTTTCTGTTCAGGATTGTTTTTCCTACAACTAGCCAAGTTTACATGCCCAAAATTTCTTCAATCTGATTACAGTTCAGATCAGAACTTTACCGTTTACATGGACCTTGAAAAATCTGCTTATGACATGCATTTACATGTGTCGCATATTTGAACGGACTAAATCATTTTGACAATCGCAGAATTGTCTGACATTCCAGAAATGGTAGAAGAAACAACCTCCGATGTAAACAAACCCGGCTTCGTGTCTTTCTCTTTTTGAAATGGACCTGTATTGTGTTATTCAGACTATACTTTTGCTTCTGCTGGTCTCCGTAATGAAGCTACAAGTCCAGCAGTACATACTTCTGCATATGACGAACAGAGGGAGACATGCAGGACAATACAGACCAGCTCTGTTTTACTCCCGCCATGTCTTCCGCTGGCTGCTGTAAAGGCGAAAATACGTCACGTTGACGTGTGGCTGACATACAGACATGCGCAGTAAACATATTTTCTACCCAAACTTCGGAATAAGTGTTTATATACACACCAGTTGGGTTAACATTTGGCATAATCCACCCGCCTCAATCGGAAGGAAATTTTGATCTGAATGACTGTGGTCAGGTCAGAATATTCAGATTGGCGTGTTTACATGAAGCATTTTTATTCCGATCAGGTTTTTAATCTGGTTACTTGTGTCCATGTAAACATGGCTACTGTGTAACAACTTGGTACTTTTATAGCAAAGTATTTGCAATGACACATGAATTTACTTCCAACATCTTTCAATAATACAAATTGAAGAGAAATGTGGCAATTAACATAGAATGTTACATTTGGCAGCATATATTCCCGCACTTCAAGAACCGATGTTAAAGTGACCTATAGCAGCGTATTTGCTGTAACACAGACTTCAGAGTAGCCTGAATTTTAACAAATAATAGACTTGTCATTCTATGAAAATTAGAAGCAATCCCACCCACTCTTTTCAATGATTCCATGACTTTAGCTTTGGTCTTGTTGTCGAGTGTGGGGATTGCTATGTCTGTAAAATATCTCCATGATAGGACGTTGTACCATGGCTCTAAAGTGCAACAAAAAAAAAAAAACTGTCAGCAAAATTACAGAACAGTAACCACTGTGTCAGAAGAAAAGATTTAAACAATGTTTTATTTGGGCTATAACCACTTCTATTCCAGTTGGAGATGGGCAGAAGGACTCTTGGGTTGGCAAAGGTTGCAGACATCTGCTATAGCCCTAAAAAAAAAAAAACCAAAAACATTGTTTAAATCTTCTCTTCTGACACAGTGGTTACTGTTCTCTAATTTTGCTCACTGTTTTTACAAAATAATGTTTGTGTTGAAGTGCTTTGGTTATTTAAAAAACATGCTAGTACAGTAGTGGTATAGCCAGAGCCGATCTGTAAAATTCTGAGCAATGAAGAATAACATATGTCAGAATAAATCAAGTATTAATACACTGTTCTCTAATTTTGATCTCCACTGTAGTTTGAAAGCCCTGGTTCTGGATGACAGAATACAGACACTCTTCAGGTTCAGGTTACTTTATTTGTACCCGTAGGTAGATTTGTTTTGCAGTCTGGTGACATCCATCTTTACAAGCCACAAATTACATTCAACATAGACACAAACACAGGCACACATGAAATTGTGTGCAGCTTGTTCAACTCTTTGACAGCAGCAGGAACAAAGCTGTTTTTGTAGCGCTGGGTTTTACTTTTTGGGACAGTAAAGCTCCGTCTTGAGGGAAGAAGCTGAAAGTTGCAGTGCAGAGGGTGGGGGGAGTCATTTAAAATGGAGGTAGCCATCCTCTGTACTTGTCTGGTGTACAGGGATGTCAGGCTCAGCTGTGACTCACCAAGCAAACGACTGGACCATCTAACTACCTGATCCAAGGATTTCCTCTGTTTCAGTTTTATCTGATCAAACCATGACACTAAACAAAAGGATAAAACGGATTCAATAAAAGCCCGATAAAACATTGTCATTATGGTTCGGTCAATTTGGAAGCATGCAAGTTTCCTTAAACAATGCAAATGTTGCTGACCCTTTTTGCACACCCTTTCACAGTTCTCTTCAAAGTTTAAATTACATATTTGTAGGATTGTACACATTTGGTGGTCTGGCCTTTTAGTACGGTGACTTTGTGCCTGGGAGTTTTCCTCCTAAAGTCAATAATCATGTCTTTAGTTTTTGTCGTATTCAGCTGCAGGTAGGAATCCTCACACCAGTGAACAAAATCATCAACTACTGGGCCGTGGCCACTCTCACCATCTTGGAGGAGATGGTGAGAGTGGTTTTCACCACTCTTTCTGAGAGTGGTGAAAGCTTTGACATGGCTTGCTCAAGAGTACTGTGGTTGTCGGTGGCAGCCACAACTAGGGGTGGGGGAAGTCATAATTTTTCCAATGCATCTCAGTTCGGGCATCGATGCACAAATGTCAAGATTCCAATTCTTTAATATTAATTTTATAACGTGATTATTCTTGAGGGAATGAAAAATCAGAACCCGGAAAAGCAAAACCATAGCGTTGGACAGTTTATGGCATAACACACAACATTTCTGGCCCAGCGCTGAACATAACTGCAAACAAGCCGATCCAAAACTCCAAAAACACGAAACCACACAGGATGCTCCCCGGCCTTCAGTGTCCTCCAGACTGGTGCTTGCAGTGTCCCTGCTTTGGTGGGTGACCAAGTGCTTCATCTGACTGTGAGGAGGACAAAGGAGAAACTGTTGAGCCGGTGACGAAGCATCCCTTAGTACCCTGCCCGAGCGTTGCCTTTCTGTGCTCGGAGGAGATCGCAGTAGAAGCCGGGGCCGGGTGGGAGCTGGCTGATGGGACACTTCAGTAGCCTGGGAGGACTCCTCCCAATGACTTAGCAATCACGCGTAAGTTGAGCATATGTGCTGAAAACTGATGTGACTGATTAAATCTACAATGCCAGTTTAGCTAATTTAGGTTGTTTGGCTAATTTTCTCCTGGTTGTACTAAGAATTGCACAAATATGCTGCCTCAGGTGCTCTTTTCATGTTTGTTTCTTTGAAGGCGAATAAGCTGGAAAATGTACCATTCTATGGGTCTTGTTGCATTTCTGTTCAATTATGTTGCTTTAAAAGAGCCAAGTGGTCACATATAGAGGGCTAGAATGACAAAATGAAATGAATAATAGACTATTTATGAGGTTGACGGATAAATCCATCAACACACTGAAGCACAGAAACCATGAAATAATTAAATATGTAGTGAAATAATTGTGCATTTAAATTAATGTAAAGAATACTTGTATACATATTTAATAAACTTAATAAAATGATTGACACTTGTATAATGAAAGATCTTTTAATTTGTAGTTAAATAATTATGACACAATTAATCAATGGTGTATTTATTTAATTTAGTCATTGCTGATTCTCAATAGTCACACAATGGGAAGGGGGAAAAAAATCCAAATTAGGCAAAAAAAAAAAAAAAAAAAAGCTATATCAAGAATCCTTATCGGCTTGAATCAGAGCCCCCTTGAATCTGTTTGAATCGTGAGGTGCCGAAAGATTTGCATCCCGAGCCACAAGCCTTGTTTACCAGATGTGGATTTGTGACGGAGGGGTTGTTTTACTTATTGAGGAACTACTTTACATGAGCCGTACACACAAATGCTTTAAAGTAGAAGATCTGGCCGTATTTGAAAGAGTTGCATTTGATTCTTCTGACCCGACACATCGGCGCTTTCTCTGACTCTGCCACAGATGTATGACTACAGCCTGGACATGTGGAGTTTAGGCTGTATGCTTGCCAGCATGATCTTCAGAAAGGAGCCCTTCTTCCACGGTCATGACAACTATGATCAGGTAAACGAGTTCACCTTTTGAGAGCTGGAAAACAAACCTGTCAAGGCTGGGGGTACATCTACCTCAGAAAGCAAAACCACTGATGGACTGTTTGTTTTCCTGCAGTTGGTGAGAATAGCCAAGGTTTTGGGGACAGAAGACCTCTACGACTACATCGATAAATATAATATTGAGCTGGAACCTCGCTTCAATGACATTCTGGGAAGGTAAGAACTTATTGCAATCCTGGAGTTTCCCCATTGTGGGACTAATAAAGGCTCATCTTATTATTGTTGTAGTCATATTGTGATGGTGATGTTTTTCCCCTAGCCCAGGGGTTGGCAGCCTGTACTACACAAAGAGCCACTGTGAGTGATTTCTGTTTTTAAAAAATCAGCATGGAGCCACAGAAATATCTGAGCCTAAAAACTGCATTAAAACAGCAGAATTAAAACTACTGTATACTCTGGTCTGACAACAACAGGATTAAGAGTTTTTTCTTCTAAATTTTTAATTTTGTTAATGTTGATATTTTTTGGCATAATCCTCTGCTTTTATCATAAGGTTGTCTTATCTGATTGTCTCCCCTTTTCAGGTAAAAATGCTACCTTTTTCATATAAATTTGCAACCATTTTCTAATAAAATTGTAGCTTTTTGGGGTAAATTTGTGACTTTTTCTTGCCAATTTATTTTTTCCCCTCAAAAAATGTAATATTTTCCTTAAATTTTGATTTTTTTTTTTAATTTTCAGCTATTCTCACAAATTTATATTTTTTCTTTGTAAATTAAGTTTTCATGGGCAAAACTTAAGCGTTTCTAATCTAAATTTATTATGTTTGTCATAAAACTCCAACTTTCCAGTAAATTTGTGATTTCTTTTCCAGAAATGTTGACTTTTTTTTCTAACAAATTTGTGTGTATTTTTTGGGCAGAAAAATTTCTCTAAATTTGTGAGGTTTTTTTTTTTCCAGATTTTCTGCTTTTTATTAGGATATTTTTGAATGTGCAACCTTTTTGTAAATTTATTGCATCTTTTCTTGGAAATGTATGAAGTTTTTTTCAATACCTCAGGGGAGCCACTATCTATGGGCAAAAGAGCCACAAGTTGCAGACCCCTGCTCTAGCCCTTGTCAGTGGTTTTATCAGAGAGCAGCGAGAAAGAAATGACAGTGAGGTGGGCTGTGGTTCCTGAACATGATAGAAACATGATTAAAAAAAACCAAACACTTGTGGTTACAGCACTAAATTGTGAATAAATCAGTTTTTTGTGCTGCTAGTGTAAAATAATTTCCCTAGAACTTAATAGAACTCAGAACTTTAAATGCTGGTTCTTTCCATGGTGATACTGTAAAAGAACCTGCTTCTTAAATTGTAAACTGGGCCATCTCTTAAATACCTTAAATACAATTTCTTTTAACTTCATAAATGTTGTTTGTATTATCAATTCATTGTTAACTTGATAAACTTGTTTTTTTGCTTTTAAGTTTATTTGGCTTATTTTGATAACATTTCCTGAGTGTTTACAAATCCTTAAAGTCTTAAATTTGTCTAAAATTAAGGCCTTATCCTTTATAAAAGCTAATGAATCCATAAATTTTCTTTCAATGGCCCTAAATCCTACTTATATAGTGTGTGTGTGTGTGTGCGCGCGCGTGCTTGCATGCACGCACGCATGTGTGTGTGAGAAATAAAACTAGAAAAGCACTCGGAGAGCGCAGACCTCCGCCAAGCGCCACAGTTCCCCCCATACAGTGTTTGTGTGTACGTTTTCAGATTCCTTGACCACGAAAACATATGACTAGCAATTGGATTCACAATGATAGGATTAGTGGTTCAGTAGTTATTGACGAAAATGGCATTTTCCGTAATGGCGGTTTTCTTCTCGACGGTGATCCGGATCACCACCAAAATGTAATCATCTGTAGGATACCCCATTTCTGACAATCTCTGAAAATTTCATGAAAATCCATCCATAACTTTTTGAGTTATCTTGCTAACAAACAGACAGACAAACCAACGCCAATGATCACATAACCTCCTTGGCGGAGGTAAATATTGTGGGCACCCAGCACAATGCAGTCTGATTAATATTCACCTCAGCAGGGATTGCTTACAAACAGAGAGCCCTAGGTGGACAACCAGAACAATGACTGTTGTTATACATCCCTGGAGTAAGGAGAGGACGCGCCAGTTAATCACACGATTGATATGTATTGACTGATAGGTATATCAATATGCAAATGTGCTATAAAAGAGCTGACTTTACATGCCTCACTTAGTGCACGCACACGCACAGCACAGCGCTACTGTGTGTCTTGTGATGATGGAGGAATAAAACTCTTAAACCTTCAGCTCGCCTTGTCACGCCTGAACTTATTTTGTACCTCCACACTGGTGACCCTTGACGAAGAATGGAACACGAGGCGAACACCCCGGAGATGACCCAGACGGGAAGCCTCAGAACACGTCACAGTGCGTCCATCGCCTGATCTTTTACCTCCACACTGGTGACCTAACGAGGGAGAATGACCGTCGGCTCCCTCTCACCGCGCTGTGGACCCCAGAGGACCAGAGGTCTCCTACATCCTTCGCACCCGCACAGGAGCGCGCGTGCCTTGTCCTCTTTCCTCGATGGCGACCTCCAGGGCCGGACGGAGAGCACAGCGCTGGGACCGAGACGCACAAGGATCAGTGACACAAGCAACGCACAGAAACAGCCTGAACAGGGACAGTCATCGACACCGACTGCGCTGATTTACACCGAGCTTCCCAACTCTGACTAAACTCTGGACAGTGGACCTCCCACGCACAGAAGCCCTGCACGCACTCCTCAGGATTACGAGGACAGCACAACTGCCAGCTATGTGGTCACTGCGCCAGGCACGCACCAGGGACAAACCGGCTCTACAGTCCTGATACATCATCCTCCACCGCTGCACATGCCCGAGAAAAATGGCCGATCGTCACCCTCGGAACCTTCAGGGCTGCTCGCGCACCTGGAGCAGACGTGCAGCCAGCACACAGGACTTTTGTATGGGTTTCTCAGCCGCAGCGCACAACAGGAATTTAGCCGATTGCTTTCCCTGATGACTTTAGGACTGTTTCCCACACCTAAAGCCAAACTGCCGAGTCCCTGACGCAGCTTCAGTTTATCACAGCCGCTGCGCATCCTCAGGGAATTTGGCCGCTCGCCTTCCCCACACCCTCGCTGGATCGAGCCGCGAGAGAAGTCAGAGATATAATTTTTTTTTTTTTTTTTTCACAGCCGCTGTGGATCTCTACCATGTTTAACGGGAAAGTCCCTCACCATCGCAGATCCACACGCAATTTTTGTGCGGCCCAGACACCTTTGACGTCCTGGGCCGGCACTCGCTTACTCCCACCCCCTCCCCCTCCTCCTGCACAGAGCTTTTCCCGCACCTCATTCCCTAAGCCGGCCGATCGTTGTCTGGTTCCATTACGCACGACTGCACACCGGCCCGTGCGCCCACGATCTACGGCCGTTCAACGTGCTGGAACTCGGAGCGGAGCACCCCCACGGACTGACATGCCCTCCGACAGTTCTACCGGAGCTGGAGCCAAACAGCGGGGGGAGGGGGGGCACAGCCCCTTCTGACCGTTCTGGGGGGAACGGTGTGGGCACCCAGCACAATGCAGACTGATAACATTCACGCTCAGCAGGGATTGCATATGAACAGAGAGCCCTAGGGGGACAACCAGAACAATGACTATTGTTATACATCCCCGGATTAAGGAGAGGAATTCCGGCGCCAGTTAATCACACGATTGATATGTATTGACTGATATGTATATCAATATGCAAATGTGCCATGCATTCTCTCTTGTCTGTATAAAAGAGCTGACTTTACATGCCTCACTTAGTGCACGCACACACACACACACATACACACACACAGCACAGCGCTACTGTGTGTCTCATGATGATGGAGGAATAAAACCCTTAAACTTTCAGCTCGCCGTGTCACGCCTGAACTTATTTTGTACCACCACAATATTAGGTACGTTTCCTGGTGTGGTGAACTCCTCACTCAGGTTTGTGCATTTATAGTTGGTGTTTTTGCATTTTAACATAATAGAAATTAAAATGAGCAGAATGAACAAGACATATTTCTCACAAATTAAATTTTTTTCTTCTTAAATTTATCTTGTAAACAGACTTTTTTCTTGTAAATTATGGTTAAGTCAAACGGAGCTAATGTGATTGCGCAGCAGCTGTCCACACTTCACATGAATTGCTACTCCTAGGCTAGGGGTCTGCAACCTGTAGCTCTGGAGCCCCATGTGGCTCTTTTCCCCATAGCCAGTGGCTCCCTGAGGCCTTGAAAAAACCTCATACATTTCCAAGAAAAGAAGCAAGACATTTACAAGTAAAAAGATTGCACATTCATGACAAAAAAAATATCCTAAAAAATCAGAAAATTTAAAAAATCTGAACTTATGCAAAAAAAAAAAAAAAATCCTCACAAATTCGGGGGGGGGAACAAATTTTTAATAAAAGAAGCAATAAATTTTCAAAAAAAAGGTTGCAATTTTATGAGGAGAAATACAGTATAATTATGAATTTGCAATTTAAAGAAAGTCAATTTTTCTGGCAAAAGATGGTTCTATAAGGAAAAAAATGGCAACCTTGCAAAAAAAAGTCAAGATCTGCTAAAAAATAAAAATAAATCCCAAAAAGCTACAATTTTATAAGAAAATTGTCACAAATTTATGCGCAAAAAGGCAGGATTTGTACCTGAAAAAAGTAACAAATTTACCAAAAAAGGCCAAATTTATGAATAAAGTCAAATTATGAAAAAAGTTGCAATTTTATTGGGAAAAATATCACTAATTTGTATGAAGTCTTTTGTTTTAGTCAATGATGGTATCAAATTTGCAAAGAAAAATAGGCCAAATTTATGAAAAAAAAGCAAGACATTTATGCCAACAATATAGCAAATCTTATAAAAACATTAGTTTAATGAGGAAAACATCCACACAAATTTGCAAGAAAAAAGTAAAAAGAATTTTTTGAGGAAATTATTATTAAAACTTTTACCAGGAAAAAGTTGCAGTTTTGTGAGGAAAGGAGTAACAAATTTACCATGTTTTTTTTAAGCTGCAAATTTTTGACAAAAACTGTTAATCCAGATGTGTTCAGACCAGCTTTAAGTTTGCTGATTTACCTTCATTCTCTGCATTTTTGGGGGCTCCATGCAGCATTTTTTTTTAGACAAAAAAATCACTCAAAGTGGCTCTTTGTGAAGTACAGGTTGCCGACTCCTGTCCTAGGCAATGCCCCGGTGGTCACCAAACTCTGGAGGGTCACTGTGGTACAGTGATCCACAGGTGGGTGTGCATTCAGATTGTGATCAAGTTCAGGGTCAAAAGATCGGGAGATCTGAACACTCTTGGGGTGATTTCATCAGACTAGAATGTGCTACTCCATCAATGTCTGGTTTCTTTTTTAAATTAGATTTTTTTAATTACTGTTGTAACTTGCACCCTTTTTACTTGTAAATGCGATTTATTTTCACATAAATACACTTTTTTAATGTTAATTTTATTGTGGAAATGTAAATTTAAAATGAGCTAGAATGATGATCCAAAATTCACAGAAATTTCTCTTTCACAGATCAAGTGTCTTTAAAAAGTTCTTTAAAAAGTCTTAAATTCAACTTCCATACAGCTGCAGATACCCTGATTTCACTTTAATATCTCAGATGTCTAATTCTAACAAATTGATTACCTTTTAAAAATTTGGATAGACACTGAATTCTTCTGCAAATCAACTAATTTCCTTGATTATTTTTCTTGTAGGCATTCTCGTAAGAGGTGGGAGCGTTTTGTCCACAGTGAGAACCAACACCTAGTCAGCCCTGAGGCTCTGGACTTCCTGGACAAGCTGCTCCGTTATGACCACCACGCCCGACTGACAGCTCGTGAGGCCATGGATCACCCTTACTTCTGTAAGCTCTCTTATGTTATCCAGTGGTTATCATTTTATCTTATTTCATAAAGAATAACATGGTTATTTTTTTTTTTTGTGGTCCTACAGTCCCTATTGTACAAGATCAGTCTCGTGTGGCTGGCTCAACTAACCTGCCCAGTGGGAACCCTGCTGTGAGCTCAGCCAGCATGATCACCGGTAAGAATGCACGCACATGTCAAACAAGGCATGCTGCATGCAATATCTCAGACAGGTTCATTTTGTCTTCTTAATGATAAAACTGATCTTGTTCTTCTATTAAAGACAAAGCAAAGAGATGTCTCATACCTTTGACATATTTCGACTGTTATCTGCAGTCTTCTTCAGAAAAATGTCGTCTAACGTCCATGACGTGTCAAATCAGCTGTTTTAGCCTTTCCGTAGGTGTGATCGATCCAACAGATTTGACAGATCTGCCAGGTTGGTCACGCCACCGCTGTGCGATGGTCTCTGGAGGAGAGAGTCCCAGGTGTGCGGTACAGAAGATCACTGTAAAAATTCAAAAGAACTGGCACACCAGTGGGCTCATCACTGATGACTATGAGAAAGCATACAGGGTGAAGGTAGCGAATCTGCTTCTGTGGTGCCAAGCAAACAACCTGAAACTGAATGTCCATAAAACCAAAGAACTCATATTGGACTTCATAAATGGCGGCCGCATGGAAACCATCCCCACCTTCAGGTTCCTGGGCACCCACATCTCCTCTGACCTCTCCTGGACTGTCAACACCAAGGCCCTGGTGAAGGAAGCCCAGCAGCGGCTGCACTTCCTCCGTGTCCTGAGGAAGAACAACCTGGACCAGAAGCTGTTGCTGGCCTTCTACCACTGCTCAGTGGAGAGCGTACTCACTTACTGCTTGGGTGTGAGGTATGCCGGCTCCATGACCGAGAACAGGAAGGCTGTGCAGAGGGTCATCAACACCGCCCAAAAAAATCATTGGCAGCCCTCTTCCCTCCCTGGAGGACATCCCCAGGTCCTCCTGTCTCAGAAAGACCAAGGCCAACAAAGCGGACCCCTCACATCCCACCCTCCACCTACTTGTTTGACCTGCTTCCCTCTGGACGACGGTTCAGATCAGTTAGGTCCCACACATCCAGACTGACTAGCAGTTTCTTCCCCTGGGCCATCTGAACAGTCAGAGGTCCCACCCCCCCTCCTTCTGAACGCTCACATGCACAGTACTGAGGACCTTTTTAATTATCATAATAACACACTTGTCTTTGCACTCCACACTTTCATGTATATTAACCCATCCGTGAAACCACTAACATACTTATGTATATTCCATAATCTTTGGGCCATTTTATTCAGTCATGTGTTCAATTGTGTGTTCTGCACGCCTCACTTTTATGTACATAGTTCCACCCACGTAGCCACTACCATACCTGTTTATATTTCCATAATCCTAGGCCATTTTTATTTCAGTCGTGTTTAATCATGTGTTCTGTAACCATGCTTTATGTAATCCTTCTCCCTTACTTTATTGCGCAGTAGCCTGCTGGAGTACCCACAATTTCGTTGTATTGTACAGTGACAAAGCCTATTCTATTCTACATGAACTCAACAACCTGAACGTGGAAATAGACAAGATATTCATTTCTCATGATGTGATGTCACTATTCACAAAAACCCCTAAGAACACATTGTACAGGAACGCCTCAAGAAGGATAAAACACTCAAACGCACAAACCTCACAGTTAATGACATATCACAACTCTTACAGTTTGTTGCCAAATCCACCTACTCCAATTCAAAAACAAAATACACAGACAAGAAGGATTCGCAATGGGAGACCCACTTTCTGCAGTCATGAGTAACTTTTTCATGGAAGACCTGGAAATCAGAGCCGTCAATACAGCCCCCACATCATGCAGACCCACATTCTGGAGAAGATATGTGGCTGACATCCTGGAAAAAATAAAACATGGACACACACAAGAACTTACAACCCTCAGTGGCTTAAGAGTACACCAAGGGAAGAAGTAGTGTCCATGAGAAGACCAAAGGCATCCTTGCACTGCCCACGCAGATAAGACAGGAAAGGCAGACGGCCAGGTTGAGGACCACAGTGCCAGTCAGCCTAACATTGCAGATGGTCGGTCTCTACCAACACCCAAGGGTACCTACCCCCCAAGCAAACAGTCAAGCATGGAGAACAATCCCCACAACTGAGGATGGAAAAAGGGAGGACAATCCAGTCAAGAAAAAGAAGATTTCATGGCCAAAAGGAAGTGAACTAGAGGTGTGGAGAAGTCTGGACAGTGACTTGACATTTATCCTGAAGAACTCTATGAGAAGCAGCATACATAACAAGGTATGTACTGTATGTATTGCTATGTATCGCTGATATCTTTAGCGATATCATCTATGACGAATGTCTCACGGGATTTGGTGGACTGGGGATAAAGGAATGTAAGCCAAAAGCTATTAACAGAAAGGAACATGAAATTCTTTTAACTGGTGAAATAAAAGAAGAGCTCTTTGCAAAGTGTATAGAAAGGCAGAAGCACATGAGAGAGAAGGCTTGGAAGCTCTTTGGCACCAAATCAAGAGTCAGTTAACATCACTTAGAAGGGCCAAGTGCATCAAAAGGAGGAGAAGAAAGAAAGATAGCTAGCGTTCAATATTCCTTAAAGATCCCTTCAGGTTAGCCAGAACCTTGCTGGGGGAGAAAAAGAGTGGAAGATTAGTTATGGCAAAAGAAGAGCTTGAAGATCACATGAGGAAACGGTTCTCAGAGCCAGGAAAAGGCCTTCCCCTAGGCTCTCCTGGCCATGTACCCCAACCACCTGCCCCAGCCATATGATATGAGGTTGTCCCACCTAAACTGATTGAAGTGAAGGAGGTGGTGAGGAAAGCAAGGTCAAGCTCCACTCCAAAGCCAAATGGGATTCCATATAAGCTATATAAAAGATGCCCTCAAGTCCTAAAAGAGCTATGGAAACTGATGAGGTTAGTTTGGAAACATCAAAGCAGTCCCGTTGCGTGGCGCAGAGCTGTGGCCATTCTACTGCCAAAGGAAGGATCATCTACAATCAGTCAGTTTTGTAACATTGCACTACTGAATGTGGAAGGAAAGATTTTCTTCTTCATGATTTCCAAAAGAATGACCAAATACCTACTGGAAAATAACTACATTAATACAAGCTGTCAGAAAGCTAGAGTAACAGGTTTTTCAGGGTGCATTGAACATTCAATGTTTATCTGGGATCAGATTCAGCCCACCAAGAGACAAGAAGGACCTTCATGTTGTGCGGTTAGATCTGGAGAACGCATATGGATCTGTTCCCCACCAGCTAATAAACTTCACCTTAGACTTCTTCCATGTGCCAGGAGCTATTAAAAGCATCATCAAGAGCTGCTATGTGGATCTGAAGATCAGCCACACCCTGCATGACTATACAACTAAATGGCAACAACTAGACAGGGGGATAGCAACGGGATGCTCCATCTCTCCTATTTACAGCCACCTTTGAGGTCATACTTAATGGTGAAAGGGCAGTGTGCAGAGGTGTGCGCAGTAGTTCAGGCCAGCTTTCACCCCAACTACGGTTCTTCATGGATGATATCACAAGCCTATTGCAAACAGCGGTATGCATGAGAAGGCTTCTTAAGAGACTGTTGTCCTGGGCAAGAATGAAAATAAAGCCTGCCAAATCCCAAAGTCTGTCAGTCCGGAAGGGTAACCAAGTAGACACAGTCTCCTTCCAAGTGGCAGGAGAGAGGATCCCAGTGCTGGCAGAACAACCCATTAGAAGGCTGGACAGAGAGTATACAAGGGATCTTGCAGACGAGCACGTGGCAGTGGTAATCACAAACCAACTTAAAGAAGGTCTAAAGAGGACTGACCAGAGCTACCTCTGGGGCAAATACAAAGTTTGGTGTTACCACTTTACACTCTACCAATGTGTGATGTGGCCACTGAAGTTATGAGATAACAGTAACAACAGCTGCAAAATTGGATGCCTTGGCTAATAGTTATACCCGGAAGTGGCGGGGTCTACCCAGGTGCCTCCCGGAAACTTCGCTGTTTGACAAGAAGGCACTAAGTCTACCACTGAAGAATATCACACTTGGTTACAATTTGGAGAAGGCCAGTCTGATTCTACATCTCAGAGAATCAAATGTCCAGCTTGTCAGGAATGTGGGTATTAAAATCCGAATGGGAAGAAAATGGAAAGAAGAAGAGTGTGTAGATGGGGCTATTTCAAGTTTAAAATACCAAGAACTCATCAGAAGAACCCAGCAAGGAAGACTTGGTTTGGGCTGGGGGGAGATGGCAAAATTTTGGTCAAAGGCATTCAGGCAGGAGCGGAGGCAGTTGGTGGTCACAGAGGTGACCAAAATGGAGGAGGATAGACTATTGATAAAAACAGTCAACCAGTACCAACAAGGGCAATGGACGAGATGGGAGGGAATTCTACCAAGGTCATGGGGATGGAGGATCCCTCAGGCTCATCTGAGTTTCTTGATCAGAGCCACGTATGATACTCTGCCAAGCCCAGCAAACCTCAGTAGATGGTTCAGAGTTGTGGCTTGTGTGGAATGGCCCAGGCAAACCTACAGCACACCCTAAGTGGCTGTAAAACTGCTCTGACCTAAGGCCGTTATAGGTGGCTGCACGACCAGGTGCTAAGGAAGCTGGCAGATATTACAGAAAACATCAGTCTTGACCAACAAGAACCCCAGATGCCATCAGAAGAATCTTATCCAGTTCATACCAGCAGGGAAAAGGAGGCAACCTGCCCACCACTAGGAAGAGCATCAGTCCTATCAGGAAATGAATGGCAAATGAGAGCAGACCTCTGCAGACAGCTTAAGTTCCCTGCTGAGATAACCGCCACATCACTTCGCTCTGATATGGTTTTATGGTCAACAACTAGCAAACAGGTCGTGATGACTGAGCTAACAGGACCATGGGAAAATGGCACTGAGGATGCCTATGAGAGGAAGAAACTGCGATATGCTGACTTAGTGGCAAACTGCCATGAGAATGGCTGGGGAGCAACAACTTACCCAGTAGAGGTTGGCTGTCATGGCTTCGTCAGCCTCTCAGTTAAGCGTTTCCTGAGAGACATTGGATGTAGTTCGTTGGATGTAGTTCATCAAGGATTAATAAAGCTCTCCAAGAACTTGCTGAAGAACCAGAGAAAGGGAGCTTCTGGCTGTGGCTATGAAGAAATGACAAAAGTTGGGGGACCAATGAAGCCACATAGGTTGCCTGAGTATCTGTACCCAGCTGCAGGGAGCGGCAGGGAGATGTCCCTGTATGCTGTCCCACCATCTGGAGATGTTCTGAGATTAAAGGGGTGAAACATCAGTGAAAGATGGCTCTCAGCTGAAGACCCAGCAGCTGGGTATTTGGGCACCGGCAGACGTGCATCAAGCAGAAATCCTTTGCAGGCAACATCATCAGCCTGCCTCTAAATTTGGCAGACCACCTGAATACCATAGACAGCACTGGAAACATCAAAGTCACACATGAAGAAGAAACAAGCCAGACTATAAACTTTCTAGACATAAAAATTGACCTTAAGGACTACAGCAGCATCAAAATCACAGTATACAGGAAACCAGCACACACAGACCAGTACCTACTCTGGACATCCGAACATCCCATGGTACACAAACTGTCAGTTGTGAGGACATTATATGAATGTGCTACCATCATCACGGATGAAGAGGAGAGACAGAAGGAAGAATGGCATATACAACACACACTTAATGGACTGCCAATATCCAACATGGGCAATAAACAAAGGAAAACGTCAAGTCCAAAACAAAGACCAAGAACAAAAAGAAAAAAAACCCCACCAAAAACAGAAACATAGTGACCCTACCATACATCCGGGGAATAACTGAACCCATACAAAGAATCATGAAAAACATGGAATAAACGTGGCAATAAAACCCCACACAAAACTACAGCAGCTTTTGGTTCACCCAAAGGACAAAATACAACCAAACAAAAAATGCACCGTAATTTATAAAATACCGTGCAAATCATGTGGAAAAACATACATGGGAGAAACAGGGAGGATGTTTGCAACATGGAAAAGGGAACACCAAAAATGTGAAAAAGAAACAACAGGGCAGCTCACAAGGACGCAAAAAGAAAAGGCAGAACACGAAAACCTCAAATCAGCAATATCAGACCACTGCAAGATAAACAACCACATAATGGACTGGAACAATGCAAAAATAATTGGACCAGAGGACAACAAACACAAACGCTGGATCGAAGAAGCAATTGAAATCAGGAAATGAGCCCACAACACCATGAACCGAGATGATGGAGCCTTCATGCTCTTGCACACCTGTGACACTCTCTTCCAAAGACCATCTCACGGCAGATCTGTCGGTCGGTCACACCTACGGAAACGATAAAATAGCTGATGTGACACGTCATGGATGTCAGACAATGTTTTTCTGAAGAATACTGCAGATGACAGTTGAAACACATCAAAGGTTTGAAACATCTCTTTGCTTTGTCTTAGTAGACGAACAATGTCAGTTTTATGCTGCATACAAGTTTTACAACCCTGTGACCTATGCTGTTAAGCAGTTAATTTTTTTCACTGCGTATTAGGGGTGTACCATATTGTGGTGTTCATGATAATACAAGTATAAATTTTGATACCGGTGTAAAAATTAATATCACGATATTTGAGTCTCAAATGTTTCCTCTGGCTTAAAGACTGCCGTGGTTAGTTAAGTTAGTTAAGTTCATAATACTGTAGTAATTAACGCATGCATACTTAAATTATATTATCAGAGCTGGGTGTACTAGCCAGAATCTACACTCATGTAAAAGCAGTGTTGTCTTATAAAATTAATAATTAAAAGTAGACACCCCAAAAATTACTAGTTAAGTTGATAAGAGTACTAAAGCACCCACTTAAAAAAATACTTGTCATGACTTAGTCTTGAATGTTTGAAGTTTTTCTCCTAAATTTATAACCATTTTCTTGTAGTTTTCTACTTTTTTCTGTAATTTTTTTAATCTATTTTCCCTCATAAATGTGTAATTTGCTCTTGTAAAATTATGACTCTTCTTTTACATTTGAGACCAACACAGACACACCGCACACTTCTTTTAAATATGAAACTGAGTGCCGACACGAAAAAATGCGGTAGACTAATTACAGTGGGGCAAAAAAGTATTTAGTCAGCCACCAATTGTGCAAGTTCTCCCACTTAAAAAGATGAGAGAGGTCTCCAATTTTCATCATAGGTATACCTCAACTATGAGAGACAAAATGAGGGGGGGGGGGGGAAATCCAGAAAATCACATTGTCTGATTTTTAAAGAATTTATTTGCAAACTATGGTGGAAAATAAGTATTTGGTCAATAACAAAAGTTCATCTCAATACTTTGTTATATACCCTTTGTTGGCAATGACAAGAGGTCAAACGTTTTCTGTAAGTCTTCACAAGGTTTTCACACACTGTTGCTGGTATTTTGGCCCATTCCTCCATGCAGATCTCCTCTAGAGCAGTGATGTTTTGAGGCTGTCGCTGGGCAACATGGACTTTCAACTCCCTCCAAAGATTTTCTATGGGGTTGAGATCTGGAGACTGGCTAGGCCACTCCAGGACCTTGAAATGCTTCTTACCAAGCCACTCCTTCGTTGCCCGGGCGGTGTGTTTGGGATCATTGTCATGCTGAAAGACCCAGCCACGTTTCATCTTCAATGCCCTTGCTGATGGAAGGAGGTTTTCACTCAAAATCTCACGATACATGGCCCCATTCATTCTTTCCTTTACACGGATCAGTCATCCTGGTCCCTTTGCAGAAAAACAGCCCCAAAGCATGATGTTTCCACCCCCATGCTTCACAGTAGGTATGGTGTTCTTTGGCTGCAACTCAGCATTCTTTCTCCTCCACACACGACAAGTTGAGTTTTTACCAAAAAGTTGTATTTTGGTTTCATCTGACCATAGGACATTCTCCCAGTCCTCTTCTGGATCATCCAAATGCTCTCTAGCAAACTTCTGATGGGCCTGGACATGTACTGGCTTAAGCAGGGGGACATGTCTGGCGCTGCAAGATTTGAGTCCCTGGCGGCATAGTGTGTTACTGATGGTTTGTTACTTTGGTCCCAGCTCTCTGCAGGTCATTCACTAGGTCCCCCCGTGTGGTTCTGGGTTTTTTGCTGACCGTTCTCGTGATCATTTTGACCCCACGGGGTGAGATCTTGCGTGGAGCCCCAGAAGGAGGGAGATTATCAGTGGTCTTGTATGTCTTCCATTTTCTAATAATTGCTCCCACAGTTGATTTCTTCACACCAAGCTGCTTACCTATTGCAGATTCAGTTTTCCCAGCCTGGTGCAGGTCTACAATTTTGTTTTTGGTGTCCTTTGACAGCTCTTTGGTCTTGGCCATAGTGGAGTTTGGAGTCTGACTATTTGAAGTTGTGGACAGGTGTCTTTTATACTGATAACGAGTTCAAACAGGTGCCATTGGGGAAGATGGGGTGCACGCCATGAAGGTAACAGCATAGAACCTCTGCTCCCGGCACGTTCATATTGAAAAAGCCCTTAAAACGCGAAAACCTACAGAACTACCAGCTCAAGACGATCAACTAAAAGGGCAATGGTAAAAGGCAAGTCATAAACCAAGAAACAGGCTGAAATCACGGAGTTTGATACCGAAGAAACTGAAGCTAACAACGATAGCATCGGTTTGGCTAGTACTGATGCTAGCAAAATGGAGGAAGACGACAGCATTAATTTGAAGGCGATACTGATGGAAATCAGGGACTTCAGGGAAGAAAACACGCAACAGTTTAATGAAGTTAAGGCAGAAATCAGCAAGACTAATGCAAGACTCGAAACAGCGGAGGGACGCATTTTGGAAACGGAGGAATGAGTTGAAACAATAGAGGAGGTGGTTACAGAGCTTGTGAAACTCCAGTCTAAGCTACAGGCCCAAATCACCGACCAGGAGGGGCGATCTCATAGAAATAATGTACGGATATATGGTGTGATTGAAAACGAAGAGAAAGGTGCTCCGACTATGATAGATTTTGTCGAAAATCTTCTGAGGGAAAAGCTCCAACTGCCCTCGACACTGGACTTGCATATTGAACGCACACACTGCGCCCTGACGGCAGTTCCCCCGGCCAGAGCACCACCTCGGTCCATCATTGTACGCTTTACCAGTTACAAGAGCAAGGAAGAGGTACTCAGGAAAACTTGGCAAATGAGGGGATTCCAGTGGAAGGGAAAGCAGATTAACCTTGATCACGATTATGCACCCGATGTCCTTAAACAGAGACAGACATACGCAGAGGCTAAAAGGATTCTAAAACAACGAGGGATACGTTTCCAGACTCCGTTCCCAGCTAAACTCCGAGTGTTCTACCCAGACGAAACAAAACTTTATAACACCACTGAAGATGCAACTAAAGACATGTTCGACAGAGGATTCCCAGTCACTGTCTACAAACCACCGGAGACACTGATGGCACGGATTCAGAAAACAGCGTGGACCACTAAACGAATCACAAGAGGAGAGCGACTCATACTGCTGGATCCGGGTCAGACGGGACCATCATCAATAAAGGAGAGACTGCAACAATACAGAAGGGAATCCATGTAAAAACGCCAATATAAATTTGCTGTTCAATTTATAACCCAGTTACAGGTAATCTGATTTAACAATGACTTATCCGTGGTTTATTTTTCTTTATACATGGTTTTTCTATTGAGAGATAATACAATAACTAAACACGAGAAATGAGTGAAACCTAAGACTTATTGCCAGTCTAAATCAGCTGCCGGGAAATGACTATTCAGGCATAGTATGGAGGAATTGCGTGACGATGGACGCTCCACTAGAGGGCCCACTGTGACGCAAGTGGCTTACCCTCTTAAAGACTCAACAACATCAGGTCTTACAGGGTTTGTTTTTCTTTAAACCCCACAAACGGAAATCCTGTTTTATTTCCTCAAATGTTGATTGTTTTGCTTTGCTGCAGTTCAGAGCAGCACTGTTTGGACAAGTGGTATACTTATGTTTATTCCGATTAATCAGGAAGGAATTTCCCCATTGTGGGACTAATAAAGGCTTATCTTATCTTAAGGAAGAGAAAAAGAAAAACAAATTATAGCCAACAGACTATCAGTGTCATCTCCTTTAATGTAAATGGAATTATCAGCCCACAAAAAAGGTCCAAAATACTCTCCAAACTCAAAAAAGAAAAGATACATGTGGCCCTTCTACAAGAAACGCATGTATTAGACCAAGAACTCAAAAAGCTTGAACAAGGTTTTTATAAGTATGTCTATGGATCATCATACAAACTTGGCCACCGTAGAGGTGTCGCAATTCTCATTTCACGACAGATTTGTTTTGAACATTTATCTGACAAGAAGGATAAAGAGGGGCGATATATATTGGTAAAAGGAAAAATTGATGGCTCATTAGTAACTATTCTCAACATATACGCACCACCAGGAAGTAATTGGAATTTTTATAAACAGATGTTCGAAATGATGGTATCTGAAACTGAAGGAATGTTGATATGTGGAGGGGACATGAATATACGGTTGTCAAAACTGGACAGTTCTAAGAATGATTTAGCACAAAAAAAAATCAATAATAAAGAAAATAAACAGTATCATGAGTGAAACCGGAATTATCGATATCTGGAGAGATTTTAACCCTTCTGGACGCGATTATACACATTTTTCTGCCCCCCATTCTACATATTCGAGAATTGATTACTTCTTCACATTTAATAAAGACAGATATAAGATTAAAACAAGTGATATTGGCACAATTGATCTGTCAGATCACTCTCCAATATATTTATCTATCTGTATGAATGATACTCGCAAAACCACAACTTGGAAACTTAATTCCAATATTTTGAATGATTCAAAAATGAAAGAGAAATTAAAAGAAGAAATTGATGAATACTTAAAGGAAAATGATAATGGAGAACTGTCACCATCCATTTTATGGGATGCTTTTAAAGAGGTTATAAGAGGCAAAATTATTGCCAGCACCTCTTTCATTAAAAAGCAAAATAAAGAAAAACTCGAAAAATTACAAATGGATCTTAAGGAATTACAAAGACAACACAAAATTACTTCAAACAATGACAAACCATATGAAATAAAAAGATTACAAAAAGAAGTTGATAACATATATTCTGATGAAACGCAAAAAAAGCTTATCTATCTTAAACAAAACTATTATGAGGCTGGAGGGAAGTCAACAAAATGGCTAGCTTTTAAACTAAGAAAACAACAGGCTGATAACACAATCTATAGAATAAAAAATCCCAAAACTGGGATTACACATGATGATATTACAGAAATTCAGGAGAGTTTTGTAACCTATTATAAAGACCTTTACTCACAGCCTAAATTAAACAATTGTGATCACATTGAAATTTTTTTTAAGTTCACTAAATCTCCCCGGTGTCACCGAACAGGAGAACAGTAACCTAATAAAAGAAATCACAAATAAAGAAATCAATGATGCAATTACAAGACTAAAACCACATAAAAGCCCTGGCCCAGACGGCTACTCTGGTGAATGGTATAAGACCTACAGGGAGGAATTAATTCCAAGACTGAGGGAAGTGTGTAACTGGGTGTTGAAGGGAGGGGATCCACCTCCCTCATGGAAAGAAGCGATTATCACGGTCATCCCAAAAGAGGGAAAAGATAAATTGAATTGTAGCCAGTATCGACCAATATCAGTCTTAAACCTAGACTACAAAATATACACGTCCATAATAGCAAAATGACTTGACAATATTATACCCAGACTTATTAATCATGATCAAACTGGTTTTATCTGCCAGAGGCAGACCCAAGACAGTATTAAAAGGACCCTTCACGTTCTACACCATATTAAAAAAAATAAGATTGAGGCATTGCTTATAGGTTTAGATCCTGAAAAAGCATTTGACTCAGTGAGATGGTCATTTCTTTATAAAGTTTTGAATAAATTTGGATTTCACCATATAATCATTAAGGCCATCCAGGCAATTTACCACAAACCAACAGCCAAAATAAAAATAAATGGTAGTCTTTCAAAACCAGTCTCACTTGAAAGATCATGTCGCCAGGGCTGCCCCCTTTCACCAATTTTATTCACTTTATTTATTGAACCGCTTAGCCAATACATTAGACAAGATAATTTAATTGAGGGAATTGATATACATGGGGACATTCAGAAGATATCACTTTTTGCAGACGATGTCCTAATTTATTTAGGTCAACCAAATAAATCTCTACCTAGATTGATGGAGATATTAGAGCAGTTTGGATCACTTTCAGGTTACAAATTAAATATTGAAAAAACAACAAATTATGACCTTAAATTACCAACCCTCAATGGAGTTAAAAAGTAAATACAATTTTAAATGGGACAAAGACTCCATGAAATATCTTGGCGTGATACTAAGTAGAGACACTGGAAAGTTGTTTGAAAACAATTATGGCCCACTAAATTCTAAAATAAAATCGGATTTAAGAAAATGGAGTCTAATACCAATTTTAGGACTAATTAATAGAATAGAATCAATAAAAATAAATATTTTGTCCCGATTACTTTACCTCTTCCAAACTCTCCCAATTGAAGTGTCAAAACAACAATTTGTAGAATGGGACAAGTTGATTTCTCGCTATATATGGCTTGGGAAAAAACCTCGAATAAGATACAGTACATTACAACTGCCAAAGGACAGAGGTGGCTTACCTTTGCCATGTATGAGGGACTACTACTACTCTGCCCAATTAAGACCATTGGTTTGCTTATGTGATCCAATGTTCAAATCTAGGTGGAAAGATATAGAGGAAAAAGCCACTAAGGGCCCCCCTATACAAGCAATGATAGCAGACAGGAAATTGCAATCACATTTGAAAGACCCGGATAATCCCTGGCTAAAATTCACTTTTTAGATTTGGAATGACGTAAGTAGAGAAAACAAACTAACCAAGACTGAAATGATGTTAAGATGGTGCGCTTACGACACAGAATTTTTACCAAACCGTAATGACACAAGATTTCAAAAATGGACGTCAATGGGGCTCACGTCATACTTCACATTTAACCACAAGGGGGAGCTAGCAGATTTCCAAACCCTTAAATCAAAAAATGGGTTAAATAACCAAGACTTTTTTAGGTACCTACAGTTGAGACATAGATATAATGAAATTATAAGGACCAAGACTGATAAGAAGGATAATAAAATTCTAAATATATTCCAAATGGCCTTTAGCACTATTACTGTTCAGAAAATTATAGCAAGATTTTATCAGGGATTTCAAGCAAACAAATCCACCAATACCCTATATATTAAGAAGAAATGGGAAAAAGAAACGGGATCAGCAGTAGATGATAGTGACTGGTAATCAGTATGTACAGTGCAATGGAAAACTACTTATTCAACTATCTGGAGGGAATTTGGATGGAAAAATTTAATTTGCTTCTTTATTACCCCAGTCCAAAAAAAACACCAAAATTTAGGTACCGGTTGTTGGAGACTATGTGGAAATGAAGAGGCTAATCATTATCATGTATTCTGGGCCTGCCCAAAAGTTACCCCATTTTGGAAAGACACACATAAATGCCTGGAAAAGGTTTTCTCTACCCATGTCCCCTTTGACTTCCTGTACATGTTCTTAGGTTTGGAAATTCCTAACATAGCCTCATTTGCAGATAAATACTTAATGAGAATTGTACGATTGTCAGCAAAGAAAGTCTTAATGAGAAAATGGCTCCAAACAGACATACCAAGAATTCAGGATTTACATGATACGGTATACCAGATATTTGTGATGGAAAGGATTACCATGTCTCTAAGGCTACAAAGAGATAAATTTGATAAATACTGGTTTAAATGGACCCAATATACAGGAAATCAAAGGAGAGACTTTGTTTAAGTAAATTATCCCATTGAAGGGAAGAAAAGAGCAGAAATGAAAAATTTAATACCACTTGTCCACTGTTCAGTTTATTTGTCTACATGTTATCTTTATACTACAAAAAAAAAAAAAAAAACTTATGGGAAGATCAATCGAGGGCATTTTCTTGTGTGTTACTTCTTATTAACCTTTTTTTTTATTCTATTTGAATGATGGCAAATTCTAAGTTTTTACTAATGTTTATTCCCTTGTAATAAAGTACTGCTCTCAATGTAAACAATCTGACCAAGATCACCAATAAAAATATAATTTAAAAAAAAAAAAAAAACAGGTGCCATTAATACAGGTAACGAGTGGAGGACAGAGGAGCCTCTTAAAGAAGTTACAGGTCTGTGAGAGCCAGAAATCTGGCTTGTTTGTAGGTGACCAAATACTTATTTTCCACCATAATTTGCAAATAAATTCTTTAAAAATCAGACAATGTGATTTTCTGGATTTTTTTTTTTCTCATTTTGTCTCTCATAGTTGAGATATACCTATGATGAAAATTGGAGACCTCATCTTTTAAGTGGGAGAACTTGCACAATTGGTGGCTGGCTAAATACTTTTTTGCCCCACTGTATGTCGGTGCATTTTGCAACCCAGTTGGTGAAAACGGAGGACAAGAGCAGCAACCACTGAACTATAGATCTGTGTATTCCAATCAAACCGCAGATCTGCGCTGAGTTTGACACGGGGCGACATGATTAACTAGGCTGCTTGTAAAAATGCCAGTGACGTCAGTGTCAAAGCAGTCATGGTGTTCATGTATTTACTTGCTCGGACTTGGAGCAGGAGAGTTACAGCTGCCATCTTCACCACCTGGGAGCGTTAAAAAAAAAAAAAAAGACATTTTTGTCTGCTTTTTAGGTTTAACTGTTTTGACTTGCATTGTTCGCTTGTGGAGGGACATCCCTTCATTTATTTTTTAGCAAAAAATATGTCTCATGGATTGTCACCTTATCGTGGTGGGGGGTTTGCGTACCCCAGTGATCCCAGGAGCTATGCTGTCCGGGGCAATATGCCTCTGGTAGGGTCACCCAAGACAAACTGGTCCTAGGTGTAGGGCCAGACTAAAAACGATCCAACAGACTCTCATGATGAATGCTAGAACAAGGATTCAGTGTACCCCGCCCAGTATGGGGTTACTGGGGCCCCACCCTGGAGCCAGGCCTGGGTGAGGGGCTCGATGGCTAGTGTCTGGTGGCCGGGTTTCTGCCCATGGGACCCTGCTGGGCTCAGCCCGAAAGAGTTACATGGGTCCGCCCTTCAGTGGGCTCACTACCTGCAGGAGGGATCATGGGGGTCCGGTGCTATGTGGATCAGGTGGTGGTCAAAGTCGGAGACCTTGGCGTTCTGATCCCAAGCTTCTGAAACTGGCTTTTGGGACATGGAATGTCGCCTCTCTGGTGGGGAAGGAGCCTGAGCTGGTGCATGAGGTTGAGAGATACCGGCTAGATATAGTTGGCCTCACCTCAATACACAGCTCCAGTTCCAGAACCATTCTCCTGGAGAGGGGCTGAAGCTTGGCCTACTCTGGAGTAGGAGCAATGCACATGTGGGCAATGACAGTGAAACCTGGAGGGGGGGTGATTGGGAGGAACGGCCTGCCCGTTCTGAACCCGAGTGGTGTTCAGTTATTGGACTTCTGTGCTAACCACAATTTGTCCGTAACAAACACCATGTTGAAGCATAAGGGTGTCCATATGTGCACTTGGCACCAGGACACCTTAGGTCGCAGGTGGATGATGGATTCTGTTATCATGTCATCAGACCTGCGACTGTATGTCTTGGACACTCAGGTAAAGAGAGGTGCAGAGCTGTCAACTGATCATCACCTGGTGGTGAGTGGGATCCGATGACAGGGGAGGATGCCATTCAGACCTGGTAGACCCAAGCGTATTGTGAGGGTGTGCTGGGAACGTCTGGCTGAGGCCCCTGTCCGGGAGGTCTTCAACTCCCACTTCCGGAAGAACTTTAACCACATTCCGAGGGAGTCTGTAGGCATGTTCTCCACCTCCATTGTTGAAGCGGCTGCTCAGAGCTGCGGCCGCAAGGTCGTCGGGGCATCTCATGGTGGCAATCCCCGAACCAAAAAAAAAAATAAATAAATAAATTAAATCACCCTTTATTGTCATTAAGTGGTGGACACCAGTGGTGAGGGGTGCCATTAAGCTGAAGAAGGAGTCCTATCAAGCTTGGTTGGCTTGTGGGACTCCCGAAGCAGCTGAGGTGTACCGGTAGGCCAAGTGGAGTGCAGCTCGGGTGGTTGCTGAAGCAAAAACTCTGGTATGGGAGGAGTTCGGTGAGGCCATGGAACAAGACTTTTGGTTGGCCTCGAAGAGATTCTGGCAAACTGTCCGGCGGCTCAGGAGGGGGAAGCAGCTCCCTGTCAACAACTATGTATGGTGTGAATGGGGCGCTGCTGACTTCGACTGGGGATATTGTCGGGTGGTGGAAGGAATACTTCGAGGATCTCCTCAATCCCACCGACACGCCTTCCATAGAGGAAGCAGGGCTTGTGGACGAGTTAGACGACTCGTCTATGACAGGGGCTGAGGTCGCCAAGGTGGTTAAAAATCTCTTTGGTGGTCGGGCCCCGGGGGTGGACGAGGTTCGCCCTGAGTACCTCAAGGCCCTGGATGTTATAGGGCTGTCATGGTTGACATACCTCCGCAACATTGCGTGGAGGTTGGGTGCAGTGTCTTTGGCATGGCAAACCGGGGGGGGGGGGGGGGTTTCCTCGCTTCAAAAAAAGGGGACAGGAGGGTGTGCTCCAACTTTAGAGGGATCACACTCCTCAGCCTCCCTGGGAAGGTCTATGCCAAGGTACTGAAGAGAAGAGTCTGGCCATTGGTCGGACCTCGGATTCAAGAGGAACAGTGTGGTTTTCGTCCTGGCCGTGGCACATCGGACCAACCCTTTACCCTCTCGAGAATCCTCGAGGGTTCGTGGGAGTTTGCCCATTCAACCGTATCCCTCGTGGTTTTTTGTGGGGGGTGCTTCGGGATTATGGGGTATTGGGCTTGTTGTTACGAGCTATTCGGTCTCTGTACGACCGTTGTGAGAGTTTGGTTTGTATTGCCAACACTCGGCCAGATTCATTCCCAGTGAGAGTTGGACCCCGCCAGGGCTGCCCTTTGTCACCAGTCCTGTTCATAATTTTTATGGACAGGATTTCTAGGCGCAGCCAGGGAATGGAGGGTGTCATGCTTGGTGACCACAGGATCTCATCTCTGTTGTTTGCAGATGTTGTCCTGCTGGCTTCATCCAGCAATGACCTACAGGTCTTACTGGGACAGTTTGCCACTGAGTGTGAAGCGGCTGGGATGAGAATCAGTACCTCCAGGTCCGAGTCCATGGTCCTCAGCCGGAAAAAGGTGGATTGTTCTCTCCGGGTTGGGGACAAGCTCCTGCCCCAAATGGAGGAGTTTAAGTATCTTGATGTCTTATTCACGAGTGAGGGGAGAATGGAGCAAGAAATTGACAAGACGGCTCGGAGCAGCATCTGCAATGACGCGGACGTTGTACCGGCGTGTTGTGATGAAGAGGGAGCTGAGCTCTAAGGCAAAGCTGTCGATTTACCAGTCAGTCTACGTTCCTACCCTCACCTATGGTCATGAGCTTTGGGTAATGACCGAAAGAACAAGATCGTGGATACAAAGCGGCTGAAACGAGCTTTCTTCGTAGGATTGCTGGACTCACCCTCAGAGATGGGGTGAGGAGCTCAGTCATCGAGGAGAGGCTCAGAGTAGAACTGCTGCTCCTCCACATTGAAAGGAGCTAGTTGAGGTGGTATGGGCATCTGATCAGGAAGCCTCCTGGATGGCTCTCATTTGAGGTGTTTCGGGCATGACCCTCTGGGAGGAGACCCTGGAGCATACCCCGGACTCGCTGGAGAGACTGTCTCGCAGCTGGTCTGGGAACGCCTTGGTATCCTCTCTGAAGAGCTGGAGCAGGTGGCTGGGAAGAGGAAAGTCTGGGCTCTCTGCTTGAACTGCTGCCTCCGCGACCCGGACCTCTGTAAAAGCGGTAGAGGATGGATGGATGGATGGAAGGAAGCCAACTTTAATAGTTCAGGAAAAAGTTTGACTAAATTTACACAAAAATTACAACGGAAGAAAAAACAAAGGTCCCAAACTAGTGATGTTACGCTCGACACCACCCACTTGACACTGATTCCAGCAATATAAAGCGGAAGTGTCATGAGCAGTGCATCAAGCGTTGTTTCAGTACGCTCAGTGTCATGTTATAGCAAGCGAGGCCTTATGCCGGTCACATCACGTGACTTGAGGGCTCGCGGGAAATTTGAGGGAGTTCTATTGGAATAGTATTGAGATTTTTCAGGTCTTCCACTCGGATGTAGTTCTGACAGTCAGCAGATGGCAGTTTTTATTAAATGTTTCATAACACTGTTGATCATGAAGCAGTCGTCTCAAAGCTGTTCATGGTTTCATCAGGCCTTAGTTTCACCATGACTATCCCAAACAAAAGGTGAGCATCTTCAAAAGGAAGAGCTGATCTGCCAACAAAACAAAACAAAAAAATAGATTAACCCATTTCACAGCTAAATACCAATAGTATAGCTCAGAAACACTACTAACACCTACCGGCACAAAAAGTCACAGCACTGGCCAACCAGACCCAAAAGGGGGATGCAGCACACTCCTCAGCAGCAGCTCCTCAACTCTCCTCCAGTATTTAAGGTCCTCCAGTCTAACTGGTAAGGCAGTACACCTGAATGATTGCTGATGTCACACACCTGCTGGATTCAGATGCCTAGAGAGAGAGAATGGCAGAATATACACCCACACACCTACCTAACAGGGCCATTAAAAAAAAAAAAGGAACAGTCATGTTCCAGGCCATACCCCCCCCCCCCCCCAAATAAAAGCAAACCTCTAGTTTTAAAGGTAATAAACACTATAGATACTATTTTCTTTAAAGTCACACAGATAGCAGCTTATTAGTGCTAAAACTAATACATTTTTAGAACCAAAATTACCTTTTACCTTCAGATGGGGCAATACATTAACTAATAAACCATTACGCTAATACTTTACCCTCTGGACAGGGCATCAACCACCACATTGTCATATCTTTTTTTTTTGTGCTGGACGATGAGGTTGTAGCCTTGCGCCAGCAGGGCCCAGCACATTAATCACTGGTTATGGTTGTACATCTGGGAGAGGAACACAAGGGGGTTATGATCCTGTATACACCACCACCAGAGCAGGGCTTTGACTGGCTCTAGCTAAACCATGTTTCTATCAGATATTCTGCCTCTGTCTTCATTTTCTCCCGGTTATCTACTGGACAGCAATAAGCGTGTTGCTTGATGGGAGTTGTCGAGTCAGTGTCATGCTGAAGTACATTTGTATGCAATGACACATCACTAAAAAGGGCAGAAAACAAAACTGATTAAATTGATTGTCAGTGCAATGAGGTTCAGATCAATGGCCTAAATGGGACTCAAGGTTATCCAGAAATTCTGAGTTTGCCATCCTACCACATTGCTCACAGACATCAAGCTTTGTCAAACCATCATCAGACATGGAATTCACACAAACCAGCGAGGCAGAGCTCTCAACAGGGAGGGCAGTCTCCGGAGTCTTTTCCTGCTCCCTCAGCAGCTTCTCTGGAATGGTAGAGTTTCAACATGTTAATGTGGCACAAGCATTTTTTCCTTTTCTGGTCAGGGGTGTTAATGACATAATCACTGTCAGACAGCTTGCTTTCTACCACTAAGGACCTGAAAATTGTGCATTAAGGGCACAACCAGACATGGACAGGAGGACTAAAACTTTGTCACCAGCTTGGAATTGCCACTGTTCCACCTTTTTGCCATAACGTAGCACGATCTGTAAAGCGCTTTGGTCATCTAGAGATGAGAAAAAGCACTATATAAGTGAATGCCATTTACAATTCATCCCACTCTGAGAGGAGGCAAGGGCTTTCTTTGCCAATTTGATGGCCTGGTTCAACTGCTCCTTACACCAAGACACAAAATCAGCAGCCTTAAGGTGCGTTCACACCAAACGCGAACGGGCGACACAAATCCATACAAAGTGAATAGGAAGACACGAGTATGCACAGATTTGCGCAGTCGCACGTTCGCATCCCAGGCTAGCTAGCTAGCTAGCTGCCAGCTTTTAGATTCTGTTATCACCGGTGTAAAGGTATCAATCACCATTGCAGACTAAACTAGTTTGAAAATTTGACTCACTCACCTGGAGACTCAGGAGGAATGGGAGCCCTTCAGCTGAATCGGGATGTCGTTATTTACCCATGGTTTCCTGTCACGGACAAGCTAGCAATGTAAACACCCCTCATCTTGTGAACTTTTGGAGGCTTGAGAAAACATTTTCAGGTGAGCCCCGGAAAATCTAAACATAAGCAGGACGTTATTTTTGGAATTTCCACAGCAGGTTGAACACGGCTGCAGAAGTTTTAAAGGCAACTTTGCCTGTCTGCATCTCACTCAGAAGGGGGATTCATGTCTGTTCGTGTGTTTACATTGAGTTATAATGTAATCGTGGCGCTTGAAAAATTCGCCCATTCGCGTTTAGTGTGTATGCGCCTTTAGTCTTCAGTTTCCCCAAAAATCTCTTCTTGAGCACTTTTAGGGGACCACGTATATTGTGTGCAAACAATTCAGATGGGCTAAACCCCAGGTACTCTTGGTTAGCATCACGAGTGGCAAAGAGTATAAAACGGAGCCCTTCATCCCAGTTCTTCCGGGTATCATGACAGTATTTTTACAACATTGACTTTAAAGTTTGATGCCAGCGCTCAAGTGCACCCTGTGACCCTGGATGGTATGCACTTGAAACAGAATGAGACACACCCCAGGACTGCAATGCCTGCCTAAATGTTCTGGAAAGGAAATTTGTTCCTTGGTCAGTCTACACTACTTTTGGTAGCCCGAAAATGGTAAAAAAAAAACAAAAAAAACCCCCCAAAACTTAGAGCTTTGGTGATGGATGGAGCAGTGACTCTTCTCAAGGGATGGCCTCTGGAAAACTGGTGAAGATGCACATGATGGTCAATAAAAACTGGTTACCTGCTTTTATTCGAGGCAATGGACCCTCACAATCAACAATTACATGTTCAAAAGGTTCCCCAACAGCAGGAATAGGATGCAGAGGAGCAGGAGGGAACTACCTGATCAGTCTTCCCAACAACCTGACAGGTATGACGGGTATTAAAAAAACGTGCTACATCCGCTTTCATACCAGGCCAAAAGAAATATTTCAGGACTCGATCATACACTAACAAAAAGTAAGGGATATTTGGCTTTTAGGTGAAATTTATGGAAAATGTAAAAATTCACGCTACAGTGATATTATATAATGAAAGTAGGGCATTTAAGTAAAGCATGCAATGGTGATTTCCTCATCTCAATTTATTGAAACAAAAGCCAACAACTGGCGGATGTACCACAACAAAAACTGTCAGTGTCTCAATAACTTGTCATGTGCCCTTGAGCATCAATTACAGCTTGACGACGACGTCTCATGCTGTTCACAAGTCGACTTATTGTCTGCTGAGGCATGGCATTCGACTCTTCTTGAAGGGCGGCCCTCAGGTCATTGAGGTTGTGGGGTGCAGGGTTACAAGTCTCTATACGGTGACTCAGCTGATCCCATAGGTTTTCTATGGGATTCAGGTCTGGAGAAAGTGTAGACCACCCCATTTGAGGTACCGCAGCCTCCAGCAGCCGTTCCCTAATGATGCGATCTCGATGAACTGGAGCATTGTCGTCCATGAAGACGAAATTAGGCCTGTGTTGTTCATGCAGGGGCACAATGACTGGATTAATTATGTTATTCAGGTAGCATCGGTTTATCCTGTACCATTCACAAAGTGTAGGGCAGTTCTGTACTGACTAGACACACTTGCCAAGACTGTAACATGGTGACAACAGTGGCTGATGCATAGCGCTCTCCTTGATGTCTCCAACATTGGTGGCAGACATCATTTCTGCTCATTGTGAATCGAGTTTCATCAGAACAGCATTGAGGCCCACTGGTCCCTTGTCCAGTGTAAATGCTTCCTGGCCCATGCAAGACAATGATGCCTGTGCCTGATGGTGTGGTCAGGTACCCTTGCAGATCGTCCAGCACACAGACCACGCTGAAGTAAACATTTGGAATGGTCTGACGTGACACTTGGATGCCTCTCATATCCCTTAAATGTGCCTGGAGTTGAGTAGCATTCATCACATTGAGTAGCTCAGTGGCCACTTCCCTTTGAGAACATCCTGTTTGAAGCTTCACAATGGCGAGGTACTGTTGATCAGTTGTTGGGTGTTGTCTTGGTCTCATGTCAAAATGTGAACAGCATGATGAAGATGACTGTTTAAATGCCAATTCTAATTGAACCAGAAAATTTATTGGTCAATTCATGGATCAAACACCTGTTGTGAATTTTGCTGGCCAGTTTCACCGGCCAGCGTTATTTACCTTCAACATATTCAGGAAAAACAAAGCAAAAAGTCTTATTTCTCAATTCTATAATTTTAGTTAGTTTAAATATTTTTTAGTTCTGTATCAAATACTACAAGAAAATAATATAAACCATTACATCGTAACTGTACACAGAGGTAGGGTTTTATGCTGAATCACTTTACCTGTATTACTCCCGACCGTTGCATGGACCTGTCCTGGGGCTTTTGGCTGTCGTTGCACTGAACGAATGTTTCTCCCCCCCCCCCACCCAAAATCTCTCTTCAGGTGGTTGAATAAAATAAAGATAAAGCAGCCAAAATGGAAGTAAAAATCTACAGCCACTTCGAGCTGCACATTGTTCAACGTTAATACTGCTGCAGTGGTGCTGTGGACATGCGGAAAACTGGAGACGGTTTGACTTTGGAGTGGCAGCTTCTCACCGTGTTTGTTTTGTCGTTTCTGTGCAGTGTGACATCGTCATGCAGCAGACCGCAAATATCGTGATATTCATTTTTACACCGGTTTCAAAAATCTATACCGGTATTATTGTGAACAATACGATATGGCACACCCCTAATCCACAGTCCAAATGTCACCTGTGACAGAGACACGATCCAGTCCCCTAAATTCCTTTTGGAGATCAAATCCATTTTTGAATAATCTTTATCCAGGTAGCAAGTAAATTATGACTGGCGCCTAGCGGCTGCCCCGGCCTTAGATGCGCTCTGCAGAGCGTGCCCAAATGCCAAGTCACGTTTCGTTACCTTGTATTCATACATGTGTATATCAAAGCGAGGTCATTTCTGGATGCCCAGTCTGAAAGTGCCTCCCCATCACTGTCCACTGCTGGGTACCCCCAGTCAGGGTGATGGCTGTTAAAGTCCCCCACATAGATGGCAGGGTGGGGTAGGGTGGGTAAGACCTGCAGATCCCAGTTGGCATTAGGGGGCTTGTACACATTGACAATATGGAAGCCACCAATGATTATGGTGTCTGAGAAATGTGTTGTTATCAGGTGATTTGCTTCAACTATGTCAGAACGCACATAGGTGGCACGTCCATGTTTAGCATGTAGAACATAGCACAGGAGGTCAAAGCCTTTGATGGTGAAGCGGCCAGCTTCCTCTGTGCCAGTATGAGTCTCTTGGAGGCAGATTACATCAATCGAATGTTGGAAGGCGAGGACTTCGATAAGGCTTCGCTTGGCTGCAGATAGGCCTTCAACGTTTAGTTGTAATATGCGAAGGGCAGATCCTACCACAAAGTGCTCTTGGGGCTGTTTGCTTTCGGCTTTAGGACTGTGACTAGGATTCTTCTTTGACTTGGCACAGAGGCGTCGTCTCTTTGAATTTAGTCTGCTGGTAGGATCATTAGCTTCCCCAGGCAAGCCCGGGTACTGGCGGAGGGCGCGACGAGAACGCTGATCCATTGCCCCCCTCGCTTTGATATACGACCCCAAACAAAGAGGAACCTTCCATTCTGCTAGGTGGAAGAAGGACTATTCTCCTGACCTGTGTTGGGTCAGCTCTTTGAATGGGGAGCCATATCCTACACAGATCCTCATTCTTGATGATTTTCCACACAGCCAACACCGGCCCCTGCTTGTACACATTGGCCTACAACTTCCAGTCATATACAGCCCAAGGAAGATGCGCTGGAACTTCCGCAAAGCCAACTGGAAGAAATTCAGTGAAACTCTGGACCGGAGCATTGTTACCATCCCACTCCACACCATCACTGTAGATGAAGCATACAACCGCTTCTGCAGCGCAATCTTCAAGGCTGCCCATACTGCAATCCCACGAGGCTACCGACCCCTCTATGTCCCATGTTTGGACGGAGAAAGTGCTGCCCTCCTACAATCCTATCAAACATCAGGGGACCCAGAGATAGCAGACCATCTCATTGAATCGCTAAATACAGCCCGGCGAAAGAAATGGGAGGAGACAGTTGCTGACCGGAGCTTTACCCACTCTAGTAGGAAATGTTGGAGCCTCATCCGTCGCCTAGGAGCTGCACAGAAGCCCCCTAGCCAAAGCCGAGCATCCGTCACACCCAACCAAGTTGCATCCCACCTACTGACTATCGCCAAAGCACCCCAAGACAAAGACACCAGAAGAGCAGTTACAACTGAGCTAAAAAAACACCAAAAAATGCCTGTAGAGGAAACGAACCCTGAACCCTTCGAGGCTGCTGAACTGGAGAAAGTCCTACAGGGCCTGAAATGTGGAAAGGCAGCAGGATACGATAACATCTTCCCAGAATTCATGAAGAATCTTGGCCCCCGAGCCCTAACTTGGTTGACACAATTCTACACAAGGATCACACAAACGAACTCGATCCCAAAGAAATGGCGGACAGCAAAGGTCATTGCCATCCCAAAACCTGGCAAAGACCACAAACTACCAGCAAGCTACCGCCCAATCTCCCTACTCAGCGTTCCTTACAAAATCATGGAGCGCCTAATACTGCAACGCATTTCCCCAGAAATAGAGGATATTCTAAGTGTGGATCAAGCAGGTTTCCGCAAGGACCGCAGTACAGGAGAACAAGTACTGGCCCTAACCACCTTCATTGAAAATGGCTTCGAGAGCAGACTGAAGACAGGGGCTGTGTTTCTCGATCTTACAGCCGCCTATGATACGGTCTGGCACAAAGGCCTCCTCCTGAAACTTATAAAGGCGATCCCTGCTTGGGCAACAGCAATTATAAAAACCCTGCTGACCAACCGAAGGTTCAGAGTCCACCTCAGTCAGAACACAAGTGCATGGAGAATGCAGAAAAACGGACTCCCACAAGGCTCAGATCTAGCTCCAACTCTGTTCAACCTCTACATAAACGACCTGCCTACTACAAAATCCCGCAAATTCATCTATGCAGACGACATCTGTTTGGCATTCCAAGCACCAGACTTTGAACCACTGGAACGGGTGCTCACGGAAGATCTTGCTAAACTGGACCAGTTCTGCAAAATCTGGCGCCTAAAACCAAGCCCAGCAAAAACCGTCTCCAGTGTATTTCATCTCCACAATGCAAAAGCTGCCAGAGAACTAAACATCCACCTGAGCGGACTCAAGCTTAAGCATGCCCCAAATCCAACTTATCTTGGAGTGACCCTTGATAGGACCTTATCCTTCAAGGAACATCTAAAGGGGACGGCTGCTAAGGTGAAAGTACGAAACAACCTGCTCTGCAAGCTCGCTGGTGCAAAATGGGGGGCGGCAGTCTCCACCCTGCGCACCTCAGCACTGGCCCTTTCATACTCTGTAGCAGAATATTGTGCCCCTGTCTGGTCCAGGTCATCTTACACACACCATGTAGACACCCAGCTCAACTCAACCATGAGAACTATAACTGGAACAATCCGCTCAACACCACTCCCCTGGCTCTCTGTACTGTCAAACATAGCCCCTCCACACATCCGGCGAGCAGCATTAACTCAAAGGATGCTCCAAAAAGTTAAAGATTTTCCTCACTTACCAATCCATGCAGATATCTACACCCCACCCACTGCCCGACTTTCATCCAGACGGCCGATTTGGAAAAACCCTCCCCCAGCTGACTTTACCATCCAGACAGCTTGGCAAGAGGAATGGGAAACCAAGGAGGTCCCAAACAAACAGCTGGTGATAAACCCCAACCAACAGGTCCCGGGCACCAACCTCCCAAGGAGACAGTGGTCTACACTCAATCGCTTCAGGACTGGACATGGCCCCTGCTTGGCCAGCCTTCACAGATGGGGCAGTAGCCCTAGCCCACTGTGCGCATGTGGAGAGGAGCAAACTATGGAACACATCATAGAGGCTTGCCCGCTCCAAAGACTGGAAGGAGGATTACACACCCTCCATACAGCAAACCAGGAGGCAACTGCTTGGCTTAAGGACTTTGCACCCGCTAAATAAATAAAATACATGTGTAATGACAATAAAGTTGAATCTCATCTCATCTCATCTCAAGTAAATGTGTTTTAAATTCAGTGGATCACAGTCTCAGCTGCCTGATGGAAAAGGATTGTTATCAGGTCTTCATTCTGTAACGACGTATCTGGCAATCAGTTGGTTTAATTCTTGCTGGGTCAAAAACTGTCCAGAATGTATACCTGTGCTTGAAATCCAGCCGTGGGTGTTCAGATGGCGTAAATTTACGAACACAGTGTTGTTAGCATAGCATTAGCTTTATAGGACCTTGTTGCTGTTCTTAGGCGCTTCTGAAGGTTGTAGTCGGTCTCAACCGCACTTTAGCTTGCAACCCAACAATGTTTTTGTCCTTAACCATGACAAAAGAAAAATAAAACGAAGTAGTTTCATCTTTTCCTCCGCTCAGTAGTGAACAGTCTCTTTGCAATAGGTTACATTGACTGATGGCTGCGTCAGCTGCAGTGGTGTGAAAAAGTGTTTGCCCCCTTCCTGATTTCTCTTTTTTTTTTTAATGTTTCACACTTAAGTGTTTCAGATCACCAAACAAATTTAAATGTTAGACAAAGATAACACAAGTAAACACAAAATGCAGTTTTTAAATGAAGGTGTTTATTATTAAGGACGAAAAAAATCGATCCTACACGGCCCTGTGTGAAAAAGTGATTCCCCCCTAAACCTAATAACTGGTTGGGCCACCCTTAGCAGCAACAACTGCAATCAAGTGTTTGTGATAACTGGCAATGAGTCTTTTACAGCGCTGTGGAGGAATTTTGGCCCACTCATCTATGCAGAATTGTTGTAATTAAGCCACATTGGAGGGTTTTCGAGCATCAACCGCCTTTTTAAGGTCATGCCACAGCATCTCAATCGCATTCAGGTCAGGACTTTGACTACGCCACTCCAAAGTCTTCATTTTGTTTTTCTTAAGCCATTCAGAGGTGGACTTGCTGGTGTGTTTTGGATCATTGTCGTGTTGCAGAACCCAAGTGTGCTTCAGTTTAAGGTCACAAACAGATGGCCGGACATTGTCCTTCAGGATTTTTTGGTAGACAGCAGAATTCATGGTTCCATTTACCACAGCAAGTCTTTCAGGTCCTGAAGCAGCAAAACAGCCCCAGACCATCACACTACCACCACCATATTTTACTGTTGGTATGATGATCCTTTTCTGAAATGCTGCTTTACTTTTACACCAGATGTAATGGGACACACACCTTCCAAAAAGTTCAACTTTTGTCTCGTCAGTCCACAGAGTATTTTCCCAAAAGTCTTGGGGATGATCAAGATGTTTCCTGGCAAAACTGAGACAAGCCTTTATGTTCTGTTTGCTCGGCAGTTGTTTTCATCTTGGAACTGTGCCATGCAGGCCATTTTTGCCCAGTCTCTTTCTTATGGTGGAGTCATGAACACTGACCTTAACTGAGGCAAGTGAGGCCCGCAGTTCTTTGGATGATGTTGTGAGATCTTTTGTGACCTCTTGGATGAGCTCTTGGGGTAATTTTGGTCCGCTGGCCACTCCTGGGAAGCTTCATCACTGTTCCATGTTTTTTTTTTTTTTTTTTTTTTTTTTTATAATTTCTTTTTTTTTTTTTATTTAAGTTTTTGTAAAGGGTATACAGGTCGTTACAGCAATGCAGTGTTTACATTTTCATCACATGTTCCCTTATTTTCTGATATCTGACAACATTGGAAGATTAATTCTTACAACACCCCCTTTTTTTTTTTTTTAAAGTGAAAGAAAAAGTGAAATTAAAGAGAAAAAAAAACAAATAACAAAAAACAAACAAACAAACCAGTAAAAAACAAACAAAAAGAAAAAGTAAGTAAATAAAGATAAAAGAGCATCTGAGTAGCGTTGGAACAAAGAGCGGAACCATTATTGAAATGGTATTTGTCAAAGATTAGATCTAATGGAAGACACATATGCGGTCCAGGGTTGCCAAAAGTTCATGAACACATCCATGTCCTGTCTCAGTGCGAATGTCAACTTTTCCATCGAGTAAATGTCTTGGATCACGTTAGTCCAATCTTCAGGTGTAGGACAGTCCTTCAACATCCATTTTTTAGTTAGAGCTTTTTTGCTTGCCAATATTAAAACATTGAATAAGTATTTTTCTCCTCGTCTTTCCAGTGAGTCCGGTAGTAAACCCAAATACAAAGTTACAAAAGAAAAGGGAACTGTAATTTTGAATATTTTCCCCAATATTGTCTGTACCTTGGTCCAATATTGGTGGATAACTGGGCATGACCAAAACACATGAAAATGATTTGCAGTCTTTTCACCACACAAGCGCCAACAGTTCAATCCCTTATGGGTAAATTTGTTTTGTGCAGGTGTTCTGAAAAATCTTGCCAAGTTTTTCCATCCAAATTCTCTCCACTGCAGGGATGAGGTACTTTTCCATTGCTGTTTATTTAGCTTTTCCCATATTTCCAGTTGTAAAGTGAAATTCCCCTCTTTTTCCCATCTCTCTTTTATATAAGATGTGTTGTCTCCTTTTAAGTCTTGAAGACCTTGGTATATTTTAGAAATGTATCTGATCCCTGGGATCCCTTTATATGCCATTAAGAAGACCTTCAGAACACCTGACTGGGTTCTTTCCAAAACCTCCTTTTTAAGTATATTGTTTATGTGGTGTCTAAGCTGGAAGAACCTGTAAAGGTCTTGATTTATTAGGCCTTGTTTTTTCAAATCTTCAAAACTTCTTAAGATTTGCCCTTTAAAAAAATCGTAATATTTTATCAGCCCTTTCTCCTTCCACTTTTTAAATCTGGTGTCTGTTTTATTAGGAGTAAAGTCCTGATCATAGGCGATCCATTGCAGAAGTCGATAGGGCTCTTTAGTTTGATTCTCTCTGACTATCTTAAACCAAATTTTTAGCGGGGTCTCTATCCACGGGTTAGTGTTATTCAAAAGCTTAGGTAAGACATTGTTCCCTATTATCGCCTGTAGGGGGATGTCACTTGTTATTTGGCATTCGATCTCCTTCCATTGTGCAGTGTAGACTGGGTTACATATCTCTACTAAAGTTTTAATTTGTGCGGCTTTAAAGTAGTCCCTGATATTTGGCAGCGCGAGCCCACCTTTGTCTTTGTTTAGCTGTAGGGTTCTATATCTGATTCTAGGTCTCTTGCCCTGCCATATGAATCTTGAGATCCTTCTGTCCAGCTCCTGCCATGTTTTTTTGGGAGGTTCTACCGGTATTGTTTGGAAAAGGTATAGAAGACGTGGAAGTATATTCATTTTGACTGCTTCAATTCTTTGTGCAGTACCCAAGAATGGTATCATATTCCATCTTGCTAGGTCAGATTTTATTTTTGTCACCAGTGGATCATAGTTTAGTGATATAATTTTGTTGAGTTGTTTCGGGATATTGACCCCCAGATATTTCATAGATTCCGACTCCCAGTTAGTTTTGAGTTTGCTTAGTGAATAATGATTTGGGTCATAGTTGAATGTTAAAACTTGGGTTTTATGCATATTTAATTTGTACCCCGATAAATCTCCATACTCTGAAAAAACTGAGGTTAGTTCTGGTAAAGAAGTGTCCGGCTGCCCTAGGTATATTAAAATGTCATCAGCAAAGAGTGCTATTTTATGTTCCTTCTGACCAAGTGTAATACCTTGAATTTTTTGGTTTTGTCTTATCCATTGGCTCAGAGGTTCTATGAAGATTGCAAAGAGCAGTGGAGACAGGGGGCAGCCCTGACGACATCCTCTTTCCAGTTCAAAAGATGATGATAAATTACTGTTAATCCTTATTTTAGCTGTTGGTTTTTTATATAATGCCTGTATAGTTCTAATGAAGTTGTTATGAAAATTGAAACTGGATAAGATTCTATATAGAAAAGACCAGTCAACCGAATCGAATGCTTTTTCAGCATCTAATCCCAATATGACTGCATTTAAGTTATATTTTTTTATATGGTGAATTATGTGTAAAGTGCGTCGAATGTTGTCTTGTGTCTGTCTTTGTCTTATAAAACCTGTTTGGTCTAAATGAATTAGGTCTGTCAGTATATTTTCTAACCTTTTGGCAAGGATAATGGTAAAAAGCTTATAGTCCTGATTTAGTACACTGATTGGTCTGTAGTTGGAGCACTCTAGTTTATCCTTTTCAGGTTTAGGTATAACTGCAATGACCCCTTCTCTCCAGGAGGGGGGGATTTCCCCTGTGTGGAGGACATAATTAAATGTTTTCAGGAGGAGAGGAGATAGTTGCTGTTTAAAGGTTTTGTACCACTCTGCTGTATAGCCATCAGCTCCTGGGGATTTGTTAGCTTTAAGTTTCATAATTGCTTTTTCCAATTCTTTAGGATGTATTTCTGACAGTAGTGTTTTATTTTGTGACTCCGTAAGTTGGGGAAGGTTTAATGTGTTTAGGAATGCCTCAGATGCGTTTTTATGTTTTTTGTGGGAGTATAAGTTCTTATAGTAATTCTCGAAGTTTTTAAGAATATCCTGAATTCTGAATTTTATTTCCTTTGATACTGGGTCTCTGATTTTGTAGATTGCTCTTTCTGTTTGATGTTTCCTCAATTTATAGGCTAGCAATTTTGCCGATTTACTGCCTGCTTCATAGTATTTTTGTTTCAGAAATGTAAGTTTCTTCTGGATTTCTATTGTGTAGATCTCATTTATTTGGTTTTTAATTTCCTTAATCTTGAGCGAGTCAGTAGAATGAGTGTTGCCTTTGTGTTCTTTTTCTAGGTTCCTAAGTTCTGACTCTAATGTGGATAGTTTTTCTTGTCTTAGTTTCTTTTGGGTTGCCAGTTTTGCAATAATCTTTCCTCTTATTACAGCTTTACATGCATCCCACAGTATTAAAGGGGATACTTCTCCATTATCGTTATCTTCCAAATATCTGAGAATATCTGATTCCAATTCATCTTTCAATGGTCCTTTCAGGACATTTGAATTTAACCTCCAAGAAAATGTATTATTTGTGTATTTTTGGATATTTAAGTCCATGTAGATCGGACTGTGGTCGGAGAGATCCATCAGTCCTATTTTACATGTTTTTACTCTTCCAATGTCTCTATTAAACATAAAAAAATAGTCAATCCTTGAGTAAGATGAATGTGGAGTTGAGTAAAATGTATAGTCTTTTACACTGGGGTTGAGTTCCCTCCACACGTCACAGATTCCCAATTCTTTTAGTAGCATCCGAGTCTTCCTGTTTTGGGTGTTATTTTGATGTGGGGAATTACCAGAAGCATCCCAGTATGGATTCAGTCTAAGATTGAAGTCCCCACCACATATCACTAAACCTTGAGCTTTAGTTATCATTAGGTCGAATACATTTTTATAAAATTTCCAGTTAGCCCCTGGGGGAGCATACACATTCAGCAGGGTGATATCTTCTCCCTCTAGCCGCCCAGTTACCAAACTGTATCTCCCTTCTTTATCTTTGTGTTCTGATTTTTTTTCAAATGTAATTTTGGTTGATATCAATGTCGCTACTCCCCTCCTCCTCCCTGATTTATAGGAAGATGAAGAGATCATTTTAAACCCTTGTCTACTGAGTTTATTGTGTTCCACGTCTGTTAGGTGGGTTTCTTGTAAAAGTATTATTCCTGCTTTGTCTTTTTTCATTTTGCCTAGAATCTTGGATCTTTTAACTGGATTCAGGATTCCTTTTACATTATATGAAATTATTTTGGTTACACCCTGTTTCTCCATTGTGTTGTTTTGTTTAGTATAACTGTGTGGTGGCCCTCTTTTGTGCTACTCAGAAACTGAAAGAACATTAAAAACAAGAAAAACATTAAGAACATAGTGTAAAAAACTTTAAAACAAAAAGCTGTCATAAGAACTTCCTGAGCTGAGGTCTTTTTAAAGACCCTGTAAGAGCCTTGATGGAGTGAAGGCTCTGAGGGAAATTCCTCAAACTCTGTTACGTGTTGAGGGCCCTCTCTTACCCCTGTAAGTTGTCCCATGCTTTTAACGTGAGTTTCAGAACCCAATCCAAACTTGTAATGATTTTTTTTTTTTTCCTTTTATGCCTAAACCCTGTGAAATTGTGTGCACCCTCCCACCCCCATCACATCAAACATTCACGCAAAAACAGTATTTGTTAGTATGAGGAGAACATGTGGATTATTGTCACATTTCTATTTTAACAAGTTTTTTTTTTTTTTTTTTTTATTACAAAGACTTATTTGTTTCAAATAATATGATTGTTCCATGAAATGTTTTACCACATGCTGAATATGCATCTCCTTTAATGTTTGTTACCTTGTATGAGGGGGTTTGGATGTGCGGATTGATTCAAGAGAAAAGAAAAAAAAAAAGAAAAAAAAGGTCGCTATTCCAACCTGAAAACGGATAGTTTATCCGCGACGCTCTGGTGCTGGGTTTCCCGCTGCTGGTCCGTGGATTTTGAGGGTCTTTGTGTTGTCCATGTTTGCGCTTTGATCTTCTCACTCGGGTCTGCTGCGGGTTTAAATACCGTTACCGGGAGCCCTCTTTTCGCCATGTCAGCTGTTGCTTCTTCCGCCGAATTATAGAGACACGTTTCATCGCCGTAGAAGACCCTTAACTTCGCAGGAAATGGTGTCTGAAAGCGCAATTTCTTCTCTCTTAACACCTTTTTCGCGTCATTGTATTCCCTGCGCTTTTTAAGGACCTCCGGGGCGTAATCGTGTTCCACGTAGACTTTTCTCTCCTGGTGCATAAATCCTTTTTTCTGCCAGGCCAGTCTTACAACCTCTTGTTTTATTTTGAAATTGGAAAATCTTGCCAACACCGAACGTGGGGGCGCTTCCGCCGCCGGCCTAGCGGCTAATGAACGATGTGCCTTTTCTATCTTCAAGTCGGTGGTTTGTGGAATATCCAATTTCTCTCTTAGTAAGGATTCCACGCATTCTGCCATTGAGTTAAAACCATTTTCGGTTCCTTCTATCAGACCATGAATTCTTATGTTGTCTCTTCTTTGTTTTCCTTCTTGGTCGGTTAGCTTAGCCTCTATAGCTGCTTGTCTTTTGCGTAGGTCTAGCACAGAATCTTCGAGCACTTTTATTCGATCCTCTGTTTCCAAGATTCGGTTCTCGGCCTGGTCCACTCTGCTGTTTGTCCTTTTCAATTCTTCTCTGAATTCCCGAAATTCGGCCGTAACATCTCGGCGAAATCGTCGTAGCTCCTCAAATAGTGATTTCAGGCTAACCCTTTTGTTAGCTATCACCAGTTCCTCGTCTTCTGAACGGAGATCTTCCAGTTCAGATTCTCCGGCCGATACGTGTCCTGGCCTGGAGAATTTCAGTTTCTTCTGTTTTCCTTTAGACATGATGATTTTGTCTTTTGATTTTCACTCCTCCAAAAATCCGTTAAGTTTGATTTTCAAGGCGTTATCCTGGATTGGGTCTGAGAGCTTCAGTGTTAAGCTGCAGTCGCCATGGCGTCCAGACCGGAAGTCCACTGTTCCATGTTTTTACCATTTGTGGATAATGGCTCTCACTGTGGTTCGCTGGAGTCCCAAAACTTTAGAAATGGCTTTATAACCTTTTCCAGACTGGTAGATCTCAGTTACTTTGCTTCTCATTTGTTCCAGAATTTCTTTGGATTGCAGCATGGTGTTTAATTTTTGAGGATCTTTTGTTCTACATCACTTTGTCAGGCAGGTCCTGTTTAAGTGATTTCTTGATTGAGAACAGGCGTGGCAGTAATCAGGCCTGGGTGTGGCTCGAGAAATTGAACTCAGCTTTCCAACAATATGATAAACCAGTTAATTTGTTTTAACGGGGGGGGTGGGTGGCCACCTTTTCACACAGGGCCATGTAGGTTTGGATTTTTTTTTAACCTTAAAAATAAACACCTTCATTTAAAAACTGCATTTTGTGTTTACTTGTTATCTTTGTCTAACGTTTAAATTTGGTCTGAAATATTTAAGTGTGACAAACATACAAAAAAAGAGAAATCAGGGAGGGGGCAAACAGTTTTTCACACCACTGTATGTTGGATCAGTTTGTATTTATTTATTTATTTGCGCTAAAAATATCTGTCCATATTAATAAAATGAGTAACGTGAGTAATGCATCTGATCAAATTTCAATAACTATCACGCATTGCTGTATTTTTAAATTGTTACACAGCACGTTACTGCAAAAGTAGTGGTGTTACAGTGACATGTTACTTCGTAACGCGTTACTCCCAGCACTGCCCAAATCTACCTGTACTTCACTCTCATATTGCAAATATCTTTCTCAACTGCTTTAAAGTATTTACTCCTGATTAGTTTTTGTTTTTCTTATCTAAGACAAGAATAAAAATTTTGACTGTCCGCTGCAGTCTTCCTGAGAAGTATCAGCTGATTGCTGGGAAGTATCATTTATCTGTGTAGCAAAGGCAGCTGAAAAATAAAAGAAAATAAGACTGCAGTGGACAGTCGAAACATGTAAAGGTAAAAGTGTCTACTTTTTATTCTTGTCTTAAATTAGAAAAACAAAAAAACTAATAATTAAAAAGAAGACAAAACGAACCTACTCAAGCTAGCTACTCAAACCCCTGTTAATAATTAAACCATGTTTCTCTTGCTATTTTTATGTATGTATGAGGGTTGTTTACATTTAAAACGGTTGTAAATTTAGTTCAAGTAAAATTTAGCATGTGGTAGTCAAATTTGGTCATATTAAACATAGTTTTCCAACTAGAAAATTGTGGCTAGTGAAAAGGCTGAGTAGCTAGTGATTTTGGAAAATCACTAGCCACAGTGGCCGGTGAGCAAAAAAGTTGTCAAGCCCTGTGTATGTGTGTGTTACAGTAATAAGTAATGCACTCAACCAACATGAAGACAGTTTGTGTGGAAGAATGGACTAAAATCACTCCTGAGCAATGCCTGTGCCTAGTTTCTCCTTACAGGAAGCATCTGGAAGCTATTACCAACAAAGGCTTTTCTACTAAATATTAAATGCATTTCACCAAGCGTGTTCAATACTTTTTCCCTGTGTCATTCCACTTTATTAAATGTGATTTGTTTTGTGAACACAGTTGCCTTGATTTCTTTGTATGTATGGATTAATTGGGTTGCTACTGGTATCTGGTGAAAATCTCAGGCCAATGGCTCCATCAGAAATATGTTTAATGAGAAAAATGTTTTTGTGTTCAATACTTATTTTCGCCGCTGTATATGGCTGTGATGTGGTGAGAGTTTGGTTGGGGGGGTGGGGGGGTTGTCCTTGTGATGATACAAGGTTTTTTGGGAGGTGACCAGACAGAAGGGAGTTGCATTTGTTGTCTAACAAAGTGTTAGCACACATGCTAACAGTGGAGCTAAGTGATGACATCTGCACCCTAGGTTAAAAGCAAGTCGTATGACCACATATCGGATAAATAAAAGAGCAAATGCAAAAGTGACTGATCAGATCTGCAAGATCAGACTTTAGATTAGATTTGTGCAGCCAGACAGCTCTAAAAAATCAGATTTGAGTCACTGAGGAGCTCATAAAGCAGACTACATCATCCCAGGTGCACAACCGAGAGGTTTCGTAGGTCCTTCCTACCAACGGCTGTCAGACTGTACAACCTAAGCAGGGCTGCTCGCAGAGATAGCAAAAAGACGTAACAAACTAATAGTTTTTTTGAATGCAAAAGATGCAATAGACTTACACAATGGTCCTCTCCGGCATACAACTAGGAACATACTGGTTGCTATGGAGGGTGAGAATATGTATGGGCACATAATCATACCATGTAGGATAACTAAGTAGACGGTTATGCTGTTTCATCGCACCTAGCAACAATGCTCTGCACTGTGTGTGTTTATATATTTACATATTTATTCCATCTAGCTACAATGCTCAGCACTGGGTGTGTTTATATTTATATATCTATATATTTATTCCATCTAGCTACAATGCTCCGCACTGTGTTTTTATATATCTACATATTATTCCATCTAGCTACATTGCTCCGCACTGTGTGTTTATATACTTGCATATTTATTCCACCTAGCTGCAATGCTCCGTACTGTGGGTGTTTATATATTTACATATTTATTCCATCTAGCTACAATGCTCTGCACTGTGTGTTCATATATTTATTCCATCCAGCTACAATGCTCTGCACTGTGTCTGTGTGTGTGTGTGTATATATATATTTTATAGTAATATGTACATATGTATATTAGCTGCTCTTGCTTGCTTGTTTTTTTTCTTGCCTTCTGATTGTTGCTCTGAGTGTTGCTATCCCTGTGCTGTTGCAATCCTGGAATTTCCCAGTTGTGGGTCTAATAAAGGCTTATCTTATGGATGGTGATGAGAATCATACATAATTGGTGCTACAATAATTAGTCCATTATTCCACAGGAAATTAATAGGCAACTAATTTGAAAGTCAACTATGGAGCCTTTCCCTGTAAAAATGGTCTGTAAAAATTTCATGGTCTCAACCAGAAATATTTGCCACTTGGTTTTGCATTGTAAGTTGAATAATGTTTTGGTGTTATACTCTTGTTTGACAAACTAAGACCTCTGATGAGGTCCATGTGAGCGCCAAGATATGGACTTTAAAAAAAAAAAAAAAATGGACCAAATGATTAGTGGTCTAAAAACCTACAAAGCTCTTAAGTCTTTGCATGCCCCTTTCTTTCAGCTACAGAGCCCCTGCAATAGGACAGGTGTATTGTGTTCTTCAGTAGAATAGGCTGAATGTCGTCAGTTCCCTCATGCTGTCCCTCCCTTCCTCCCTCAGGTATCTCTGCCTTGCCAGCCTCCACTGCCCTGGGCCCCCTCACTGGCTCACCGGTCCTGTCTGCTGCCACCAATGCCCTGAGCGCCCCGGTGCCCGCTGCTGCTGGCGCCCCGCAGTGACACCCCTCTCCCCCATCCCCAGCCAGGCGGGGTGGTCAAAGACAAGGTGCCACGCTGCAAGTCCTCCCCACATTCAACCTGACTCGGTGACCATTGTCCCATCAGCTGGAGGCAGTGTCACGTTTAGGGGAAAAAAATGATGTCCCACCCCCTCCCCCAGATCCTCTTCCTACTCGAATGAACGTGTTAATTCGATATGATATGAATATTGTGTAACTGAAATATAAAGGTATTCCTTTTGATCCACTTTTCCTCACGAGCCGTAGTGAGTAACAAAGGAGCGTGTCTGTGTGAGTTCGAGTCTGAGCGGACATCATCGACCCAACCCCGCCCTGTGTGTTTTATAGTTCTGACCGAGGAGGCGCTGGTCAATAAGATCATCAGCAGGATGGTAAAGGAAGAAGACGACGTTGGCCATCAGGACCAAAAGGAGCACATCCTGTATAGTTTACTACTGCATCGTCAAGCATGACCTGATGACAAACCTTACGTTTACCTCCCACAGTGAGTGAAAACACAGCCCCAATCACAATGTTACTGGGAGTGTTTGGTGCTGCTCTGTGCCCCAGCTGTACTTGGAACACTCCCCCCCCCCCCCCCCCCCCCGAGTAGCTCCACCTCTTTTCTTACCAAACCAGGTCACCGGTCTTCTTTTTGATATGCTACTCCCCGTCACATCATCGGTTTTGTTCATTTGTTCTCAGAAGTGTCAGAGGCCGCCGGATTAAAGTTCCCCACCATTAACAGTGGTTCGGTCAACTCTAGTTTCATGCTTTGTGATCTCTTAAGAAGCCAGGTAAGACCCATTCAGGTTCAAGAAATGGTTTCTCAAACGTGCTGCTCTCCAGTTCCTTGAATTACTTCAAGTGGCTTTTCTTGAATTACTTCAAGACAATAACCAAAGTTTACTCAAGTTGGATGGAAAAAAAAAGAGACTGACCAAACCTAGTGTTATTTTGTGGGAGTTACTGACTGATGCACTGTGTTGTAGGCTGACTGTGGTGAATTAAATGACAATACGTGTTGAAGTTATGTGCTGGTATGGCTGTTGCAATACTTGAAATAATCTGTTGGCTGCTTGCAAGCATAGACTGTATAGCAATCACCTCACTCATCCTGTGAAGTCCTGCCTTTGTCGATTTTAAAGCAAAAGTGTAACTTTGTCATGCCTGGTAGAAATGTTGAAAAGACTGAAATTGGAATATCTTAGAGCCTGAGCCCCAATAGCCAGTCACAGGGGGCTTTGTTAGATGGTGACTGAAGTAGTCATGCCCTGTAATTGGCTAATGGACTTGGGGTGAAAAACAGGGAGGGGCAACTAGTGGCCCACGGGCCACATACGGCCCCCACCCTGATTCAGTCCGGCCCGCCAGTCCATTTCAAAAATGAATTATTTATTTATATCATGTTTGACGGGCAGCACAGTGGCGGAGTGGTTAGCACTGCGGCAGCACAGCAACTCACCCTTGGCCGGGGGATCCTGGGTTCGATCCCAGCCCCCGACCAACAGAGATCTGTGTGGAGTTTGCATGTTCTCCCCACGTCTGTGTGGGTTTACTCCGGGATTTCTCCGGTTTCCTCCCACATGCCAAAAACATGCAAGTTAGGTTAATTGGCATCAAACTGGGGATTCTAAATTGTCCTTAGGTATGACTGTGAGAGTGAATGGTTGTCTGTCTCTCTGTGTTGGCCCTGCGATGGACTGGCGATCTGTCCAGGGTGTACCCTGCCTCTCGTCCAAAGATGCTGGGATAGGCTCCAGCCCCCCTGCGACCCGAAAAGGATTAAGCAGAAGAAGATGGATGGATGGATCACGTTTGACTGTGTTTGGAATTGCATTCTTAAATGCTCTTATAATGTCCACCAGCAGAGGGAACTTAAATCAGAACTTAAGTGCTGCTCTGTGAGAGCAGTGTGCACTGGAGTCCATGTTGAAACATACACTACCGTTCAAAAGTTTGGGGTCACTTAGAAATTTCCTTATTTTTGAAAGAAAAACACTTTTTTCCAATAAAGATAACTTTAAACTAATCAGAAATACACTCTATACATTGCTAATGTGGTAAATGACTATTCTAGCTGCAAATGTCTGGTTTTTGGTGCAATATCTACATAGGTGTATAGAGGCCCATTTCCAGCAACTATCACTCCAGTGTTCTAATGGTACAATGGGTTTGCTCATTGCGTCAGAAGGCTAATGGATGATTAGAAAACCCTTGTGCAATCATGTTAGGTCTGCAATGCTGTAATTGCTGCAAATGGAGGATTCTTTGACGAAAGCAAAGTTTGAAGGAAAAAATTATTTCAAATACAAATCATTATTTCTAACCTTGTCAATGTCTTGACTATATTTTCTATTCATTTTACAACTCATGGTGGTAAATAAGTGTGACTTTTTATGGAAAACACAAAATAATTGTCTGGGTGACCCCAAACTTTTGAACGGTAGTGTACAGTATGTGTTGCATGCTGAGACCAAAAAGAATAGAGCTGGCAGTCAGAGCAGGTGTGAAGTTAGCATTAGCAGGCTGTAATTGATGAGCAGATGAAGCCTCAATGAAGCACCGAGTGCCGAAAAAGATTAAAAGCCTCAGGCTTCTAACAAACGGTGACATCTGGTGGCCAACTAAAGCACCAGCACTGATTCAATCTTACGTCTGCAATAAAAGTTCAATGAATTGTGGTCATTTTAATCTGCTGATTTATTTTTTTAATTATTTATACCATTGATAATTTTAATTGTAGTATGATAAACCACTGAGTATTTTTTTTTTAAATTAGCATAAGTTTTAATTGTAAAACTTTTGACTTTGAAGAAAGTACCCGCTGCTCCCTGAAGGTTTACATGTAAATCTGGCCCTTGGGGAGTGAGGAAAAATTTTTGTGGCCCTCCCGCCAAAGTTGCTCATCCCTGGTGTAAAACATGCCAGTTGTAGTTTTTTTTCAGTGTTCCTACCAGGAACAGCAAAGTTCCATAGTGTTGTTGCAGGTGATGTGGTCCACTCAGGCTATGACAGTCGCTCACTTTAAGGTTGATGGGCCATCAGAATGATTTTGGAAATATTTTAAGGTGAAAACATTACATCGTGTTACTTTACAGAGGAAAATGACACATTTTCAATCACATGACATACAGTGGTGTGAAAAAGTATTTGCCCTCTTCCTGATTTCTCATTTTTTTGTATGTCAAAATGTTTCAGCTCATCAAACAAATTTAAATATTAGACAAAGATAACACAAGTAAACACAAAATGCAGTTTTTAAATGAAGGTGTTTATTATTAAGGGGGGAAAAAAAAACAACCTACATGGTCCTGAGTGAAAAAGTGATTCCCCCCATATAGAAACATAAATTTTTTCATAATTTTTTTAAAAAAACTTTTTCACACCACTGTACCTGTTCCAGGAGTCTGCAAGTTGAGGCTCTTTTGGATGTATTAAAAATGGAAGTTTGCATGAGGAATGCAGTGAATTTGAGAGAAAATTGCCTGAAAAGTTAACAATTTATCAGATATGTTAAAATTTAAGCGAAGTTGTAAATTAATGGGAAAACCTTTGCAAGTTTTATGAGAGAAAAGTCATTTAGAGGAACTGAAAAAGGCAGCTAAAAATGGGCACCAGCATGGGCTTGAGCCACATCTGAATGACCGTCGACCCCCAACATTCAGTTTGTTTCACTGTTGTGAATGCTCTGTACCTTTCCTTTCCCACCCCGGTACAGTTTGATGAGGAAGTGGGCTTGAGCATGGTACAGGTGATCATGTTTGGACAGAAGCACAGGTGTGATGTATAATCAGTGTGACCATTCCTTTTGACAGTAACATTAGCCCCGTTTTCACTGCAGGAACCAATTTTAGAGGACAAGAACTTGATTGTATCTCTTATATCTCAGTTTCCGGAGGATTTGTTTGTGATGTAATCGTTTGACACTTTCAGCCGTGATGCAGCACAGCAAAGTAAACTATGATTAAAATACGTTGAAATCTTACAGAAATGATTATGCATGAAGTGAGTGTAGAGTGGAGTGCATGGGACCAACTTGCAAACGCTGTTGTTTGATAATAGCGGAGACTGGAGTGGTGGCGTAGAGGTGGAGAACAACTAGAAGGTCATGGGTTCAAGCCCTGGCTGGGCTATACCAAAAGATCATTTAAAAATGGTATTTCCTGCTTTTTAGCTTGGTTCTCAGTGTAATGGAATGGAGGAAGGAAAGCTGCTTACCGACCCACAGGGTGTACTCCTTGCGCCAGTCCCAAGCCAGGGTAAATGGAGATGGTTGCATCAGGAAGGGCATCCAGAGTGAAATTCTTGCCAAATCAGTATGCGGATCATTGCGCTGTGGTGGCCCTGAAAGGGAGCAGCCAAAAGAAGTTGTTCGATTAATTGCGGAGAGGATCTTGCCAGCCGTATGTGTCCACTCTCCAGCTAAAAAAAACCCAGCCTTGCCTCTCCACTGTGTTCATGCTATCCTGATGCATGTGCAGTTGCATATGATATATAGTTGATCTGGCCGTTCTCCTCCGTAGCCATGGTGGTATTAACTTTAACAGTTTTAGACATTTTACATAGCTGTGCAAACACACTAGGAGAATCACCAGTGCGGACTCTATCTGCCGTTAGCCGGCTGTGGAAGTTCACATCCCGGCAAACGACAGTGGTGGTGGACAGTGTTACGGACCACTCTCTTGTAATGCCCGTGTCTTCCACATACGCCGAATAATCGTTTAGACTCTCTACAATCACTGCAGCATTATGTTATAAATTTTTAAGCATTAGGTTTACAGTGTTAACTTTTTCTGCTCAGATTTGGTACTTTTCATTTTTGTGTGTTTTGTTTACATAGCACTCTGGACGTGATGCCGAGTTTTATCAAATCAGCACTGGGTCAATCCTAAACGCCACTCAGAAGTTTGTGGGGCCTACTCCTGACCAGACCCCGACTTGCCCTTTCAGGGGGGCTCTTGTGATGGAGACACGTGTCATGGGGGAAGTTCCTGTAAAGTTGGTTCCTGTAGGGGAAACGGTGCTAATGGTGTGAGGTCTGTACCAGACCAAAGTGAGTCAAAATAAGAGAGTTGCCGTTTCCTGTATACTTTTACACACAGGAAACTTGTTGGGTTTTTTTGTAGGTGAAGGAGTTGCCCCGCTTCCCCACTGGGCACTAAACGGTCCAAATTTAGAATATTGTGCATTAGCTTCACTTTGAGACCCAGAAGAAGAACTTGTTTATATACAGTCCATGATTGCAAGCAGCCACCACCACACCTGTGTGCATGGACCATGTGTATTCGTGCAACATGCACACGTCAGTTTTTGGTGCCACTGGCAACGTTGCCACTTTAAGACCTGCTTACATTGTAGATAAAGTAATACTTGCTTCAATAGCAGTTGCAATAATGTTTTGTTGTTAATCAGAAACACGCAAGATCCAGTCGGAGTCTTAAGTGGAGGCACAGGTTAGACTCCACTGATCTGATGTGCAACGGCACACGTGCATAAATGCAGCATCAACATGGCTAAAAAGTTGTTTCTGTCCTGTCCAGCCACCACAGTCCTTCCATGTAACAGCCCTACCTGCCGGTGCCAAGTTCACCTCTTCAGTGCAGTGACATGGAAACACTTTTCAGGAGTCAGTTTGTCAACTTTCACAAACACTTTGAGGGACACGGTGAAGTATAATAGCACTAGAAGGGTAGAGTTTTCCTCCAGTACATTAGTGCCAGAGTTTGAAAGTGTAAGTTTTAGTTTCTGCTGTACATAATGCCTTTTTTTTTTCTTTTTTACAAGCTGAAAATGCAAATAAACATGTACACATTGACTCGACAAAGAAGCAGTTTGAGTCCTTACATTACTGTAAATATTTTTATGTCCCTATGTAGATGCCTAGTATTTGAAAATATGTGTAAATAAACACGTGTTTTATTTATCAGGTACATTTGTCTCATTTGTCATGTTCACACTGGAGCTCAGACAACATTACTTTGCTTCAGCTGTTCAGCAGGGCAGAACAGTCACATGGCTGGATGAGTTCAGCGTTTGAACACGTTTTATAAACAGTATTACATATGTTTAGGGCTTTTTTGGATACCAGTTTTGGAGCTTTAAGTATTGGGGAACAGTGTCATACTGTGTGTGTTTCGAGTCTCAACCTTTTAAAGAGTCTGATGCTAACTAAAATGCAGAAAAACATTTTGACTGTTTACATGGCACACCATATTATGGGTTCATATTGAGTCATTTTCATTCTCAGCATCTTATGAGACTTCCTGTTTATATGGTAATTGCATATTTCCATTAAGCCACTAATATGTTTTAGCAGGCAAACAAGCAGCATTAAAAAAAAAAAGAATCTTGGTATTGGCAAAATTATGTGACGGTGAATAAACACGTACTATTAAATAGTAACTGTGAACTAAAAAAATAAATATTTTAGCTCGGCAGCAGTCTCTTAAGGAGGAAAACAATGCATATATAGCGGGGGGAAAAAAACAAAGGTCCCATTCACTGCACTTTTCCCACAGGTCTTAATGAAGTGTTTAATTGCAGCATCGTTGTGAATTGTGTTTTGCAGCCTTAGAATGGCTGGTTTCAGTGCATGTCTCTTTAAAGTCCCTAAGAGCTGTGTTTAACTCCACTCTCCATTTTACACCACTGTTAACTGGCTAGGGCCTCGGTCAGATCAAGTCTGAGCCAAAGAATATAAATTTGTGTCTAAGGAATAAAGTCATGCCATCACTGGTGGACAGGTGTGTGGTTTCATTGACCCCTGGAATACAATAAACATTGGTGAATGAGTGCCTAAACTGCTAGCTAAAATGTTCAGGCTGATGTATATAGTCACATGCTGGTAGATGAACAAGGATTCCATTTGGGGTGAACAGACATTATAGAAAATGGTCAAAACCAGCTGGATCAGCTGTCAAGCTAATGTCAAGTGGCCTGTCAATCACTTCCTCCCCACCAAGGTGAGCTCCAAATGCAATTACTGACATCAACCATATAGCCAAGCTAATGCTAATAGACCAGTGTAGTATCACAGCAAAAATATAACATATTGACTGTGGATTAGAGAACCAAGTGGTAACAGATGTTTCTTAGGGTGACTGAAATGTCAAGAAAATAAATAAGCTGTGCTTGGTAAGCTAACTTTCTAGGAGCAATGTTGGCTCTGAAGCTAACGCCTTGGCTGGGCTCCCCACCATCTACATTTGAAGACAGCTAGGTTGGCCAATAGTAAAGCAGCGGCACATTTAAAGACTGGGCGTTTCTTAACGTAGAGCAAAAAACATGAAAGTTTGAAAAGTAACCGGACACAAAATCGATATAAAAGCAATTTTTTTTTTTTTTTTTTAAGAAAAATGTGCTGGGGGGGGCGGGGGCGGGATGACATGACCAACAGACTCATTTCACAAGGTTAAAACCTACAAAAACACAATTTTTCAATGAATGGGACCTTTAACTCACTTAGCCAATAATTGAACAACTATGTAACTCAGCTTTGTATTTTTATTCTCTAAAATCAAGAATTAAAATGTTGCACTAGTAATAATGTCACACAGCAAATAAGTACTGATTCCAGGACCTGAAATAATTCTATATGCCTTAAAATAAAATGACTGGACATTTAAATTGATTACACAAATGATGTAATAAATAAATTATTCACATTTAGTGGGGCAAAAAAAGTATTTAGTCAGCCACCAATTGTGCAAGTTCTCCCACTTAAAAGATGAGAGAGGTCTCCAATTTTCATCATAGGTATACCTCAACTATGAGAGACAAAATGAGAAAAAAAAATCCAGAAAATCACATTGTCTGATTTTTAAAGAATTTATTTGCAAATTATGGTGGAAAATAAGTATTTGGTCAATAACAAAAGTTCATCTCAATACTTTGTTATATACCCTTTGTTGGCAATGACAGAGGTCAAACGTTTTCTGAAAGTCTTCACAAGGTTTTCACACACTGTTGCTGGTATTTTGGCCCATTCCTCCATGCAGATCTCCTCTAGAGCAGTGATGTTTTGGGACTGTCGCTGGGCAACACGGACTTTCAACTCCAAAGATTTTCTATGGGGTTGAGATCTGGAGACTGGGTAGGCCACTCCAGGACCTTGAAATGCTTCTTACGAAGCCACTCCTTCATTGCCCGGGCGGTGTGTTTGGGATCATTGTCATGCTGAAAGACCCAGCCACGTTTCATCTTCAATGCCCTTGCTGATGGAAGGAGGTTTTCACTCAAAATCTCACGATACATGGCCCCATTCATTCTTTCCTTTACACGGCTCAGTCGTCCTGGTCCCTTTGCAGAAAAACAGCCCCAAAGTATGATGTTTCCACCCCCATGCTTCACAGTAGGTATGGCGTTCTTTGGATGCAACTCAGCATTCTTTCTCCTCCAAATACGACAAGTTGAGTTTTTACCAAAAAGTTCTATTTTGCTTTCATCTGACCATATGACATTCTCCCAATCCTCTTCTGGATCATCCAAATGCTCTCTAGCAAACTTCAGACGGGCCTGGACATGTATTGGCTTAAGCAGGGGGACACGTCTGGCACTGCAGGATTTGAGTCCCTGGCGGCGTAGTGTGTCACTGATGGTAGCCTACTTTACTTTGGTCCCAGTTCTCTGCAGGTCATTCACTAGGTCCCCCTGTGTGGTTCTGGGATTTTTGCTCACCGTTCTCGTGATCATTTTGACCCCACGGGGTGAGATCTTGCGTGGAGCCCCAGATGGAGGGAGATTATCAGTGGTCTTGTATGTCTTCCATTTTCTAATAATTTCTCCCACAGTTGATTTCTTCAGACCAAGCTGCTTACCTATTGCAGATTCAGTCTTCCCAGCCTGGTGCAGGTCTACCATTTTGTTTCTGGTGTCCTTTGACAGCTCTTTGGTCTTGGCCATAGTGGAGTTTGGAGTCTGACTGTTTGAGGTTGTGGACAGGTGTCTTTTATACTGATAACGACTTCAAACAGGTGCCATTAATACAGGTAACAAGTGGAGGACAGAGGAGCCTCTTAAAGAAGAAGTTACAGGTCTGTGAGAGCCAGAAATCTTGCTTGTTTGTAGGTGACCAAATACTTATTTTCCACCATAATTTGCAAATAAATTCTTTAAAAATCAGACAATGCGATTTTCTGGATTTTTTTTTTTCTCATTTTGTCTCTCATAGTTGAGGTATACCTATGATGAAAATTGGAGACCTCTCTCATCTTTTAAGTGGGAGAACGTGCACAATTGGTGGCTGACTAAATACTTTTTTGCCCCACTGTAATTGATTATTCCCAGTTGCAAATGGTGATCCATTTAATAAAATAACTTGATGTGCAGAGGTGGGTAATAACTAAATTTACTCAAAGTAGTTTTAGGATAATTTTTTACTCTTGTACATTTCAGAAGAAAAACCTGTACTTCTACTCATGTACATTTGGTGGTACCTTCAGTTACTGTAGGTTTCAATGATTCAGAAACTGGTTAGACATGCTTATTTGTATTGTAATGAAAGTACCATAGGTGCCGATGCCTCAGTGTCGGCAGACACATTGGTACACGACTGCATGCCTCTTCACTGAGGCATAATAAATGGAATGACTGCATCTTTAGTCATTTTAGTGAATTTAATAATTTCAATTTCTTTGAACTCAGAAGTGAAATCGTTCTATTCTGGCTTTGCACATTTATGAGTTAAAGTTAGAATATGTGAAAGTCGCAGTTGTACCACACACTACAATATGGAAAAGCATTTTTTATAACAAGGCAGACAAATTTAGGACTAAATAAAATCCACAATTTATGACAATGTAATAAATGTGCAAGAAAATTTTACGAGGAAAAGGTTAGAAAAATTGAGGAAAAAAGTTACATCTGTACAGTGCTGTGAAAAAGTATCCAGCTTCACAACAGCAGCTCGTCAATCTGACATCGTCACCTTTTTTCTTCTAATAAATTTCCAAAAATTATAGCTGAAGATTCCTCCAATATATCAAATATTCAAAACGACTAGTAACTTCTGTCAGAAAGTCAGATTTTTATCTATCTACAGTGGATATAAAAAGCATACTTGCCAACTACTCCGGTTTTGCCGTAATGGTTACTGTTTTCAAGACCCCATTCTGGGTTACGGTGTGGAGTGTGTAAATGACAAGGCAGGTTTGTCTCAGGCAGTTTATTACACATCTCACACATGAGCATAGTAGAAAGAAAGAGGGCATCTCAGACAGAACTCTTCTCTTAAATACTCAGGTCTTCCTACAGCCGCTTCTACACATCAAAGGTCACATTGCATTTATATCAAAGGTCACATTGCATGCACTTCCTTAATCCCTTAACATCCCCCTCACAGTCTCTGCATTCAAAAGATCACACTTTCACAACTTCCAGTTATTTCCAAGGAAACTCTGCTCTTTGTTCTTATCTAAGATGCTACACATTATGTTTTCCCCATGTGCGGCTACACCCCCCCCCCCCCCGAGCATATTGGATCGAACAAAAGAATAACAGTCCGTATGCTGTGACGGAATCATTAAACATCAATCCACATGCTGCCTGGGCTTCCGTCTTCTCCCGTATCTGCTGTAACCAGGATTCACCACCTCCGCGGCGCTGTCATGCTGGGGAGCTGCTGTTTGGGGGTGAAAACCTTTTGTCTGTCCCTGCGGGTGTTCTGGGGAAATTTTACTCTGGGAAGCTCCCCGTGGGGGTCTTCCACGCCGAGGGGCCCTCGCCAACAGCACTTGCTCATCCGCCACCACAAAAGCGGGTTTGAGTCTGTTAATGCCAACCTTTTCCCTCCTACCCCCCAAATCTAGTAAAAAATGCTTGTCCCCTGTTTCCAGCACTCTGAACAATCCATCATAAGGTGGGCGCAATGGGGGGCGATGTGCATCGTGTCTGACAAAAACAAACTCCGCGTTTTTCAAAGTCTTAGGCACAAAAACGCGCGGAAAACTGTGGTGAACAGGACCCGGCAGCATGCCTGTGTCAATGCTATGCTGCAACAGCTGAGACGGGGAGCTGCCCGGCGCAGGATTATCTGGGAGAAACTCCCCGGGCAGCCGAAGTGGTTGCGCAAAAACGAGTTCAGCCGGGGAAGCTTCCAAGTCCTCTTAAGGCGCAGAACGTAACCCCAATAAAACCCACGGTAGCTTATCTACTCAATTTGCATCCGTCAGTGACGCCCTGAGAGCCGCTTTCAATGACCTATGAAAACGTTCGCATAACCCATTAGCCTGTGGATTGTACGCGGTTGTGTGGTGAATTGTGACACCCAGGCTGCGGGCCATTGTTGACCAAAGTTCGGAAACAAATTGAAGGCCTCTGTCGGACATAATGTCCGACGGGACTCCAAAACGCGCCACCCATGCTGTTAAAAACGTGCACGCCACCTCCTCAGCTGTGGTTGACGCCAGTGGAGCCACTTCAGGCCAGCGCGTGGTGCGGTCCACCATTGTCAGAAGGTGCGTGCACCCCTGTGATGGTGGGAGGGGGCCCACGAGGTCCACGTGAACATGGTCGAACCTCTTAGCCGGGATGTGAAACAGCTCCAAAGGAGCTCTCGTGTGTCTGTGCACTTTGGCTCGTTGGCACGCCATGCAGGCTGCTGCCCACTCTTTCACTTGTTTGCGAAGGCTCAGCCACACAAATTTCTCTCCTACCATCTTGACCGACGCGCGCACTCCCGGGTGCGCTAAAGAATGAATCGAGTCAAAAACGCGGCGGTGCCACGCGGCCAGCACCATGGGACGCGGTCGCCCAGTGGAGACATCGCAGATTAGGGGGGGCATACCGTCTTGCAGCACCCTGCTCTCCAGCCTTAACCCTGTTGGTCCAGACTGGAGCGTGCGCACGTCCGTGTCACTAACCTGCTCCGCGGCCATGGCTGTGTAATCTATCCCCACGCGGACCGGGGCCGCCACGGCGCGTGAGAGGCAGTCTGCCACTACATTCAGTTTACCCGACACATGCTGAATATCGGTAGTAAACTCTGAGATCGCGGCCAGCTGTCTCTGCTGCCGGCCTGACCACGGTTCTGAAACCTTGGCCATCGCAAATGTTAGTGGCTTGTGGTCAACGAACACGGTGAAACAGCGTCCTTCCAGCCAGAACTGGAAGTGGAGAATGGCCAAGTGGAGAGCCAGTAACTCCCTGTCAAATGCGCTGTATTTACGTTCACTATCGTGCAAAGTCCTGCTGAAAAAGGCGAGCGGCTGCCAAGCCCCGGCTACACGCTGCTCCACAACCGCCCCTATGGCCACATCTGACGCGTCAGTAGTGAGCGCTATGCGGGCCGTTGGGTCTGGATGTGCCAACAACGCAGCGTTTGCCAGGGCTGCCTTGACTTCCGAGAACGCCAGTGTAATGGATGCCAACTAGTACTGTTCGGCGTAGAACGTTAGTAAAACCTCCCTCCCAAAGCCTCATACAGTATCGGTAGCGCTGAGCTATCGGTCGGACCTTTAGCTCAGCGCGATCGTGCTGTGTCTCCCATGCTCGAACTGTGTAGTTGACTGAGAGGTCGCGGGTTCGTGTCCCGTGTGGGGCGAACTGCGCAGGATGATCTCTGTCACACCCGCTCTCGCTCCGGGGGCCATTCGATCTTATTCGCGGGTTTCTGTTTTTTGAGCGCGGCGTACAGTGGTTGCATGAGCTGCGCTGCGCGGGGGAGGAAATGGTTATAAAAATTCACCATTCCCAAAAACTCCTGTAACGCCCTGACCGTTTGCGGTCGGGGAAAATCTGCTACCGCGCGCACTTTGTCAGGCAGCGGAACCGCTCCTTCGGGAGAGACGCGGTGCCCCAAAAAATCAATCTGCGTCACCCCGAACTGACACTTCACTGGGTTGATTATTAAACTGTGCTCTCCCAACCTCTGAAAAACCGCCGTGAGGTGGGTTTCGTGTTAGTCTTCGGACGCGCTGGCTACCAAGATATCGTCCAGGTAGACGAATACAAAAGGGAGATTGCGCAGCACAGCATCCATCATGCGCTGAAACGTCTGTGTGGCCCCTTTAAGCCCGAATGGCATTCGCAAAAACTCGAATAGACCAAATGGAGTTATCACCGCTGTTTTGGGTATGTCCTCAGCGCGCACTGGGACTTGGTGGTAACCGCGGACCAAGTCTATTTTAGAAAAAACGGGCGCTCCTGCCAAGTGAACGGAAAAATCCTGGATGTGAGGAATTGGGTAGCAGTCGTGCGCTGTGGCGTTGTTCAACCTGCGGAAATCCCCGCAAGGCCGCCACGAACCGTCAGCTTTAGGGACCATGTGTAGCGGGGAAGCCCATGGGCTGTTTGAACGCCTGATGATGCCCAACCTCTCCAGGTTGGCGAACTCCTCGCGCGCTATGGCCAGTTTAGCTGCGTCCAGGCGCCGAGGTTTTGCAAAAACAGGCGGCCCGGTGGTGGTAATAAAATGTTCCACCCCGTGTTTAGCGACGGCTGCCGAAAATGTCGGAACCGTGAGTGCTGGGAACTGAGTGAGCAGTGTGTGGAACTTACCGCTTGCAGCTGTGACGCTGGCTTGTGCTGTTGGCCGGGACGCTCGAGCTGTACAGGGAATAGAATCAAAGGACAGTGCATTAACCAGGCACCTGTTAGTGACATCAACCAATAAACTATGTGAGCACAAAAAATCAGCCCCCAATATATTGAAATTCAATGCTGCTATGACAAAAGTCCACTCAAATGCATGGCCGTGTAGCAACAGAAGTAGAGTCCTCTCACCAAAGGTCTTAATCTCCGAGCCGTTTGCTGCTGCCATCTCGGGGCCGCTGGAACCTGCCAGCCGGTCGGTATAGGACGGCATGATGAAACTCAACTGGGTGCCGGTGTCCACGAGGAAATGCCTCCCCGAGCGTGCGTCCGTCAAGTAGAGCAGCTTGTTCTCCTCCCCGAGGGTCGCAGCTGCTACCGACCCCCGGTCTTGGCGTTTCCCGAGCGCTTGAACTGGCACGGTGGTACACATTTGCGTGCCTTCTCTGCAAAGCGGCGGTGGTAGAAACAAAGGATGTCTCCTCCGCGGTCCTTGGCTCCCGCCGCCGCTGTTGTCGGTGGTTCTGTTACCGCCTTCAATGGCTCCTCGCCCTCTCCGGCCGTCGCGCCGAGCTCCGTTGCTGCCGCCATGGTCGCGAGCTCTCTGCTGGCCATGATGATCCGGTGTGCTTCCTGGGCCAGCGCACGGTAGTCCCGCTTGGCTAGCAACAGCGAATTGGCCAGGGCTGCTCTCGTCGCTGACGGAAGGTTCCGGAGGAAGAGGTGGGTAAAAATGAAGTGGTCGTCGTCCGAGCCCTTCAATCTCAGCATCCTCTCCATCAGGTCAATAGCCGTGCAATCTCCTAACCCGGTCCGCGTCAGGAGTCTCTCTGCTCTCTCCTCAACCGAGAGTGTATAGTGCTGGATAAGTGCGGCCTTCAATGTGCCGTATTTGTCGCTGGTTGGTGGCTGATCCAGCAGGCTCTCCACATGCTGAGCCGTGTGGGTGTCGAGCTTTGCGACGACATGGTAGAATTTCGTGTCATCCACCGATATCCCCCGGAGGACGAACTGCACCTCAACCAGGTGGAACCAGGAGCGCGGGTTGTGCTGCCAAAAATCCGGTAGCTGGATTGTAACGGCATATGCTTGGCTGGGGGCTCCCAACAAGGCTGGCTCCGGGGAACTCTCTTCATGTTGCATGCTTCGTCTTGGGTCACCAGTGTGGAGTGTGTAAATGACGAGGCAGGTTTGTCTCAGGCAGTTTATTACACATCTCACACATGAGCATAGTAGAAAGAAAGAGGGCATCTCAGACAGAACTCTTCTCTTAAATACTTAGGCCTTCCTACAGCCGCTTCTACACATCAAAGGTCACATTGCATGCACTTCCTTAATCCCTTAACATCCCCCTCACAGTCTCTGCATTCAAAAGATCACACTTTCACAACTTCCAGGTTATCTCCAAGGAAACTCTGCTCTTTGTTCTTATCTAAGATGCTACACATTATGTTTTCCCCATGTGCGGCTACACCGGCTTTATTAATCAAAATTACGGTTTTTCACTAAAAATTCAGTCAAAAATTTTAAATCGTAAAAAAAACGCGAAAGCAATTCCAAACACGAGATCGCTAGGAATCGTATCTAAATTTACCTGAAGCATTTGCTAAGCTAACGCTGTCGCTATAGCTAACGCCATAGCTAGTCGTAGCACCTAACACCGATACAAAGAAGCAACTCCGTCCCCGGTGATTGGGGCTCGCCGGAGGAACCAACCGAGGCAACAGTTGGATGGGACCCGGATCGGAGTTCAAGTACAGCGGTGATAGGAGACGGGGACCAGTGGAGGAGCAGCCGGGGCCCCAGCTGGATCAGTCGACTGTAGGTCAGCGGTGGGGCTCGGCGGAGGAACTACTGAGGAAGAAAGCGGTAGGTGGCGGGGCTCAGCGGAGGATCTACCGGGACCCCAGCTGGACAGGAGCAGGATCGGAGCTCAACTACAGCGGCAGTGGGTGGCGGGACTCGGTGGAGGAGCTGCCGGTACCCCGGCTGGACAGGAGCTCAATTGCAGCAGGACTAGCAGTAGAGGGGGCTAGCTGAGGCCCAGCTGGATTCGAGGTCGGTCGGATCGGATATCGGCATCACCAGCAGAGATTGTTTTACTATCAACAGGTCAGTAAAAATGCCACCAAAGAAGGAGGAAATGGAAGAGATCAAAAAAATCTCTGAACTAAGTTCAGAGATTTTATCTTCTTGGAACATAAGTCATTATTATACACTAAAAAGTGGCATTCAGCTGTTTGTTTTATGTCATTTAAGCACAGTTCTGGTACTTAAAAATCATAAAAACCCAGGAGCTTGGGGGGGCTTCGCCCTCCCTTGCCCCCCCACCAGGGCTCTGCCCCGTACCCCGCTGGGGGACTATGTCCCCCAGACCCCCTGCTAAATTTTCAGATAATTTCCCCAACCCCAAATCACATCCCTGGGTAAAGAATGACATACTGAGGCAGGCCAGAAAGTTACGGGGAACAGAAGTTTACCTCAATGAACATCTAACAAAAACTAATGCTGAAATAGCACGACAAGCACGGATGCTGAAAAGACAAGATAAGATACAGGCAACATGGACAAGAAATTGTAGAGTTTGGACCAAACTAAATGGAACACCTGAGGAAGAAAAAGAGTATAATAATCAGAGATCTTACCAACTTAAATAAATATAGATGAACACTGATTAAGAAAATTAAGCAACTATGATAATCCATATCCACACACATACTCCAAAGCATTTCCAGGAATTATTACTGCGGACTGTGAGCACATATTCAGCCATGTGAACAAGAACAAAACTGAGTTCAGGTCCAGTCTGTCAACTAAAGTTCTGGGCAACCTCATGACCAGGAAAATGATGATGACAGCTTCGGGTAACAAGTGCCACAGTGTGTTCCATTCAAAAGACCAACTGAAGAAAGCTAAGAGGTGCACCATGGAAAACAACAATGCTTGAGAGTTACCATAGAGTTTGTCCTTGATCTTTTCCATCAGAATCAGAATCAGATTTATTGCCATTGTTCATGTAGTACACAAACTAGGAATTTGTCTCGGTGCCATGCTGCAACATTAAAAACATGATGAGATAAAGAGATAAACTAAAAAACTAAAAGACTAAAAACATGCAATAAGTGTAGAATAATAAGTAATAATAATAATAATAATAATAATAATGAGTAATACTAGTCAAGGCAGTTTTAAATAAATTAGCAAGTAGCAGATAATATGGGGTACCACAGTGCAGTCGATAATGCAACAGAAAAACAGTGATGAACGACATGAGCTGCTGTATATAGTGCACGAGAGTCAATAAGTCACTTAATGTTCAGCAGTCTGATGGCAGAGGGGAAAAAGCTGTTCATGTGCCTGGAGGTTTTAGTCTGAATGGACCGAAGTCTTCTACCTGAGGGGAGGGGGGCAAACAGTACGTGACCAGGGTGTGAAGGATCGGCTATGATCCGGCCTGCACGCCTCCGGGTCCTGGAGATGTACAGGTCCTGGAGAGATGGGAGCTTGCAGCTGATCACCTTCTCAGCAGTGCGCACGACGCGCTGCAGCCTTAGTCTGTCCCTGGCAGTGGCTCCTGCGTACCACACGGTTATGGAGGAGGTGAGGATGGACTCGATGATGGCCGTGTAGAACTGCACTAACATCTTGGTGGGTAGCTTGAGCTTCCTCAGCTGCCGCAGAAAGAACATCCTCTGCTGGGCCTTTTTGATGAGGGAGCTGATGGTTGGCTCCCATTTGAGGTCCCGGGTGATGGTGGTGCCCAAGAAGCGGAAGGAATCTGCAATGGTGATGGGAGAGCCTGTGATGGTGAGGGGGGGCAGGGGGGTTGTGACTTTCCTGAAGTCCACAATCATCTCCGCTGTCTTCAGAGCGTTCAGCTGCAGGTTGTTGTGGCTGCACCAGGACACCAGCTGGGCCACCTCTTTCCTGTAGACGGACTCGTCGCCATTGGAGATGAGCCCAATGAGGGTGGTGTCGTCCGCAAACTTGATCAGCTTAACAGACTGGTGGGAGGAGGTGCAGGAGTTGGTATAAAGGGAGAAGAGTAGGGGGGAAGTACACAGCCCTGGGGTGATCCGATGCTGATGCTAACAGAGTCAATCAGCATCATCAGCATATCTGCACTGACAATTTAAGGAAAACAGAAACATGATTGTTGAAGAAATATGAGGTTGTTAGCCACATTTTAACTTGATTTAATGCTAATATTTGTTTGCCGTTAGGGGGCTTTGCCCCCCTGAACCCCCCACCAGGACTTTGTCCTGGACCTACCGGGGCCTGTGGCCCCTGGACCCCGGCTAGCTACTAGGCTTTTCAGGTTTTAAAAGTTGGCAGGTATGAAAAAGTCTACACACCCCTGTTCAAATGCCAGGTTTTTGTGATGTAAAAAAATGAGACCAAGATAAATCATTTCAAAACTTTTCCCCCATTAATGTGACCTATAACCTGTACAACCCAATTAGAAAAACAAACTGAACTCTTTTAAGGGGAAAAATAAAAAAATAAACTTATAATAACCTGGTTGCATAAATACGCACACTGTGGCATCCATAATTGTAAATGTATGTGACTCACATGGATGCATGCTTGAATTCAGCCTAGAGAGACTTTAAGCTGGCAATGTGTATTGACATCACACCTCAAGAGGACAATACGTCTGGACCACCTACGGCTCGAGAGAAAGGAGAGGATCCCTCGCGTCTGACCATCTGGGGTCAGACAGGAGAACAGAAGGACTCTGGAGTTTTATAACGCAAATGGGAGAATGTAACTGAAGTGTGTGACTTTGTATGTGATGTAGTATTGGAGGTGTGTATAAATGGATGTGAGTGACTGCGTTCTGTCTGTTTTTACTCTGACTGAGAGAGAGGACGTAGGATGTGAGAGAATTAAAGAAAATACTGGAAAGACACCCAGTCTTGTCAATTCTTGACTCCTACACTGGTGACCTATACATGAATCTGAGCACGCCGAGGCTGGAAGACAGCTTCGTGATCGACATGGAAGAACCGGGAGACAGCCGCTCAGACCCGGATTCACCGGGAATTGCCCGCAGGAGCACAAGCCTGATTAAGCTCGCTGAGTTTTGGCACGATGACCTGCACTCACAGTTCCCACTTTTTCAGCTAAGGTGGCGAAACACGGGGTGTAGCACTTCATAACCACGAGTGGCCCACCAGTTTTTGCTAAAGCTCGGCGCTTGGATGCAGCTAAGCTCTCCGTGGCACAGGAGGAGTTCGCCAACCTGGAAAGGTTGGGCATAATTCGCCGCTCGAAGTCCGCTTGGGCTTCCCCCCTGCATATGGTGCCTAAGGCTGACGGCTCGTGGAGACCTTGCGGTGATTATCGCAGGTTAAGCAATGCCACAGCTCAGGATCGCTACCCGATTCCACATATCCAGGATTTTTCAGTGCACCTGGCAAAAGCGCACATTTTTTCTAAAATAGACCTGGTCCGCGGTTATCATCAGGTCCCGGTTCGACCAGAGGATATTCCCAAAACAGCGGTAATAACCCCGTTCTGACTTTTTGAGTTTTTACGCTAACTGAACTAGCAGCAGATGCTAACATTGAGCTGGAGGGTTTCCACATGATAAGGGCAGACCGAACACCAGACAGTGGCAAAGCAAGGGGCGGTGGAGTGATAATGTATGTTAACAACAACTGGTGCAGACCGGGACATGTCACTGTTAAACAACGTCACTGCAGCAAAGACATTGAGTTGCTAGCTGTTAGCATGCGGCCTACATATCTCCCGAGAGAACACTCACACGTGATCTGCATTGTTGTTTATGCAAATCCGACGGCGAACGCTGGGACAGCGCGTGACGTCGTCCATTCAGTAACCAGCAGGCTGCAGACAGAACACCCAGATGCTCTTCTCCTCATCTCAGGCGATTTCAACCATGTTTCACTGTCTCCCATTCTACCCATGTTTACCCAGTATGTCACATGCCACACTAGAGACAATAAAACACTGGACTTATTCTACGCAAACACTAAGGAGGCGTACACCTCATCACAACTCCCCCAACTCGGGAGATCGGATCACAACTTGGTTCATCTCCGGCCGGTGTACAAACCCCTAGTGCACAGACAACCCCCGGCCATGCGCACAGTGATGTTATGGTCTGAGGAGGCAATGGACACTCTAAAGGGCTGTTTTGAAGCCACCGCCTGGAAGCAGCTCTGCGATCCACATGGTGAGGACATCGATGGCCTCATTCACACCTTCACGGGCTACCTCAGCTTCTGTGCGGACAAATCCATTCCCACCAAGACCATACGGTGTTGCTCAAACAACAAACCCTGGATCAACCCTGAGATTAAAACACTTCTGAGAGAGAAGAAGAAGATCTTCAGGTCGGGGAACAGGGAGATGCTGAAGTCCGTACAGAGGGAGCTGAGGAGAAAGATCAGAGAAGGCAAGGACAGCTTCAGGAGGAAGATGGAGGACAAGCTGCAACAGAGCGACATCAGCGGGGTCTGGAGAAACCTCAAAACCATCTCTGGGCTCCAGAATACCTCCCCCCAGGCCACGGGGGGCAGGGAGTGGGCGAACAATCTGAATTTGTTTTTCAATAGGTTTGACCAACCGCCCTCCCCCCTGACTGCACAACAACCACTGCTGCCTGTAAAGACATCAAGTCCTGCTGCCCACTCCCCACTCCACCAACACCCCCCCACTCCCAACACACAGCCCCCCATCCTGACCCTGACCAGGACCCAGGTGAGGACGGAGCTGAGGAAGATCAAGGCGAGGAAGGCGTCGGGACCGGACGGCATCAGCGCAAAGCTCCTCAAGTCCTGTGCAGACCAGCTGTGTGGGATTGTGACGTACATCTTCAACCTGAGCCTGAAGCTGGGGAGGGTACCACAGCTGTGGAAAACATCTTGTGTGGTACCTGTACCAAAAACTTCCCACCCCAAAGACCTGAACAGCTACAGACCGGTGGCCTTGACGTCCCACTTGATGAAGACCCTGGAGAGACTGCTCCTTGCTCACCTCCGCCCCCTGGTGGAACCAGCGATGGATCCACTCCAGTTCGCCTACCAGCATGGCATTGGGGTGGAGGATGCGGTGATCTTCCTCCTTCACCGTTCTCTGTCCCACCTGGAGAAGCCCGGGAATGTGGTGAGGATCATGTTCTTTGACTTCTCCAGTGCTTTCAACACCATCCAACCGATGATCCTGAAGGACAAGCTGCTGCGCGCAGGGGTGGACCAGCACCTGTCATCATGGATCCTGGACTACCTCACGAACCGGCCTCAGTTTGTGAGAACCCAGGACTGTGTGTCCGACACGATCATCAGTAGCATGGGGGCCCCCCAGGGAACGGTGTTGGCTCCCTTCCTGTTCACTCTATACTGCGGACTTCTCACACAACACAACACACTGCCATCTACAGAAGTTCTCTGATGACTCTGCGATCGTTGGCCTCATCTCCAATGGAGATGAAGCTGAGTACAGAGGGCTTATCCAGGACTTCGTGGACTGGTGTCATCGGAACTGCCTCCAGATCAACGCGAGGAAAACTAAGGAGCTGGTGGTGGACTGCCGCAGGCAAGGACAACCCCTCACAGCACCAGTAAATATACAGGGAACAGACATTGAGATGGTAACATTCTACAAGTACCTGGGTGTTCATCTGAACAATAAACTAGACTGGTCACACAATACTGATGCACTCTACAAGAAGGGACAGCGCAGGCTGTTCCTACTGAGGAGACTCAGGTCTTTTGGTGTACAAGGGGCGCTGCTGAAGACATTCTATGACACGGTGGTGGCATCAGCCATCACTTTTGGAGTGGTCTGCTGGGGCAGTGGCATTACTGCAGCCGATAGGAAGAGACTGAACAAACTGATCAAGAAAGCTAGCTCCGTCCTGGGGCAGCGCCTTGATCCGGTGGAGGAGATAGGAGAGAGAAGGACGGTGGCTAAACTGTCATCTCTGCTGGAGTCCGAGTTCCACCCTATGCAGGACATACTGAATGCACTGAGGAGCTCATTTAGCAGCAGACTACATCATCCCAGGTGCACAACCAAGAGGTTTCGCAGGTCCTTCCTACCAATGGCTGTCAGACTGTACAACCTAAGCAGGGCTGCTCGCAGAGATAGCAAAAAGACGTAACAACCCAATAGTTTTTTGAATGCAAAAGATGCAATAGACTTACACAATGGTCCCCTCCGGCATACAACTAGGAAAATACCGGTAGCTACGGAGGGTGAGAATATGTATGGGCACATAATCATACCATGTAGGATAACTAAGTAGACGGTTGTGCTGTTTCATCCCATCTAGCAACAATGCTCTGCACTGTGTGTGTTTATACATTTACATATTTATTCCATCTAGCTACAATGCTCCGCACTGGGTGTGTTTATGTTTATATTTATATATCTATATATTCATTCCATCTAGCTACAATGCTCCGCACTGTGTGTTTATATATCTACATATTATTCCATCTAGCTACATTGCTCCGCACTGTGTGTTTATATATTTACATATTTTTTCCACCTAGCTGCAATGCTCCGTACTGTGTGTTTATATATCTACATATTATTCCATCTAGCTACATTGCTCCGCACTGTGTTTATATATTTACATATTTATTCCATCTAGCTGCAATGCTCCGTACTGTGTGTTTATATACTCATATATTTATCCCATCCAGCTACAATGCTCTACACTGTGTCTGTGTGTATATATATATATATATATATATATATATATATATTTATAGTAATATGTACATATGTACATTAGCTGCTCTTGCTTGCTTGCCTTTTTTTTTTTTCCTTGCCTTCTGATTGTTGCTCTGAGTGTTGCTATCCCTGTGCTGTTGCAATCCTGGAATTTCCCCGTTGTGGGACTAATAAAGGCTTATCTTATCTTATCTTTTGGCCTTAAGGGCGCCGCGCAAACCTTTCAACGGATGATGGACGCAGTGCTATGCGACCTTCCGTTTGTTTTTGTCTACTTGGACGATATTTTAGTAGCCAGCGCCTCAGAGGAGGAACACGAAAAACACCTCACTACAGTTTTTGAAAAGTTGGAAGCACACGGGTTGATAATCAACCCAGCCAAGTGCCAGTTTGGCGCAGCGCAAATTGATTTTCTGGGGCACCGTGTCTCACCAGAGGGAGCAGTTCCTCTGCCTGCAAAAGTGCGCGCGGTGGCTGAGTTTCCCCAGCCACAGACAGTGAAAGCGTTGCAGGAATTTTTGGGGATGGTGAATTTTTATAACCGTTTCATACCCCGCGCAGCGCAACTCATGCAACCGCTATACACCGCGCTTAAAAAACAGAAGTCTGCCAATGTGATCGAATGGTCCCCGGAGCGGGAGCGCGCGTTCACAGCGGTAAAAAAAGCACTCGCGGACGCAGCACTGCTGGTGCACCCAGACCCGGCAGCTCGCATAGCGCTAACCACAGACGCGTCAGAGGTAGCGATAGGGGCCGTGGTAGAGCAGCAGTTCGCCGGAGTTTGGCAACCTCTCGCTTTTTTCAGCAGGTCCTTGCGCGAGCCCGAGCGGAAATACAGCACATTTGACAGGGAACTCCTGGCGCTCCACTTAGCCATTCGCCATTTCCAGTTCTGGCTGGAAGGGCGGCGTTTCACCGCGTTTGTCGACCACAAACCGCTCACTTTTGCGATGTCCAAAACTTCAGAACCGTGGTCAGGGCGGCAGCAGAGACAGCTGGCCGCAATTTCGGAATTTACCACCGATATTCAGCATGTGACCGGTAAACTCAATGTAGTGGCAGACTGTCTGTCACGCGCGGTAACAGCACCCGTCCGCGCGGAGCAGGGGTGCGTGGCCGCTTACCCAGAGCGCGGTAACAGCGCGGACGCGGACGCGGCTCCGGTCCACGTGGGAATAGATTATGCAGCCATGGTGGCGGAGCAGAGCGAAGACGTGGACGTGCGCATGCTCCTGTCTGGACCAACAGGGTTAAGGCTGGAGCGAAAAACTTTACAAGCTGGTTCACCCCCTCTAATCTGCGATGTCTCCACCGGGCGACCGCGACCGGTGGTACCGGCCACGTGGCGCCGTCGCGTTTTTGACGTCGTGCACTCCCTAGCGCACCCGGGAGTACGCGCTTCGGTGAAAATGGTAGCAGAGAAGTTTGTTTGGCCGAGCCTGCGCAAGCACGTGAAGGAGTGGGCTAAAGCCTGCATGGCTTGCCAGCGGGCCAAAATCCACAGGCACACCAAAGCACCCTTAGAACCGTTTCACATTCCGGCTAGGAGATTCGATCATGTGCACGTGGACCTCGTGGGCCCCCTACCGCCATCTCAAGGGTTCACACATCTCTTGACGATGGTGGACCGGACCACACGTTGGCCGGAAGTGGTCCCGTTAACATCGACCACAGTGGCAGAGGTGGCTCGCGCCTTTTTAACAGCCTGGGTAGCGCGTTTTGGGATTCCGTCAGATATTACGTCCGATAGGGGACCTCAATTTGCGTCGGAACTGTGGTCAGCAGTGGCCAGCGGCTTAGGAGCGGCAGTACATCGCACTACCGCTTATCATCCCCAGGCCAACGGTTTATGCGAGCGTTTTCACAGGTCTTTGAAGGCAGCCCTCAGAGCGTCGCTAGCGGACACAGATTGGGTAAACAAACTACCATGGGTTTTATTAGGGTTGCGTTCGGCACCCAAAGAGGACCTAGATGCCTCACCAGCAGAGTTGGTTTTAGCGCAACCTCTCAGGCTGCCCGGCGAGTTCTTGCCAGACCATACGGCACCAGGGACCCCCCGGTCCGGGGACCTCTGAGTAACACGGGAGCGGAAATGCTCCTGGGCCCCACTCATCACACTTTTCCGCGTGTGTTCGTGCCCAAAGCTTTACAAAAAGCAGAGTTTGTTTTTGTCAGACATGATGCTCAGCGTCACAGCCTCCGCCCACCTTACGACGGTCCATTTCGAGTGCTGGAGACCGGGGAGAAATATTTTGTGCTAGATTTGGGGGGCAGGAGGGAGACGATCAGTATTGATAGATTAAAACCTGCTTTTGTGTTGCATAACGAGTCTGTATGGCCGGCGGGCGCGCCTCGACGCGGCAGGCCTCCCAGGGGGTGGCCCCCGGACCCCCCGCAAGGGGCAAATAACCCTTCTCCCCCTCATTCCACAGATTCACAGCAGGACGGCCCAGCACAGGCTGTGAGACCTGCGTACAGCAGATTCGGGAGAAGACTGAAACCTAGACGACAAGCAGAGTGATGTGGGTTTTGATCAGACTGTTGGATTGTGCTGTAAGATTCTGCGGGGGGGGGGGGGGGGATGACGCTGTAGGTGTATGTCCAGTCTTTCACGTGGGAGGGGGAGTGATGTGGCGTCCATAATTGTAAATGTATGTGACTCACATGGATGCATGCTTGAATTCAGCCTAGAGAGACTTTAGGCTGGCAATGTGTATTGACATCACACCTCAAGAGGACAATACGTCTGGACCACCTACGGCTCGAGAGAAAGGAGAGGATCCCTCGTGTCTGACCATCTGGGGTCAGACAGGAGAACAGAAGGACTCTGGAGTTTTATAACGCAAATGGGAGAATGTAACTGAAGTGTGTGACTTTGTATGTGATGTAGTATTGGAGGTGTGTATAAATGGATGTGAGTGACTGCGTTCTGTCTCTTTTTACTCTGACTGAGAGAGAGAACGTAGGATGTGAGAGAATTAAAGAAAATACTGGAAAGCCACCCAGTCTTGTCAATTCTTGACTCCTACAACACCCTGTTATAACTGGGGATGTGGCTGTGTTCAGAATTAACCAATCACATTCAAACTCATGTTAAATGGGAGTCAGCACACACCTGCCACCATTTAAAGTGCCTCTGATTAACCCTAAATAAAGTTCAGCTGTTCTAGTAGGCTTTTCCTGACATTTTTGTAGTCACATCTTATAGCACAAGTCATGGTCCACAGAGAGCTTCCAAAGCATTAGAGGGATCTCATTGTTCAAAGATACCAGTCAATCAAGTCAGTGGTGGTAATGCACCTGTAAGCTGGTTGCCAACCGCCAATCAAATCTAAAGGAAAAAGAAGAAGGGTACAAAAGAATTTCCAAGGCATTAAATATACCATGGAACACAGTGAAGACAGTCATCATCAAGTGGAGAAAATATGGCATGACAGTGACCTTACCAAGAACTGGACGTCCCTCCAAAATTGATGAAAAGACAAGAAGAAAACTGGTCAGGGAGGCTGCCAAGAGGCCGACAGCAACATTGAAGGAGGTGCAGGAATTTCTGGCAAGTACTGGTTGTTTTAGTACATGTGACAACAACCTCCCATCTAGGGAGGCAAGATGGAAGCCTTATCTTACGAAGAAAAACATCCAAGCCCGGCTACATTTTCAATTCAATTTTATTTATATAGCGCCATTTCATAACAACAGTCATCTCATAGGATTTTCAACTGTAGGGGAAACACCCACAATTGCAGAAAGACCCCAGCAATCAGAAGATTCCCTGTGAGCAAGCGCTTGGTGACAGTGGAGAGGAAAAACTCCCTTTTAACAGGAAGAAACCTCCAGCAAAACCAGGCTGAGGGAGGGGCAGTCATCTGCTGTGACTGGCTGGGGGGTGAGGGGATAGGGGAGGGGATTTTGCAAAAACACATTTGAAATCTCCCAAACGTATGTGGGAAAATGTGTTATGGTCCAGTGAAACCAAAGTTGAACTTTTTGGCCATAATTCCAAAAAGTGTATTTGGCGCAAACACAACACTGCTCATCACCAAAAGAACACTGTACCTACAGTGACGCATGCTTTGAGGCAGTTTTTTTTTTTTTTTTTAGCTGGAACTGGGTCCTTAGTCAAGGTGGAGGGAATTATGAACTGTTCCAAATACCAGTCAGTGTTGGCACAAAACCTTCAGGCTTCTGCTAGAAAGCTAAAGATGAAGAGGAACTTCATCTTGCAGCACAACAATGACCTGAAGTGTAACGGATGCCAACTAGCACTGTTCGGCGTAGAACGTTAATAAACCTCCCTCCCGAAAAGCCTCATACAGTATCGGTAGCGCTGAGCTATCGGTCGGACCTTTAGCTCAGCACGATCGTGCTGTGCGTGTCTCTGACCAGTTAACTGTGAGGTCGCGGGTTCGCGTCCTGTGTAGGGCGAACTGCGCTGATGACCTCAGTTAGTTAAAAGTGGTGCTGTGAGCCCCAGATGGTAGCGCTGAGCTACCGGTCGGACCTTTAGCTCAGCGCGATCGTGCTGTGTCTCCCATGCTCGAACTGTGTAGTTGACTGAGAGGTCGCGGGTTCGTGTCCCGTGTGGGGCGAACTGCGCAGGATGATCTCTGTCACAATGGTGCCGTGAACCCGGGATGGGAGTGAGGTTTAAGGGGGAGAGTGTAACGGATGCCAACTAGCACTGTTCGGCGTAGAACGTTAATAAACCTCCCTCCCGAAAAGCCTCATACAGTATCGGTAGCGCTGAGCTATCGGTCGGACCTTTAGCTCAGCACGATCGTGCTGTGCGTGTCTCTGACCAGTTAACTGTGAGGTCGCGGGTTCGCGTCCTGTGTAGGGCGAACTGCGCTGATGACCTCAGTTAGTTAAAAGTGGTGCTGTGAGCCCCAGATGGTAGCGCTGAGCTACCGGTCGGACCTTTAGCTCAGCGCGATCGTGCTGTGTCTCCCATGCTCGAACTGTGTAGTTGACTGAGAGGTCGCGGGTTCGTGTCCCGTGAGGGGCGAACTGCGCAGGATGATCTCTGTCACAGAAGCACACATCCAAATCAACAAAAGAATGGCCTCATCATAAGAATATTAAGGTTTTGGAATGGCCCAGCAAGAGTCCAGACCTGAATCCGATCAAACATCTGTGGGGTGATCTGAAGAGGGCTGTGCACAGGAGATGTCCTTACACTATGACAGATTTGGAACGTTTTTGCAAAGAAGAGTGGGCAAATACAGTGGTGTGAAAAAGTGTTGCCTGTGGGGAGCCTTGAATAACGAAACTGAGTTGCATTTAATTCAAGTTTATTTCAAGCAACATTCCCATAGTCTGCTCTCATCCCTGAGCAGAGAACAAGAAAAGGACACACACCCCAGTCCTCACCTTTAAACATTCTTACATCAAAGCATCTCACATCAAATAAACATTCTCACATCAAAGCATCTCACATCAAAGAATCTCCCTTTATTCCCCTACATCAATTTATTCCCCTACATCAACCTTTTATTTACAGAGGTCAGGAAGCCTTCTGTTCACACCTATATTTGAACCTCAGAGGTCAGGAAGTCTTCTGTCCACCACAGGGGGTCCGGCTCTCCTTCATCGTGAGGTTAAATCAAATATGCCTGTGTCCCACATATGCATGCACAACTACACAGCCATATAACCCCCCCCCCCAAACGATGAAGAAAGGACTATTCCCTAAAATTCAATAACACATTACTGACTACTGTATAATCAATACCAACATTCAGTCTGTGCGCCGCTTGGGCTTCAACCGTCTGCCGAATCTGCTGTGAGTTGGCCCCGCCTTGCCTGCGGCGCCGTCCTGCTTCGGCTCTGTTGACTGAGGAAGAGAGTGATTATGTGCCCCTTGCGGGGGCCTGCCTCGTCGAGGCGCCACTGCGACCGGCACAGATCCGTCCTTCATGACAAAAGCAGGTTTTAGTCTGTCAATACTGACTGTCTCTTTTCTGTCTCCCAAATCTAGCACAAATTGCTTATCACCTGCCTCCAGCGCTCGAAATGGCCCTTCGTAAGGAGGTTTGAGCGTTGCTTTTAGGGCTTCGCGCCTGACAAAAACGAAATCGGCATTTTTCAAAGCCCTGGGGACGAAAACTCGTGGAAAAGCGTGATGAACCGGTCCCGGAAGCGTGTCTGCTCCCGTGCGAACTAACGGTCCTAGAGCAGGGAGAGGTGGTGGCTCCAGGTGCTCTGGTAAAAACTCGCCTGGCAGCCTAAGAGTTTGTGCGAATACCAGCTCCGCTGGGGAGGCGTCTAAGTCCTCTTTGGGCGCAGAACGCAACCCTAATAAAACCCATGGCAGTTTATTTACCCAATCTGCATCCGTGAGCGACGCTCTGAGTGCTGCCTTCAAAGACCTATGAAAACGCTCGCATAAACCATTAGCCTGAGGGTGGTAAGCCGTAGTGCGGTGAATTTTGGCTCCTAAGCCGTTGGCCATCGCTGACCACAGCTCAGAGATGAATTGAGGTCCTCTATCGGACGTAATGTCCGACGGAACCCCGAAGCGCGCCACCCAAGCCGTTAAAAAAACGCGAGCCACCTCCGCGGCCGTGGTCGTCGCAAGCGGGACCACTTCTGGCCAACGTGTGGTTCGGTCCACCATTGTCAAAAGATGCGTGAACCCCTGCGATGTCGGTAGGGGGCCCACAAGGTCGACGTGTATATGGTCGAACCTTCTGGCTGGGATGCGAAACGGTTCTAACGGGGCCCTTGTGTGCTTGTGGATTTTGGCCCGTTGACAGGAAATGCAGGCTTTCGCCCATTCCTTCACGTGCTTGCGCAGGCCCGGCCAAACAAACTTTTCTGCCACCATTTTCACCGACGCGCGCACCCTCGGGTGCGCCAGTGAGTGGACCGAGTCAAAAACACGGCGGCGCCACGTGGCCGGAACCACCGGACGCGGGCGCCCCGTCGACACGTCGCAGATCGGGGGGGCATACCGGTTTGTAAACATTTGCTCTCCAGCCTTAACCCTGTTGGTCCAGACTGGAGCGCGCACACGTCTGCGTCTGCCCCCTGGTCCGCTGCCATGGCTGCATAATCTATACCCACGTGCACCGGAGCTGCGTGCGCCACCGTGCCGCTCTCCTGCGGCGCGGTCACGGTGGCCCGGTCACGGTGGCCCGGTCTGCCTCTGCGCGTGGTGGAGTCGTGAACGCGCGCGAGAGACAGTCTGCTACAACATTGAATTTGCCCGCAACGTGCCTAATGTCAGTGGTAAATTCCGAGATCGCGGCCAGCTGCCTCTGCTGCCTGCCGGACCACGGTTCTGAAATTTTAGCCATGGCGTATGTGAGCGGCTTGTGGTCTACATAAGCGGTGAAGCACCGTCCTTCCAGCCAGAACTGGAAATGACGAACAGCTAAATGCAGCGCCAACAGTTCTCTGTCGAATGTGCTGTATTTTCGCTCAGCCGCGCTTAAGGATTTGCTAAAGAAAGCCAAAGGCTGCCAAACTCCGGCGACCTGTTGCTCAATAACGGCCCCTATGGCTAAATCTGAAGCGTCTGTCGTCAGCGCGATACGTGCTGCCGGGTCTGGGTGGGCCAGGAGCGCAGCGTCAGCCAAGGCTTTTTTAACCTCTGTGAACGCGCGCTCCCGCTCCGGGGACCATTCAACCGCCTGGGTCGGTTTTTGCTTTTTGAGCGCGGCATATAACGGTTGCATGATTTGAGCTGCGTGGGGCAGGAATCGGTTGTAAAAATTCACCATCCCCAAGAATTCCTGTAGTGATTTGACCGTTTGTGGCCAGGGAAAATCCGCTACCGCGCGTACTTTATCTGGTAACGGAACCGCTCCCTCTGGGGAGACGCGGTGACCCAAAAAATCGATCCGCTCGAGGCCGAACTGGCACTTGGTTGGGTTAACTATTAAGCCGTGCTCTCCCAGCCTCCTAAAAACTGCTGTGAGGTGCTTTTCGTGTTCGTCCTCTGAAGTACTCGCGACCAAAATGTCGTCGAGGTACACAAACACGAAAGGGAGATCGCGTAACACGGCATCCATCATCCGCTGAAACGTTTGCGCCGCCCCTTTGAGACCAAACGGCATGCGTAAAAACTCGAAAAGTCTGAACGGGGTTATTACCGCTGTTTTAGGAATGTCCTCCGGCTGGACTGGGACTTGATGATAGCCGCGAACCAGATCAATCTTTGAAAAAACGCGCGCCCCCGCCAGGTGCACCGAAAAATTCTGAATGTGCGGGATGGGATAACGATCGTGCGCCGTAGCATTGTTTAGCCTGCGGTAATCACCGCACGGTCTCCAGGAGCCATCGGCTTTCGGTACCATGTGCAGCGGCGAAGCCCACGGGCTTTTTGACCTACGAACTATGCCCAGCCTCTCTAGGCTGGCGAACTCCTCGCGCGCAATGGCGAGCTTAACTGCATCCAAGCGCCGAGCTTTTGCAAACACGGGAGGACCAGATGTAGGTATAAAATGTTTCACTCCGTGCTTCGCGACTGCCGCTGAAAAAGTGGGCACAGTGAGCGCTGGAAATTGGGTGAGGAGTGTGTGAAACTTACCACCTGCTGTAGCGATGTGGGTCTGTGCTGGTGGCGGGGACACTCGAGCTGAACAGGGGAGAGAGTAAAAAGAGAGTGCATTTACCAGCCGTCTATTAGCAAGATCAACTAACAGATTGTGTGAACACAAAAAATCCGCGCCCAACATGTTGAAACTCACCGCCGCTATTACAAAAGTCCATTCATATGTGCGGCCATGTAAGCATAAAGGCAAGGTCCTTCTCCCGTAGGTGTTGATGCTCGAGCCATTTGCCGCCGTAGCTCCGCTACCGTGGGGTCCAGCCACCTGGTCCGCGTATGTTGGGGTGATGAAGCTCACTTGGGCTCCGGTGTCTATGAGGAACTCTCGTCCGGAGCGCGCATCCGCGATGTAGAGCAGCTTGTTGCCTTCCCCGAGAGTCGAAGCTGCTAACGACCCTCGGTCTTGCCGTTTCCCGAACTCCTGAAGTTGCAGGGTGGCACACACCTACGTGCCCTCTCAGCGAACCTCCGATGGTAAAAGCAGAGATCCTCTCCTCCGCTGCGTCGGGGCCGCGCCTCTGCCACCGGCCCAATGGCTCCACCTCGTCGCGGCCGTGCTGCCGCCGTCGTCGGCCAACCTGGGTCTGCCGCCTCTGGCTCCCCGCTGTCGTGGGTCGCCGCTGCGGTTGCTTGCCCGCCGCAGGCGTCCAGAATCCCATCTGCTTCCTGGGCCAGCTCCCGGAACTCCTCCAGGGTGTGACATTTCTTGCCAGCCAGCGTGCTTCTCGCATGCGTCGGGAGGGTGGAGAGGAAGATGAACTGGAAAAGGAAATCATCCTTGTCCAACCCTCTCAGCTGTATCATCTCCTCCATCAGGGCGCTCGGCCTGTGTCCTCCCTGGTCTAGCAAAGACAGGATCCTCCTCGCCCTCACTTCGGCCGAGGGGGTGAAAAACTTAATGAGGGTGGATTTCAGCTTGTCGTACCTGCCGGTCGCGGGTGGCTGCTCCACCAAACTCTGCACACACCGAGCTGTGGTGTTATCCAGTTTAGCGATGACATGGTGGAATTTAGTGTCATCCACCGTTACTCCTGCGAGGGCGAACTGCGACTCTGCTTGTAGGAACCACGACCGTGGGTTATCCTACCAGAAATCCGGCAGCTTGACGGCCACAGCGTTCGCCAGCTCTGGACTTCATGAGTCCGGGACCCTGAGACCTTCTCCGGTCATTCTCAACGTCGTTAGTCACCAATGTGGGGAGCCTTGAATAACGAAACTGAGTTGCATTTAATTCAAGTTTATTTCAAGCAACATTCCCACAGTCTGCTCTCATCCCTGAGCAGAGAACAAGAGAAGGACACACACCCCAGTCCTCACCTTTAAACATTCTTACATCAAAGCATCTCACATCAAATAAACGTTCTCACATCAAAGCATCTCACATCAAAGAATCTCCCTTTATTCCCCTACATCAATTTATTCCCCTACATCAACCTTTTATTTACAGAGGTCAGGAAGCCTTCTGTTCACACCTATATTTGAACCTCAGAGGTCAGGAAGTCTTCTGTCCACCACAGGGGGTCCGGCTCTCCTTCATCGTGAGGTTAAATCAAATATGCTTGTGTCCCACATTTGCATGCACAACTACACAGCCATATTGCCCCCTTCCTGATTTCTCATTTTTTTTGTATGTCACACTTAAATGTTTCAGATCATCAAACAAATTTAACCCCTTGACGCCTATTGTTGCAAATTCGCATCAATCCAAAAAAAAGAAACAAACAACAAAAAAACAACGATTTTCAATTATGAAAAAAAAAAATTAAAAAAAATTGTTCACAGTTGGAAATAAATTCAGGCATCAAGGGGTTAAATATTAGACAAAGATAACACAAGTAAACACAAAATGCAGTTTTTAAATGAAGGCGTTTATTAAGGGGAAAAAAAAAATCCAAACCTACCTGGCCCTGTGTGAAAAAGTGATTGCCCCCTAAACCTAATAACTGGTTGGGCCAACCTTAGCAGAAACGACTGCAATCAAGTGTTTACGATAACTGGCAATGAGTCTTTTACAGCGCTGTGGAGGAATTCTGGTCCACTCATCTTTGCAGAATTGTAATTCAGCCACATTGGAGGTTTTTCGAGCATGAACCGCCTTTTTAAGGTCAAGCCACAGCATCTCAATCAGATTCAGGTCAGGACTTTGACTAGGCCACTCCAAAGTCTTCATTTTGTGTTTCTTAAGCCATTCAGAGGTGAACTTGCTGGTGTGTTTTGGATCATTGTACTGCTGCAGAACCCAAGTATGCTTCAGCTTGAGGTCACAAACAGATGGCCGGACATTCTCCTTCAGGACTTTTTGGTAGACAGCAGAATTCATGGTTCCATTTACCACAGCAAGTCTTCCAGGTCCTGAAGCAGCAAAACAGCCTCAGACCATCACACTACCACCACCATATTTTACTCTTGGTATGATGTTCCTTTTCTGAAATGCTGTTACTTTTACGCCAGATGTAATGGGACACACACCTTCCAAAAAGTTCAGCTTTTGTCTCATCAGTCCATAGAGTATTTTCCCAAAAGTCTTGGGGATCATCAAGATGTTTTCTGGCAAAACTGAGACGAGCCTTTATGGTTGTTTTGCTCAGCAGTTGTTTTCATCTTGGAACTCTGCATGCAGGCCATTTTTGCCCAGTCTCTTTCTTATGGTGGAGTCATGAACACTGACCTTAACTGAGGCAAGTGAGGCCTGCAGTTCTTTGGATGTTGTTGTGGGGTCTTTTGTGACCTCTTGGATGAGTCGTCGCTGCGCTCTTGGGGTAATTTTGGTCCGCTGGCCACTCCTGGGAAGGTTCACCACTGTTCCATGTTTTTACCATTTGTGGATAATGGCTCTCACTGTGGTTCACTGGAGTCCCAAAGCTTTAGAAATGGCTTTATAACCTTTTCCAGACTGATGATCTCAATTACTTTGTTTTTCATTTGTTCCTGAATTTCTTTGGATCGCAGCATAATGTCTAGCTTTTGAGGATCTTTTGGTTTACTTTACTTTGTCAGGCAGGTCCTATTTAAGTGATTTCTTGATTGAGAACAGGTGTGGCAGTAATCAGGCCTGGGTGTGGCTAGAGAAATTGAACTCAGCTTTCCAAAGCTGTGATAAACCACAGTTAATTTATGTTTTAACAAGGGGGGGGGGCAATCAGTTTTTCCACACAGGGCTATGTAGGTTTGTTTTTTTCCCCCCTGAATAATAAATACCTTCATTTAAAAACTGCACTTTGTGTTTACTTGTGTTATTTTTGTCAAATATTTAAATTAGCTTGATGATCTGAAACATTTAAGTGTGACGAGCATACAAACAAATAAGAAATTGGGAAGAGGGCAAACACTTTTTCACACCACTGTATTGTCATATCAAGATGAGCCACACCAATAGACTCCTACCCAAAAAGACGGAGTGCTGTAATAAAAGCCAAAATATTAATTTAAGGGTGTGCATATTTATAAAACAGGTTATTGTAAATTTCTATTTTTCCCCTTAAAAGATGTCAGTTTGTTTTTCAATTGGGTTGTACAGGTTATTGGTCACATTAATAGTAGAAAAAGTTTTGAAATGATTTACCTTGGTCTCATTTTTTACACAGCAAAAACCTGATATTTCAACAGGGGTGTGTAGAATTTTTATATCCACTGTCATTCAGTTATAAAAAGTAAAAAAAAAAAATTCTATATTCTTTCCAGTTTTCATCTGTTTGTGGATTTGTGTGCACGGGCTGCTGTTTCTGTGATGTTCAAGTGTCCATGCAGATCTTTTAACAGATTTAATTTTAACTGTATACAGTTGAATCGGATTGGAGCAGCATCTGCAGTGGTGCAGATGCTGTACTGGTCTGTGGTGGTGAAGAGGGAGCCGATTTCTGAAGCACCTTGGTCTCCCCGCTAAAGAGCTGGAGAGGGAAGTCTGGGTTTCTCTGCTTGGACTGCTGCCTCTGCAACCTGGATCCCCAGAAAAGCAGTAGAGGATGGATGGATGCATACAGATAAAAATTAAGCCTTTTCTGTTAAGTTAGTGACTTAACTATGTACGGTTAAAACCAATGAGATGAAAAACAGTAAAGATCAGATATAAGATAAGATAAGATAAGATAAGCCTTTATTAGTCCCACAACGGGGAAATTCCAGGATTGCAACAGCACAGGGATAGCAACACTCAGAGCAACAATCAGAAGGCAAGAAAAAAAAACAAAAAAAAAACAAAAAACAAAAAAAAAACAAAAAAAAAACAAGCAAGCAAGAGCAGCTAATATACATATGTACGTATTACTATAAAATATATATATATACACACACACACAGACACACAGTGCAGAGCATTGTAGCTGGATGGAATAAATATATGAATATATGAACACACAGTGCAGAGCATTGTAGCTAGATGGAATAAATATGTAAATATATAAACACCCACAGTACGGAGCATTGCAGCTAGGTGGAATAAATATGCAAGTATATAAACACACACAGTGCGGAGCAATGTAGCTAGATGGAATAATATGTAGATATATAAATATATAAACACACCCAGTGCTGAGCATTGTAGCTAGATGGAATAAATATGTAAATATATAAACACACACAGTGCAGAGCATTGTTGCTAGATGGAATGAAACAGCATAACCGTCTACTTAGTTATCCTACATGGTATGATTATGTGCCCATACATATTCTCACCCTCCATGGCGACCGGTAAGTTCCTAGTTGTATGCCGGAGGGGACCATTGTGTAAGTCTATTGCATCTTTTGCATTCAAAAAACTATTAGTTTGTTACGTCTTTTTGCTATCTCTGCGAGCAGCCCTGCTTAGGTTGTACAGTCTGACAGCCGTTGGTAGGAAGGACCTACGAAACCTCTCGGTTGTGCACCTGGGATGATGTAGTCTGCTGCTAAATGAGCTCCTCAGTGCATTCAGTATGTCCTGCATAGGGTGGAACTCGGACTCCAGCAGAGATGACAGTTTAGCCACCGTCCTTCTCTCTCCTATCTCCTCCATCGGATCAAGGCGCTGCCCCAGGACAGAGCTAGCTTTCTTAATCAGTTTGTTCAGTCTCTTCCTATCGGCTGCAGTAATGCCACTGCCCCAGCAGACCACTCCAAAAGTGATGGCTGATGCCACCACCGTGTCATAGAATGACTTCAGCAGCGCCCCTTGTACACCAAAAGACCTGAGTCTCCTCAGCAGGAACAGCCTGCGCTGTCCCTTCTTGTAGAGTGCATCAGTATTGTGTGACCAGTCTAGTTTATTGTTCCAGTGTTGTTTATTGTTATAAATGTGTAGTTGTGTAATTCCAAGTATATAGTCCTTTAATTTTAAGCAGCTAATAGTGTTGTCTCCCATATCTATTTAAATATCAGGTTTTCGGCCACACCACAGCAATGAGACAGCTCTAGTTAAGGTCCTTTATGACATCCACTCCAATACAGATAATGGCAACATTTCACTTTTGGTTCTACTGGACTTCAATGCTGCATTCGACACGGTCAACCATAACATCTTACTAGACAGGCTGAAAAACTGGGTGGGACTTTCTGGTACAGTACTTAGCTGGTCTGAGGCCTATGTAAAAGACAGGGACTATTTTGTGTCTATAGGTAACTACAGATCTGAGTGAACAAAAATAACCTGTGGAGTTCCCCAAGGTTCCATTTTGGGACCTTTGCTTTTCAACATCTACAGTGGGGTAAAAAAGTATTTAGTCAGCCACCAATTGTGCAAGTTCTCCCACTTAAAAGATGAGAGAGGTCTCCAATTTTCATCATAGGTATACCTCAACTATGAGAGACAAAATGAAGAAAAAAAAAATAAATCCAGAAAATCACATTGTCTGATTTTTAAAGAATTTATTTGCAAATTATGGTGGAAAATAAGTATTTGGTCAATAACAAAAGTTCATCTCAATACTTTGTTATATACCCTTTGTTGGCAATGACAAGAGGTCAAACGTTTTCTGTAAGTCTTCACAAGGTTTTCACACACTGTTGCTGGTATTTTGGCCCATTCCTCCATGCAGATCTCCTCTAGAGCAGTGATGTTTTGAGGCTGTCGCTGGGCAACATGGACTTTCAACTCCCTCCAAAGATTTTCTATGGGATTGAGATCTGGAGACTGGCTAGGCCACTCCAGGACCTTGAAATGCTTCTTACGAAGCTACTCCTTCGTTGCCCAGGCGGTGTGTTTGGGATCATTGTCATGCTGAAAGACCCAGCCAAGTTTCATCTTCAATGCCCTTGCAGATGGAAGGAGGTTTTCACTCAAAATCTCAAGATTCATGGCCCCATTCATTCTTTCCTTTAAACGGATCAGTCGTCCTGGTCCCTTTGCAGAAAAACAGCCCCAAAGCATGATGTTTCCACCCCCATGCTTCACAGTAGGTATGGTGTTCTTTGGATGCAACTCAGCATTCTTTCTCCTCCAAACACAAGTTGAGTTTTTACCAAAAAGTTCTATTTTGCTTTCATCTGACCATATGACATTCTCCCAATCCTCTTCTGGATCATCCAAATGCTCTCTAGCAAACTTCAGACGGGCCTGGACATGTACTGGCTTAAGCAGGGGGACACGTCTGGCACTGCAGGATTTGAGTCCCTGGCAGCGTAGTGTGTTACTGATGGTAGCCTTTGTTACTTTGGTCCCAGCTCTCTGCAGGTCATTCACTAGGTCCCCCCGTGTGGTTCTGGGATTTTTGCTCACTGTTCTTGTGATCATTTTGACCCCACGGGGTGAGATCTTGTGTGGAGCCCCAGATGGAGGGAGATTATCAGTGGTCTTGTATGTCTTCCATTTTCTAATAATTGCTCCCACAGTTGATTTCTTCACACCAAGCTGCTTACCTATTGCAGATTCAGTCTTCCCAGCCTGGTGCAGGTCTACAATTTTGTTTCTGGTGTCCTTTGACAGCTCTTTGGTCTTGGCCATAGTGGAGTTTGGAGTCTGACTGTTTGAGGTTGTGGACAGGTGTCTTTTATACTGATAACGAGTTCAAACAGGTGCCATTAATACAGGTAACGAGTGGAGGACAGAGGAGCCTCTTAAAGAAGAAGTTACAGGTCTGTGAGAGCCAGAAATCTTGCTTGTTTGTAGGTGACCAAATACTTATTTTACCGAGGAATTTACCAATTAATTCATTAAAAATCTTTCAATGTGATTTTCTGGATTTTTTTTTCTCATTTTGTCTCTCATAGCTGAGGTATACCTATGATGAAAATTGGAGACCTCTCATCTTTTAAGTGGGAGAACTTGCACAATTGGTGGCTGACAACACTTTTTTGCCCCACTGTATATGTTGAACATCTAGTACATTTAGTGGAAATCATAAAAAAACAACAAAATATATTACCATAATTATGCAGATGATACACAAATCTACATCACCAGGAGACTATGGTCCAATTAAAACCCAGATCGAATGTTTTTTTTCTTGGAATACACCTCTTGTAGGCTGGTCATCTACCAGGAAACATGGGCCCAGCCTGCCCAATGCTATTTACCCATAGCTGGAGCTAATGGCTGGTTGGTGCCAGGGTATTTTCAACACTCTGGTGGGCCTGTGCACTGGACCTCTGGGGGCCAGAGCTATTCCGAGATCCCTAGCAACTTAGTCATAAGGCCCCAGTTTTTGTGTGGCTCCACAAAGAGGCACGCTAGAGTTTTGGTGCAAGAGAGGTTATGCATTCTGCCCTCTTTTCACCCATAGGCTAGATGGCCAGTGGTGACAACCTTCACTTCACAGCACCTTGTTGGTGTGGGCAAGCAAACCCAAGGGCTGCTGTCAAGACCACTTGCTGGAACTACCACTTATTAAGGAAGTGAACTGAATTTAACAGAATGATGCATGTACATGCTCAGTCACTGGCAGCCCATTACGCTTGCTACATAGTCCAGCCCCCCATGTGTCCAAGAAGCCATGATGTCATTGTCTGATCCAGATTAGCAGCAGGAGGACATGCCCACAGTGGAAAAGAGATGCCTTTATGTTTAGTCCATTGTTCAGGCTGCGTGGGTGGATATCTCATTTCACTGTCTTGGGGGGGCAATAAACAGAACATTTTCTCAAGCATAAAGATTGAGGGGGACACTATAGGTGTTACTATAGTCAGGGCCTTATGGAAGATTGTGTTTAGGGGCCCCTATATTTGTAAAACAGAAGAGTTCAAACCCTTAAAACATTACAAATACTTGAGCCATTATCTAGATGAACAAAGAAAATTCAATCAATTACAGAGCAAATTAAGTTAAAAAAAAAAAAAAGTCAAATTTACAAGAAAACGTTGCAGATTTATGACAAAAAATAGTTAATTTATGAAGAAAAAAAAAGCAAATTCATGAGGGGAAAATGTTGCAATTTTACAAGAAAAATTTGAAAATTTACCAGAAAAAAGTTTTAAATTTGAGGAAAAAGTTGTAAATTTACAAGAAAAAATTGCAGATTTAAAAGAAAAAAAGTTGCAAATTTACCAGAAAGTCATAGATATGAGGAAAAAAATTTGAAATTTATGACAAAAATATTGCAAATTCACAATAAAAGCACTGCAAATTTATGAGAAAAAAAGTTCCAAATTTACAATAAAAACTAAAAATCTGAGAAAAAAAATGCAAATTTGCAATAAAAATGTTGTAAATTTATGGAAAGTTTTAAATGTATGAAGCAAAGTTTCAAATTTACAGTAAAAACACTACACATTTATGAGACTATTTTTGCAATTTTACAAGAAAAAGCTGCAGATTTAAAAGAAAAAAAGTTGGAAATTTGCCAGAAAAAAAAATAGCAAATTTATGAGAAAAAAGTTGCGAATTTATAATAATAAAAAAAACCCTGCAAATTTATGGTATTTTTTTCATGTATATGAAAAAAGTTGCCAGTTTCCTCCCACATGTCAAAAACATGCAAGTTAGGTTAACTGACATCAAACTGGGGATTCTAAATTGTCCTTAGGTATGACTATGAGAGTGAATGGTTGTCTGTCTCTCTGTGTTGTCTCGCCCAAAGATGCTGGGATAGGCTCCAGCCCCCCCGCGACCCGAAAAGGATTAAGCGGAAGAAGATGAATGAATGAATGAAAATATTGCAGATTTAAAAGAAAAAAAAGTTGCAAATTGAAAGGAAAAAGCTTGTGAATTTACGAGAAAAAGTTGCAAGTTTACAATAAAAACACTGCAAATTGAGGAAAAAAGTTTTAAATGTATGAGAAAAAAGTTTTGAATTTACAAGAAAAAAGTTGTGGAATTAAGGGGGAAAATGTGGCAAATTTATGAGGAAAAAATGAAGATTTACGAGGAAAAAAAGAAGCAAATTTACAAGAAAATAATTGTAGATTTAAGATAAAAAAGTTGCAAATTTACAAGAAAAAAGTTGCAATTTAAAATGGGTGCTTCAGATACATTTTATTCTGTTATGCAACATGATATAAAAATGTTTATGATGAATTGGGGTGGACAATTCTGTTTTTTTGTTTGTTTTTTTCCAGGTTGGGGGGGCCTCCTTGATTTACACCAATGCAGGGCTGTAGTCACACCTCCAGTTCACATTATATCACCACATGTAAAAGTTTGTCTATTGTTTCTATCTTTTAAATAAAGACTAACATGGTGCCAACGAGAGTTCAGTGCTGTTCAAGTGTCTGAGACAGTCATTTAAAAAAAAAAAATCTCTATCATGTTTGCAGATTTATTTCTGTATCACAGCAGCAGCAAAGTCACAGTTTCAGACTTCCTAAAAGCTCCACGCCTTTGTCATTATCACCAACACATGGAGCATGGCTCACAGTAGCTCTATTTCAAAATCAGTTGCTTTGGTACACTGGGGAGTCTGTGAGAACGGACAGGGATCACACCGAGGTGCTGACATGGCAGTGTACCCTCTGGTACTGTGGAGAGGTGTTCCTGCACCTGTTGAAGCTACAGCACTCGTCACTGTGGAGGAACCTGGAAAACAGGAAAGACGCATCGGTGAGCCCATTTACATGGTCTCAAAACTCAAACTTCCTGTTATCAAAATGTCCTGTTTAGTTTTTAACACGGCTTATGTACAGTTGACAGCAGAAGTTTACATACTGTATAAAAAGTTTTTTTATCAATAGAAAGATAAGAGAAGATAATCCTTTATTAGTCCCAGTGAGGAAATTTACAGAACTGCAGCAGCAGAGGGAAAGTAGCACTCAGAGCAATAATAAATAATAAAATCGGACAAAAACAGTATATACACAGTGATAGGAGTTAGAAAAAAGTAGATTTTACAGTTAAAAAAGTAAAATAATATTTACAGCACGAGGAAGCAGTTAGATGAAATTATTCAGCAACAGTATATTTCACAGTTGAATGAGAACAGTGTTGTTGCAACCTTCAATAATGATTATATTAACTGTATTGCAAAGGAACGTTCCTTATTGTGCTAAATAGTGTTATGAGTAGTGCAGAGCGTAGAGTCTGACAGCAGTAGGTAGGAAGAACCTGCGAAACCTCCCCTTTGCACTTTGGATGGAGCAGCCTGCTGCTAAACGAGCTGCTCAGTGCACTCAGCATGTCCTGCATGGGGTGAGAATCAGACTCCAGCAGAGAGGACAGCATAGCCACCATCCTCCTCTTTCCTCCACTGGGTCGAGGTGGTCCCCCAAACAGAGCTTGCCTTCTTAATCAGTCTGTTCAGTCTTTTTCCGTTGGTAGTTGTGATGCTACTGCCCCTGCAGACCACTCCACACATGATGGCTGATAGAAGGTCTTCAGGAGTGCCCTCTGCACTCCAAAAGACCCAAGTCTCCTCAGAGAGAACAACTTGCTCTGCCCCTTCTTATGAAATGCATTAGTGTTGTGTGACCAGTCCAATGTATTGTTCAGGTGAACACCCAGGTTCTTGTAAGATGTCACCATCTCAATGTCTGTTCCCTGGATGTTTACTGGTGCTGTAGGGGGGTGTCTGCTGCTCTGGGAGTCCACCACCAGTTACTTGATCTTCCCTGCATTGATCTGATGGCAGTTCCACAGGCATCAGTCCACACAGTCCTGTGTCAGTCCTCTGTACTCCGAGCCATCCCCCTCAGAGATGAAGCCGATGATCACAGTCGTCAGAGAACTTCTGCAGGTGGCAGTGTGGAGTGTTGTATGAAAAGTCAGCAGTGTAGCAGATGAACAGCAAGGGAGCCAGAACTGTTCCCTGGGGAATGCCCCGTACTGCAGATGATTGTGCCAGATGCACAGTCCTGGGTCCTCACAAACTGTGGACAGTTTGTGAAGTAGTCCAGGATCCAAGATGACAGGAGTTGGTCCACCCCTGCACACAGCAGCTTGTGTGCAGGGGTCCCTCGGGAGCATTGGCCGAATGGTGTTGGAGAAATCAAAGAACATGATTCTCACAGTGCTCCCAGGCTTCTCCAACACACAACCTTTTTTCCTCAGTCTGACATTAAATTAGACGAAACTTTTCCTGTTTTAGCTCAGTTGGGATGACCAAAATTATTGCCATTTGTCAAATAATTTTTTATTTGCTAAATAATTTTTACATACATTTCCTTTGTATTTGGGAACATTGTCTTTAAACTATGCTAAAAAATGGTGTTCACATTAATTGTGTTTTAATCTTGTTAAAATCGTGTTCACTGCATTTTAATTTTGTTAACTGCATTAATCAAATTTTGATGGTGTTAATCACATAACTCTCTCTCACCCATATGCTGCTAATACAAAAACTGTCACGTCGATCTCGTTTTGTGCATTAATGGGATTAATGCAGTCAAAAGACGAATAATGTGATTAATGCACCATTAATGACTGATGCAATAAATGCAAACATCCCTAATATATATAGCTGAAACATACACTGTATAAAAACATGAATGACCTTTTTTTTCCTGACTGTCTGACATTAAATCAGACTAAACTTTTCCTGTTTTAGGTCAGTTACGATTTTTTGCTAAATATTTTTTTTAGAATCTTTTTTATTACTTTCTTCAAAGTCAGAAGTTTACATACAGTAAGATTACTATGCCTTTAAATAATTTGGGAAAGCCCAGATGATGATGTCATGGCTTTGGAAGCTTCTAATAGGTTAACTGACAACATCTGAGTTAACAGGAGGCACACCTGTGGATGTATTTTAAGGGACACTTCAAACACACTGCTTCCTTGTGTGACATCATGGGAAAATCAAAGCAAATCAGCCAAAATATCAGGAAGAGAATTGTGGATCTCCACAAGTCTGGTTGATTTTTGGGTACAATTTCCAGATGCCTGAAGGTGCCACGTTCATCTGTTCATCAATAATTATACACAAGTATAAACACCATGGGAATGTCCAGCTATCATACTGCTCAGGAAGGAGATGGGTTCTGTGTCCCAGAGATGAACGTGTTTTGGTGTGAAATGTGTGTATCAACCCTAGAACAAAAGCAAAACACCTTGTGCAGATGCTGGCTGAAGCTGGTAAGAGTGTCATTATCCACAGTGAAACAAGTCCTGTATCAACATGGCTGAAACGCCACTCAGCAAGGAAGAAACCATTAATGTAACAGCAACATAAAAAAAAAACAGATTATCATTTGTAAATGCACACAGGGACAAAGACTTTAATTTTTGGACACATGTCCTGTGGCCTGATGAAACTAAACTTGAACTGTTTGCCCATAATGACCATCTTTACATTTGGAGGAAAAAGAGGGAAGCTTCCAGGCCTGAGAACACCATCCCAACTGTGAAGTATGAGGGTGGCAGCATCATTTTGTGGGGGTGTTTTGCTGCAGGAGGGACTGGTGCACGTCAACATGAGGAAAGAACTTTATGTGGAAATATTGCAGCAACGTTTCAAGACATCAGGCGAGAAGTTAAAGCTTGGGTGCAAATGGGTCTTCCAAATGGACAATGACCCTAAGCACACTGCCAAATTAGTTACAAAGTGGCTTAAGGACAACAAAGTCAATGATTCAAAGTGGCCATCACAAAGTATTGATCTCAATCCCATAAATAATTTGTGGGCAGAGCTGAAAAGACGTGCGTGAGCAAGACAGCCTACAAACCTGACTCAGTTCCACCAGTTCTGTTAGGAGGAATGGGCCAAAATTCCAGCAAACTATTGTGAGAAGCTTGTGGAAGGACACCCAAAATGTTTGACCCAAGTCATACAATGTAAAGGCAATGCTACCAAATACTAACAAAATGTATGGAAACTTCTGACTTTGAAGAAAGTAATACAAAATACTCTAAAAAATTAGTTAGCAAATAGAAATGATTTTGGTAATCATAACTGACCTAAAACAGGAAAAGTTTAGTCTGATTTAATGTCAGACAGTGAAGGCTTTGTCTTTTTATATAGTGTATGCAAACTTCTGGTTTTAATTGTAAGTTCTATTACGTTTTTTCCTCACAAATTTGCAACCTTTTTCACATAAACTTGTAACATTTTCTGGTAAATTACAGACTTTTTTCTACATAAATTTGGAACTTTTGCCAAGTTCACAACTTTTTTTTCTCAAATTTGCAACCTTCTTCTCATAAACATGTGACTTTTTTCTTGTAATTTACACCTTTTTTCTTTGATGTTATTGACTGGAGTGGTGGCCTATTCGTATCTGCCCAAGCTGGGGAGTTGTGGGTTCATGTCCTGGCTGAACATACCCATATGCTGTTGAAAGAATTAACTTTGATGCCATTGACGTTATTTTATCAGGTACAGCTGTGGACAAAATTGTTGGTACCCCTCTGTTAATGGAAGAAAAACCCACAATGGTCACAGAAATAACTTGAATCTGACAAAAATGGTAATAAATAAAAATTCTATGAAAATTAACCAATGAAAATCAGACAATGCTTTTGAATTGTGGTTCAACAGAATTATTTTAAAAAACAAACTCATGAAACAGGCCTGGACAAAAATGATGGTCCCCTTAACTTAATATTTTGTTGCACAACCTTTTGAGGCAATCACTGCAATCAAACGATTTCTGTAACTGTCAATGAGACTTCTGCACCTCTCAGCAGGTATTTTGGCCCACTCCTCATGAGCAAACTGCTCCAGTTGTTTCAGGCTTGAAGGGTGCCTTCTCCAGATGGCATGTTTCAGCTCCTTCCACAGATGTTCAATAGGATTTAGATCAAGGCTCATAGAAGGCCACTTTAGAATAGTCCAATGTTTCATTCTTAGCCATTATGGGTGTTTTTAGCTGTGTTTTTTGGGTCATTATCCTGTTGCAAGACCCATGACCTGCGACTGAGACCAAGCTGTCTGACACTGGGCAGCACATTTCTCTCTAGAATACCTTGATAGTCTTGAGATTTCATTGTACCCTGCACAGATTCAAGACACCCTGTGCCAGATGCAGCAAAGCAGCCCCAGAACATAACAGAACCTCCTCCATGTTTCACAGTAGGGACAGTGTTCTTTTCTTGGTATGCTTCATTTTTGTGTCTGTGAACATAGCGCTGATGTGTCTTGCCAAAAAGTTCCAGTTTTGTCTCGTCTGTCCATAGGACATTCTCCCAGAAGCTTTGTGGCTTGTCAACATGCAGTTTGGCAAATTCCAGTCTGGCTTTTTTATGATTTGTTTTCAACAGTGGTGTCCTCCTTGGTCATCTCCCATGAAGTCCACTTTGGCTCAAACAACGACGGATGGTGCGGTCTGACACTGATGTACCTTGACCTTGGAGTTCACCATGAATGTGTTTAGAGGTTGCTCTGGGCCCTTTTGTTGCCATTCGTATTATCCGTCTCCTCCTGCGGCCATGTCCAGGGAGGTTGGCTACAGTCCCGTGGATCTTAAATTTCTGAATAATATGTGCAACTGTAGTCACAGGAACATCAAGCTGCTTGGAGATGGTCTTATAGCCTTTACCTTTAACATAATGACAATAAAGTTGAATCTCATCTCATCTCATCTCATCTCATACTTGTCTATAATTTTATTTCTAATCTCCTGAGACAACTCTCTCCTTTGCTTCCTCTGGTCCATGTTTAGTGTGGTACACACCATGTCACCAAACAGCACAGTGACTACTTGTCACCCTTTAAATAGGCCGACTGACTGATTACAAGTTTGTAGACACCTGTGATGTTAATTAGAGGACACATCTTGGTTGAACATGTCCCTATGGTCAAATTATTTTCAATCTTTTCTAGGGGTACCATCATTTTTATCCAGGCCTGTTTTATGAGTTTGTTTTTTAATATAATTCTGTTGAACCACAATTCAAAAGCACTGTCTGATTTTCATTGGTTAATTTTCATAGAATTTTTATTTATTACCACTTTTGTCAGATTCAAGTTATTTCTGTGACCATTGTGGGTTTTTCATTCATTAACAGAGGAGTACCAACAATTTTGTCCATATGTGTATCAAGTTTGAAATTCTAGTATCATGATAACCCTACATGGTTTGCATGAATAAACAGATTATTCATAATCAGATAAATGCCATTATTGGATTAAGAATAGCAGATTATGCTGTTGACATGACAATGTGAATAATCGGATAACTACAGAAATGGAAGTGTACACATAAACACTACCAATCTAATACACAGGTTCTAATGGTACTGTACACTGAATCCAATCCCACCTGTTCAGTCGCAGCTCATTGTCTATGTCTTCCAGACTCTTCCCTTTGGTCTCTGGCAGCATGATGTAGAAAAAGAGAGCTGCTGTGGCGGCGGTCAGCCCGTACACCAGAAACATCCCCGACAGACCCATCACATCTGTTCAATGAAAAACACATTTATTTATCTTTATAGAGCTGTTAGTTCATACCCAGCAATTTGATTGGACAACAGGAATTCCATGAGCTGTATCACTCAGCTTCAGAGGTATTCTAATAAGTACAGTAACTACTGGTGGCTTCCTATGTAAGATCTGTAGCGTGTGGTGTACCTTAATAGCCACTGTTTGAAAAGTGACTGACTTCACAAAATGGGTAAGTTTGTATTTGCAACACACACCTTTTGGCTGCTCCTTATTCGGGGTGACCACAGTGCATCATGGGTCCGCATATTTGATTTGACAAAGATTTTACACCGGATGGCCTTCCTGATGCAACCATTCCCATTTACCCGGGCTTGGGACTGGCACAAGGAGTAGACTGGTTTTGTGCTTCCCCTGTGGCTGGGTAACCAGCTTTCCTTTCTCCATTCTATTATGCTGAGCACCAAGCTAGAAAGTGGAAAGTAACATTTTTTGGTCTTTGGTATGACCCGGCTGGAGCTTGAACCCACACCCTCCAAACTGTGGGGCCACTTGGCCACCACTCCAGTAAGTTTGTATTTGCAACACTTATTAAAAATTTTTAATAAAGTATCACGATACTAATGTCTCTGAATCGATACAGTATCATCACCATAAAGTATCGCAATATTATGCAATATCAATTTCCTCCCCCCACCCCTAATTTAAAGTGGTTGTTCAAACAGCTTAAATTATTTACCTGAAGACCCAATGGTCTAATTCTCATTATTTTATCTACTGTTATAAATGAGTCTGTTCATCTGCAGCAGCCACACTGGTTTCTCAGTTTCATTCCCCTTATTGTGGTTAACTGATACAGTTGCAATCAAAATCATTCAACCCCCACTGCAAATTAGGTTTATTGGCAAAATGTTCAAACTAGCAGCTGTTTGCAATAAACAAATCAAACAAGAACAATTTTACATACCGTAGCTCAACACAACTAATATTACAAGTGGTTTCTCCAAATTCAACACAAAATGCTTTGAAAGTGACACTCGGCCAAAAACTGAGGTTTTTTTTCTTGCTAACATGTCTGTAACATATTTCTTTTATGACTTACAAGACATATCAAGAGTGAAATCGCTCAAATGTCTCATATCTCTGTTTTTTGCTGTAAAGTTTCACTTAAGCCCCACCCCCTGCACAAAGGTGAGTTGAGAGAACGTTTTTGGTGACGCAACTATCTGTGGTGCTGGCACATGGGTAGTGTTGAGCCAATCAGGACTCTGGCCTAACTGACGTTATCGTCCATGCTAGTTAGCATTTTTTAACAAACTGCTTTGAAAATTTGATCCAAATTATTGATGGGTTTTACCACTAAACTGCTTTTAAGGATCGATGCAGTTTCAGTCATTATCCTGGGCCACCGTGCATACAGCTGGGCATGTCCTTCATCCAGTAAGTCTTTTTATCACAGGATTTATTCTGATAATGCAGTGCTAGCTACTATTAGCCTTGTGGTATGTAGTTGGGCCTTGTAATCACCAAATCACCAGTTCGGGCATTTGAAGGTGGGGGGGAGGGTGAAAAGATTTTGACATGAAACTGGAAGACAACGGAAGGTTTTTGTAGAAAAAGGGCATAAAATACCATTTAGACAATGTAGATTTGTTTTCATAGGGGGTTTATATCCACTGGAGTGCATCTTTAATGGCTACTGCAGTGTCAAAATTATTCAACCTCTTCATGACAAGCATCTTTAATACTTAGTGGAGCACCCTTTTGCTGTGATGACCTGTTACAAACATGATGCATAGCCAGACACAAGCTTCTGGCCGTTTCTGAGGAATCTTAGCCCATTCCTCATGGGCAAAGGCCTCCAGTTTACTAATATTCTTGGGTTTGTGTGCTGAAACCGCCTTTTTCAAATTAAACCAGAGCTTTTCAATGGGGTTCTAGTCATGCGACTGTGATGGTCACTCTAGTATCTTCCAGGATTTCTTCTGAAACCAAGCCTTGGTGAACTTTGAGATATGCTTGGGATCATTGTCCTGTTGGAAGGTCGAATGACGCCAAGCTTCAGCTTCCTCACAGATGTCATGACACTTTCTTCCAGGATTTCCTGATTGAATCCATTTTGCCCACCACATGCTGCAGATTTCCAGTGGAAGAGTAAGCGAAGCAGCCCCAGAGTATCACTGAGCCACCACCATGCCTCAATTGAGGCATAGTGTTCTTTTCAGCCTATCTCTGGTGGGATTTGAAAAAGACGATTGCAGCATGCAAACCCAAAAATATTAGTGAACTAGAGGCCTTTGCCCATGAGGAATGGCAAAGATTCCTCAGGAACACTTCTAGAAGCTGGTGTCTGGCTATGCATCACATTTGCAGCAGGTCACAACAGTAAAGGATGCTCTACTAAGTATCAGCGATGCTTGTCATGAAGGGATTGAATAATTTTGACACTGCAGTAGTTATTAAAAGCATTCTGTTGAATTTGGAGAAACCACTTGTAATATTAGTTGTGGTGAGCTATTTAAATTGTTCCTCTTTGATATGTTTATTGCAAACAGCTACTAGTTTGTACATTTTGCCAGTAAACCTAATTTACAGTGAGGGCTGAATGATTTTGATTGCAACTGTACATCTGCTTGCTCCTGACAGTTGACATACAGGTATTTCATATCAGGAAGAGCTCAGATTTAATCTGTTCCAAGAACAGCAGCCCCAAATAATGCAGGGAGACAGTGTTTGGCTGCATGGCTACCAAGCTCATTTTTCCCCCTGCTCTGAACATCTATTTTCTGCTCATTTTCTATGTAGTTAATGTGTTCAGTACCCTCAGCAACAAAACGTGAGCATTTTTACAGTCGAGAAAAAATTAGGACACCCTCATTAGGACACCATCAGCTTCTCCATAAAGCTCGTCAGCAGAGGGAAGCATGAAGTGCTCTAAAATTTCCTGGTAGATAACTACGTTGACTTTGGTCTTGATAAAACACAATGGACCAACACCAGCAGATGACATGGTTCTTCAAATCATCACTGACTGTGGAAACTTCACACTAAACCTCAAGCAACTTCGATTCTGTGCCTCTCCCCGCTTTCTCCAGACTCTGGGACTTCGATTTCCAAATGAAATGCAAAAGTTACTTTTATCTGAACAGAGGTCATCTGCTGGTGTTTTCCCACTGTATTTTATCAAGACCAAAGTCAGCGCAGTCATCTATCAGGAAATTTAAGAACACTTCATGCTTCCCTCTGCTGACAAGCTTTATGGAGAAGCTGATTTCATTTTCCAGCAGGACTTGGCACCCCCCACACTGCCAAAAGTATCAAAACCTGGTTTAATGACCATGGCATCACTGTGTTTGATTGGCCATCAAACTCTCCTGACCTAAATCCCATAGAGAATCTATGAAATACTGTCAAGAGGAAGATGAGCGACACCAGACCCAACAATGCAGATGAGCTGAAGGTCACTATCAAAGCAACCTTAGCCTTCATAACACCTCAGCAGCGCCACAGGCTGATCACCTCCATACCACGCCACATTCATACAGTAATTAATCCAAAAGGAGCCCCGACCAAGTACCGAGTGTGTACATAGACATACTTTTCAGTCGGTCCACATTTGTATTAAAAAACTATTTTTTTTAATTAATTTTATGTAATATTCTAATTTTTTGAGAAACTGAACTTGGGGTTTTCATGGGCTGCAAGCCATAATCATCAAAATTAAAATAAATAAACACTTGAAATATATCACTCTCTGTGTAATGAATCTATGTAATATATGGGTTTCACTTTCTGAAATGAGTGACAAAAAATATTGAACTTTTTCATGATATTCTAATTTTTTGAGATGTACCTGTAACTTCAGTGAGGTGCTTCTTGTAGCTACCAGTCTCTGACATCGGTCTGAGGAAAGTTTGCTCTACTCCTCAACGCAGAATTCTTTCAGCTGAGAGATATTTGAGGGGTTTCTTGCATGTACAGCTCGTTTCAAGTCACCCCACAGCATCTCAATGGGATTAAGATCTGGGCTTTAACTCAGCCATTCCAGATTCAAAGATTTTTATTTGTCAATACTTCTATACGTACAGGACATACAGGAGAATTGAAATGCTATTTCTCTCTCTTAGTGATGTGCGCAATATACAAGAAAAGAAGGAATAAGGATGAAAAACAACAACAGCAGTCTATGTACAGTAACACTGCCTGTAGTGCAAATAAAGGTAGATAAAACCCAGCAATCCTATGTATAGAAAAAAAAAAAGTAGAGCCGTAATACCCGTAATTGCAGTTCAATGCGGTAGTGTAGGTGCAGACAGTGACAGATTGAACTGCATATGATCAGTATTGCAACAACAGACAGCAACAGGTATGGCATTTGTGCAAATGGTTGCAGCAAGGTACAGAGATAAACAGCAGCAGATGTATTACTGTTGGTGTGCCAAGTCTTTCTGTGCAAACAGCTGAAGTAGTTATTGTGTGGGTGAGTGTGTTATGGTCCAGAGGTGGGAGCGGTGGGAAGTGGGAAGAGTTCAGGGTCTTGATGGCCTGGTGAACAAAGCTGTTTAGCAGTCCCGTGAAGCGGGCCCGGAGGCTCCCCGAGGGCAGGCGGCTGAAGAGGGAGTGTGAGGGGTGGGAAGTGTAGCCTGCGATGTTGATGGCTCTGCAGGTGAGAAGGGTGTGGTAGATGTCCGAGAGGGAGGGCAGAGGAGCACTGATGATCTTGCTGGCTGCTTTCACTGTGCGTTGTAGAGTGTGTTTACTGGTATGTTTTGGGTCATTGTCATGTTCCAGGGTCCAGTTCCGCTTCAGCTTTGTTTTTACAGATGGTCTCATGTGGTCCTCAAGCACCATCTGATACACAGTAGAATTCATGGTGGATTTTATGATGGTGAGCTGGCCAGGTCCTGCTGCAGCAAAGCATCCCCAAACCATGACACTTCCAATTCCATGGGTCACAATTGGTATGATGTTCTTTTCCTGGAATGCTGTATTTGGTCTACGCCAAACACGTCCTCTGTTCTGGTGTCCAAATAATTAAATATGAGACTCTTCTGTCCAAAGAACATTATTCCAGAAGTCTGTCAGTCAGTCTGGCCTTCATGTTTCTCTTAGAGAGCAAAGGTTTCCTCCTTGCATGCCTCCCATATAAGTTAAACTTGTGCCGTCTCTTTCTGATTGTAGAGGCATGCACTTTCACATCAACAGTAGCAAGCACCTGCTGTAGGTCCCGTGATGACATTTTAGGGTTTCTGCTCTCGGGGTGAACTTGCTTGGATGGCCAGACCTGGGCATGTTGGCAATTATTTTGAATGTCCTCCACTTGTAGACTATTTTCCAGACAGTGAAATGGCTGATTTCAAATTCTTTTGAGATCTTTTTAAATCCCTTACCAGACTCATAAGCTGCTATAATCTTCTTTTTGAAGGCCTCAAACAGCTCTTTTGATCTCACCATGGTGTTCACTCTCACTTCAACAGTCAGGAGCACACCAAACTAAATGTCTAAGGTTTAAATAGGACGAGCCTCCTTCAAAATGCTAAGAAATGATGTTCTAATCATGTGCACCTGATGTGATACACCTGTGTGTGATTTTAGCCATTTGAAGTGGGAATAAAAGTGGGCGTGCCCTAATTTATTCCTCACCAGAAATTTAATGATTTTAGAATTACATTTTACAGAAAATTGTAAAAAGTATTTTCTTCAGTTTTAATTGTTTAGTTATATTACTTGAATATCTCAGTATTATTAAAATTGATGGACTGGTGATCTGTCCAGGGTGTAACCTGCCTCTTGCCCAAAGATGCTGGGATAGGCTCCAGCCCCCCCGCAACCTGAAAAGAATTAAGCGGAAGAAGATGGATGGATGGATGTCCAAATATATTTTTAAAAAAACACACAGACTTTCATAGGGTGTCCTATTTTTTTCACATGACTGTAGCTGCACCCACTGAGCCAAAAGTTTAAAAAGTTTTAAAATGTTCAACTCATCAGTGGCACACCTCTCTGCCAATCAGAATTAGCCTAAAAGGATACCATGATCAATATTTAATAGCAAAAGCTTGTTGCGATATCCATCCATCCATCCATCTTCTTCCACTTAATCCTTTTCGGGTCGCGGGGGGGCTGGAGCCTATCCCAGCATCTTTGGGCAAGAGGAAGGGTACACCCTGGACAGATCACCAGTCCATCGCAGGGCCAACACAGAGAGACAGACAACCATTCACTCTCACAGTCATACCTAAGGACAATTTAGAATCCCCAGTTTGATGCCAATTAACCTAACATGCATGTTTTTGGCATGTGGGAGGAAACCGGAGAAATCCCGAAGTAAACCCACGCAGACACGGGGTCATCACTCTATAAAAGCAAGAAACCTGTGTGTGTGTCACGCTTCATAGGACATCATAGGACGGCCTATGATCTCTGCCTGAACATCATAGGACGTCCTATGAACTCTGGCATCATAGGATGACAAATGTGTCTTTATGATGTCACATAGACCACAGAGATCATAGGACGATTTGTCTTTATGATGTCACACATAGATTTGTCTATGTGCATAGGATGCCTGAGTTCATAGGATGATTTGTCTTGACGACAACTGCTGCACGTCAGAAAAGATGCCATGAAGATGAAACACCTGAGGTTCCAGCAGTACATCGCACCCGTCTGAGACAGGAGGACACCCTTCACCAGCATAGGGTATGACAAACTTTAAAGCACGTTTCTAGGACATCACAGGACGGCCTATGATCTCTGCCTCATCATCATAGCGCGTCCTATGAACTCAGGCATCATAGGACGACTCGCCATGCCTACATGACGGCAAATGTGTAACCTTGATGAATGCCAGTCTACACTACAAATGTGTAAAATGCCAACCAAGCAAAGCGCTGATTTTCTCCGGGTGCTCCAGTTTCTTGGTTTCTACGGGCATGCACGAGTCTTCCTGAACAGGGTCGAAAGCCACTTTTTCAGGATCATGCCCATGAACTGGAATTACGACACACCTATCCCTCAACCAGTGGTCTGAACAAAAAAGAAGAAGACCCACCAGATAGAGAGCAATAGAATGAGGAGAATTGCTGCACATCAGAAAGGATGCCGTCAACATGAAACACCTCAGGTTCCACCAGTACGCCGCAGACATGACTGTGAACAACACAGCCGTCTGAGACAGGAGGAGACCCTTCAGTGGTCTGAATGAAGAAGACCCACCAGATGATGTCTATATGATGGCACATAGACAGAGCACATGACTCTCTACAAGACGTACTGTATACTATACAGTATATAGATGCAGGTAAGCAACATAACACAGAACAGTGACAGGCAGGAGAAGAAATAACAAGCAGGGGCAAACAGCCCCAGATGGCAGGGCATCAAAGGACGGCCTATGATCTCTGCCTGAACATCATAGGATGTCCTATGAACTCAGGCATCACAGGACACATAGACAAATTTGTCTTTTTGATGTCACAGGCATCATAGGACACATAGAGCACATGACTCCCAACAAGACATATACTGTATATAGACACAGGTAAGCAACATAACACAGAACAGTGACAGGCAGGAGAAGAAGTAACAAGCACGCGCAAACAGCCCCAGATGGCAGGGCATATTTTGTGTGATTTTTATGTTTTGCTGCAAACAAAAGCCGTCACATGTGGTTGCCACTTAGTGCTGTGTTGCTATACCAACTGTCCTGTAACTGGCAAGAATTCTGTTCCAATGCATCCCTTCTACGGCCATGCACGGGTTTCTACGGGCATGCACAGGTATGCACTAGTACAGTTGAAACCAGAAAGTTTACATACTCTGTATGAAAAGACACATAACCTTTTTTCCTCACTGTCTGACATTAAATCAGACTAAACTTTTTGCTTTTTTGAGAGTGTTTTGTATTATTTTTGTCAAAGTCAAAAGTTTACATACATTTCCTTAGTATTTGGTAGCATTGCCTTTAAACTGTATGACTTGGATCAAACATTTTGGGTGTCCTTCCACAAGCTTCTCACAATTATTTGCTAGAATTTTGGCCCATTCCTCCTGACAGAACTGGTGGAACTGAGTCAGGTTTGTAGGCTGTCTTGCTCACGTCTTTTCAGCTCTGCCCACAAATTTTCTATGGGATTGAGATCAATACTTTGTGATGGCCACTCCAAAACATTGATTTTGTTGTCCTTAAGCCACTTTGTAACTAATTTGGCAGTGTGCTTAGGGTCATTGTTTATTTGGAAGACCCATTTGTGCCCAAGCTTTAACTTCCTGCCTGATGTCTTGAGATGTTGCGTCAATATTTCCACATAATATTCTTTTCTCATTATGCCATCTACTTTATGAAGTGCACTAGTCCCTCCTGCAGCAAAACATCCCCACAACATGATGCTGCCACTCCCGCACTTCACAGTTGGGAAGGTGTTCTCAGGCTTGCAAGCTTCCCCCTTTATCCTTCAAATGTAATGATGGTTATTATGACCAAGCGGTTCAATTTTAGTTTCATCAGACCACAGGAAATGTGTCCAAAATTTAAGGTCTTTGTCCCTGTGTGCATTTGCAAACTGTAACCTGGCTTTTTATATTGCTTTTGGAGTAATGGCTTCTTCCTTGCTGAGTGGCCTTTCGGCTCATGTTGGTACAGGACTTGTTTCACTATGGATAATGACACTTTTTTACCAGTTTCAGTTAGCATCTTCACAAGGTCTTTTGGTTTTGTTCTGGGGGTAATATGCACATTTCTCACCAAAACATGTTCATCTCTGGGACACAGAATCTGTCTCCTTCCTTAGCAGTATGATGACTAGACATTCCCATGGTGTTTATACTTGTGTATAATTGTTTGAACAGATGAATGTGGCACCTTCAGGAATCTGGAAATTGTACCCAAGGATGGACCAGACTTGTGGAGGTCCACAATTCTCTTCCTGATAACTTGGCTGATTTCTTTTGATTTTCCCATGATGTCACACAATGAAGCAGTGTGTCTGAGGTGTGCCTTTAAATACATCTACAGGTGTGCTTCCAATTAACTCAAATGTTGCCAACCTATCAGAAGCTTCCAAAGCCATGACATCATCATCTGGGCTTTCCCAAACTGTATAGTAATATTAGTGTATGTAAGTTTTTGACTTTGAAGAAAGTAATAAAAAAATTCTCTAAAAACTTATTTATCGAATATAAAAATTATTTAGCAAATCGAAATAATTTTAGTAAACCCAACTGACCTAAAACAGGAAAAGTTTAATCTGCTTTGTCAGACAGTGAGAGAAAAAAAAAGGTTACGTCTTTCTATACAGTATATGTAAACATTTGGTTTCAACTGTATGTTTTCTCACCAGTTTGATGTGGTTTAGCACAGTTAGTAGAGATTTTCAGGGCAAAATGCATGACAGCAAGCTTTGAGTGACAGGTCAAGGTTGCTAGGATACAGGGTGGAGACCTATTTTTTTAAGAGCCTCCATAAAGCACCAAGAAAAACAGGTCTTGAGCATTTTTTTATGCACTCGGTGGACATGAGGCCTTACATGTGTACTCAATGGCATAGCCTTGAGAGCTGCTCCTCAGTATGGTTATGCAGCTGTTGCACCTGTATTTGACTGCTCAGCAAACTGTACAGTCCTACCTAAACACCCAACAGCAGCATCTGTGGTAATAGTCAGGAAAGTATTGATGTAATATCAGCATTGTTTTCTTTGATTTAGAGAGGGAGTGCTTCAGTTGAAATTGTTTGCTAATCATGTATTAGGAGACAGGTGTTTTTTTCCTGTTACTGCTACATGTTTTTTCCTTTGGTGCAGCAAAATGCAAAAAACTATCACAGTCAGCAGCCTAAAGGATGTAACTGTAAGTAACTGATGTAAGCTTTATGGATGCAATACTCATTGAGGTGGATGAAGTAGAATTGCTCGGTGTCACCATTAGGAAGGAACTAACATGGAAACATATCTTGGAGAAGATGGCCGCAGAGGAAGGCAAGAGACTTAGGAGTGCGTCCCAATTCGCTGCTTCACCCTACCCCTCAGTTTTACATGTTCACGGGTAGTGGTAGTGCTGTCCTAATTCTCTCTGAGGTGTAGGGGAAGGGGTGAGGGATGGGCTATTTAACCCTACAAACCAAGTGTGGTCAGGATCTCTCGGCAATTTTTCTTTCAAGGTGTCAATTAACTTATTTATAATGTTATGCAAACATTCCAGAAGAATTATGTGAATATTTTATTTAATAAAAATATTTTCTGCCCTTGGTGATGTAAAAGGTAAAAAAAAAAATAAAAAAATATCACATGTCCATTTTTGGCCAAATGGTTGAACTAGGAGGTAGATATACAGCAAAATCAATGTTATTTTGGTTTCACTTTACAGTAACTGTACTATTTATACATTCATTGAATAAATATGCATGTTCACAACTGATAAATAACAAACTTGTTCATTAATTAACATCTTTATCTTGATATTTTCAGGTGAAGATGCATCAGGAAGATCAGATTGCACAAATCAGTCAGCTTCTTCAAATGATCTGTTCTTGTTATGCAAATCCATGATTTTTTAACCACGCCACTGCCTTCCCTCTCTATTTATCCATAATAGTGATATAACATATCTATAAACCCAATTTTACACACATGAGCAGGCTATGTGATGAATAAATACCTTGCTGTGATATTGCTTAGCAGATAGAAATAATATATGTGGAATCACGCAAAATAGTTCTTTCAAATATATTGTATTCTCCGTAGCCCCAATTGTATATCTAAGAAATCAGCAGCCAATTAAAGTTAAATGTCATTAATATGATTTATGTGCAGCAGCTGTTATGACCCATAGTAATAGAAATATTACAATTCATTATGACTAGAAACTGCAGCCCTCAAAACATTAATGTATTCTCCGTAGCCCTTATAATATACTGGTTCTGACAATGATTACTACACAGGTTCTTTGATTGCCCTGTTCACCACCTGTTACCCAAATTTATAGTTTAACTGTGGAATAAACTCAATATGATGCTTTAAAGGGTCATTTTTGTTACTCCTGTTCACATTCAAAGCATGTTGTGGTGTTGGTGTATTCTCCGTAGCCCTGTATTTTTATACGCTGGGGTACCCAAGTTTACTGAAATGCTGTAACTTGAATATTATTTGAGGATACTTCATGAAATTTTCACATCAAATTGCTAAAATATTATAGATTTCAAAGCAAACTTTGTTGTGTTTTTTTTTTTTTTTACCCTTTTGGAATGCAAACTGACACCTTGAAAGAAAAACTGTCAACTACGAATGAAAGCACTGTAAATCTGTCCAGTAGTTTTTGAGTAATCCTGCTAACAAAAACAGACAGACAGACACAGACAAACCGCCATGACATTACCTCCTTGGTGGAGGAAATGAATAGAAAACGGACTCTCTGTGGACATGGAGCTTTACATACTCATCTTAAATAACACCATTTAACAACATCAAAAACAAAAAGACTGTGCTACGTGTCACTACCCACCCACATTTGGCTAGTGAAATTTGAGGGCTAAATGTCAAGCCCTGACAGTTATATTGAAACTCACCAAGAACATTTAAGAAGGTGAATGTGACCAGCAGGTTGGCCGCCGTGTTGAAGCAGTTGGCAAATGCAAAGGCTCTTCCTCTGACAGCTGCTGGAAATATCTCGGTCAGGAGGAGCCACGTCACTGCCCCCCAGAAAAGACAAAAGGTCTGGTGAACCACTGGGAAATACGAGTTTAACAGTAAAGCTGAACACAGATTCTGACAGATCTACAGCCTTCAACCACATACTGTACTTTAAAGAGCTCATATTGTACAAAATGGTGCTTCTGTAAGTTTTAATCTTATAAAACACATTCATTAGACACATATTTACAGTATATCATACGATGAGAAGTTAGTTTATGTTAAAGGCTGTTAAAAATAACCAGTTTTGAGTAGATATACAAACTTGGTCCAAATCCAAAGGAGTATGCACTGACAACACCCATCAAGCACATGACGATGATCCAGTTCACAACTGTGCCAGAGACGCTCTGAGAAGATTCTGGAGTAGGATTCAGATAAATATCAGACAGGGCATCATCAACTTGCGTGTTGTTTTCAAACAGTGGATGTCTCTGCTCAAAACATGGCTCATGCACGTATGAATGAGGCAGATGTGTTCTGCTGAAATTCTGAGCATCGCAAGGTTTCACGGCAGTCACCAGTGAGTGTCTACTCATCAGCCCGATGGCTACAAGACACAGAGCCATGATGGAGCAGCCGCTGATGAGCAGAGGCCTCCTGCCCACGCTGTCTGAGAACACCATGGTGGTCAGGGTCGCGATCACTTTGACCAAGCCCAGGCCCACGGAGGCCAGCACGGCCGAGTCGTCGCTCTCAAAGCCCACTGAGTGGAAGACGGTGGAGGCGTAGAAGAGGATGTTGGGCTGGCCAGTAAACTGCTGAAAGAGCACCAACCCCAGTCCTATGGCAGTCCGAGTCCTCATGTTGTCCTGGCGCTGGAACAGGTATAAGAAGCTGTGCGTCAACTCCCGCCTTTCCTTACTGTGACAAACTTTTAAGTCATCAGATCTGTGGGTCTCAGCGGTGCTCATGAGGCCTCCGCCAGTCTGAAAGCAGTCATTCTGCTTCAAAGATTCTTGTGTACTGGATGGGAGGAACCAGAAAGAAACCAGCTGGACCAAAGTCGGCACAGCAGCTAATGCAAACATCCACTTCCACCCTCCTTTACAGCTGGACAGGATGTAGTTCATGGCGTAAGCTACCAGGATGCCGACAGTGATACCAGCTTCATACAGTGTTACCAGGATGCCCCTGCGGTCAGGATTTACCATCTCTGACACGAAGATGCAGCAGGACATGGAGGACAAGCAGATGGCGAAGCCAACTGTGATCCTACCCAGCACCAGTGCAGGGTAGGAGCTGATGAGTAGGAGCAGGCTGCCGATCAGGACCAGAACGTTGCTGAAGAGAATGGAGCTCTTGCGGCCATGATGGTCGATCAAACTACCACCGACAATGGAGGCCAGCAGGGATCCAATCAACAAAGAGCTCACCAGCGCCTCCTGCTGGACACATGAGAGCCCAAACTCTGTCTTTAGCTGCAGCAAAGCGCCAGAGATGATGCCCAGCTCGTAGCCAAAAACCATACCGCCCAGAGTGGACACCAGACTGGCCAGCAGGAGGGTGGAGCAACCTACGAGGAAGGACACATTCAGGAGGGTTATCTTAAGTGCAAAACGACACAATGTACATTGACACTGTTGGATTCCATTGCTATGATGTTTTAGTTGACTTTGTGAGGTTTTCATCAGAACATCAAATCCATCATCTGAGCTCACTGAATTCAAATCAGACATCTCTGGTTAAAATGACTAATGAATTAGTTGGTTTCTATATTGGAACACAAAAAATGTCTACCTTAAATAAAGCTAGAAGATTAGCTCTAAATTAGATACAAGTCCTAAAGTAAATTTTTGTAACATTTTTCATTTCTTACAAGCACAATATTTCAGGCCTTTTTGTTTTAATTTTTACTATTACTATTTATAGCTTACAAAAATCAGAAATCTGGTATCTCAAATTATTAGACTATTCCATTTCCAGCTTGAGTAAAATACGATTCATAAACACCCTGTATCCCCCTGACCAGTACAGTACACACAACCAGTAGGTGATTTTAAGGGGGATGAGGGGGGATGCCATCCCCCTTGTTAGCAAAATGACCCAATATCATCCCTCTTGTTAATCTGTCCCCCCCCCCCCCACCAAAAAAAAAAAAAAAAAACCTGGAAAAAACAGAGAATTGTCCCCCTAATATCATCATACATCATGGCACTGTGTCCAAAAGTGGGGCTATAATAAACACTTTTTTGAATGCAAATATCTTCCACAACTTTCCTTCACTGGTCCTATGCTCTAAAAATGAAGCTTTCCGCATCATATTTTCAAAAATGTGCAAGTGAAATCGAAACGAACTCCTTCTGGGAGATTTACCCTTATTGCTTCAAATTAAGCAGCAATCATCTACAAATACTGATAATGTGAAATCAGAAAATGTCAATCCGTTTTGATTTTCTAAGCTAATCAAGTTGTACAGTTTCTCTTTGGTATGTATTTTCACATTTAAGTTCTGATGTAGTGATCCAAACTTGGTGAAACTTCACAATCACAACAGTATTCTTTGGCAAAATACCAAATTTCACACAATTCTGTTCATTTCATCAGCATTTGTCTTGTCATTGGAATAGTGTGTGAGGTAAGTCACACACTAACTGGGTTTGGTATGCTCCAGACCCAGGTTCAAATCCTCTCAGTAAAGTGTCATTCTTCTGAAGCACAATATGCTTCTCCTGTGCATTTTGAAACCTAATGCATGGTCCACCTTAAGTTTTAAATGCTGTTGCTAAACAGTACAATACCTTGAAGTCTACAGCTGCTTGGAACCCAATGTACACTGCTTGCAGCTATACAGTATTTTGCTATGTGACTTATGCCTATTTACCACATTAAAATAACTTTCTGTTGTGATTAGGTGCTATGTAAGTAAAGTTGAATTTTAAAAAATAAATCCTTACATTTTCAGTTTAGGATAATGGCTTTCACATACACACTGCATTTCTGATAATGGTGCAGCTGTTGCTTAGATCACCCTGGGGCTCTTTGATGTGCTCAACCCATTGGTCAAATTCAAATGAGACAGAAAATCTGGTAGATTTCAGCTCTTTTAACCTTCATTTTACATGTGGAAATTAATTCAGTTGATTTTCTTGAGTGATTGTCATTTCTACTGCCTCTAGAAAACAGTAGGAAAAGACATGGCTTACCCATAGCTTCTGTTCTGTTATGTCCACATCAACTCGGGCTCTTCAGCTCTGGCTCCGTGTCTGGAAAGCCATCCTGTGTGAATCATGAGCAAATTATTAAAAGGAGAAGGAGAACATGCCCCTGATGCTGTGCCGGTTGTCCTGGCCTGGCACCCACAGGGGAGCCCACAAGAGTCTGTTACCGCTGTGTTGCTGTGGCAACCCTCTTGTTGATTGCCATGATTGCATTAGGTGGTCTACTCAACAGCTAAATACATGGGCTGTACAGGCAGAGATCATCTGATAAATGACAGCTGACAGGTGGACAGAAAAAGGTGCATCACTGTAACCTATTACAAAAAAACACAGAATCCCCCCCAATTCATCATAAACCATTTTATTGTGGAGAGTGGAAATAAAGGAAACCAGACTTGCACAGCAGACGACTTTATTCACTCTCACATCAGTAATAACAGAAAAAGCATTCTCACAATACACCAGGGTCTCTCCTTTTATATCCTCCACCCATCTCACATCTGCATGACATCTCGCATTTTTTTTAATTTGATTTTGTATACTTTATTGATCCCCAGAGGGGAAATTGAGGGCATCCACCTGGATGGATGAAGCAGCCACGGTACGGTGCTATCCCTTAACCATTCACACCTAGGGCCACTTTAGAGTCTCCAATTAACCTAACCTGCATGTTTTTGGCCTGTGGGAGGAAACCAGAGAAATCCCAGAGTAAACCCACGCAGATACGGGGAGAACATGCAAACTCCACACAGATCACTATTGGTCAGGGGCTGGGATTGAACCAGGGATCCCACGGCCAAGGGTGAGTTGCTGTGCTGGTGCAGTGCTAACCACCGCACCGCCCTTTCTAATTTTTTTTTTTTTTATTTGACTTTGTATACTTTATTGATCCCCAGAGGGGAAATTGAGGGCATCACAATACATTCAACCATTCTCCCCCCACTGTCTCCCAGCTCTCCTTCCTGCTACCTCACCATAATCTCTCCCATCTCAGTAACTATTGTCCTTCTCTGTTTACCCTCTGCATTCAGTCTGAGATGGTTAACCCAGCTTCTACACCGCCCCCCCAGAATCTCAGACCGAGTTTCAGTCCTCACGTCCTTTTGGCTTCAGTCTCCTCCCGTATCTGCTGTAACGGGGGTTTTCCGCCTCCGCGGCGCTGCTGTGCCAGTGGGAGGCTCCTGGGGGTGTGTCTGTCTGCGGGTGGGCAATGGCGAGGGGGGGGGACCTTCGACTTGCCCGTGTGGCTGCTCTGATGAATTGTTTACCTGGGGAGTTCTCCGTGGGAGTCTTCCATGCCGAGGGGCCTGAACCAACATCACTTGCTCGTCCGCCACCACAAAGCCGGGCTTAAGTCTGTCTATACATATTTTCTCCTGACGACCCCCCAAGTCTAACAAAAAATGTTTATCCCCTGGTTCCAGCACTCTGAACGGGCCATCATAGGGTGGGCGCAATGGAGGGTGGTGGGCATCGTGCCTGACAAATACGAACACTGCGTTCTTCAAAGTTTTTGGCACAAAAGCGCGTGGAAAACAGTGGTGGGCTGGGCCGGGCAGCGTGCCTGTATCTGCGCTATGCTGCAAACGCTGAGACGGACAGTTGTCCGGCGCGGGATTATCTGGCAAAAATTCCCCGGGCAGCCGCAGTGGCTGAGAAAAAACCAGCTCAGCCGGGGAAGCCTCCAAATCCTCTTTTGGTGCGGAACACAACCCCAACAGAACCCACGGCAACCGGTCTACCCAATTTGCATCCGTCAGCGAAGCCTGAGTACTGCTTTCAGTGACCTATGGAAATGCTTGCATAACCCACTGGCCTGTGGGTTGTACGCGGTTGTGCGATGAATTGTGACACCCAGGCTATGGGCCATCGCGGACCAGAGGTCGGAAACAAACTGAGGGCCCCTATCAGACGTGATGTCCGACAGGATGCCAAAACGTGCCACCCATGTTGTCAAAAAAGCACACGCCGCAGACGCAGTTGCCGCCAGTGGGACTGCTTTTGGCCAGCGTGTGGTGCGGTCCACCACTGTCAGAAGGTGCGTGTACCCCTGCGATGGCGGGACGGGGCCCACGAGGTCCACGTGAACATGGTCGAATCTTTTAGCCGGAATACGAAACGGTTCCAAAGGAGCCTTCGTGTGTCTGTGTACTTTGGCTCATTGGCACGCTACGTGGGCTGCACCCCACTCTTTCACTTGTTTGCACAGGCCTGGCCACACGAACTTCGCTCCCACCACTTTGACTGACGCGCGCACTCCTGGGTGCGCCAGAGCGTGAACTGACTCAAACACTCGGCAGCGCCAAGCAACTGGGACCACCGGGTGCGGCCGTCCCGTGGAGATGTCGCAGATGGGGGGGGGGGGGGGCTGCCATCTTGCAGTACTCTGCTCTCCAGCCTTAACCCTGTTGGTCCAGACTGGAGCGCGCACACGTCCGCATCTCCAATCTGCTCTGCGGCCATGGCTGTATAATCTATCCCCACGCAGACCGGGGCCATTACTGCGCGTGAGAGGCAGTCCGCTACCACATTCAGTTTACCCGACACATGCTGAATATCGGTCATAAACTCCGAGATCGTGGCCAGCTGTCTCTGCTGCGGGCCTGACCATGGTTCCGAAACCTTGGCCATTGCGTACGTTAGCGGCTTGTGGTCCACGAACGCGGTGAAGCTGCGCCGTTCCAGCCAGAACTGGAAGTGGCGTATGGCCAGGAGGAGAGCCAGCAACTCTCTGTCGAATGCGCTGTATTTACGCTCACTGTCACGCAAAGCCCTGCTGAAAAAAGCGAGCGGTTGCCAAGAACTGGCGACGCGTTGCTCCACGACGGCCCCTATGGCCACATCCGAGGCGTTGGTAGTGAGCGCTATCCTGGCCGCCGGGTCCGGGTGCGCCAACAGTGCGGCATTTGCCAGGGCTGTTTTAACCTCAGAGAACGCCTGCTCCTGCTCCGGAGTCCATTCGATGCTGTCCGCCGGTTTCCGTTTCTTGAGTGCAGCGTACAATGACTGCATGAGCTGAGCTGCGCGGGGGAGGAACCGGTTATAAAAGTTAACCATCCCCAAAAACTCTTGCAGTGCCCTGACCGTCTGAGGCCGGGGAAAATTCGCCACGGCGCGCACCTTGTCGGGCAAGGGTATCGCTCCCTCCGGTGAGATGCGGTGTCCCAAAAAGTCAATCCCCATCATGCCAAACTGGCATTTCGCCGGGTTGATTATTAACCCGTGCTCCTCCAACCTCCAGAAAACCGTCCTGAGGTGGGTTACGTATTCGTCCTCGGACGCGCTGGCCACCAGGATATCATCCAGGTAGACGAACACAAACAGCAGACCGCGCAACACAGCATCCATCATGCGTTGGAATGTCTGTGCCGCGCCTTTTAATCCGAAGGGCATGCGTAAAAACTCAAACAAGCCAAACAAAGTTATTACCGCTGTTTTGGGTATGTCCTCCACGCGCACTGGGACCTGGTGGTAACCACGGACCAGGTCTATTTTAGAAAAAATGCGTGCCCCGGCGAGGTGAACGGAAAATCCTGAATATGGGGAATCGGGTAGCGGTCGTGCGCTGTGGCGTTATTCAACCTGCGGAAATCTCCGCACGGTCACCACGATCCCTCAGCCTTAGGGACCATGTGTAGCGGGGATGCCCATGGGCTGTTTGAGCACCTGATGATGCCCAACCTTTCCAAGTTGGCAAACTCTTCGCGCGCTATGGCCAGTTTAGCTGCGTCCAGGTGCCGAGGTCGTGTGAAAACGGGCGGCCCAGTGGTGGTGATAAAGTGTTCCACCCCGTGTTTAGTGCTGGCCGCTGAAAACGTTGGGACTGTGAGTGCTGGGAACTGAGTGAGCAGTGTGTGGAACTTACCGCCTGGAGCTGTGACGTTGGTTTGCGTTATTGGCCTGGCCCCTCGAGCTGTACAGGGGAGAGAATAAAAAGACAGTGCATTAACCAGGTGCCTATTAGCAACATTGACTAGCAACCCGTGTGCACACAGAAAATCAGCTCCCAGGATTGGGAAACTCAATGCCGCTATGACAAAAGTCCACTCGTACATACGGCTGTGTAGGGATAAAGTCAGTGTTCTCTCACCAAAAGTCTTAATGTCCGAGTCGTTTACTGCTACCAGCTGGGGGCCGCCAGCCGGTCGGCATAGGACGGCAGGATGAGGCTCTTCTGAGAGCCGGTGTCTACGAGGAACCGTCTCCCCGAGTGCGAGTCCATCACGTAGAGCAGCTTGTTTTCTTCACCGGCAGTCGCAGCTGCTACGACTGCCAGCCTTGGTGTTTCCCGAACGCTTGAATTGGCACGGTGGCACACATCTGCGTGCGTTCTCTCCAAAGCGGTGGTGGTAGAAGCAGAGCGTGTCTCTCTGGCGCTTCCTGGCCCCTGCTGCCGCTACCGTCACCGGCTCCTCGCCTCCACTGGTCGTCTCACTGGGTTCCGACGCCACCGTGTTCACTGTGAGGGCTCTGGTGGTGAGGATGATCCGATCTGCCTTCTGCGCTAGTGCACGGTAGTCACGCGCGGCCAGCAACGCCGAATTGGCAAGGACCGCTCTGGCCTCTGTTGGGAGGTTCCGGAGGAAAAGGTGGGCAAACAGAAAATGCTCGTCGTCCATGCCCATCAACGCCAACATCTTCTCCATCAGTTCGACCGCCAACCCGTCTCCTAACTCGGAGCGCCTCAGGAGCCTCTCTGCTCTCTCACAGTCCGAGAGCATGTAGCGCTGGGTCAGCGTGGCCTTGAGAGCCCCGTATTTGTCGTGGGCTGGGGGCTGTTGGAGCAGGCTCGCTGCTTGCTGAGACGTGCGAGCGTCCAGCACTGCGACCACATAGCAATATCTGGTGTCATTTGCCGTTATTACCCGGAGGGCGAACTGAGCCTCGGTGTGGTGGAACCAAGACCGCGGGCCGTGCAGCCAAAAGTCCGGAAGTTTGACCGAAACAGCGCACGCGTTGCTGGGGGTTCCCGTCCGGGCCGTCTCTGGGATGCTTGCCGCGTTGCCGGGGCTTCCTGTCCGGGCCGACTCCGGGGTTCTTGCCTCGTGTTCCATAATTCGTCAAGGGGTCACCAGTGTGGAGAGTGGAAATAAAGAAAATCAGATTTGCACAGCAGACTACTTTATTCACTCTCACATCAGTAATAACAGAAAAAGCATTCTCACAATACAGGGTCTCTCCTTTTATATCCTCCACCCACCTCACATCTGCATGACATCTCGCATCACAATACATTCAACCATTCTCCCCCCACTGTCTCCCAGCTCTCCTTCCTGCTACCTCACCATAATCTCTCCCATCTCAGTAACTACTGTCCTTCTCTGTTTACCCTCTGCATCCAGTCTGAGATGATTAACCCAGCTTCTACATTATATCATATTCCATTACAAAATAAAATGAACCTGAAGCACCAATTGTAAATCTGAAGCTTTTTTCTTGTAATTTGTAACCTTTTTAATTCTAAATCTACAATCATTTTCTTGTAAATTTGCTTCCTTTTTATCAAGAAAATCTGCATTTTTTTCTTATAAATTTGCAACTTTTCCCCTTTAAATCTGCAACCTTTTTTGTAAATTTTCAACTTTTTCCTCATAAATTTAAAACTTTTCTCATAAATCTGCAGCTTTTTTCTTTTAAATCTGCAACTTTATTCTTGTACATCTGCAACTTTTTATCATAAATTTAAAACTTTTTTTATAAATTTGCTACCTTTTTTAAAATTTGAACTTTTTCCTCGTTAATTTGCTATTCTTTCTTCATACATTAAGTACTTTTTTGTCAGAAATCTGCAACTTTTTTCTTGCAAAATTATGTGTTTGTTTCTTCTAAATTTGTAACCTTCATATGGACACTGGTTTCATTTTTATTGTGTGTAATTAATTAAATTTTCTCTGTTCATCTAGATAATGGCTCAAGTTAATAATGTTTTTGCTTTTAAGGGTTTGAACTCTTCTCTATTACAAATATAGGGGCCCCTGAACACAATCTTGCATAGGGCCCCGACTACAATAACACCTATAGTGTCCCCCTCAATCTTTACTCTGGAGAAAATGTTCTGTTTATTGTCCTCCCCACCCATGAAATGAAATATCCGCTCATACCTATTACAGCATACGTAATGACAATTTAGTCTTGTAATTTGTTTTTACTCAGTGTGAAAGGTGGTGTGATTATATACAAAGTCAATGGAAACAGGCAAATGCACACACATTTGCTCCAGGTGACGTGGATACCCGCAAATTCACGAGCTGGATTTTGTTCAACTCAGGCCAAAAATTTGCTTGATGCTTGATTGTGAGAGCCAAACAGCGTGATATTCTGTCATTACCGGGAGAATATATTAGTTTGAAAATGAAGCCGCCACTTACCGGACTGATTGACTGGCAGAATTCCATGACATGATATGATATGACATCCACTGCTTGTTTAATCCTGAAAACAGCCAACATCAAGGTGCAGTTTCTAGAGGAGGAAGTGACATTTTCCCGACTGTATGCCCCTCCGGATAATGGTGTGTGAACTCAAACATGACACGTTTTTTTTACGATCAACTCCAAGTCAGTTGCTGCTGTGGCTTAGGTCGACAGTACAGTGGACCTGTGATCAAAAGGTTGCTGGTTCATGTCCTGCTTTTGGCACCTTGCTCAACCCATCTTCCTCGATATGAGATGAAATTTAGAATTAAAATTAAGAGGTTAGCCTTAGGATTTGGGAGTGGATAAGGTTAAAAAAGTAGTAAATAGATATTACTTAAAATTTTTAAACAAATAAATGCCTCAGATTTCCATACCTGTAGCCTGCTGCTTTTAAGATACGCATTAATAGAACATACTGGCCAATCAGATTTGAGCTGTATCTGTAGCAAGAATTCTATGGGTACGGTTCCGTATCCATAGCCACTGCCTTTTTTTCCACAGCACAGGGGCTGCAGAAGCTATGAAAGTAACCAGAAGAAGAAAGATTGCATTCATACTGCCAGCCACTGACATGGAAGAGCCACTACAGGCACAGACACACAACAACAGCAAATCATTTGCAATTTTTTTGGACCTATAGAGTGAAATTAGACAATTTCCAACTGTACCCCAGTTGAAAATCATTGGGGAAACCAACTTTCCTTTCCCCATTCTATTATGCTGAACATCAAGCTAGAAGACGGAAAGTATTATTTTTATGTTCTCTGGTATGACCCGGTTGGGGCATGAACCTACAACCTCCCAGCTGTAGGGCAGTTGGTCTACCACAAGGCCACCACTCTGGTTAGCAAATTTACAAGAAATAAGGTGTAAATTTGCAAGAAAAAAAGTCACAAATTTATTAGAAAAATTTTTTTGCAAATTTACTATTTTTTTTTGCATTGATGCTTAGTAACCCATGCCCCCCACTTATTTACACATAAGCAAATGAAGTTAGTAAAGTGTAATTCCGAGCATTACAAAGAAATATAACAGACTAAATTAACTCACACCTACTATGTATATGCTCATCAGAGTAAATCATACAAATTCCAACATAATCTCCACTCCAGAGCAGCTCCCAACAGCAAAAGGAACGTGAACTTCCTACAGTCCCTTCTCTGTTTCACAACAATTGTTAAAATGTAATGTACATGCTGATCAACTTTATGACACCACGTGACCAACCTAAACCACAAGAACAGGGCCGAACTCCACCTAACAAAAACAGCTGCAACCTCCTCCTCCTCCTCCCATTACATCTGCCCTTATCATTTCTCCACTAAATAAACAATTTATCATACAAATACTGATTTATTTAACTTTTTCCACTATTGATTTTTCTTCTCTTCAGTCATGCATTTAGTGAACACTGGTTGGACTGTTTTCCATACTCTGTTTTTGCTGCATTTGTCAATTGATTTGCAAGATTAAGGCCAAAGTTGCCATATAACATACATTAGTAATAATGGATAAATTTGCACTGCTAAATGCTTGGCAGACAGATAACTGACAAACAGCCTCTATCACCTTAAAAATTCTGATCTCATTTATTCAGGTTAACAGGGTGAAATCAAGTACTTTGGGACACTTTTTAATAGATTATCAAGTGAATAAAGTAATAAATACCACTTTCAGTGTTACTTTTATAATTTGTTGTATCTCCATTCTATTTTTAAAAAGAAACGTGTGTGTGTGTGTGTGTGTGGGGGGGTAACCAGAACATTTTCTCCACAGTAAATACTGAAGTGGACACTATAAGTAAAGGCAAACTAAAGGCTTCCTCATAGGTTTCTTTATAAGTTTCCTACGTTTTCTTATAAATTTGCAAATTTTTTCTCCTAAATTTGTGACTTGTTACCTTGTACAGTTACAACTTTTTACTTGAAATTGGCAACACCTGCTTGAAAGTTTGTGAACCCTTTAGAATTTTCTACATTTCTGCATAAATGCGACCTAAAACATCATCAGATTTTCACACAAGTCCTAAAAATAGATAAAGAGAACCCAGTTAAATAAATCAGACAAAAATATTTTACTTTTTCATTTGTTTATTGGGGAAAATGATCCAATATTACGTATCTGTGAGTGGCAAAAGTTTGTCAACCTTCTAGGATTAGCAGGTAATTTGAAGGTGAAATTAGTCAAGTATTATGACAATCAAGCGTGAGTGGGCATCCTGTTTTATTTAAAGAATCTTTTATTTAAAGATCTATTCAAGTGTCAACACATGTTTGTGGAAGTGTATCATGGCATGAACAAAGGAGATTTCTGAGGACCTCAGAAAAAGGGTTGTTGATGTTCATCAGGCTGGAAAAGGTTACAAAACCATCTCTAAAGAGCTTGGACTCCATCAATCCACAGTAAGACAGATTGTGCACAAATGAAGGAAATTTAAGACCACTGTTACCATTCCTAGGAGTGATCGACCATCTAAGATCACTCCAAGAACAAGGCGTGTAATAATTGGTGAGGTCACAAAGGACCCAAGGGTAACTTCTAAACAACTGAAGGCCTCTTTCAATGGCTAATGTTGATGTTCATGAGTTCACCACCAGGAGAACACTAAACAACAATGATGTACAGTACATGGCAGGGTTGCAAGGAAAAGGCCACTGCTCTTCAAAAAGAACAATGCTGCTCATCTGAAGTTTGCTAAAGATCATATGGACAAGCCTGAAGGCTGTTGGAAAAATGTTTTGTGGATGGATGAGACCAAAATAGAACTTTTTGGTTTGAATGAGAAGCGTTATGTTTGGAGAGAGGAAGACACTGAATTTCAGCATAAGAACCTTATCCCATCTGTGAAACATGGTGGTGGTAATATCATGGTTTGGGCCTGTTTTGTTGCCATCATCATTCATTGTTCCATCATTGACCGAACAATGACTTCTGAGTTATACCAGCAAACACTAAAGGAAACTGTCAGGACATCTGTCCTTGAATTAATTTCAAGAGAAAGTGGGTCAGCAGCAAGACAATGATCCTAAGCACACAAATCGTTCTACCAAAGAATGGTTAAAGAAGAGTAAAGTTAATGTTTTGGAATGGCCAAATCAAAGTCCTGACCTTAATACAATTGAGATATTGTGGAAGGACCTGAAGTGAGCAGTTCATGTGAGGAAGCCCACCAACATCCCAGAGTTGAAGCTGCTTTCTATGGAGGAATGGGCTACAATTCCTCCAAACTGATCTGCAGGACTTATCAACAGTTACCGGAAATGTTTAGTTGCAGTTATTGCTGCAAAAGGGGGTCACACCAGATACTGAAATCAAAGGTTCACAAACTTTTGCCACTCATAGATATGTAATATTGGATCATTTTCCTCAGTAAATAAATCTTCTCCTTCTTTCGGCTGCTCCCTTTAGGAGTCTCCACAGCTGATCATCTGCCTCCATCTCACCCTATCCCTTGCATCTTCCTCTGTAACACCAACCCTCTCCATGTCTTCCTTCACTACATCCATGAATCTTCTCTGTGGTCTTCCTCTTTTCCTCCTGCCTGGCGGCTCCATCTTCAACATCCTTTGTCCAATATATCCACCATCTCTCCTCTGCACATGTTCAGACTATCTCAGCCTTGCCTCTCTTACTTTGTCTCCAAACTGCGCAACCTGAGCTGTCCCTCTGATATACTCATTTCTAATCATGTCCCTCCTAGTCACTCCCAATGAAAGTCTTAGCATCTTCAGCTCTGCCACCTCCAGTGCCATCTCCTGTCTTTTTGTTAGCACCACTGTCTCCAAACCATACATCATAGCAGGTCTCACTACTGTCTTGTAAATCTTCCCTTTCACTCTTGCTGCTACCCTTCTGTCACAAATCACCCGACACTTGTCTCAACCCACTCCACCCTGCCTGCACTCGCTTCTTCACCTCTCTTGTGCATTTTCCATTGCTTTGGATGGTTGACCCCAGGTATTTAAACTCATCTACTTTCTCTACCTCTACTCCTTCCATCTTCACCGTTGTACCTGCCTCCCTCTCATTCACACTCATGTATTCTGTCTTGCTTCTACTGACTTCCACTCCTCTTCTCTCCAGAGCATACTGCCACCTCTTCAGGTTCTCTTCCACCTGCTCCCTACTCTCATTACAGATCACAACATCGTCTGCAAACATCATGGTCCACGGAGACTCCTGCCTGACCTTGTCTGTCAGCCTGTCCATCACCATGGAAAACAAGAAGGGGCTCAGAGCCGATCCTTGATCCCACCCCCACCTTGAACCCATCTGTCACTCCTACAGCGCACCTCACCACTGTCTCACTGTCCTCATACATGTCCTGCACCACTCTCACATACTTCTCTGCCCCTCATGCCTTCCTCATACAGTACCACACTTCCTCTCTTGGCCCCCATCATATGCCTTCTCTAGATCCACAAAGACACAGTGGAACTCCTTCTGACTTTCTCTATACTTCTTTATCAACACTCTTAGAGCAAACCTTGCATCTGAAGTACTTTCTTGGCATGAAACCGTACTGCTGCTCATTGACTGTCACCTCTCCTCTTAACCTGACTTCAACAACTGTCCCATATCTTCATAGCGTGGCTGATCAACTTTATGCCTCTGTAGTTACTACACCTCTGAGCATCACCTTTGTTCTTGAAAATTGGTACCAAAACACTTCTTCTACACAGTTTAAATCCACCTCCAATGCTCCTAGCCTTGCTTCCCTTCCATCCGGTTTCTTGAACACACAGTACTGTATATCTACCTTTCTTCTCCCCATCATATCAGCCAACTCTCTGCCTTTACCAATCATAGTCCGTACATTTAACGTCCGTCTTCTCACCTCCACGCTTCTACCTTTCCTTTTCTCTCTCTCCCTCCTAACACGCCTTCCCCCTCTCCACCTCCTCAATCTTTGACCAACAGTAGCCCAGTTTCCACTGGCACCCTCTCAGTTAACAGCACCGGTAGCAGTTGTTGTTAACCTGGGCCTTGACCGATCTGGTATGAAAGTCTCATTTGTCATGAGCCACATGTTTGATTTGGCAAAAGTTTTACGTCGGATGGCCTTCCTGACACAACCCTCCCCATTTAACCAGGCTTGGGACCGGAACTAGGAGTACACTGGCTTGTGCAGCCCCTGTGGCTGGGTTCCTCAATAAATACATAAAAAAAAATTAAAAATTGTCTCATTTATTTAACTGGGTTCTCTTTATCCACTTTTAAGACGTGTGAAAATCTGATGTTTTAGGTCATATTTATGCTGAAATTAGAAAAAAGTCTGAAAGGTTCACAAACTTTCAAGCACTACTGTATGGATGGTGGTTAGATTTCTAGTCTATGTCAATGTTTCATTTTTTTCTGTTCATTTGTACAGTGACCCAAGTTTATTTTTTTTAAGTTTTGTTGTATTTTTTTTTTGGGGGGGGGGGGGGGCAGAAATCCCTGCCACCCCTGTTTTAACCCTTTAAATGCTAGGTTTTTAATCATAATGCCACCATGTTTTTGATGGAAAAAAAGTGAATTATTTTCAATATATTGCATGTAAAGTAATTATTACCTCCACCAAGGAGGTTATGTTTTCATCGGCGTTGGTTTGTTTGTTTGTTTGTTAGCAACATAACTCAAAAAGATATGGACGGATTTTCATGAAATTTTCACAGATTGTCAGAAATGGGGTATCCTACAGATGATTAGATTTTGGTGGTGATTTGGATCACCGTCCAGAAGAAAGCCACCATTACGGAAAATGTGATTTTCGTGAATAACTACTGAACCACTAATCCTATCATTGTCAATCCAATTGCTAGTCATATGTTTTCATGGTCATCGTCGTCGGCCTCCATCGGTCTATGATGACCATGGAAGAGAATCCTAAACGTCTACTCTGCTGGAACAGCACCGCCTGTGGCTGAACAGGCCGATGCGCGAATGACAGTCCCTGTCACACAGGTCACACTTGTGGGTGGTCTCCGTGCTGCTGGGTCTGTGGCGGTTCTTCCTGCGGGTCCTTTTTTCATCTGCTGCAGCAGTCAGTCTCTCTTCACCCGCCTTGAGCTGTCTGGTCAGGGTGCCTCTCCATTTGGAGCGGTCCGTTGCAAGGTCCTCCCAGCACTCTGTGTTGATATCCAGGGCCTTCATGTCTCTCTTGCAGACGTCTCTAAAGCGCAGCTGTGGGCGGCCAACGTCTCTCCTGCCAGTTGCCAGTTCTCCATAGAGGACGTCTTTGGGGATTCTGCCATCCTCCATACGGTGAACGTGGCCTAGCCAGCGGAGCCTGCGCTGCCTGAGTAGAGTGAACATGGAGGGAAGGCCAGCGCGGGACAGAACTTCTGTGTTGGGCACTTTGTCCTGCCAGGATATGTCCAGGATGTGGCGAATGCAGCGCAAGTGGAAGGAGTTCAGTCTCTTTTCCTGCCGGGCGTATGTTGTCCACGTCTCACTCCCATAGAGCAGTGTGCTGATGACGCAGGCGTTGTACACTGCCATCTTCGTCTTGACAGAGAGTTTGGGATTCTCCCACACTCGTGTGGTGAGGCGAGCGAGTGTGAAGGCTGATTTTCCAATCCTCTTGTTGATCTCTGTATCAAGGGAGAGGTTGTTGCTGATCGTGGACCCCAGATACGTGAACTGATTCACGACCTCCAGCTTGTAGTCATCAATGGTCATGGTTGGTGGTGCTTCCGTGCCTTGCGCCAAGACGTTAGTCTTCTTCAGGCTGATGGTAAGCCCGAAGTCCTTGCATGCCTGGGAGAAGCGGTCCATCAGGGTCTGAAGCTCCTGCTGTGTGTGGGTTGCGACTGCAGCGTCGTCTGCGAACAGCATGTCTCTGATTAGAGCCTCGCGTACTTTGGTTCTGGCTTTCAGGCGGGCGAGGTTGAAAAGCCTGCCGTCAGATCTTGTGTGCAGGTAGATTCCCTCTGTTGCTGTGCTGAAGGCATGCCTCAGGAGCATAGCAAAGAAAATCCCAAAGAGGGTTGGCGCAAGTACACAGCCCTGTTTCACTCCGCTGCGTATGTTGAATGGCTCTGAGACGTTGCCATCGTGCTGCACTATCCCCTGCATGTTGGTGTGAAACGATTCGATGAGGCTTTGCAACTTTGGTGGGCATCCTATCTTTGGCAGGATCTTGAAAAGGCCCTCTCTGCTGACCAGATCGAACGCTTTGGTGAGGTCGATGAAGGCGACGTACAGAGGCATGTTCTGTTCTCTGCATTTCTCCTGGAGTTGGCGGATGGATAATATCATGTCTACCGTCGATCGCTCAGCGCGGAAGCCACACTGAGACTCGGGGTAGACACGTTCGGCAAGCTTCTGTAGACGAACGAGAACAACTCGTGCGTAGACTTTGCCAACAACGCTGAGGAGGGAAATGCCCCTGTAGTTGTTGCAGTCGCATCTCTCCCCTTTGTTTTTGTAGAGGGTGATGATCTTGGCGTCCCTCATGTCCTGTGGTACGGCACCTTCCTTCCAGCACTGGCAGAGGACGTCATGCAATGGCAGCAGTAGGGCGGTCTTGCAGTGCTTGATCAGGTCAGGGGGTATGCCGTCGTTGCCGGGTGCCTTGCCAGCGGCCAAGCTATCAATGGCCTTACTGAGTTCGTCGATGGTTGGCTCGGCGTCAAGTTCGTCCATGGATGGCAGGCAGTCGATGGCATCAAGGGCTGACGGTGTCACGGTGTTCTGTCTAGAGTAGAGGTCGGAGTAGTGTTCCACCCATCTCTCCATCTGCTTGTTCTTCTCTGTGATCATCTCCCCAGTGGAAGATTTGAGGGGGGCCGTCTTGCTCTGAGCCGGACCAAGTGCTTTCTTGATGCCATCGTACATACCACGGATGTTCCCTGTTATGGCAGCGGTTTGAATGTCTTGGCTGAGCTGAGTCCAGTACTTGTTGGCACAGCGCCGAGCAGTGTGCTGAACTTTGCTTCTCGCAGCCCTGAGAATCTGGAGATTCTTCTCGTTTGGGTACTTCTTGTACTCAGCAAGTGCTGAGCGCTTGGCTTCAATGACGGGGGTCATCTCGGTCAACTTGGCATCAAACCAGTCCTGTGACTTTGAGGTCTTCCTCCCAAAGGTAGCCAAGGCTGTGCGGTAGATGGTGTTTCGCAGCTCTTCCCACTTCTGCTTTGCAGATTCTCCTCCTTGTGGTACACCAAGTTCCTTCTCAAAGGTGGAGGCAAACTGCTCAACAAGTTCTGGTTGGGCCATCTTGCTGGTGTCAATCCGTGCCTTTCCAGGTTGTCTAGCACGATGGAATTTCTTCAGCTGCAGCTTGACCTTGCAACACACCAATGAATGGTCTGTGTCGCAATCTGCACTCTGGAACGAACGGGTGATTAGCACGTTCTTCAGTGAGGTGCGCCTGGTCAGGATCAAGTCTAGCTGGTGCCAGTGCTTTGAGCGCGGATGTTGCCAGGAAACCTTGTGTTGGGGCTTGGTCTTGAAGAACGAGTTTGTGATGCACAGATCGTGATATGTGCAGAACTCGAGCAGCCGCTGTCCGTTGTCGTTCATTCTGCCCACGCCAAAAGGTCCAAGACAGGAGGGCCAGGAGTCGTGGTCAGCACCCACTCTGGCATTGAAGTCTCCAAGGAGAATGAGTTGTTCAGAGTTGGGGATGATCCTGACAGTTGTTGCGAGATTCTCGTAGAACTCGTCTTTTGCCTCTGGTGTGGCTGTCTGTGTTGGGGCATACACACTGACGAGGGTGACTGGGCCTTCAGTGGTGTTCAGGCGGAGGGTGAGGAGTCGTGCAGAGCCAGTGCTGCCCGGTTCCACCATCTTCAGCAAAGTGTTCTTCACTGCGAAGCCCACTCCGTGTTCCCTGTGTTCGTCACTGCCCTTTCCCTGCCAGTAGAACGTGTAGTCCTTCTCTCTCAGTGTGCCTGCATCAGCTAACCGTGTTTCCTGGAGAGTGGCGATATCCACTCCCAGTCTCTTCAGCTCATTATTGATGATGGCAGTCTTCCTGGTGTCGTTGATGTCCTTGAGGTTAGCAGCGAGTCCTGTCATCATAGTGCGGACGTTCCAAGTTCCCAGTTTTAGAGTTGGTCTCTTTTGTTTTATTGTCTTGCCTGGTGCGAAGGTTCTCAGCCTGCTGTTTGGATTTCTCCTTATCCCCATGCACCCAATGAGGAAAGCAAGCTGTGGCGGGACAACACCTTATTGGCTGGGGGCTGCCCAGCTTGAGGCGGGCGGTAGCTGTCCAGTGAGATCTGATGATCCCTCCCACCGTCGGGAACAACCCCTGGCGCCACGCTCTACGCCAATTGAGCAGTGGCTTATAACCGGTAACTGTCATTCCCCGTGTTTTGTCTACGCCAAAGGCGAAGCTGGAGTGTCCTCTCCAGTGATCCGGTGTTCTACCTTCCAGCGTTGGGCGTTGGTAGGATTCAAGCCTGGGCAGGAAGATATGGAGGACAAGATGTTGCCCATGCAGCATGTCCCCCCCTCTCCACGTCACTGATGAATCCAAAGGAACAGCAGGGCTGCTACAGTTTGGCACCAGCGCCGTTGCAGGAGCTGCCAGAACGATGTTGAGCACAACATAGAACTGCCTTAGGGGCTCCGACTCCGGATTTTTCCTCAGGGTTGACTCCCGAAGCCTTTCCCGCGACCGGGTATGCCGCAAGGCAGCAGAGGTTTGAAATCAGGGTTTACCTTCCCCTAGATGGGCTACCTTCCCAGGTTGACGAGCCACCATCTAACCGAAGCATCTGGTTTTAAGGCGCCAGAGATCCGCCCTCGCCCCTTCTCCTATTAGTAAAAGCAGTTCCGCCGGGCTTAGAGACTAAACCACACGGGCAGGCTAGGAGTTGGACTTAGTTGTCAGAGGCTTTTCGAGACGCACGCCATAAGGAGCATTTTATGAGCACTGGGAGCTTAACCCCAGTGCCGCTCCTGGCTATGACAACCTTGGAACCAAGGAATCTGAAAATGTACACACAAACACTGTATGGGGGGAACTGTGGCACTTGGCGGAGGTCTGCGCTCTCCGAGTGCTTTTCTAGTTTTTTTGTGTGTTGAGTTATTACAGCCTGGAATATACCAATGATTAGAAGCAACACTGATTTTTATGCATTATGATTTTGTACTGTGTCAAATACTCACACTCTAAGTGCAAAAAATGTGCTTTTCATAAGGTAGCTATAAAGAATCACTCTACTTTCATTGAGCTTATTTTTCACCTAAATCTGACTTAATTATTGATATCAGATATTCATAGTCAAAAGATTTTAACTCTTTAAATGTCAAGTTTTTGCCATGATGCCACCATGTTTTCAGATGAAAAGACAGAAAAAAATGATTAATTTCAACATACTATAGGCAAAGTAAATTATTTTTGCATTGAATTATTACAGTCTGACGTGTCAATGGCTAGTAACAAGCTGAGCTGTGACAGTGCCATCTAGTGGAAATGGCATGTTTTTTCTCCATATGCCAAATATAGTCAAAAAAATGGCACCATCTGGTGGAGTGTGGTAAACATGATCAAAATAAAAGCCCAGATTGACACCCAGATATAACAGGATGCATGTATTACGCTTTAATGGCAGTGACATAAAAACTGCAGTTTGAACAGGTTTCAATGGTGCGTTTTTTGCGCTAAATAGTATCAGTGTAATTGATTGCAAGCAGTATATTTTAGACTTACTGTAGGAGTTAGCAAGATCAAATAAAAACACACCCTTTAAAAATCCATGCCATATGCACAGGCAAATATGCACAGACAGAAATATAAAAAAAAAATAAGACTGAAAAGCCGTAAAATCTGGCCATATGTCCCCAGGGTTAAGAGTGAGAAACAGAGTAGTTTCATCTTCTAACATGGCTGTTTTCCCTCCATTCACAATGAAAACCGGCTTTTAGTGGCTGAGGTTGCAGTTTAAAGTATGGAACAGAGAACTACCATCGTCTGTTTACTGCAATGTCAAGCCGCTGTGGGACAGACGAACGGACGGACAAACGGTCCCACATGTCATGGCGGACAGACAGACAGTCCTAATCTACGGCTCTAACCATGGCGATTATCTGTTATAGGGAGAAGTTGAGCACTCACCGAGAGCAGAAGCAGGGAACATTAATGCTCCCGAGGGAAGAGGAAAACTTCTTCAGGAAGTTGGAGCTACGTGGCAGCTGTGCCAAACTGGAGGAGGGAGCGGAGGAATCTGGACGCCAGAGGTCGACAGCTGTATGCATCCCGAAGTCCTCCTTGTCCCATGTTTGAAAGCTTTAGATACCGGGTAACGTTCTCTTAAATGCCCCATTTCCTGCATTTTCCCCACATGTTGACAGCTCCCACGGAGCTTAATGAAATGTTTGGGACATATTTTGGTCAAATTGCGTTAGTTAATTATTGCAGTGCAGTGACGTGTACAGACATGTTGGGGGGGGGCAGGTGCTCAACCTCAAAAATGGCACTTCTAAATACTGAAGAAAGTAAAGATAAATATACAGTAGTAGCGCAGACTTTACTGGACTTACTTGGTATTGTTATTGTAGCACTTGAGTTAGTGTTGTGCTAAATAAGTGAAAAACATTGCCTGAATTTATTAATGATTCTGTTTTCCTAGTGTGTATTTTGTAATGTAGTTATACATCTGCACCAATAGGTGGCGGTAGTGCTGCAGATTGTTCCTTTGCCTTGAACTGAGGTCATGGGTCAAGTGGGGTTTTTTTTTTGTTGGGGTTCTCTGTGTTCGAGCTACTGAAGAAGACACAAACGCGTGCTCTGTATGTGTGCTGCATTAACCTTTTTGAGGTAAATAAAGAACTCGTTTTTCTACACCAAGTTGTCCTGGAGTGGTGTAACATTATGTATGGTAAAATACCTAGGTGAAGGATGAGGCAGGATGACTGAACGAACACAGCTTTATTGATGATGATGAACACGGCAGGCACCTAGCAGAGGGCACCAAAGAGGCTGCAGTATGGACGCCCTCTGCCTTATATAGGGCAGTGCGGTGACGTGACGGGAAGTGCACATCACCACACCGCACTTCACAATAATGTGCCATTTTACAACACAACATTCTCCCCTCCCCTTTAGAAAAGTCCAAAACCATACACACAATTGAGATCCCCTCCCCCCAAATTTGGGACCCGACTCACGCACTAAAATAATGAAAAACAATGTACTAAAATGGCCTAACACATTCACAGCAAATAACCTAAAATAGGGCTGACGGGTGGACTACCGTGCAGCCCGCATGACGGGGTGAATTATTCTGCCACCCATAACTAAAGAAAAGTCCATCCATCCATCTTCTTCCGCTTAATCCTTTCGGGTCGCGGGGGGGCTGGAGCCTATCCCAGCATCTTTGGGTGAGAGGCAGGGTACACCCTGGACAAATCGCCAGTCCATCGCAGGGCCAACACAGAGAGACAGACAACCATTCACTTTCACAGTCATACCTAAGGACAATTTAAAAAAAAAAGTCCATAAACTAAAATTACACGCCGTGCTCCTAAACTAAGCAAAATACATAAAACAATCCCAAATCATAACATGCAACACAAGAACTATAAACACTTACAGCACCATTCCTTGGGTAGGAGGAGTAGAACCAGCATGGGGGGGAGCAGGGCAGCCCCTCAGCAAGCGTGCCCCTTGAAGCAGCAGACCTCTGGGCCGATGGCTGATCTTCTGGACGATGGAGTCCCGCTTCTTCACCACCGACACTGACTCCCATCCAGCCTCGTCACCTGGAGCCTCTTCCCAGACACACCAAAGCTGATTGGTGTGCTTCGCCGAGCCATTGGACAGCCTGAAGTATGCCGCGCCAAGCTTAGCCACTATGCACAGACACCCTCGATGTTTAGCTGGATGTCGTCTGGCCCATCTTTGCCATGGTTGTTCTTCACCCCAAACCCGAACCAAGTCCAAAACCCTCAGTAGGGCCCGGCTCGGCCTGAAATGGTGCTGCTGAACATGCGGTTCCACCATGCTTGTCAGTCTTGCTGCAACCTCTTCTAAGACTCGTAGCGCTCACCATTGTAGCTGCAGACCCTCTATCCCCCTGCGGCAAAGCTCCGGAGGCATCTGGGGCTAGCACATTGGTGTCACTCCCCGGCGCAGGCACCTCACCACCACGCTCAGTACCCCCCTCTGCTGTATCCCGAACGCTGGCACTGAGACCCTCCTGCGCCGAACCTGAGTGAGGCTGGTCCTGCTTGACTGCCGTGGTGTCTGTTAGCTCTTCGTCCCACACAACGTCCTCATTGACAATCAGAACCAGAGGATTCCATTGGCCACAACCCGACCATTCGTTCCTGGCATCATCTTTTATGGCAAAACCCATCCATCCATCCATCCATCCATCTTCTACCGCTTTTCCGGAGGTCCGGGTCGCGGAGGCAGCAGTTCAAGCAGAGAAGCCCAGACTTCCCTCTCCCCAGCCACCTGCTCCAGCTCTTCAGAGGGGATACCAAGGCGTTCCCAGACCAGCTGGGAGACATAGTCTCTCCACCGAGTCCTGGGTCTGCCCCGGGGTCTCCTCCCAGTGGGACGTGCCTGAAACACCTCAAGTGGGAGGCGTCCAGGAGGCATCCTAATCAGATGCCCATACCACCTCAACTGACTCCTTTCAATGTGGAGGAGCAGCGGTTCTACTCTGAGCCTCTCCCGGATAACTGAGCTCCTCACCCTATCTCTGAGGGTGAGTCCAGCAATCCTACGGAGAAAGCTCATTTCAGCCGCTTGTATCCGCGATCTCGTTCTTTCGGTCATTACCCAAAGCTCGTGACCATAGGTGAGAGTAGGAACATAGATTGACTGGTAAATCGACAGCTTTGCCTTAGAACTAAGCTCCCTCTTCACCACAACAGACCGGTACAACGTCCGCATCACTGCAGATGCTGCTCCAATCCGTCTGTCGATCTCTCGCTCCATTTTCCCCTCACTCGTGAACAAGACCCCAAGATACTTAAACTCCTGCACTTGGGGCAGTAGCCTGTCCCCAACCCGGAGAGGACAATCCACCTTTTTCCGGCTGAGGACCATGGACTCGGACTTGGAGGTGCTGATTCTCATTCCAGCCGCTTCACACTCAGCGGCAAACCATCCCAGCAAGAGCTGTAGGTCATTGCTGGATGAAGCCAACAGGACAACATCATCTGCAAACAACAGAGATGAGATCCTGTGGTCACCAAGCATGACACCCTCCATTCCCTGGCTGCGCCTAGAAATCCTGTCCATAAAAATTATGAACAGGATCGGTGACAAAGGGCAGCCCTGGCGGAGTCCAACTCTCACTGGGAATGACTCCGACCGACAGTCCGTAAAACAAATCACAGCCCATAATGTTATTGCCTCGGGCCATCACGTGGAACGTGAAGTCAGCCATCTTTGCAGACTTGTACTGGACCGTTAACTTCAAAGTCCAAACCGTGCACAGCCTGCCACCTCCATAACCATACAACTGCCCGGGTTACCTCTAGTCCTGTAGTGGGGGAAAAACTTCCTCACTGTGGCCCAATTCAGCAATGACTGAATTGGGCCATCAGACTGCTGAACACTAAGTGACTTATTGACTCTCGTGCACTATGTACAGCAGCTCAACCAGACTCATGTCAATCATCACTGTTTTCTTCCTGCATTACCGACTGCACTATATAGTTCTCCACAGTATCTGCTGCTCGCTAATATATTTTAACTGCTGACCAGTATCACTTACTCTTATTCTACACTTTATTGCATGTATAGTTTATTTCTTTTATCTTATCATGTTTAATGTTGCAGCATTGCACCGAGACAAATTCCTAGTTTGTGTACTACATGAACAATGGCAATAAACCTGATTCTGATTCTGATTCTGATTCTGATTCTGACCCCTCTGCTCCCATGTCAAGCAGCAGCGGCACCTCCACGCCGTCCAGCTCCACTGTGCAAAACGTGTACCCGTTTGTACTGGGGAACACCGCAAGGATGGTCGTCGGGGGCGGGCGGAGTGATTTCTTCCACGGCTCTCCGGTTCAGATACATGGCACACTTTAGCATAATGGTACAAGCATCCACATCTGCTGCGTTTTCCCCTAGCCGGGCAGTCCATCACCTTATTGTGGTGCGTTGCAGACCCACAATCCTTGCACAGGGGTTTTCCTGGGGCAGACCTTCAGCTGGCAGCGTTGGTTTCCGTAGTATCGTCGTCCAAGCTATCCTCACTCTCCAGGTCCTCAACATTTGCCGCGGCTGGAGGCTCTGGCAGCCACTGTGACTGGCGCCAGGTTAGCTCAGAAGCTAGCTTGTCTGCCACCTCCAGCTGGAGAGCTAGTTCGACAGCTCTGGCTAATGTTAAGTCACTGAGTGCCGTGAATAGCCTAGCCTGCAATGCGGCACTGCACGTGCGCTCCGCAAGCTGGTCATGTACCATTTCATCTTCCAACGGCCCAAAGCGACACTCATAGCTAGTTGCCTAAAGTTGGCGACAAACTGATGAATAGGCTCACCTACCTGCTGATGTCGCTGCTGAAAACAAATCCTCCGGACAGTCACGATATCCAGGGTGTGGAAATGGTTGGCTAGCAGCTCCACATCTTCAAAAGAGTCCGAAGCTCCAAGTGTGCACAGGACTCGCTGGCCCTCAATACCCAGGTTGTGAACAAGCAGCACACATGCTCTTAACTTGTCGAGCTTACCGAGGTCCAGCACAGTGACGTACATCTGAAAAACCTCAAACCACATTGGCAGTTCACCCGGGAGCTTGAGAAAAGGGTGAAGTGGTGTGATACATGACTCCATGAGTTAATCCTCAATCGCTAAATGTTATGTGTAGTAAAATACCCGGGTGAAGGATGAGGCAAGATGACTGAACGAACATAGCTTTATTAGATGGTGATGAACAGGGGTTATACAGCAAGCACCTGGCAGAGGGCACCGGTCAAAGAGGCCGCAATATGGATGCCCTCTGCCTTATATAGGGTGGTGCGGTGACATGATGGGAAGTGCACGTCACTACACCGCACTTCACAATAATGTGCCATTTTACATCACAACAGGTGTCAAGTATGCCCTTCCGGGGCAAAAAACAAGCCCAAGCGCTTGACAGGCATTTATTAACAGAAAACACAAACAGTCCAAAAATACAGTGCAGGCGATGCCAAAAATGCAAACATGAAAAAACTGACACAGATGACTCTCCAGAGCAGAGAATTCTCTGGAGAGTGAAGGAGGGGGAGACTGACCGAGGAGAAGGAGTCCAGTCTAAACACAATTATGACTGCCACAAAGGAAGAGTGAAAAGGACAGTGTTTAAATACCTGGAATACAAACGAGCAGCAGGTGTGAGAGCTGAGCTGGCAGGAGCTAATTGAATAACTGCTCCCAGCTGATGAGAGGGCAGACTGAGAGCAGTGAGAGGGAAGAAGGCAGGTGTCCTAAAACACAATTACTCACAGCTAATGGACTGACACAGACTATGAGTGAAAGGTGGGTGTGTCTGGAAATGAAGGAGAGAGGCAGTGTCACCCAAACAACATAACAAATTTAAGAAAATAATAACAGACAGAAAAATACTCAAAACTACAAAGGGAGTCTGAGCTCTGGCTCACACTCATCACAGAGCACCCCCTCCCAAGGGGTGAAACCCAGACACCCCAAGAAAACACCAAAAAAAGACCCCCCCCCCAAAAAAAGAAGGAGCACAGCGAGAAACAACCCCGAGAGGGAGGCAGGGGAAAAAAGGCTAGGAGGGAAAAAACAAACCACCTCAAAACCCACACCTGAGCCCCAACAAACCCCTAAGCCCACACGGTCCCAGAGCTCCAGGGTTCAGGTGGCTGGCCAAAGCCCCAGGCCAGCCAGATGGCCCGATGGAAAGAGTCAGGCGGCCTGCCGGAGAAAATGGGCCACCCGACCCAGAGACCTAGTCTTTCAGGAGGCCAGGCAGCATTCTTGAACCACCAGGACGGGAGGGGTGATCCAGGAGGCGGCTTTCCCACCGGAAAGTTGAATGACAGAAAGCCGGACTGGAGTAGGGGGTCCCCAACGGCGTCAGGTGGCAGAGGAAGGGGGACAACGACGGTGTCCGGCAGAGAAGGAAGAGGAACCCCGACGGCGTCTGGCAGAGGACAAAAGGCCTTGGCATCCTCAGGCTGGCCGGCAGCACCCTCAATGGTCCTGGTTTCGGAAACGGTTGCACCCGCAATGACTCAGGGCTGGAGCGTAGCAGCACCCACGGTGGCTCCGGACTCGAGTGTAGCAGCACCTGCAGTGGCTCCGGGCCGGAGCACTGCAGCACCCACGGTGGACCCCGGCTGGAGCACTGCAGCACCCCCAGTGGACCCCGGCTGGGCCAATGTAACACCCTTAGTGGACCCCGGCTGGGCCAATGCAGCACCCTTGGTGGACCCCTGGCTGGGGGTAGTGCCCATGGTGGGCCCATGCTGGAGCGCAGCACCCATGTTAGGTTAATACTGGGGAGCAATGCCCATGAGGGTCCCCGGCCAGGACGCAACACCCATGGAGCCTCAGACTGAAGAGGAACCCACACGACGGCCTCGGGCAGAGGGGAAACTGCACCCATGGAGGTCCCGGGCTGGGACGGAGCTGCACCCACGGTGACCTCCAGTGGCGAACCTGGATCTTCGGAGACGGTATTGGATTCTCTCCAGCGACCCTGGGAGACAGCTCAGACACAGAACACAGAGAAGGGGGGTCATGATCCCATGTGCATGTGCACAGGTTGGTATGAAGTAAAGGCAGGATATCACGGGATGGATACAACAGACATGCTGTATCGGTCCATCTGTCTCTGGTGAGTAAGTGGCAGTCTTATTTACAAACCATTCTTGATACTCACTCTTGGTAATGATGGAATCTCAACGCTGATTGGCTACTGTGACTAAGTATTAAGCAAATTTTTTGCCTGAGTTGAACAAAATCCAACTCACACAGATGCAAATTCATGTGTGCTCATGTTGCCTGGAGCAAATTTGCATGTGCTCATGTCCTTCCGATGACTTTGTATGTAATTGTCCCATGTATAAAGAAATGACAAGACTAAATCATCAATACATATGCGATAATAGGCTACAATATCTCATTTTGCAACATTTTTGGTTAGTGGTATGCTGCGGGATTCTTTTTCAATGTAAAAAATGTGCATAGCTGAAAAAAGATTGAAAACCACTGAACTAATAGGCCAAAATAACTGCTTGGTGGGACTGGGGAATGAGTCAGTGCTATATGAATATAACTCAGCATCATAAAGACACCAACTCAGTGAAACAGAAGCCAACCAGAGAAGAAGAGCAGAGCATAGTGAAGATGGTGAAGAAGAATGAGATTTGACATTGTTGATATTTAATGTATTGCTGAGTTTATGAGGTTGTGTTCAAAACTGTGGCAGAATGGTTATTCAAGATTGTGTTTAGGGCAATAATTTTTGTAATAGGAAAGAGTTCAAACCTTTTAAAATAGAAAAAAAAATCTCTCTGCTCCCAATAAAACGTTTTAAAAAATTAACTGGGTCATTGTCTGGTTAATAGGGTTAGGGTTAGTAATAGGGTTAGTACTAGTGAAAGCGCTTTGAGTAGTCTTTGTTACTAGAAAAGCGCTATATAAGTGTAGGTTAGTTAGTTAGTTAGTTAGTTAATAGAAAAAGTTAAACCACTAATAGAAATTTGACCAGCATCCATTGCACATTTACAAGAAAAAAAAAATCACAAATTTATAAGGAAAAAGTAACAAATTTACGAGAAAAATGCTGTATATTTACAAGAAAAAAGTTGAAAATTTATTAGGAAAAAAGTTTTAGGAAAAAAGTCACAAATTTATGAGAAAAAAAGTCACATTTATGAGAAAAAAATTACAAATTTGCAAGAAAAATATCAAGTTTTTGAGAAAAAAAACTTTCAAAGTTATGAGAAAAAAGTCAAGTTTATGAGGAAAAGTTTCAAACTTATGAGAAAAATTCTGCAAATTTATAAGAAAAAGTCTGCAGATTTATAAGAAAAAGTCTGCAAATTTATGAGAAAAAAGTTGAAAATTTATGAGACAAAAGTAGCAAAGATTTATAGAAAAAGTCACAAATTTACAAGAATTTTTCTTTTTGCTTTTAAGATAAAATAAGATAAGATAAGATAAGCCTTTATTAGTCCCACAACGGGGAAATTCCAGGATTGCAACAGCACAGGGATAGCAACACTCAGAGCAACAATCAGAAGGCAAGAAAAAAAACAAGCAAGCAAGAGCAGCTAATATACATATGTACATATTACTATAAAATATATATATACACACACAGAGAGACACACAGTGCAGAGCATTGTAGCTGGATGGAATAAATATATGAATATATGAACACAGTGCAGAGCATTGTAGCTAGATGGAATAAATATGTAAATATATAAACACCCACAGTACGGAGCATTGCAGCTAGGTGGAATAAATATGCAAGTATATAAACACACACAGTGCGGAGCAATGTAGCTAGATGGAATAATATGTAGATATATAAAAACACAGTGCGGAGCATTGTAGCTAGATGGAATAAATATATAGATATATAAATATAAACACACCCAGTGCAGAGCATTGTAGCTAGATGGAATAAATATGTAAATATATAAACACACACAGTGCAGAGCATTGTTGCTAGGTGGGATGAAACAGCATAATCGTCTATTTAGTTATCCTACATGGTATGATTATGTGCCCATACATATTCTCACCCTCCATAGCGACCGGTATGTTCCTAGTTGTATGCCGGAGAGGACCATTGTGTAAGTCTATTGCATCCTTTGCATTCAAAAAAACAAAACAAAACAAAAAAAAACTATTAGTTTGTTACGTCTTTTTGCTATCTCTGCGAGCAGCCCTGCTTAGGTTGTACAGTCTGACAGCCGTTGGTAGGAAGGACCTACGAAACCTCTCGGTTGTGCACCTGTGATGATGTAGTCTGCTGCTAAATGAGCTCCTCAGTGCATCCAGTATGTCCTGCATAGGGTGGAACTCGGACTCCAGCAGAGATGACAGTTTAGCCACCGTCCTTCTCTCTCCTATCTCCTCCATCGGATCAAGGCGCTGCCCCAGGACAGAGCTAGCTTTCTTGATCAGTTTGTTCAGTCTCTTCCTATTGGCTGCAGTAATGCCACTGCCCCAGCAGACCACTCCAAAAGTGATGGCTGATGCCACCACCGTGTCATAGAATGACTTCAGCAGCGCCCCTTGTACACCAAAAGACCTGAGTCTCCTCAGCAGGAACAGCCTGCGCTGTCCCTTCTTGTAGAGTGCGTCAGTATTGTGTGACCAGTCTAGTTTATTGTTCAGATGAATACCCAGGTACTTATAGGATGTCACCATCTCGATGTCTGTTCCCTGTATATTTATTGGTGCTGTGAGGGGCTGCCCATGCCTGCGGCAGTCCACCACCAGCTCCTTAGTTTTCCTCGCGTTGATCTGGAGGCAGTTCCGATGGCACCAGTCCACAAAGTCCTGGATAAGCCCTCTGTACTCAGCTTCATCTCCGTTGGAGATGAAGCTCCAACGGAGCCAATGCTAAGCTTTTATGCTTAGCATTGGCATTTTAAATGCATTTTATTCCGTTGTTTGTTTGTTTGCTTGTTTCAGGCTGGGGGAGGCATTCCTACACCCCCAATTTATGCCTATTCATTGATTCTTCAGTGAAAACAAGCCTAAAGTCAAATATTTGCAAGAAAATTAAAATAACATATTCAAGAGGGAAAATGGTTGCCTATTACTAATGCTAATAGGCCTTGTTCACCGTTTTTTTTTTTTAGCTCCAGATTTATTTATTTATTTAGTCGTCGTAATTTGCTAGGGATGTCTTTCCATGGTAGAGGTGTAATTCTGTGAGTGTCCACTAGGTGGCAGCATGTAGAAGCCTGTCAGAGGAAGGAGGAGGCCAGAAGAAGCAGAGAGCGGAAGTATACCTGTATTATCCACCTTATTCCTGGGGAGATTGACTTCCGGAAGATGGCGATCCGGACCAGTTCGCTCTTCTAAACCCGCATTCTCCAGCCCCGAAACTTGGACAATAACTCATATTCAGACTGAAAACATTTTCAGAGCTGACAGCTTCAAAGCAAGTAAGTTCAATTGGTGATTTTGAACGCAAGTTTCTGTCACAGGAAACTAATCAAATCCGACTAATATGTCCGGCGGGAAAACGAACGCTAAGCTAACAACAACTACTACTGACCACGACTACACCCCGATGGAAACCTCTGTTAGTAGCGGTCCTGGTAAGAGAAAAAGTTCTCCCGTCACTCCAACTAAGTCCTCTGCTCCGCCACTTTCCAAGATGAAAACCGCCCAAGAGCAATCTTACGACAACTTGGTAGATGCTATCACAAAACTAACCACCAAAGTTGATGATTTTGGAGCGCAGTTAAGGGAGACTGCCACAATGGTAGCCAGCATCACCCGTCTTGTTGAAATTAATACTGCTGACATCAAAAATTGCCAGACCAAACTACAGAGCTTTGAGAGAGACATCCCCAAGCTTATACAAGAAAACGAAGAGCTAAAGGAAAGGATTACTGAGCTGGAGAGGTACAAGAGGCGCTGGAACCTTAAAATACACGGGATCAAAGAAAAGCATAACGAAATGATCCGTGAGGAGGTAATCCACATTCTGTCAGAAATTGCACCGCAGTGGGCAACGACCATGGGCACTATTGTTGATAATGTCCACCGCCTGGGAAAACGTGAAAATGGGAGAAACCGCCAGGTTATTCTTCAGTTTGTCATGAGATACCACTGTGAAGAAATTTGGAGGCTGACCAAAAACTCCAAATTCTGCAGAATAGCCGGGATCCGATTCAAGCAAGATTTCTGTAAAGCCGACAGGGATGCCCGTGCAGCAGCATGGCCACAGATGGAGCAAGCCCGTGCAGCTGGGAAAAACGTCTGGTATAAAGGCCATGTGGGATACATCGACGGTAGAAGAGTCAGCATCTAAGGGCCTGGTTCACAACTAGGGCTGAACAAGCACTTTGACTCTTTTATGTTCTGTACATGTTGCTAAGCTTCCTTTTTTTTCTCTCTCTCTGTGACATTCTGTCGTAGATTTGTCTTGAATAGTAACCGCTTAACTTAGCTTAGCTTAGTTTTTTTTTTTTTTTTTTTCTCTCAGTCACACTTTGTCTTAGCTTTGTTCTAAATTGTAATCACTCTTGTCTTGTTTACTCTTTTTTCTTTGAATTCTTGGATGGAATATGGGTGGGCAATATAAGCTGCGGCTTCAGCCATCACCCATTTCGGATAACTCACGTGGAATTGTTTAGTAGAAGGAGTCTTTGTCTAATTTGACCTTGTTGTTATATTATACAGTTTCTTTTAACCTGTACTGTATTATCCGAAATAAATTCATTCATTCATTCATTCATTCAAAAAGCTACTTCAATGTTTACTTTATAGGGAGTCATTTCATAGTCCCCTTTTGAAGTATGCTGTGTTCCTGGCAGCTGTCATTTGGATATGTTTACATGCTACTTTTACTCAGGTTCCTGAATCTTTTTTTTTGAAGGGTAGATTTATAAGGCAGCTCCTTTTCAATGCCATTTTGATCATTTGCATTACATATTTTCGATAATTTTATAGATTAGGTTTTTGGATTCTGTCATAACAAGCGTGCAGCTTGGGGGAAAAGGAGGAAGGGAAAGGGGAAAGAAAAGGGGAAAAAAGGAAAAGAAGGAGAAGGAAAAAAGAGGAAGAAAAAGGAAAAAAGGGCAGGAAAAAAAAGGGGAAAAAAGTTATGAGTTAAAACATATATTTAGCAATTTAATCAGGGGCTTTCTTCAAGTGTACTTGGTCCAAAGTAACAACCTAAACCGTTTATCTACTTGTTATTTTTATTTTATTATTATTTTAATTTTTTCCTTATTCTATTTCATCCTTTGTCTTTTATTACAACCTTTTCGTTTGCATCACTTAATGCTAGGGGTTTATGAGACTCTATAAAAAGAAAGGCTACATTTCTATTCCTTAAAAATGAAAAAGCACATTGTTATCTTATTCAGGAGACTCACAGCAACAATACAGATGAAAAAATGTGGACAAACCAATGGAGAGAAAAAATATACTATAGTCATGGCACAAATAGATCAGCAGGGGTCGCCATACTCCTGAATAACTTTCCTGGCAAAGTAGTTGCAACCAAAAGAGATGACACAGGACACTGGATTATTTGCGTTTTTGAAATACACAAACAATTCTTGATTCTTGTTAACATTTATGGATTTATTAACCACAGTCAGAACAAACAATTAATTACAGACGTGACTAACATATTGAAGGAATTATCCCAAATATATATCAATCCTGTTTTTGTGTTGGGTGGCGACTACAATATGGTTATGGATGAATAGCTTGATAGGCAACCTTCAAGATTTCCTAATCATCAGTATAATACCACTTTACTAGACTTCTGTAACACGTTTCAGCTTAGTGACATATGGCGTGCGTTAAATCCAGATACTCAAACCTTTACTTGGTTTAAACCTGATGGCTCCACTACAATGGCACCATTAAATCGCGATTAGACTACTGGCTTATTTCTGAATTCCAACCTAATATAGACATAAATACCTCAATTTATGCAGCTCCGCTTACAGATCATTGTATGATCAAGTTAACCATAACTCCCACTAGTGCAGTCAGAAGAAATAAAGGCTACTGGAAATTTAATTCAAATCTTCTAAAACATGACCCTTTCTGTCAGGATGTTAAAAGGACAATCGACAGTATAACTAAAGCTACATTATTGTCAACTTACAGGGAGAAATGGGAATTTCTTAAATTTAAAATCCGTCAGATTTCCATTTCATACAGCAAAGTCATAAGCTGAGCCAATAAACAAAAAGAAATGGATATTGTAAAAGAGATCCCTTTAATATGCAATAAACACTCCTTATGTGAAGAGGACAAACAAAAACTGATTTTATTGCACTCTTCCCTAGATAACATCTATATTAATAAAGCCAAAGGAGCATATATTAGGTCAAGAGCGAAATGGATAGAGGAGGGAGAGAGAAGCTCAGCATACTTCTGTAGGCTTGAGAAAAGAAGACAAGAACGAAATGCCATTAAGTCTCTTATAATTGATGGTAAAGAATGTACTGATTCTGTGAGGATCTCTAAAGAAATATTTAAATTTTACAGTGAATTATACTCCTCCTCTTACTCACATACTAATGCAGAGGGTTTCTTTGAATCCATTTCAGGACGGATACCGAAAATTGATGAATATTTTAGAAAATCATGTGACGCAGAGATCCAAATGGAGGAAGTTGAGAAAGCTTTAAAATCCTTAGCTCTAGACAAATCACCTGGCTCAGACGGCTTGACAGCCAATTTTTACAGGCACTTCTGGATTAACCTAAAAGACTTATTTTTTAATATGTTAAAGGAAATCCGTGCTACATCAGTTTTACCAAATACTATGAAACAAGGAGTCATCACATTAATTCCCAAATCTGGCAAGGACCCAAAATTGATTGATAATCTCAGACCAATTACTTTACTTAATAATGATTACAAAATTTTAACACATATGTATGCCAACAGACTCAAAACTGGCATCACTGATCTTATCTCAGAGACACAATCAGGTTTTATTAAAGAGCGCTCAATACACAACAATATACGCCTTGTATTGGACTTACTTGACTATAGGGACCTAATTGACGAGGGGTTTATTCTATTTTTGGATTTTTTTAAAGCTTTTGATATGATTGAACACAAATTTATGTTTAGGACCTTAGAGCTTTTTGGTTTTGGGGAGCACTTTTTAGACTTTATAAAACTAATTTACACGGATACCAACAGCTCAGTTCTATTACCACATGGTACCTCCCCTAGATTTTCAATAGGCAAAGGAATAAAACAAGGCTGCCCGGTTTCGCCTCTGTTGTTCATTGCAGCAGCTGAAATGCTCTCAATTTTTATAAAAAACTCTGACTTTGATAAATTAACAGTATTTGGAAAACAACTAACAATCAGCCAACTGGCTGACGACACAGCCATATTCATGCACAACTCAGATCAAGTCCCTAAAATTCTTAATTATATAGATGTTTTCTCGAAAGCCTCTGGGCTTAAACTGAATCTAGGTAAATGTGAATTATTACCTATTCATGATTGCAGTCTATCAGCCATTCATACCATTCCCGTCAAACAAACAGTGAAATATTTGGGCATGCATATCACTAAAGATGCTGATCAATTAGTCAAGCTCAATATATGGAATTGCTTGGAGAAATCAAAAACTTATCTCAACTCCTGGTCTCAAAGAGATATTTCCATCATAGGAAGAACATTTCTGACAAAAATGGAATGCATCTCCCGATTTATTTATCCAGCCCATTCATTACCAATGCCCAAAGATGCAGTTAAAGCCATCAATCAAACCATTTTCAGTTATATCTGGAAAGGGAAAACACATTATATTAAAAAAGGTACCATGATTCAAGAATATGAGGACGGTGGTGTTAAAGCTATAGACTTTGAATGCATTAATGGCACCATCAAAATTAACTGGCTGAGACAATTTATTAAACAACCCAAACATTTCTGGTTTCATATTCCCAATGAAATTTTTGCTAAATTTGGGGGCATTGAATTCCTGCTCAGATGTGACTATGACCCAAAAAAGCTCCCCTATAAACTCTCCTCATTTCATCAACAGGTCTTACTATATTGGAGATTGATTTATAAACATAATTTTAGCCCTCATATGACCCCTCTGTGGAACTGTAGATATGTACTATATAAACACAAATCAATATTCCTACAAAAATGGCAAAATAAGGGCATTTGGTCTGTACTACACTTATTAGACAGCACAGGGAGCATTTTAACTTTTGAGAATTTCTGTGCTAAATATAACATAAATGATAAACAAGAATATAACCAAGTAATGGAGGCAATACCTCAGACAGTTATACTAATGGCCTCAACTTTAAATAGATTTGGCTCTTGCCCAAACCTCCCTTTGCTTTTGGTGAATGGTTTCCGCCTAGATGACTCAAAATTAAACAATTTAACGATTAGAAAAATATTTAATAAAGAAATCTTCCCAGAAACAGTTTCTAGAGCTGCTATTCTTAATTTTTTCTCCAAAAAAGAAGCTCAAATTCTAAGATCTAAATTCTTTAAATTTCCTATTTCACCAAAAGCAAAAGAGATCCACTATAAAGTTTTAAATGGAATTTATCCTTCTGCTGAGTTTCTAAGTAAACGCTTTGGCTTTGAGAACAATAACTGTTCCTTTTGTAATGAACATATAGAAAGTACAGATCACATTTTCTTTTACTGTATGTACACCAATGCGTTTTGGGATGATTTTCATCACTGGTTATCTAAACATGTACCAACCCCTGTTTTTAACTGTCAGAATATTTTGTATGGCTTTATTATTAAGAACTTATCCATGGCCACACGGGGCCCAACCCAGAAAAAATCTCAAAATCGTTCAGACACAAATCACCAAATGCAATCAGTTCTTTTAAAGAGGACTTGCTGAAGCAAGACTGGACAGAAGTCTATGTATCAGATGTAAATGAAGCCTATGACACATTTACAAACATTGTAACCACTCTTTATGAAAAAAACTGCCCATTAGTTAAAAAAAAGCTTAAACACAAATTTACTGACAAACCATGGCTAACCAAAGGACTACAAAAGGCGTGTAAAAAGAAAAATTTATTATATAAAGCTTTCATAAAGAAAAGGACAAAAGAAGCAGAGCAGCGGTATAAAACATACAAAAATAAGTTAACATATATAATAAGATGTAGTAAAAGAGACTATTACAGTAAAGAACTGGAAAAAAACAAAGACAATAGTAAAAATACATGGACAATAATCAACAGTATCCTTGGAAATAAAAGCAGAAATACCAGCTACCCAACTAACATTCCAAAAAATAATAAATCGACTCCGAATGTGAATATAGCTTCACCTGCAGATGAATGTAATAATTTTTTTGTTAACATTGGACCTAAACTGGCCCGAGAAATACCCACTACGGTGCCAACAGGTGATTCAATATGCAATAACACTGCTGTAAAAGACACCATCTTCATAAAGAACACAGACGAAAGAGAGGTCATTGAAATTGTTAAATCGTTCAAAAGTAAAACATCTACTGACTGCGATGGTATTGATATGCTACTAGTCAAAACTGTTATCGAATGCATAGTGAAACCACTGACGTATATCTGTAACCTGTCTCTCCAATCAGGTATATTTCCCAATGCAATGAAAATAGCTAAAGTAATTCCGATTTACAAGACAGGCGACAGAGGGGAACTCTCCAACTACAGACCAATTTCACTATTACCGCAATTTTCCAAGATACTGGAAAAAATATTCTATGAGAGAATTGACAACTTCATACTGAAGAATGATTTATTGTGTGAGCAGCAATATGGGTTCAGACACAAAAGGACAACAGCATATGCCTTAATGGAATTTACAGAAAAAATATCAACAGCCATTGAAAATAAAGAGTATTCAGTTGGAGTATTCCTGGATCTTAAAAAAGCATTTGATACAGTAGATCACAATCTATTATTAAAGAAACTACAAAATTGTGGTATCAGAGGGGTAGCACTGTCCTGGTTAAGAAGTTACTTAAAGAATAGATATCAGTTTGTATGTGTTAACAACAAAAACTCAGAGCTACTGAAGGTCACCTGTGGAGTCCCACAGGGTTCAGTTTTGGGACCATTATTATTCAATATGTATATAAATGATATATGTAAAGTTTCAGAAAAAATGGACTTAATATTGTTTGCTGATGACACTAACCTGCTATGCAGTGAAAACAATTTGGAACAACTTCTGGATACACTCGGAAAGGAATTAGGAAAGCTGAAACTGTGGTTTGATTCAAACAAATTAACGCTCAATTTAAGCAAGACAAAATTTATAGTCTTTAACAACCACCACAACTACCCAGTACCCAAACTCAGTGTAAATGGTGTAGAGATTGAAAGGGTATCCGAAACTAAATTCCTTGGAGTAATAATTGATAACAAACTGTGTTGGAAGCCACATATTAATTATATAAAAGGTAAAGTATCCAAATCAATTGCAATATTACACAGAGTGAAAAATTTGCTGAATCAACCCACACTATACACCTTGTATCATTCATTAATACTCCCATACATGACATATTGTAATGAAGTATGGGGAAATACATATAAAACAAACATATATCCACTCTTTATGCTTCAAAAGAGAGCTATTAGAATAATCAACAAAGCAGCTTACAGGGAACCAACAAACCCACTTTTTCTTAAACAAAAAACTCTCAAGTTGAAAGATCTGATCGACTTTAAAACCGCAATAATAATGTTCAAAGTGAAGAATCTATCACTGCCCGCAAATATCCAAAAGTTGTTCCAAACAAGGGAGAAACGATATCACTTCAGAGGAACATGTATATTTCAAAAGCCTACAGTGAGAACAACTACCAAGCAACAGTGTATTTCAGTGCAAGGTGTCAGATTATGGAACGATTTTGGACCTGAATTAAAATCATGTACAAAGCTTGGACAATTTAAACAAAAACTAAAGGAAGAAATACTCCAAACATATTTACAAGACGACATGTAAACTCACATAAGGATTGACATTTCCAGCCTGTGTTGTGTTATAGCTTAGTTTTTCTTTTTTCTCTGTGACACTATGTCTTAGATTTGTTTTTGAATAGTAACCGCTTAACTTAGACTAGCTCAGTTTTCTTTTTCTCTCAGTCATATTTTGTCTTAGCCTTGTTTTAAATTGTAATCGCTCTTGTCTTGTTTTCTCTTTTTTCTCCTTTGAATTCTTGGATGGAATATGGGTGGGCAATATAAGCTGCGGCTTCAGCCATCACCCATTTCGGATAATTCACGTGGAATTGTATAGTAGAAGGAGTCTTTGTCTAATTTGACCTTGTTGTTATATTATACAGTTTCTTTTAACCTGTAATGTACTATCCGAAATAAATTCATTCATTCATTCATTCATTCATTCATTCATTCATTCAAATTCATTCAAATTCATTCAAATTCATTCATTCATTCATTCAGAACTCATTGCATGATATGTCTATTAACACCCTCGTAATCTTGGGAAAATTTTATGTACACAAAAATAGATTTTTAAAATGCAAGCCAAATTTTAATGTATTTCATAAAGAACTCTGCCTTTTTTTCTCATCACTGAAACACATGAAGAAGCGGAATGCTGTGAAACTCCACTGTTTGGTCGATGATCAGAAACTCATGGAAAACCCCTAGAACTCTGGACACTCTGGACTGAAAAGAACCCCCCGTTTCTCTTTTGTCTACTTTTATTATGCTTTTAGTTACTTTATCTTATTATTATTTACTATTCTTAATACTTTATTTTATCCTTCTTACCTCTTGTAAGACTGTTGACTGAACTACACAATTTAGATAAAAAATTGTTAATTGCCATGTTTATCATCATCTACGTCAAAACTCTGTACTTTCACCTTGTTCTTAATAAAGTTTTGGGAAAAAAAAAAACCTTATTCCTGGGGGTTCTGCTGTAGGAACAATTATGGGTGGAGCTTCCGGTTTCGGCTGACCTAGTGTTAAATCAGTCAGTAAGAGTGGAGTAGCAGGGGCATTTAAAATAGCATTTTTAAAAGTTTTTCAAATTCATTTTAATGTATCAGTCCCTCCAGGATTTCGCAATGTTGTGATCGCACCAATTCATGCAAAATCAGCCAATCAGCGCAACTATCACACAACCTTGCAACTTTGTCCAATCATCGCAACTTTCCCGCAATTTTGGCCAATCCTCGTCAACTTCCGCCAATTTCACCAATCAAATTTGTCTCTAACTGGCGCTGAACTGCTCAGTCTAACCAATCAAATGCATTGTTGCACCGCATTCACTTCCGTGTTTACAGTGAGTAGTGAGTTTATAGTTTAAAGTGAGTAACCGAACACATCAGCAAACAGAGTGTGTGATTTACAAAAAACACTCCCCCACGAGGTTTTCAACACTGCCCCTTCCTCCATCTTACCCAGCCTGCCCATGGACGCCTCGCCACGTCTTCATCCTGACCACATGTACAAAGCGCTGGGTTTGTGTTGAAAAACATGCGCCTGCCCCAAAAAAACCCTGTCGTGGGAGCGTGCGTGAGGAGAGCACACTACACTACAGCCAGTGTTTGAACATTTATACATCTTTAGAGGTAAAATTTTTAATACATCTGGTCAATGAGCTTTAAAACTGTTAATCTCTGGTGTGGACTCTGGACGGACAAACGCACCCTCCCATCCATCCCCCCCTCGCCGTCCTGCTGTAAATGAAAGATGTGTGTGTGTGAAGACCGGCATGCAGCAGGTAGACGGGTAGACATGGAAAGAGAGAATATTCTCTGTGTTTATTTATTTTTTCAGAAAAACACAGACTCCAATAGCCAGTGCAGTGCAACAGAATAATTTATTGTTTCCTCTCTGCTCGGTACCGAGTGGTTGGGAACCGTAGGGAGTTTTCAAATCATGGTGCTGCCAATAATTTCCAAATCTATTCTCTTCAACATGCATTCAATGCAATTTAGCTGTTGTAATGGATATTGTGTTTATGCTTGTATTTGCTGTTGCACAAGAGTTTTTCTGTATAGCAGAAGTTTCTGCTTAATTTACAAATCACTATAATAGGAAATTTTTGACAATCCTGTGCTTTTCTTGTATTGTTATATAGAATATCATTGCAGTAAAGTGGAACAAAGCATCTGCTTTAAAATTTGGAATTCTTCCCACAACTTTTAGTGCAGAAAACACTCTAAAAACATCTCAACTTTTATCGCAACTTTTTAAAAAAGCTCCTGTGAATTCAAGCTTTTTGGCCCGCAGCAGTCATAAAAACATCCCGTGAAATCCTGGAGGGACTGATGTATAGTCTGCATACATGTTTTGCACTCAAGTGGCAGCTAATTTCAGCACTTGTAGTTTTTGTATTTTTGAATGTTTTTGTGTAGTTCTGGTACTTGCTGCTGTTCGTGGTGTGAGGCTCCTCACAGATAAGCACAGCTAAATCTGTGGCTTCAACAGCAATGAGTAGATCATGCACTGAAAACTAAAGGATTGTTCGTGTGATCGGTGGTACAGACACAGCAGCACCAGGTATGTTTTCACTTGTATGAATGTCACAGATCTGACATTTTACCCCAAATTTAAAATGCCTAAGCACGGTGTTGTGGTTCTTTGTGGCTCTGACTAGACTCTGCTTCTGCTCTGAGGTAAATTTGATTATGACCAACATATTTTAACAAAATGCAACCGACTTTATTGCGGTGGAGACATTGATATCAGAGCTTTTATTTGTTTACAGCACTAGCATATTAGCAGTGGCACTAACAAACGGAGCTACAGTCTGCCAGGCCACTTTTTAAGGTGATCTTCCTATCCCTAGATAGTCGTGGGAAGTGGTATGATTATATTACTGTTTTTGAGGCGCAAAAGGCCGTGTTCCTGCATTTCTTTTTTTTTTTTTTTTTTATTTAAGTTTTTGTAAAGGGTATACAGGTCGTTACAGCAATGCATTGTTTACATTTTCATCACATGTTCCCTTATTTTCTGATATCTGACAACATTGGAAGAATAATTCTTACAACACCCCTTTTTTTTTTTTAAAGTGAAAGAAAAAGTGAAATTAAAGAGAAAAAAAACCAAAAAACCAAAAAAAAACCAAACAAACCAGCAAAAAACAAACAAAAAGAAAAAGTAAGTAAATAAAGGTAAAAGAGCATCTGAGTAGCGTTGGAACAAAGAGCGGAACCATTATTGAAATGGTATTTGTCAAAGATTAGATCTAATGGAAGACACATATGCGATCCAGGGTTGCCAAAAGTTCATGAACCCATCCATGTCCTGTCTCCGGTTCCGGTTCTGCCGGACCGGTGGCGCCACACGAGTAGGCTGCCTGTTGCAACAGCCTTTTTTTTTTTTTAATCTTCCTTCTTCTTTCTACACCTTTCACTCTGTATATATATCACGGACGCACGGATCGCCCCGGGGGTCTCCCGGGTCGGCGGACGGAGCCACGGTTTGCAGCGGGAGACGCTACAGCGGGGAGGAGCTAGTGCTAGCTAGCACTTGGCCGCCGCCCGTTGCTAATGGGAAACTCGACATACCGGGAGCTGTAGCGAAAACGACGCGGGTGCCGGGCTGGAGTTTAGGCGGCGTGCAAGAAATATAAGACAGAATAATAAAGAGCGATGGCAAGAACCAAGCAGACCGCCCGTAAAATCTACTGGAGGAAGAAGCCCCCCAGGAGACAGCTAGCCACCAGGGCTGCTCGGAGAGGCGCTCCGGCCACCGGCAGAGTGAAGAGGCCTCGCCGTCACAGGCCCGTGGTTCTGAGAGAGATCCGTCGCTGCCAGAAATCCACGGAGCTGCTCATCCGTAAGCTGCCCGTCCAGCGCCTGGTGAGGGAGATCACTCAGGACTTCAAGACCGTCCTGCGTTTCCTGAGCTTCGCCGTCATGGCTCTGCAGGAGACCAGCGAGGCCCACCTGGTGGTCTCTTCTTCGCTAAGGGGGTCACCATCATGCCCAAAGACTTCCAGCTGGCCCGCCGCATCCGCGGAGAGAGAGCTTAGACTTTCTGCTGCACATTCACCAACCAACCATAATGCTCTGCACTGTGTGTCTATATATATACATTTATAGTAATATGGACATATGTTTACTAGATGTTGTTTTTTCTTGCCTTCTGATTGTTGCTCTGAGTGTTGCTATCCCTGTGCTGTTGCAATCCTGGAATTTCCCCATTGTGGGACTAATAAAGGCTTATCTTATCTTATCTTATCTCAGTGCGAATGTCAACTTTTCCATCGAGTAAATGTCTTGGATCACGTTAATCCAATCTTCAGGTGTAGGACAGTCCTTCAACATCCATTTTTTAGTTAGAGCTTTTTTGCTTGCCAATATTAAAACATTGAATAAGTATTTTTCTCCTCGTCTTTCCAGTGAGTCTGGTAGTAAACCCAAATACAAAGTTACAAAAGAAAAGGGAACTGTTATTTTGAATATTTTCCCCAATATTGTCTGTACATTGGTCCAATATTGGTGGATAACTGGGCATGACCAAAACACATGAAAATGATTTGCAGTCTTTTCACCACACAAGCGCCAACAGTTCAATCCCTTATGGGTAAATTTGTTTTGTGCAGGTGTTCTGAAAAATCTTACCAAGTTTTTCCATCCAAATTCTCTCCACTGCAGGGATGAGGTACTTTTCCATTGCTGTTTATTTAGCTTTTCCCATATTTCCAGTTGTAAAGTGAAATTCCCCTCTTTTTCCCTTCTCTCTTTTATATAAGATGTGTTGTCTCCTTTTAAGTCTTGAAGACCTTGGTATATTTTAGAAATGTATCTGATCCCTGGGATCCCTTTATATGCCATTAAGAAGACCTTCAGAACACCTGACTGGGCCCTTTCCAAATCCTCCTTTTTAAGTATATTGTTTATGTGGTGTCTAAGCTGGAAGAACCTGTAAAGGTCTTGATTTATTAGGCCTTGTTTTTTCAAATCTTCAAAACTTCTTAAGATTTGCCCTTTAAAAAAAATCGTAATATTTTATCAGCCCTTTCTCCTTCCACTTTTTAAATCTGGTGTCTGTTTTATTAGGAGTAAAGTCTTGATCATAGGCAATCCATTGCAGAAGTCGATAGGGCTCTTTAGTTTGATTCTCTCTGACTATCTTAAACCAAATTTTTAGCGGGGTCTCTATCCACGGGTTAGTGTTATTCAAAAGCTTAGGTAAGGCATTGTTCCCTATTATCGCCTGTAGGGGGATGTCACTTGTTATTTGGCATTCGATCTCCTTCCATTGTGCAGTGTAGACTGGGTTACATATCTCTACTAAAGTTTTAATTTGTGCGGCTTTAAAGTAGTCCCTGATATTTGGCAGCGCAAGCCCACCTTTGTCTTTGTTTAGCTGTAGGGTTCTATATCTGATTCTAGGTCTCTTGCCCTGCCATATGAATCTTGAGATCCTTCTGTCCAGCTCCTGCCATGTTTTTTTGGGAGGTTCTACCGGTATTGTTTGGAAAAGGTATAGAAGACGTGGAAGTTGTCATATCCGGCTCTAGGGAGCCGGGCAATCAGAGCCAGGGGCAAGCCAGTGAGTCGTGATATTTTATTCAGGGAAAAGGGGAAGGGATGAGGAGAGCACAGATGCTCATGCAGACGTACACTCACAGGTTGCACAGCGCAGAGGTAAGCAGCTCGTACCGGACGTGGGGATAACAAGACGTACATACTCACAGCGGGATACAAACACAGGAATGCTGCAAGAGGAGTATAAGCTGACACCAGACGAAGGGGCTTCAGCTTAGCAATGTGTTTATGTCGCAGCCCCGAGTCATCGAGGCTGCTCCTATTTATCCTCATTGGCAGCGCCCCAGCTGATGAAGACTAATTGGCCCCAGCCGTCCATAATGCTGCCAGCTGGGGGCCAGCTGAGACGCTACTCAATGGGAAGCAGGGATGAGGGAAAACATGGGCTGAGTGCCGAGACGGCATCTCAACCCATGGTGACAGAAGTATATTCATTTTGACTGCTTCAATTCTTTGTGCAGTACCCAAGAATGGTATCATATTCCATCTTGCTAGGTCAGATTTTATTTTTGTCACCAGTGGATCATAGTTTAGTGATATAATTTTGTTGAGTTGTTTCGGGATATTGACCCCCAGATATTTCATAGATTCCGACTCCCAGTTAGTTTTGAGTTTGCTTAGTGAATAATGATTTGGGTCATAGTTGAATGTTAAAATTTGGGTTTTATGCATGTTTAATTTGTACCCCGATAAATCTCCATACTCTGAAAAAACTGAGGTTAGTTCTGGTAAAGAAGTGTCCGGCTGCCCTAGGTATATTAAAATGTCATCAGCAAAGAGTGCTATTTTATGTTCCTTCTGACCAAGTGTAATACCTTGAATTTTTTGATTTTGTCTTATCCATTGGCTCAGAGGTTCTATGAAGATTGCAAAGAGCAGTGGAGACAGGGGGCAGCCCTGACGACATCCTCTTTCCAGTTCAAAAGATGATGATAAATTACCGTTAATCCTTATTTTAGCTGTTGGTTTTTTTATATAATGCCTGTATAGTTCTAATGAAGTTGTTATGAAAATTGAAACTGGATAAGATTCTATATAGAAAAGACCAGTCAACCGAATCGAATGCTTTTTCAGCATCTAATCCCAATATGACTGCATTTAAGTTATATTTTTTTATATGATGAATTATGTGTAAAGTGCGTTGAATGTTGTCTTGTGTCTGTCTTTGTCTTATAAAACCTGTTTGGTCTAAATGAATTAGGTCTGTCAGTATATTTTCTAACCTTTTGGCAAGGATAATGGTAAAAAGCTTATAGTCCTGATTTAGTACACTGATTGGTCTGTAGTTGGAGCACTCTAGTTTATCCTTTTCAGGTTTAGGTATAACTGCAATGACCCCTTCTCTCCAGGAGGGGGGGATTTCCCCTGTGTGGAGGACATAATTAAATGTTTTCAGGAGGAGAGGAGATAGTTGCTGTTTAAAGGTTTTGTACCACTCTGCTGTATAGCCATCAGCTCCTGGGGATTTGTTAGCTTTAAGTTTCATAATTGCTTTTTCCAATTCTTTAGGATGTATTTCTGACAGTAGTGTTTTATTTTGTGACTCCGTAAGTTGGGGAAGGTTTAATGTGTTTAGGAATGCCTCGGATGCGTTTTTATGTTTTTTGTGGGAGTATAAGTTCTTATAGTAATTCTCGAAGCTTTTAAGAATATCCTGAATTCTGAATTTTATTTCCTTTGATACTGGGTCTCTGATTTTGTAGACTGCTCTTTCTGTTTGATGTTTCCTCAATTTACAGGCTAGCAATTTTGCCGATTTACTGCCTGCTTCATAGTATTTTTGTTTCAAAAATGTAAGTTTCTTCTGGATTTCTATTGTGTAGATCTCATTTATTTGGTTTTTAATTTCCTTAATCTTGAGCGAGTCAGTAGAATGAGTGTTGCCTTTGTGTTCTTTTTCTAGGTTCCTAAGTTCTGACTCTAATGTGGATAGTTTTTCTTGTCTTAGTTTCTTTTGGGTTGCCAGTTTTGCAATAATCTTTCCTCTTATTACAGCTTTGCATGCATCCCACAGTATTAAAGGGGATACTTCTCCATTATCGTTTTCTTCCAAATATCTGAGAATATCTGATTCCAATTCATCTTTCAATGGTCCTTTCAGGACATTTGAATTTAACCTCCAAGAAAATGTATTATTTGTGTATTTTTGGATATTTAAGTCCATGTAGATCGGACTGTGGTCAGAGAGATCCATCAGTCCTATTTTACATGTTTCTACTCTTCCAATGTCTCTATTAAACATAAAAAAATAGTCAATCCTTGAGTAAGATGAATGTGGAGTTGAGTAAAATGTATAGTCTTTTACACTGGGGTTGAGTTCCCTCCACACATCACAGATTCCCATTTCTTTTAGTAGCATCCGAGTCTTCCTGCTTTGGGTGTTATTTTGATGTGGAGAATTACCAGAAGCATCCCAGTATGGATTCAGTCTAAGATTGAAGGCCCCACCACATATCACTAAACCTTGAGCTTTAGTTATCATTAGGTCAAATACATTTTTATAAAATTTCCAGTTAGCCCCTGGGGGAGCATACACATTCAGCAGGGTGATATCTTCTCCCTCTAGCCGCCCAGTTACCAAACTGTATCTCCCTTCTTTATCTTTGTGTTCTGATTTTTTTTCAAATGTAATTTTGGTTGATATCAATGTCGCTACTCCCCTCCTCCTCCCTGACTTATATGAAGATGAAGAGATCATTTTAAACCCTTGTCTACTGAGTTTATTGTGTTCCACGTCTGTTAGGTGGGTTTCTTGTAAAAATATTATTCCTGCTTTGTCTTTTTTCATTTTGCCTAGAATCTTGGATCTTTTAACTGGATTCAGGATTCCTTTTACATTATATGAAATTATTTTGGTTACACCCTGTTTCTCCATTGTGTTGTTTTGTTTAGTATAACTGTGTGGTGGCCCTCTTTTGTGCTACTCAGAAACTGAAAGAACATTAAAAACAAGAAAAACATTAAGAACATAGTATATAAAACTTTAAAACAAAAAGCTGTCAAAAGAACTTCCTGAGCTGAGGTCTTTTTAAAGACCCTGTAAGAGCCTTGATGGAGTGAAGGCTCTGAGGGAAATTCCTCAAACTCTGTTACGTGTTGAGGGCCCTCTCTTACCCCTGTAAGTTGTCCCATGCTTTTAACGTGAGTTTCAGAACCCAATCCGAACTTGTAATGATTTTTTTTTTCCCTTTTATGCCTATACCCTGTGAAATTGTGTGCACCCTCCCACCCCCATCACATCAAACATTCACGCAAAAACAGTATTTGTTAGTGTGAGGAGAACATGTGGATTATTGTCACATTTCTATTTTAACAAGTTTTTTTTTTTTTTTATTAAAAAGACTTATTTGTTTCAAATATTATGACTGTTCCATGAAATGTTTTACCACATGCTGAATACGCATCTCCTTTAATGTTTGTTACCTTGTATGAGGGGGGTTGGATGTGCAGATTGATTCAAGAAAAAAAAAGGTCGCTATTCCAACCTGAAAACGGACAGTTTATCCGCGACGCTCTGGCGCTGGGTTTCCTGCTGCTGGCCCGTGGATTTTGAAGGTCTTTGTGTTGTCCATGTTTGCGTTTTGATCTTCTCACTCGGGTCTGCTGCGGGTTTAAATACCGTTACCGGGAGCCCTCTTCTCGCCATGTCAGCTGTTGCTTCTTCCGCCGAATTATAGAGACATGTTTCTTCGCCGTAGAAGACCCTTAACTTCGCAGGAAATGGCGTCTGAAAGCGCAATTTCTTCTCTCTTAACACCTTTTTCGCGTCATTGTATTCCCTGCGCTTTTTAAGGACCTCCGGGGCGTAATCGTGTTCCACGAAGACTTTTCTCTCCTGGTGCATAAATCCTTTTTTCTGCCAAGCCAGTCTGACAACCTCTTGTTTTATCTTGAAATTGGAAAATCTTACCAACACCGAACGTGGGGGCGCTTCCGCCGCTGGCCTAGCGGCTAATGAACGATGTGCCTTTTGTATGTTTAAGTCGGTGGTTTGTGGAATATCCAATTTCTCTCTTAGTAAAGATTCCACGCATTCTGCCATTGAGTTAAAACCGTTTTCGGCTCCTTCTATCAGACCATGAATTCTTATATTGTCTCTTCTCTGTCTTCCTTCTTGGTTGGCTAGCTTAGCCTCTATAGATGCTTGTCTTTTGCGTAGGTCCAGCACAGAATCTTTGAGCACTTTTATTCGTTCCTCTGCTTCCAAGATTCGGTTCTCGGCCTGGTCCACTCTGCTGTTTGTCCTTTTCAATTCTTCTCTGAATTCCCGAAATTCGGCCGTAACCTCTCGGCGAAATCGTCGTAGCTCTTCAAATAGCGATTTCAGGCTAACCTTTTTGTTAGCTACCACCAGTTCCTTGTCTTCTGAACGGAGATCTTCCAGTTCAGATTCTCCGGCCGATACATGTCCTGGCCTGGAGAATTTCAGTTTCTTCTGTTTTCCTTTAGACATGATGATTTTGTCTTTTGATTTTCACTCCTCCAAAAATCCGTTAAGTTTGATTTTCAAGGTGTTATCTTGGATTGGGTCTGAGAGCTTCAGTGTTAAGCTGCAGTCGCCATGGCGTCCAGACCGGAAGTCAAATGTTCCTGCATTTCTGATGCTGAAGTCATTGTTTTTTAAAAAGGAAAAGTGTCCCGTCACAGTGACAACCATACATTCTAAACTAGTACCGGAAGTTGCTATCATAATTCACGCAAGGCATCATGGGGCCTAGGAATAAGGTGGATAGGGTCAGAGAATATGTCCCAAAATCACTCAGGTGTTTCAAATGTCAAAGGATGGGTCACACTGCTCAGCAATGTAAGGGAAAGTTAAGATGTGCTAGATGTGGAAGGGAGCATGAATATGGTAATTGTGAAAAGGATGGCAAAGTAAAGTGTTGCATCTGCGGGGGTAAGCATAGTGCTGCATGTGGAGGATGTGCTGTGCAGAGGGAAGCTGGAAAAGCCCAGGAAATTAGAATAAGTAAGAAAATCTCATATGCTGAAGCTCTAAAGAAAGTCAGAGAGGCAGGAACGGTCAGAAACACAATGGGCCTTCCTCAAAGAAGTTCAGTCCAAAGGGAAGCAGTTCCATCAAGAAATCAGACACAAACACAAGATCATGCTGCTGCAAGGAATAGTTGTGTTCACAAATGCAAAATAGATGATAATACACTGATAGTTCAAAGGACAAACTTTGTAGCTTTTATCTGCCACACCATTAATGTTGCAGCACAGCTTAAGAAGAAAAGTGACAGAATCAAAACCATTGTGAAAGCAGCAGGAAGATTCCTAGATATGAAAGATGTCAAAGCTGACCAAATTAATGTTTTACTGACAGCTGAAACTGGGCAGAATGCAGATGTTGAAACTTAAGATGCTAATTATGGTACTACACATACTACAGTGGAATGCGAGGAGTCATAGCAAACGGACAAGAACTCAAGCAGTATCTTTATGAGCTGGAAGTTGTTCCAGAGGTAGTGTGTGTACAGGAGACATGGCTTCAACCTTGCTAAGATTTCATTATTCGAGGATATAGTTCAATCAGACAGGACAGAATTAACAGTGTAAATGGAGGAGGATGTGTCACTTTCATTAAAGATGGCCTGGCATATAGGGTGATTCCCTCCCCTGTGGATATAGAGTGTAATGTTATTGAAGTATGTAGGCCAAATGGAAAAGGTGTAGAGGATGACTTTCACAAACGAGACTGAGTTTATTTCTCAGGAAAGGTTTATTGTGAGGCTACATCCTCTATCAAGCAAAGTATCTCAGCAAAGAGGCAGAACAATCATTCTTCACAGCTCTTATACTCACCAGAGACACAAAACCCCCAACATCAAATATCACATCCCCAACCCACAGTCCTTCAGTAAACATATAGCCTCCGAGGCTCCTTGGCGTCTCCATTGTCTCTCAACTCTTCAGCCTCGGGGGCTCCTGCTGGGACATTCTCTCTGACTTCCCATCTCTCAAGAAACCACTTCACACCTCCCGAGGTCTCTGCCGGGTCAGGTCCTCTTGGCCGTTTAGACGTGAAGCCTCCAGAGTATGCACCGTCATGCCTACTAAGTATATGTGAGGGAAAATGCATACCATACATGCATACCATATATGCGCCCTAAATGTGCGCCATATAACCCCCCCAAACGTCTAAATAAGGGCAACTTACACCCCAGATGCATAGAATCATGACATATCACACAGAACGAGAAAAAAAAAATTGGCACAACATATCACACATCCAACTGCTTGGGCTTCAACCTCCTGCCATATCTGCTGTGAGCAGGTCTCGCTCTGCCTGTGGCTGTCTCTTGCATCTGTGGATCAGAGTCATTAGCACATCGTTGTGAAAGCTTAGAAGAGTGTCTCCCCGGTGGCCTGCCACTACGGGGGGCCCTGGCTACTTGCACCTGTTCATCAGCTAACACAAAAGCGGGTTTGAGTCTGTTAATGCAGACTAATTCCCTCCTGTCTCCCAAATTGAGCAAAAAATGCTTTTCCTCGGTTTCTAACACTCTGAACGGTCCATCATAAGGTGGTCTTAAACCTAACCTCTGTGCGTCGTGTCTAACAAAGACGAATTTTGCATTCTTTAAGGCTTTAGGCACGAAAACGCGTGGAAAACTGTGATGAACTGGACCGGGGAGGGTGTTTGATCCCGCGTCGCTCTGCAGCAGCTGAGCGGGGGGGCAATCTGGTGCGGGGTTCTCAGGAAGGAATTCTCCCGGTAACTGGAGAGGTTGGACGAAGACTAGCTTGGCCGGAGAGGCTTGCAAATCTTCCTTAAGTGCTGAACACAACCCTAATAAAACCCATGGAAGCTTATCAACCCAATTTGTGTCCGTGAGAGCCACTCTGAGGGCTGCTTTCAATGACCGGTGAAAGCGTTCGCACAAACCGTTGGCCTGGGGGTTATACGCAGTTGTGCGATGAATTTTCACCCCCAGGCTGAGTGCCATGGATGACCAGAGCTCGGAAACAAATTGGGGTCCTCTGTCAGACGTTATGTCTGACGGGACTCCAAAGCGCGCACCCTAAGCCGTTAAAAAAGCGCGCGCAACGTCTGCTGCTGTGGTTGATGCCAGGGGAATCACCTCTGGCCAGCGCGTAGTGCGGTCCACCATAGTTAGAAGGTGTGTGAACCCCAGTGACAGCGGGAGGGGTCCCACCAAGTCGACATGCACGTGGTCGAAGCGTTTGGCTGGGATGTGAAAAGGTTCTAGAGGGGCCCGCGTGTGCTTGTGTACCTGTTACTCCCCTGGGTAGCGGCCCAGGAGGAGGAAACGTGCATGTGGAAGTTAACTCTCCAACCTGTGATAGAGAATCGGCAGAACACGTTTCGTTATTTCACACAAGGAGTTTTATTCTTCCAAGTCATTCACATGACCAACATCAACTGACTAGTATTTACTATCAAAGTCCATAGTTTCTCTCTTATTGTCTGATCACATCACCATTCAACAAAACACAATCATGTCCATTTATCACAATTTCCGATTTGACATTAACTGTATACTTAACATTCTTAACAAATTACTCTAACATGAAATGAATTATTGGTTTTATCTCCTTCCCATGTATATAGCTTTTAACTTGTTCAAATGTTTATATTTTAAACAATAACCCATGAACTTACATTTACATTAATCATTTTAAGCACTGTCATAAATGTACAGCATGTGGTGTTATTCTTAACAATTCACTGACCTGGCCACTGTGTACCTAACACACTTACAATAGTATTCCTGGTATTCGGTAATACACCCGAAATGTGCACACTTGGTGACAAATCAAACCAGTAAATGCCGTACTGTATGAAAACTGTTTCATAACTGTCTTTAAATAAGGTAAGCAAATGGTTCCTAACGTGGGCGGATTTCACTGTTGTGGCACGTCCCATTCACTCGATCATTAACATTAGCAGGTTAGCTTATACAACAACACATCAACTTTAACAGAAATACCCTTACAAACCCGCTTTTCGCCTCACACTTATCACAATATAATCTCGGACATCCTAGGACTCTTACAGTTTATATTGTACTCTTGAATTATTAGTATTTACCAACCTGTGATAGAGAATCGGCAGAACACGTTTCGTTATTTCACACAAGGAGTTTTATTCTTCGTCCTCCGGTGCGTGAGTCTACTCTCTATCACTGTGCGACATGCGCCATCTATTGGTCGGCGTATGGAACTGCACTCAACTCACATGAGTTATAATGGAACCAGGTGGATTACAAATGCATTGTAGAAAAATAAACAATTAAAGAATAACATAAAATTGTAGGGGTGCCTGTTTTTTTTTAAATTTTCTTATCCAAATGTCTTTTTCACCTCTTACATAACTATTAACTATTTCCAACCCTCTACATACCTTTGCTCTTTGACACGCTGCGCAGGCTGCGGCCCATTCTTTGACCTGTTTACGCAGCCCCGGCCAAACAAATTTCTCTCCCACCATTTTGATCGACGCGCGAACGCCCGGATGTGCCAGCGAATGTATTAAGTCAAAAACGCGGCGATGCCACGCAGCTGGGACCACAGGGCACCCGCCCCGTGGAGATATCGCACATTAGAGGGGGCATACCTCTTTGACGCACCCTGTGCTCCAGCCTTAGCCCTGTTGGCCCAGACTGGAGCGCGCGCACGTCCGCGTCATTAACCTGCTCGGCGGCCATGGCTGCATAATCTAACCCAACGCAGACCAGGGCTGCGAGCGCTTCCGCGCCGCAATCCTGGCCCGTGTCTACAGCCGCCGAGTCTGCCCCCTGGGGGCCTGGCAGTGCAACTGCACGTGAGAGACAATCTGCCACTACATTGTGTTTGCCCGCCACGTGTTGAATGTCGGTGGTAAACTCCGAAATCGCGGCCAGCTGTCTCTGTTGTCGGCCCGACCAAGGCTCTGAAATTTTAGCCATTGCAAATGTTAATAGTTTGTGGTCTACAAACGCGGTGAAACGGCGCCCTTCCAACCAGAACTGGAAGTGGCGGATGGCCAAATGCAGGGCTAAAAGCTCCCTATCAAACACGCTGTATTTACGCTCGTTATCGTGCAATGTTTTGCTGAAAAACGCAAGTGGTTGCCAGCTCCCTGCTACCAATTGCTCGACATCCGCCCCCACTGCCACGTCGGAAGCGTCCGTGGTTAGTGCCATGCGAGCTGCTGGCACCGGGTGTGCCAATAACGCAGCGTTCGCGAGGGCCGATTTGACCTGTGAGAAAGTGCGCTCCCGGTCCGGGGACCACTCGACCTTAGTTGCAGGTTTTTGCTTCTTTAGTGCCGCGTACAATGGGTGCATGAGCTGTGCCGCGTTGGGGAGGAAGCGGTTATAAAAACTGACCATCCCCAAAAATTCTTGCAGTGCCTTAACTGTCTGCGGTTGGGGGAAATCCGTTATCGCACGCACTTTATCAGGCAGCGGGACCGCGCCTTCTGGAGACACGCGGTGCCCCAAAAAATCGATTTGCGCTACCCCGAATTGGCATTTCGCTGGGTTAATTATCAGCCCGTGTTCTGTCAGCCTCTGAAAAGCGGCTGTGAGGTGGCGTTCGTGTTCGACTTCGGATGCACTGGCTACCAAAATATCATCCAAATAGGTGAACACGAAAGGGAGGCCGCGCAATACTGCATCCATCATGCGTTGGAACGTCTGCGCAGCGCCTTTGAGGCCGAAAGGCATGCGCGAAAACTCGAAAAGCCCGAAAGGGGTTATAACTGCCGTTTTGGGTATGTCTTGCGTGCGGACTGGGACTTGGTGATAACTGCGCACCAAATCTATTTTGGAAAAGATGCGCGCCCCCGCCAAATGTGCCGAAAAATCCTGGATGTGCGGAATCGGGTAGCGGTCGTGTGCTGAAGCATTATTTAATCTGCGGAAATCACCGCAAGGGCGCCACGAGCCGTCAGCCTTGGGGACCATGTGCTGGGGTGACGACCAAGAGCTGTTCGAGCGTCTAACAATGCCCAGTTTTTCCAAGTTGGCGAATTCCTCGCGCGCGATGGCCAGTTTAGCTGAGTCCAAGCGCCGAGCTTTTGCAAAAACAGGGGGGCCAGAGGTAGTTATGAAATGCTCGACCCCGTGTTTGGCAACTGACGCTGAAAATGTTGGGACCGTGAGTGCTGGAAACTGATTGAGTAGTGCATGAAACTTACCACCCGCAGCTGTGACATTGGGATGTGCAGAAGGCAGGGCCACCCTAGCTGTGCAGGAGATAGAGTAGAAAGACAGTGTATTTACAATACGTCTATTAGTAAGATCAACTAATAAACTGTTTGAGCACAAAAAGTCAGCACCTAGCATGTTGTTGCTAACTGCGGCTACGACGAAGGTCCACTCGAAGGTGCGGCCGTGGAGGGATAGGAGGAGCGTCTTCTCCCCATAGGTTTTGATCGTGGAGCCATTCGCCGCTAACACCAGGGGTCCGCTGGCAGGTGTCAGCATGTCTGCGTAGGCAGGCTTGACAAAACTTAGCTGGGAGCCTGTGTCCACCAGGAATTCTTTCCCTGAATTTGCGTCTGTCATGAAAAGCAGCTTGTTCTTCGCGCCGAGAGTCGCAGCTGCTACCGGCTCTCGGTCTTGGTGTTTCCCTGGCGCTGGTATCAGCACGGTGGGGCGCATCTGCGCGCTCTCTCGGCGAAGCGTCGATGGTAGAAACAGAGGGTGTTGTCAGCTCTGCTTCTCCTGGCCTCTGCCGCTGCTGACGTCAGTGGATCCGGTGCTGCAGCCTCTGGTCTCCCCTCGTCTCGTGGGGGTACGTTCAGCTCTGCTGCTGCCGTCGTGGCTGCATGTCGTCTATGGGCGTCGACGAGCCGCTGCGCCTCCTGGCCCAGCTCGTGGTAGTCACGGTTGTTGAGTAGCTGTGAGCTGGCCAGGGTGACTCTCACTGCTGGCGGTAGCGTTCTGAGAAAGAGGTGGGCGAAGATAAAGCTGTCGTCATCTTCGCCTCTCAGGCTCATCATCTTCGCCATCAGATCTGCCGGCCTGTCTGCTTCCCCTTCTGTCAGCGCCAGGAGCTTCTCTGCTCGCTCTCCCAGCGAGGGAGTGAAGGCTCGAATGAGGGCGGCTTTCAGTGCGCCATACTTGTCGTCTTGGGGCGGGTGGTTGGTCAGGCTCTCCACCCGCTGCACTGTGAGGCTGTCCAGCTTCGCAATGACATGGTAGAACCTCGTTGCGTCCACTGAGATTCCCCGAAGGTGGAACTGCGCCTCCACAGTGGTAAACCAGGAGCGCGGGCTATGTTGCCAGAAATCGGGCAGCTGTAGTGTGGTAGCTGCGTTAACCCGGTTGGCCTCTGAAGAGTCCAGCGCAGAAAGATCGTCGCCAACGGCCATGGTTTGTCGTAGGTCACCAGTGTAGAGGATGACTTTCACAAACAAGACTGAGTTTATTTCTCAGGAAAGGTTTATTGTGAGGCTACATCCTCTATCAAGCAAAGTATCTCAGCAAAGAGGCAGAACAATCATTCTTCACAGCTCTTATACTCTCCAGAGACACAAAACCCCCAACATCAAATATCACATCCCCAACCCACAGTCCTTCAGTAAACATATAGCCTCCGAGGCTCCTTGGTGTCTCCATTGTCTCTCAACTCTTCAGCCTCGGGGGCTCCTGCTGGGACATTCTCTCTGATTTCCCGTCTCTCAAGAAACCACTTCACACCTCCCAAGGTCTCTGCCGGGTCAGGTCCTCTTGGCCGTTTAGACGTGAAGCCTCCAGAGTATGCACCGTCATGCCTACTAAGTATATGTGAGGGAAAATGTATACCATACATGCATACTATACGTATATGCGCCCTAAATGTGCGCCATAAAGGAAATATTAAGCTGATGAATTTTTACAACCCATGTAGGAAGTTAACAGCAGATATATTCAGTGTTATGGCAAGGGAAGGCCATATGAAAGTGGTATGGTGTGGAGACTTTAATGCCCATAATAGCTTGTGGAGAAGCACACATACAGATAACAATGGAAATGTTGTGGAAGAGATGCTATATGAAAGATCATTAATTTGTCTCAACAGTGGTGAGGGTACCAGGGTGGATGTGCATAGGAGCACATCATCATGTATTGACCTGACTCTGGTATCTGATTCTTTAGTGAGCACCTGTGAATGGACGGTTATGAACAGGACAACTATGGGAAGTGATCACTTCCCAATACTTACAGTCATTAAAACTGAAGTATGTATACAAGAGGGAAGATGTTTTACAAGATGGTGTTTTGACAAGGCAGATTGGGGAAAATTAAGCAATACTGTGCACAGTCATGTCATTTGGTAACATTAGAAGGTGGCATAGAAGAATGTTCAAGTCAGGTAACTAATCATATTTTGAATGCTGCAATGGCAAGCATGCCTAAGAAAACTACACAGGGTAGGAAGAAGGTTATACCTTGGTGGAATGAGGAATGTAGTATTGCAGTAAAAGAGCAAAACAAGGCATTCAGAGAGCTGAGGAAAAATATGAATAGTGAAAATTTAATAGATTGTAAAAAGAAAAGGGCAGTAGCTCGAAGGATTATTAAAAACAGGAAAGGTCAACATGGAGAGAATTTTGTTCCACCCTTGGTAGGAAAACGGAATTAGGTGATGTCTGGGGTATGTTTAAAAAATGTGTGGGAAAAGGGTATCAGTTAAAATTCCAGCTCTAGTGGATGGGGACAAGATGGCTGTATCAGACAAAGAAAAGGCAGAAGTCCTAGGTAGAGCATTTGCAGCAGTGCATAGAGGAGAACATCTTGGTGAGAGTCATAGACAGCAAAGAGAGCGTAAACTTAGAGAAAGTGGAAACTTAAAAAAGGAAATGAAGGAGGATATGACTGCATTAGACCTTGAGCTCACAATATCAGAACTTAAGAGAGCTTTGCAAGATAGTGGATACACAGCCCCAGGATATGATCAGTTAAGCTATGCTATGTTCCGGCAATTACCTATGCAGTCAATGAAACTGGTGCTGAAATTGTTTAACAGAGTATGGAAGGAGGGGGTTATCCCAAGTGGGTGGAAAAAGGCTGTAATTTTACCATTTAATAAGTCAGGGAAAGATCCAACTCATCCAGGCAACTACAGGCCAATAGCATTAAAGCATTAATGTCACACTTAGGGAAATGGATGGAGAAGATGTTAGTTTGCAGACTGTCATATGTACTAGAGCAAAGACGATTAATCAACAACTATCAGAATGGTTTTAGAAGAGGAAGATCCACAGTGGATGCTCTAGTTAGGGTAAGTAGTGATATTGAAAAGACTCTCAAAAGGAAGTAATGGCTATAGTTTATCTGGATATTGAAAAGTCTTATGACTCACTGTGGCGGGATGGACTTCTTATCAAATTGAATAAAATAGGCATTGGCGGTAGGATGTATAATTGGATAATGGATTTTTTAATAAACAGGAAAATTAGGATTAAAGTACGATCAGAAGTTTCTAATGACTTTGAAATAGAAAATGGTGTTCCTCAGTGGAGCGTGATAAGCCCAGTTTTATTCAGCATAATGATTAATGACATGTTTGGGGATTAAGAGGGATACATCAAAACAACACTATGTGCAGATGACGGACCTGTATGGATGAGGGGAAGAAATGAGAAATTTGTGTTCAAAAACATCAGGAAAGCAATGGAGAAAGTGGAAAAGTGATCGTATGAGTGGGGATTTAAATTTTCCAACAGTAAAATCTGCTATATGATTTTCATTAAAAAAATGCAGAACTGGTACAGAAACATTAACATTATACAATCAACCAATAGAAAAAGTGAATGAGTTCAAATATCTGGGACTGTGGTTTGATAGTGCATACACATGGAGAGTTCATGTTAAAAATCTGGAGACAAAGTACAAAAAAGTCATTAATCTCATAAAAGCTGTAGCTGGACATGAAAGGTGTGCAGATAAACAGGCATTAATTGACATTTACAGAGCACTAATGAGATCAACAATAGATTATGGATGCATAATTTATGGAGCAGCAGCAAAGATGACTCTGGAAAAAATAGACTACAGTATAGAGCACTTCGCCTGTGCATTGGAGCTATCAAAACAACACCAAACAATGCAGTTTGAATAGAAGCAGGAGAAATGCCAGTGGATTTGAGAAGAGATAAACTCGCATTATCATACTGGGTCAAGCTGAATGGAAGTGAGGAAGCAAATATTTCAAAAACAACATTACAAGACTGCTGGGAATGTACTAACTTCCAGGGACATGGGTTTGGGTGGACAATTGAAAGAAAAGCCAGAATGTATGGAAAAGACATTATTGATATAGCTAACACCAGTCCAGTGAGTAATGTTCCCCCTTGGCTGTTCCCTGGAAAAGAAGTAGACATCAGTCTGCTAATGAGGAAAAAGGATTGGCATATGAGTGAAGTTGGCGTTAAAACAAGCATTTACCTCAGGAATAATTATTATAACTACTTACAACTCTATACTGGTGGTTCAAAAAGCAAAGAGGGCTCTGTTGGAATTGGAGCATATATTCCAGAGTTTAAAGTGGCCATCTCAAAAAGACTCTCCAACAATACATCCGTGTAAACAGCAGAAATGATGGCAATAATTATTGGTTTGCAGTGGGTCAAGGAGGTCAGACCGGGTGGTGGTGTGCACAGATTCACTTGCAGCTTTAAAAACCATACAGACACTAAAATTTACAAGGGAAGACTTGGTGATTGAGCTATACCACAGTTTATTTAGGATACACAGAGGTGGTGGAGATGTTCAGTTTTGTTGGGTTCCTGCGCATGAAGAGCTGAAAGGGAATGACTGTGCAGACAAATTAGCAAAAAGTGCACTTGGGAAAGAAATAACTATACCATTGCCACTTGGAAAAGGAGAAGGGAAAACAGTAATCAAGAAAAAAGGAAATGAGATATGGCAAAAAAGGTGGGATGAAGATCACAAAGGTAGATTGTATTGTGGAGTGTGTAAATGAAGAGGCAGCTTCATGTCAGACGATTTATTACACACTCACATCTCACAAGCACAGAACAGACTGACTGGTTACAGCAAGCACTCCTCTCTATATAACAAGTCACCTTCACAAGCTTCAAGGCACTTCCTCATACACAGCATGATATTTACACTACACTTCATTCAACCCCCTCTCACCCTCTTGGGCATTGTTCTCCCATGTGTATTCATTGTCTCTGTCTGAGGTGCGAAATAACCTGACTTCCATACCGCCCGCCCCCCCAGCATCTTAGATAGAACAATAGAATATCAGTCCACATGCTGTTTCGGCTTCAGTCTCCTCCCATACCTGCTGTAACTGGGGTTTACTGCCTCCGTGGCACTGCTGTGCCGGTGGGGGGCTGCTGGGAGTGTGTCCGACTGCGGGTGAGCCGTGGTGGTGGTGGGGGGTTTGCTCTGTCCGTGTGGCTGCTCTGATGAATCATTCCCCTGGGGAGTTCTCCGTGGGGGTCTTCCACGCCGAGGGGCCCTCGCCAACAGCACTTGCTCATCTGCCACTACAAAGGCGGGTTTGAGTCTGCCTATGCCAATTTTCTCCCTTCTACCCCCCAAGTCTAGCACAAAATGCTTATCCCCTGTTTCCAACACTCTGAACGGTCCATCATAGGGTGGGCGCAATGGAGGGCGGTGAGCGTTGTGTCTGACGAACACGAACTCCGCGTTCTTCAAAGTTTTAGGCACGAAGGCACGCGGAAAACTGTGGTGGGCAGGGCCCGGCAGCATGCCTGTGTTTGCGCTACGCTGCAAAGGCTGAGACGGGGAGCTGCCCGGCAAGGGATTATCCGGTAGAAATTCCCCGGGCAGCCATAGGGGCTGCGCAAAAACGAGCTCTGCCGGGGAAGCTTCCAAATCCTCTTTTGGCGTGGAGCGCAACCCCGATAAAACCCACAGCAGCCTGTCTACCCAATTTGCATCCGTCAGTGAAGCCCTGAGTGCTGCTTTCAGTGATCTATGAAAATGTTCGCATAACCCATTGGCCTGTGGGTTGTACGCGGTTGTGCGATGAATTGCAACACCCAGGCTGCAGGCCATCGCGGACCAGAGGTCGGAAACAAATTGCGGGCCCCTGTCGGATGTAATGTCCGACAGGACTCCAAAACACACCACCCATGCTGTTAAAAAAGCGCGTGCTACATCCGTGGACGTGGTTGCCGCCTGCGGGACTGCTTCTGGCCAGCGCGTGGTGTGGTCCAGAGTGTGAACCGGCTCAAACACGCAGCGGCGCCACGCGACTGGGACCACCGGACGCGGGTTTCTGTCTCTTGAGCGCGGCGTACAATGGTTGCATGAGCCACGCCACGTGGGGAAGGAAATGGTTATAAAAATTCACCATCCCCAAAAATTCCTGCAGCGCCCTGACCATCTGAGGCTGGGGAAATCTGCCACGGCATGCACTGGAACCTAGTGGTAACCGCGGACCAGGTCTATTTTACAAAAAATGCATGCTCCGGCGAGGTGAACGGAAAAATCCTGTATGTGGGGAATCGGGTAGCGGTCGTGTGCTGTGGCGTTGTTCAACCTGCGGAAGTCACCGCACGGTCGTCACGATCCCTCAGCCTTAGGGACCATGTGTAGCGGGGATGCCCATGGGCTGTTTGATCGCCTGATGATGCCCAACCTTTCCAGGTTGGCGAACTCCTCGCGCGCTATGGCCAGTTTAGCTGTGTCCAAGCGCCGAGGTCTTGCAAAAACGGGCGGCCCGGTGGTGGTGATAAAGTGCTCCACCCCGTGTTTAGTGATTGCCGCCGAAAATGTCGGGACCGTGAGTGCTGGAAATTGAGTGAGCAGTGCGTGGAACTTACCGCCTGGAGCTGTGACGCTGGCTTGTGCTGTTGGCCGGGTCCCTCGAGCTATACAGGGGAAAGATTCAAAGGACAGTGCATTAACCAGGTGCCTGTTAGCAACATCCACAAGTAAACCATGTGCACACAGAAAATCAGCGCCCAGGAGCGGGCAACACAGTGCTGCTATGATAAAAGTCCACTCATACGAGCAGCCATGTAGAGATAAGGCCAGTGTTCTCTCACCGAGCGTCTTAATCTCCAAGCCGTTTACTGCCACCATTCCGGGGCCGCTAGGTCCTGCCAGCTGGTCAGTGTAGGACGGCAGGATGACGCTCTTCCGGGCTCCGGTGTCGACGAGGAAGCGTCTCCCCGAGCGTGAGTCCGTCACGTAGAGCAGCTTGTTCTCTTCATCGGCGGTCGCAGCTGCTACCGACTGCTGGCCTTGGCATTTCCCGAGCGCTTGAAGTGGCGCGGTGGCGTGCATCTGCGCGTGTTCTCTCCGAAGCAGCGGTGGTAGAAGCAGAGCGTGTCTCTCTGGTGCTCCTTGGCCCCTGTTGCCGCTACCGTCGGTGGCTCCTCGCCTCCCCTGGTTGTCTCGCTGGGCTCCGCTGCCGCCGCGTTGACTGTTATTGCCCTGGTGGTGAGGATGATCCAGTCTGCCTCCTGGGCTAGCGCACGGTAGTCTCGCTCGGCCAGCAACGGTGAATTGGCTAGAACCGCTCTTGCTTCTGTTGGAAGGTTCCGGAGGAAAAGATGGGCAAACAGAAAGTGCCCGTCGTCCGTGCCTATAAACGCCAGCATCTTCTCCATCAGGCCTACGGCCGACCCATCTCCTAACTCGGTCCACGCCAGGAGCCTCTCCACTCTCTCACACTCCGAGAGCGTGTAGTGCCGGGTGAGCGCAGCCTTGAGCACCTCATATTTGTTGCTGGCTGGTGGCTGATCGAGCAGGCTCACTACCTGCTGGGCTTTGCAGGAGTCCAGCGCTGCCACCACATGGCAGAACTTGGCGTCGTCTGCCGTTACTCCCCGGAGGGTGAACTGGGCCTCGTGTGGTGGAACCAAGAGCGCGGGTTGTGCTGCCAGAAATCCGGTAGCTTGACTGAAACTGCACACGCGTTGCTGGGGGTTCCAGTCCTGGCTGTCTGTGGAATGGCTGCTGCGTCTCTGGGGCTTCCCAGAGAAGGAAAAAAAAAAAAAAAAAAAAAAAAAAAAAAAGGATAAATAATTAAAAGAAGACAAAATGAACCTGTTTGACGTATCTGGGGCTTCCCGACCGGGCCGGCTCCGGGGTTCTTGCCTTGTGTTCCATAATACGTCTTGGGTCACCAGTGTGGAGTGTGTAAATGAAGAGGCAGCTTCATGTCAGACGATTTATTACACACTCACATCTCACAAGCACAGAGCAGACTGACTGGTTACAGCAAGCACTCCTCTCTATATAACAAGTCACCTTCACAAGCTTCAAGGCACTTCCTCATACACAGCATGATATTTACACTACACTTCTTTCAACCCCCTCTCACCCTCTTGGGCATTGTTCTCCCATGTGTATTCATTGTCTCTGTCTGAGGTGCGAAATAACCTGACTTCCATAGTATTACAAAATACAAAAATCTATTGCAATAAAGAATTATAAAAGAACAAACAGGAGGGAAGACATCATTATGGCAAGACTCAGACTGGATCACAAAGGTTTAAACAGCACTTTATTCACCATGGGGAAAAGTGAAAGTGACAAATGTAGAGAATGTGGAGTAAAAGAAAATGCAGAACACATCTTATTGCACTGTCACAAGTATGGACATGAAAGAGAGAGAATGGAAAATGAAGTTCCTGAAGTTCTTAACCAACAGGACGCAGAGAGTAAGGGTCAATGGTACATTGTCGGACCTAAAGTGCTCTTCTACTGGCTCTCCTCAGGGGTGTGTGTTGTCACCACTACTCTTCATCCTGAACACAAACACGTGTCGGAGCAGACATGACAAAAGACACATTATAAAGTATGCTGATGACTCAGTTATTGTCAGTCTCCTCCAGGATGGTGAGAGTGGCCACAGCCCAGTAGTTGATGATTTTGTTCACTGGTGTGAGGATTCCTACCTACAGCTGAATACGACAAAAACTAAAGACATGATTATTGACTTTAGGAGGAAAAATCCCAGGCACAAAGTCACCGTACTAAAAGGCCAGACCACCGAATGTGTACAATCCTACAAATATCTTGGGACAATTATTGATAGTAATTTAAAGTTTGAAGAGAACTGTGAAAGGGTGTGCAAAAAGGGTCAGCAACATTTGCATTGCTTGAGAAAATTTGCACGCTTCCAAGTTGACCGAACCATAATGACAATGTTTTATCGGGCTTTTATTGAACCTGTTTCATCCTTTTCTTTAGTGTCATGGTTTGGTCAGATAAAACTGAAACAGAGGAAATCCTTGGATCAGGTAGTTAGATGGTCCAGTCATTTGCTTGGTGAGCCACAGCTGAGCATGACATCCCTGTACACCAGACAAGTACAGAGGATGGCTACCTCCATTTTAAATGATGACTCCCACCCTTTGCACTGCAACTTTCAGCTTCTTTACTCAAGACGGAGGTTTCCTGTCCCAAAAAGTAGAACCCAGCGCTACAAAAACAGCTTTGTCTCTGCTGCTGTCAAAGAGTTGAACAAGCTGTAAAAATATCCATCCATCCATCCATCCATCCATCCATCCATCCATCCATCTTCTACCGCTTTTCCGGAGGTCCGGGTCGCGGAGGCAGCAGTTCAAGCAGAGAAGCCCAGACTTCCCTCTCCCCAGCCACCTGCTCCAGCTCTTCAGAGGGGATACCAAGGCGTTCCCAGACCAGCTGGGAGACATAGTCTCTCCACCGAGTCCTGGGTCTGCCCCGGAGTCTCCTCCGAGTGGGACGTGCCTGAAACACCTCAAGTGGGAGGCGTCCAGGAGGCATCCTAATCAGATGCCCATACCACCTCAATTGACTCCTTTCAATGTGGAGGAGCAGCAGTTCTACTCTGAGCCTCTCCCGGATGACTGAGCTCCTCACCCTATCTCTGAGGGTGAGTCCAGCAATCCTACGGAGAAAGCTCATTTCAGCCGCTTGTATCCGCGATCTTGTTCTTTCGGTCATTACCCAAAGCTCGTGACCATAGGTGAGAGTAGGAACGTAGACTGACTGGTAAATCGACAGCTTTGCCTTAGAACTAAGCTCCCTCTTCACCACAACAGACCAGTACAACGTCCGCATCACTGCAGATGCTGCTCCAATCCGTCTGTCGATCTCTTGCTCCATTTTCCCCTCACTCGTGAACAAGACCCCAAGATACTTAAACTCCTCCACTTGGGGCAGGAGCCTGTCCCCAACCCGGAGAGGGCAATCCACCTTTTTCCTGCTGAGGACCATGGACTCGGACTTGGAGGTGCTGAGTCTCATCCCAGCCGCTTCACACTCAGCGGCAAACCGTCCCAGCAAGAGCTGTAGGTCATTGCTGGATGAAGCCAACAGGACAACATCATCTGCAAACAACAGAGATGAGATCCTGTGGTCACCAAGCATGACACCCTCCATTCCCTGGCTGCGCCTAGAAATCCTGTCCATAAAAATTATGAACAGGATCGGTGACAAAGGGCAGCCCTGGCGGAGTCCAACTCTCACTGGGAATGACTCCGACCGAGTGTTGGCAATACGAACCAAACTCTCACAACGGTCGTACAGAGACCGAATAGCTCGTAATAACAAGCCCGATACCCCATACTCCCGAAGCACCCCCCACAAAAATCCACGAGGGACGCGATCAAATGCCTTCTCCAAATCCACAAAACACATGTAAACTGGTTGGGCAAACTTCCACGAACCCTCAAGAATTCTCGAGAGGGTAAAGAGCTGGTCCGATGTGCCACGGCCAGGACGAAAACCACATTGCTCCTCCTGAATCTGAGGTTTGACCAACGGCCGGACTCTCCTCTCCAGTACCTTGGCATAGACCTTCCCAGGGTGGCTGAGGAGTGTGATCCCTCTATAGTTGGAGCACACCCTCCGGTCCCCTTTTTTGAAGAGAGGAACCACCACCCCGGTTTGCCATGCCAAAGGCACTGCCCCCGACCTCCACGCAATGTTGCAGAGGCGTGTCAACCATGACAACCCAACAACATCCAGGGCCTTGAGGTACTCAGGGCGAATCTCGTCCACCCCCGGGGCCCGGCCACCAAGGAGATTTTTAACCACCTTGGCGACCTCAGCCCCTGTGATAGGCGAGTCATCCCCCTCGTCCCCAAACCCTGCTTCCTCTGTGGAAGGCGTATCAGTGGGATTGAGGAGATCCTCGAAGTATTCCTTCCACCGCCCGACGATATCCCCAGTCGAAGTCAACAGTGTCCCATCCACACCATACACAGTGTGGACGGGGAGCTGCTTTCCCCTCCTGAGCCGCCGGACAGTTTGCCAGAATCTCTTTGAGGCCAACCGAAAGTCTTGTTCCATGGCCTCACCGAACTCCTCCCATACCCGGGTTTTTGCTTCAGCAACCACCCGAGCTGCACTCCGCTTGGCCTGCCGGTACACCTCAGCTGCTTCGGGAGTCCCACAAGCCAACCAAGCTTGATAGGACTCCTTCTTCAGCTTAATGGTCCCCCTCACCACTGGTGTCCACCACTTGGTTCGGGGGTTGCCACCACGAGATGCACCGACCACCTTGCGGCCGCAGCTCTGGGCCGCCGCTTCAACAACAGAGGTGGAGAACATGGCCCATTCAGACTCCATGTCTCCAGACTCCCTCGGAATGTGGTTGAAGTTCTTCTGGAGGTGGGAGTTGAAGACCTCCCGGACAGGGGCCTCAGCCAGACGCTCCCAGCACACCCTCACTATACGTTTGGGTCTACGAGGTCTGAATGGCTTCCTCCCCTGCCATCGGATCCAACTCACCACCAGGTGGTGATCAATTGACAGCTCTGCACCTCTCTTTACTCGGGTGTCCAAGACATATGGTCGCAGGTCTGATGATACGATAACAAAATCGATCATCGACCTGCGACCTAGGGTGTCCTGGTGCCAGGTGCACATATGGACACCCTTACGCTTGAACATGGTGTTCATTATGGACAGACTGTGGTTAGCACAGAAGTCCAATAACTGAACACCACTCGGGTTCAGATCGGGCAGGCCGTTCTCCCAGTCACCCCCCTCCAGATTTCACTGTCATTGCCCACGTGAGCATTGAAGTCCCCCAGTAGGACAATGGAGTCTCCAAGAGGAGCACCCTCCAGCACCCCAGTCACAGACTCTCTGGTGGGGAAGGAGCCTGAGCTGGTGTACGAGGTAAAAATATATTGCACATAATTTAGGTACCTATTTATTAACTCCATTTTATAGTTACTTATTTTTGTAGGATGTCACTTGGGTTCTAAATATTTTATTGGGTTTTAGACCTCTGAGTTTTTAACCTCTTTGACTAGTTTTTAACTTTTAATATGACCTTTCTCTCTTACCTCTGGTTTTTCTCCCATCTCTTTGTCTTTTTATACCCTGATTGATGGAGCCTTGAGTATTTTTATCATGTTTATAGTCAGCTTCATGTGTGCCTGTGTTTGTGTCTATGTTGAATGTAATTTGTGGCTTGTATATTTGGATGTCACCAGACTGCAAAACAAATCTACCTACGGGTACAAATAAAGTAACCTGAACCTGAACCTGAACCTGAAGTTCGAGAGGCAGGTAAGGAATGGGATTTAACTGGGATTCTGGGAACAGAAGGAGATGGAGAGGCGATGAGGATTACGAGAAAGGCTCTTTTTTAAATAACAGGATTAAGTCATAGAATTTAGGGGTCGGGCTCAGATGACATAATGTTACACTCTCTTGTACAGTAGGTGGCGGTATGCACCTTTCAGTTGTTTGCTATCCGCCAGTAACCGAGAGAAGAAGAAGAAGAAGAAGAAGCAGACGAAGAAGAAGGCGGAAGTAAACAGGATAGCAGCATGGCGGTGTCAGAGCTTTTGGGTAAAGCAGAGTTATTAAAACAGGGAGCAGAAGCTCGAGTTTATCGGACACAATTTCTAGGAAAGCCAACAATAGTCAAAGAAAGGTTCCCGAAACGGTACAGACACCCGGTCCTGGACGAGAAGCTGACCCAGCGGAGGACGGTTCAGGAGGTCCGATCCATACTGCGCTGCAGGAGAGCCGGTATTCACACACTTTATTAAGCATATAAACATTTTGAAGGTACGTTTGAATACAGTAATATTTCTTAAATTTGTTAATGCAAAATTGAGGCGGTGATATTCATTATAATTACTCCATAAATCTGCACTTCAAAGATCTTAAAATACCATAGATATTATAAACATGACAGTTATGGTTTCTGTTGGTGAACTCCTTGATTCATTTTAGTCATTTGTTTTTAATTTAACACGAATAAGCAAAATAAAGAACAAGTCTGCCACTTTTTCCTCATAATTTGCCCATTTTTTTCCTGTAATTTTTGCCAAATTTTTGTCTCGTGAAATTATTACTTTTTTCTTACAGTTGTAACTTTTTTCCTTATAAAATTGTGACATTTTCCTAATTAATTTGCCACCTTTTATCCCACTGTTTTCTATATAATTTACTGTTTTTTTTTGCTAATTTGTCAGTTTTTCTTGTAAATGTCATTTTATTTCTCGTAAACTTCCCACTTTATTTTCGCCATAAATTTACCACCCCTATCTTGTAAATTTTTCACTTTTTTTTTCATAGATTTACATTTTTCTTGTAAATTTGTCCATTAGTTCTCTTAAATATGCATAACTTTTCTCACGTGACTTCACTCATATTTAGCAATTTTTTCTTTGAATTTATTGTTTTTATGTGAAGTTGAAACTCTCCTTTTGACAAATATGTGGATTTTAACTCATAATTTTTTACAAATTAATATTTTCCAAAACTCACCAATTTGTACTTACAAATATATCATATCAGTGGCATAAAATGGTCTTTTTGACCTCAGCAATAATATTGTGATCATTTCTGGAACAGTTTGTTGCCCGACATCATTTGTTACCATTACAGGCCTCGGTCAGACACGCCGCTGAACTGGTGAAGCACATACAGACAAATTTGTTGGTATCCTTCCACAAAATTCAAAGGGAAAAAATGGCTATCTCTGAAATAACTTGAAACTGACAAAAGTTTATTAGCATCACTTGTTGAATCATTTAACACAAATAAGGCTTTGCTTTTGTTTATTAATTCTGTTGAATATTTTATAGAATTAAAATGAGATGGACAAAAGAGATGGTACCCTTAAATTTAATATTTTGTGGCATAATCTTTGCAGCAACCACTGCCAGCAAGGTATCTCTGTACTTCACAATGAGATGCCATCAGCCGCTCAGCTTATTTGAAGGGGGGAAAAAAGCATGCTACTGTGTAGTTTTGTGGGCGCCACACTTCATATGGACCAGAGAAAGCAAAGGGGAGAGCTGTCTGAAGAGCTCAGAAAGATGATTATTGATAACCATTTTACAGGTAAAGGCTATAAGACCATCTCCAAACAGCTTTATGTTCCTGTGACCACAGTTGCGAATATTTACCTCCGCCAAGGGAGGAGGTAATGTTTTTGGAAGCGTTGGTTGATTTGTCTTTCTGTCTGTTAGAAGCATAACTCAAAAAGTTTTGAACAGATTTTGATGAAATTTTCAGTAAATGTATGTAATGGCACAGGGGACAGATAATTAGATTTTGGTGGTGATCCGGATCACGATGTGCATGTAGGAAATTTTTTTGCAGGAAAATAATAATAATATTGAACTTCCCCTTTAAGACGAGTCCACGTAGGGCTGTGCGATATAACGATATATATCGGTGACATGATAAAAAAAAAAAAAAAAGTCTACCGTTTCATATAAAACTGTATCGTTTATATCGGGATTTAAGAGACACATTGTGGTGACCCACCACAATCTACAGGGACATTCATCCTCACACTCAAAAGGTCCGGAAGAAGCAGAGGACCATTCACATACAGACAGAGAACCCCTGGGGGGACAACCAGAACAATGGACTATTGTTTATACATCCCGGATTGAGGAGGAGATGTCCGGGCGCCAGTTGGTCATGCTAATCATATGTATTGACTGATATGTATATCAATATGCTAATGTGCCAGGCATTCTCTCTGTTTGTATAACATGTATAAAAGAGCTTGGTATACATGCCTCAAGAGTGCACACAGCGCAACACGACACAGCACAGCACAGTAGACCACTGTAGCGCACAGCGCTACAAGTGCGTCTCATTTTGATGGAGGAAATAAAACTCTGCAACCTTCCAGCTCGTCATACCTTGCTTGATCATTTCCTCCACAACATACCCATTTCTACTTGTCACCGCCCTGCCTCTCCCCGGCAGTGCGCCAGGTGCGCCACAGCAGCAAAGTGCAAGCTAATGTTTTGTCACTACTTCTGTGGAGCCGCTATTTCTGTGCCAGCCAGAGATGTTGGACTTTTTCCCGCTGTGCTGTCAGAGAGGATAGTCCTCTATTCTCGTTTTAATTGGAGGTAAGTAATATTAACACTATCTCTCTGTAATTATAAGATGGCAAATGCTAAATGACGATGCTAACTTGTCACCAATAGGAAACATTATAGTGTATCAGACCATTGTTCTGCTTTAAATCACTGCAGTTTCTAAATTTTGTCTGAAAAAATACTACTAAAGCTGCAAAAGTGCGTGACAGCGGCTGCATACGCACAAAATAAATAATAAATAAATTAAAATGTGTCGGAGGAACAAACTAGCTCTTAGTGTAACTTGATTTCTAGTCATTTTTAATTAGTCAAGTAGCGATAAAGAATAAAGTTGAAGTCATTTCAAATGCACATTAAAAACAATTTTATAACAACACTGCAAAATTAAGAGGGAAAAAAAGTGCATGAAATTAAGAGATGAATTTATACAATTGATTTTTTTTCAGTATGTAATTTAAAATGTAGAAAAGAGATGGCCCTTTTTATTGGTTATCTTATATAAACTATAGAATTTACAGAAAATGTATCTCGTGATATGTATTGTTATTGTCAAATAAGATTACTTATATCATGATATGAAATTTTGGTCATATCACACAGCCCTATTTGGGGTAATCTGATCCAACTGTGTCTTTGTTATTTCTGGGGGAATGTCCTTTGAACTCATGAGATAAAACTGGAGCTTTTTTGGTTAGTGTTGTCACCTTTATGTTTACAGATGGAAAAAATGAAGCTTTAAAAGAAAAGAACACCATACCTGCTGTGAACCATGGAAGGACCTTGGTCTTGTTTTGGCACTGCTTGGCCGCTCCTTCTGTCCCTCATGGATCACCTCCAAAATGTAATTGGTTTGTGTGTAGGCCATGAGCCAGTTCTGGTGAAAATTATTATCCACTAGTTTTGGAGGATTCTTGCTAACACACTGTGAGAAGATAAGAGCATTGGTGGACGAATGTGTTCTTGGATCATCACCAAAATGTAATGGGTTCCTCTGTAGCTCAAGGACCACCTCTGGTAAAAAAAAAAAATTCATCTAAATCCATCCAGTAGTCTTTGTGTAATCCTGCTGCATAAATACAAACAAGGTCCTTGGTGGAGGTATACACTCTCAGATTATCACCAAAAGTAGGTTCATCCTTGGCACAAGGGCTACCTCTGGTGAAAAACTGACCAAAATCCATCCAGTAGTTTTTGCGTAATCCTGCTAACAGAGAGACGGACAGACAAACCACCCCAATTACATTACCTCCTCGGCGGAGGTAAAAATCTACTTGCTGTACAAAAACCTTGCCTCACCATCTGTCACTAGGCACAATCCTAGTGTTGTTTACCACCTTAACTGCATTGGGGACAAATGATTTCTTGTAGATGTTCTTATTTGCTGTTGGTAATCTACAACGCCTCCCTGAGAGCAAGAGTTCAAATTCGCTATATAGTGGATGAGAGGAGTCACTTCTAATCCTCATTGCTTTATTTCTTGTATTTTCCTTATACATACTAAAATAACTGAAAATGCATCTTTGGGACTACAGCCTTTTCTTTATTCATCAGATAAAGGAGACATTTTAATGGTAAACACAAAAATCCAGCACGTCAGCCTATACAGCCTATGCCAAGAGCCAGCCCTGGGCATAGGGATTCTTGAATTTGTGCAAGGCAAAATGAAGTCTCAAGACTCAACTTGAGACGGCTTGATCAGTTTGTGCAGGAAGAGTGGGCCAAACTACCATCTCATTGTGAAGTACACCAGCAGATGACATTGTTCCTCAAATCATCACTGACTGTGGAAACTTCACACTAAACCTCAAGCAACTTAGATTCTGTGCCTCTCCACTCTTTCTCCACACTCTGGGACTTTGATTTCCAAATGAAATGCAAAATTTTCTTTTATCTGAACAGAGGTCATCTGCTGGTGTTTGTCCACTGTGTTTTATCAAAAGTCAGCGCAGACGTCTACCAGGAAATTTTAGAGCACTTCATGCTTCCCTCTGCTGACAAGCTTTATGGAGAAGCTGATTTCATTTTCCAGCAAGACTTGGTACCCCCCCCCCCCCCTCACACACACACACAGACTGCCAAAAGTATCAAAACCTGGTTTAATGACCATGGCATCACTGTGTTTGATTGGCCAGCAAACTCTCCTGACCTAAACCCCACAGAGAATCTATGGAGTATTGTCAAGAGGAAGATGACAGACACCAGACCCAACAATGCAGACGAGCTGAAGGTCACTATCAAAGCAACCTGGACCTTCATAACACCCCAGCAGTGCCACAGGCTGATCACCTCCATGCCACGCCACATCGATGCAGTAAGGCTGCATGTCCACCAAACACATTTTTTGTCGCCCAACCGCCCTGAGCATTTTTTTTCAGCATTTGTGCACAGTGCTCTGGGGAAAAAAAGGTGTGTGCCGCGTACCCCAGCAACAGCTCATCACTCTCAGCTCAGCACTTCAGCTTTTCCTATGGTGAGACTTTCTACTGATTTTTTTTTTTTTTTTTAATAGCAGTCTCTAAATAACAATGGACTGGAAATGTTTTCTAGCAGCTCTGGATGTAAAATATGATGACATGGAAAGCAGGAGTCTGAGTACAGACTAGTACTGGCGTTCTGTGTCCCGCCCACACAGCAGTTCTGATTGGTTGCTAAGGTCTGACATTGATGAGCTCAGCTGCAGTCTGAAAAGTTGAACTTTTTTCGGCTCTGAGCACCCTGAGTGCCGCGACAAAAAACGGCCACCATCGAGAGTGTTTCTGTGCCGAGGGTGCTCAGCACTGTATACGCTGGACTACATAGAGAATGAATGGAAAACAGTCACATAGAGTGGAAAAAATACGTTGGGTGAACACGCACCCTTATTAATCCAAAAGGAGCCCTGACCAAGTATTGTGTGTGTACATGGACATACTTTTCAGTCGGCCAACATTTCTATTAAAAACTATTTTTTAAAATTAATTTTATGTAATGTTCTATTTTTTTGAGAAACTGAGTTTGGGGTTTTCATGGGCTGTAAGTCATAATCATCAAATTAAAATAAATAAACACTTGAAATATATCACTCTCTGTGTAATGACTCTATATAAGATAAGATAAGCCTTTATTAGTCCCACAATGGGGAAATTCCAGGATTGCAACAGCATAGGGATAGCAACACTCAGAGCAACAATCAGAAGGCAAGAAAAAACAACATCTAGTAAACATATGTCCATATTACTATAAATGTATATATATAGACACACAGTGCAGAGCATTATGGCTGGTGAATGTGCAGCAGAAAGTCTAAGCTCTCTCTCCGCGGATGCAGCGGGCCAGCTGGAAGTCTTTGGGCATGATGGTGACCCCCTTAGCGAAGAAGAGACCCACCAGGTGGGCCCCTTTAATAAATAAATAAATCTTTATATAATAAAGAAGTTTAATTTTTTTGAATTGAATTACCTAAATAAATCAACTTTTTGTTGACATTCTAATTTACTGAGATGCACCTGTAAGACAACTGCCTTAACTCAACTAAATACACATTTATTTTTAGTAACATATTCAACAGAACTGTAAACCTCCTCCTTTTTATTCTGCACCTTAAGAATCTGCTGCTAAACAAAACAGAGCTGCTAAACCAATTTTCGTTGTTCATGTAACAGTGACAATAAAGGTCTATTCTATTGGGCTTGAGAGATACTCTTAATGATTTTCATTACAGCAGCCACAATCAGGGCAAGAGGAGACATGTAAATAAATGCAACATGTTCACAGGGATCATCTAAAAATGAAGTGCATTCACTGTACATTAACTAAAACAATTTGCACCAGTATACACTACTCAAAAAAAGTTAGGGTTATACAGCTTTCATATGAAATTTCAGGATGCACCTAAAATGCACAATAACCTTCACAGGTAAACTTAACCCTCAAGCGACCAAGCTATTTTACGGACTGAAATGACCATGTGGGGTCATCTATGACCCCATTGTGCTCTGTACAGGGATCCTTATTATAAATGGCTGGTTGGAGGTTTATCATACCAAAACTACTCCCTGTATTTAAGACAGGTATTTTATAATGATCTAATGTAAAATGTGTTTGCTAATAATACTTTTATTGCAAGAAATAACCAAAACGCAGACTGTAAGAACAACATTACATTTATTTAGACAGTCCTTGTCAGTTCACTCTTGGAACATCATCATCATAGTTATTATCATCATAGTTACAATAATAGGTATCATCATCATCATCATCATCATAGTTATTATCATCATAGTTACAATAATAGGTATCATCATCATCATAGTTACAACAATAATAGGTATCATCATCATCATCATCATAGTCATCATATCATCATCACGATGATGATGATACCTATTATTGTAGTTACGATGATGATCATGATACCTATTATGGCATTTTGCGTAATGGCGGTTTTCTTGTGGACGGTGATCCGGATCACCACCAAAATCTAATCATCTGTAGGATACCCCATTTCTGGCAATCTGTGAAAATTTCATGAAAATCCGTCCATAACTTTTTGAGTTATCTTGCTAACAAACAGACAAACAAACAGACAAATCCAGACAAACAGACAAATGTAAATCTTGCTATCCTAGGTTTGTTAGCCATGGTTCACTGCAATACAATATAAAGTACTGATTAGAAGTGGAAACCGGAGTGGTGGCTCAGTTGGTAGAGCATCCGCCCCACACCCGGGAGGCAGGGGTTCAAATCCCGGCCGGGTCATACCAAAGACCATATAAAAATGGTGCTTTCTGCCTTCTAGCGTGGTGCTCCGCATAATGGAATGGGGAAAGTAAAGTTACACACAGAGCTACCAGAGGACTGACCCCCCGCTGTAGCTTTCACTACTTACAGTAGCTGTGTGGCCTAGGGTCAGAGAAACGGAGATAGGCGCCGCCCATATACACCTTCAGGTGTGAAGGGATTAACTAACTAACTATTAGAAGTGGAACATTTGAATAAAATTTATAAAACCAATATTTAAAAACCAGTGCTTCTCTTCGGGGTCATAAATGACCCCACAAGAGTTTGCGATGTCTACGCCACACCAATTGGTTAATCCCTGCAAAAAACTATGAAAGTGTGTAGGATTAGTAGACTGACAAATTCATGCTAGGAAAGAAAATTTGGATAAAAAATAAAGAGACGGCACATTAAATTATATGGCTGGGGTCGTAAATGACCCCACTCTGTCGCTTGAGGGTTAATTTGACCTTCTCTAAACTTTTGAATGCACATGTCCAACTGTTCAGTGTTTCAATACTTTTTACATAACTTGCTGTTCTCTAACAAGGTGCTTAACAGCAAAATTCCCAACAGGTGTTTGATCCATGAATCAACCAAGAAATTTTCTGGTTCAAATAGAATTGGTAAACAGTCCTCTTCATCTGTTCACATTGTGACATCATGAGACCAAGACAACACCTAACAATTGATCAACAGTACCTTGCCACTACGAGGCTTCAAACAGGATGTTCTCAGAAGGGAAGTGGCCACTGAGCTTAAGAGCGTCACAGAGTGCCATCGGCAGGTTTCAGCAGAGATGCAGAGAGACTGGAAGAGTCACAGAAAGGCATAGAAGTGGATGTCCTTTGGCCACTTCCCATGCTGATGACCGCTTCATTGTGAACAGTGCCTTGCAGAACCAGATGATGAAGCCATTCAACTCCAGGCACATTTAAGGGAGGTGAGAGGCACCCAAGTGTCACGTCAGACCATTTGAAACCATTTACATCAGTGTGGTCTGTGTGTTAGATGACCTGCAAGGGTACCTGACCACAACACCAGGCACAGGCGTCATCATCTTGCATGGGCAAGGGAGCATTTACGCTGGACAAAGGACCAGTGGGTCTCAGTGCTGTTCTCTGATGAAAGTCAATTCACGTTGAGCAGAAATGATGGCCACCAACAATGTTGGAGACCCCAAGGAGAGCGCTCTGCATCAGCCACTGTTGTCACCAGACAAGCCTTTGGTGGTGGTGGTGGTGTTACAGTCTGGGCAGGTGTGTCTAGTCAATACAGAACTGCCCTACACCTTGTGAATGGTACAGTGACAAGCCGATACTACCTGAATATATTTATAGTAATATGGACATATGTTTACTAGATGTTGTTTTTTCTTGCCTTCTGATTGTTGCTCTGAGTGTTGCTATCCCTATGCTGTTGCAATCCTGGAATTTCCCCATTGTGGGACTAATAAAGGCTTATCTTATCTTATCTTATCTTATCTTATCTTATAACATCATTAATACAGTCATTGTGCCCCTGCATGAACAGCACAGGCCTAATTTCATGTTCATGGATGACAATGCTCCAGCTCATCGAGGTTGCATCATTAGGGAACGGCTATGGAGGCTGGGGTAGCTCAAATGGAGTGGCCTGCACTTTTTCCAGACCTGAATCCCATAGAAAATCTATGGGATCAGCTGAGTTGCCGTGTAGAGGCTCGTAACCCTGCACCCCACAACCTCATTGACCTGAGGGCATTTCACGCTTCAAGAGGAGTGGAATGCTATGCCTCAGCAGACAATAAGTCGACTTGTGAACAGCATGAGACGTCGTTGTCAAGGTGTAATTGATGCTCAAGGGCACATGACAAGTTATTGAGACATTGACATTTTTAGTTGTGGTATACCCACCACTGTTGTTGGTTTTTGTTTCAGTAAATTGTTTGAGATGAGGAACTCACCACTGCATGCTTCTACTTAAATGCCCTACTTTCATGATATATCACTGTAGCGTGAACTTTTTAGATTTTCCATAAATTTCACCTGAACACTAAATATCCCTAACTTTTTGTGAGTAGTGTGAATAGTCAGTGTAATATTTTTACATTACTGAATGAAGAAGCACAAATAAGGCAGCATGTGAGCAGACTTAACTCAACCTATTTAAACTGAATCAAATAAATTGCTTCATAATAGGAGCCTACTAAGATGCATCTTTTTCAAACAATAACTTAGAACCACCTCAATGTGATGCTAAAAATCACATTCTGGGTGTTTTTACAAACCTTTTTAATCCACGTGGACTGGTGAGCGGAGGGTCACAGGTTCGATCCCTGGACTGGCAGGATTAGATCTGGGTGTGACAGATAACAAAGCAGTGTTTGCCCCACCTTCCTTAACCCCACTGTGGTGCCCTTGAGCAAGGCCCTTAACCCCAACTGCTCCAGTGGAGCTGCTCAGTGGCCACAGGTCAGTCTGTGGTTGTACTGGGCAGCTTCCTGGTGTGAATATGTAACTGTGAATGTGAACAGGGCGTCCTTGAAAAATAGAGGTTGTGTCTCAATGGAACTACCCTGTATAAATAAAGGTTAAATAAATTACAGCTTGTAAACTCGAGTAGTCGCAGGAACTGAAAATTACCTGCGTCTGGGCGTGTGTGGTGAAGCTCGGTGCGGTGCAGTCTGCGGGTCTGCCCAACATCTTCAGCAGCTGGTAGTGGGCTGGTTTTCAGTAGCGATGGACTCCGTGGGTTTCTGAGTGGTCGTGTTGTTTTTTTTTTTTTTGTTTGTTTTTTTTTCTTTGTTTGTTTTAGTGCTGTGGAGGAGGCTGCTGCTTAATTTTTTTCCTCACCATTTTTGACTTTCTCTTGTTGGTCTTTGTGGATTAATTTCCTCGTGTTGTTCCTCTTCTGACCATGGGAGCAGACATGTTTGTTTATCAACCCAGCCCAGTGTGATGATGTCATGACCTTGCACTGCTGGAAAAGTGTAATGTCACAGCCGAGCGTTACTCCTGACACTGCTGTAATATTGTAGTATCAGCTGTAAATATTAATTTTTGCTGATAAATAATTTTAAATGCTTTTATCTGTCAATGCCCATCGTGTGCTGATATATATCATGCATCCCTAACAGAGAATCGCTTGTTGTCATTGATTGCCGCAAAAATTGGTGCCACAGTATATTAAATTTAAGGGTACTATCTTTTTTTGTGCATGCCATTTTAATTTAATTGTATAAAATATTCAACTGAATCAGTAAAAGCAAAGTCTGATTTGTGTAAAATGATATAAAAACGTGAGGCCATTAAACTTTCATCAGTTTAAAGTTGTTTCAGATAGTTTTGGGTTTTTTTGTTTGTTTTTTTGTGGAAGGGTACTAACAAATTTGTCCACACCTATAATATGTAAAAGAGATTCTGTGGTGTGGGTAGGTGTATACAGTGGGGCAAAAAAGTATTTAGTCAGCCACCAGTTGTGCAAGTTCTCCCACTTAAGAGATGAGAGAGGTCTCCAATTTTCATCATAGGTATACCTCAACTATGAGACACAAAATGAGAAAAAAAAAATCCAGAAAATCACATTGTCTGATTTTTAAAGAATTTATTTGCAAATTATGGTGGAAAATAAGTATTTGGTCACCTACAAACAAGCAAGATTTCTGGCTCTCACAGACCTGTAACTTCTTCTTTAAGAGGCTCCTCTGTCCTCCACTCGTTACCTGTATTAGTGGCACCTGTTTGAACTCGTTATCAGTATAAAAGACACCTGTCCACAACCTCAAACAGTCAGAGTCCAAACTCCACTATGGCCAAAACCAAAGAGCTGTCAAAAGACATCAGAAACAAAATTGTAGACCTGCACCAGGCTGGGAAGACTGAATCTGCAATAGGTAAGCAGCTTGGTGTGAAGAAATCAACTGTGGGAGCAATTATTAGAAAGTGGAAGACATACAAGACCACTGATAATCTCCCTCGATCTGGGGCTCCACGCAAGATCTCACCCCGTGGGGTCAAAATGATCACGAGAATGGTGAGCAAAAATCCCAGAACCACACGGGGGGACCCAGTGAATGACCTGCAGAGAGCTGGGACCAAAGTAACAAAGGCTACCATCAGTAACACACTACGCCGCCAGGGACTCAAATCCTGCAGTGCCAGACGTGTCCCCCTGCTTAAGCCAGTACATGTCCAGACCCGTCTGAAGTTTGCTAGAGAGCATTTGGATGATCCAGAAGAGGATTGGGAAAATGTCATACGGTCAGATGAAACCAAAATAGAACTTTTTGGTAAAAACTCAACTTGTCGTGTTTGGAGGAGAAAGAACACCATACCTACTGTGAAGCATGGGGGTGGAAACATCATGCTTTGGGGCTGTTTTTCTGCAAAGGGACCAGGACGACTGATCCATGTAAAGGAAAGAATGAATGGGGCCATGTATCGTGAGATTTTGAGTGAAAACCTCCTTCCATCAGTAAGGGCATTGAAGATGAAAGGTGGCTGGGTCTTTCAGCATGACAATGATCCCAAACACACCACCTGGGCAACGAAGGAGTGGCTTCGTAAGAAGCATTTCAAGGTCCTGGAGTGGCCTAGCCAGTCTCCAGATCTCAACCCCATAGAAAATCTTTGGAGGGAGTTGAAAGTCTGTGTTGCCCAGCGACAGCCCCAAAATATCACTGCTCTAGAGGTCTGCATGGAGGAATGGGCCAAAATACCAGCAACAGTGTGTGAAAACCTTGTGAAGACTTACAGAAAACGTTTGACCTCTGTCATTGCCAACAAAGGGTATATAACAAAGTATTGAGATGAACTTTTGTTAATGACCAAATACTTATATTATACTTATATTAATACTTATATTCCACCATAATTTGCAAATAAATTCTTTAAAAATCCTTCAATGTGATTTTCTGGATTTTTTTTTCTCATTTTGTCTCTCATAGTTGAGGTATACCTATGATGAAAATTGGAGACCTCTCTCATCTTTTAAGTGGGAGAACTTGCACAATTGGTGGCTGACTAAATACTTTTTTACCCCACTGTATGTGGCAAACTTTGTCCCCCCACAAGAGCCTGTTTTCCACTAGCCCAGCACACCTCGGTACGGCTCGATTCACTTCAGTACGGCTCAGAATGCTTCTGTCTCCATTAGCACAGTGTTGTGCTTGTGCTGTGTTTTTTTTTTTTAGGAGGTTTTAGAAGCGGGGCAGCAGCAGATTCTCAGCGAGGCGGGGCCACACTCCCGTGACGTTACGCACCCGACTGAGTCCTTATTTACACGAGACAAAAAAGGATCCAAGGATTATTGCCTTGCTCGCCCTGTGGATTTATCTCACAATTAATTTTATCTCATAATTAAGCTGCAACAACACAAGTCACTTTTGTTTTGAATTAACTGCCAAATGACCTAGAAATAATGAGCTGAAACTTGTTTTTATTTGTATTAAATAATGAGACGGTGGCACACTGGCCTACACCAAATTATTATTTTTTACATCCTAGGGCATTTTGGATGTACTGAATTAAAAAAATTCATGTTTTTCACCTTCAGGTCAACGTTTGGAACAACAGTATTATTATTTTCCGTTTAGATGATGCTACACTCCTTCTAAAGTATTGTAAATCTCTGAATTTGGAATGCCGATAGAACATTCAATTTACATATACTTACTTTTTTTTACATACTTTGACTTGTAAGCTTGATCAGTCTCTCCTACTGCATTTTAAAGTCCAACTGTGCAACTTCTTATAAGTTAACATAAAAAATGTACCCAAAGTTTAGAACTGGATCATGTGGGGCTAATTTTTTATGATATTTCAATAAAAAGAACAGAAAGCTTACAAAAAGATTTCTTTTTTGGTCTAGTTAAAAATTACATTACCTTTACAATGGTTGACCCTGACAGGAAGATCAGTATCATTTTGATCAGACTAGGCAATGGAATTTCTATGTAATTATACTGTTTTATAATTCAGGGTTATAACAGACAAACCACACTTTCCAAAACAATTCCATTTTATTATATACAAAATATTAAAAGAAAAAAAAAATTTTGCAACACAACATGAAGGTTAATCGACATTTTATACACGCCGACCACTGAGTGTCTACACCAGCTTCCCAAACTGGGTCACGACTCGGATGAATGAAGGCGTCTCTGCCAGCTGTGGGTCAGGATGGCTCGGTTGAATAATCCGGACGGGCTGTCGCGGCGGACGCGTGGGATGATTCTACAAGGAAAATGCACACAATAAAATACAGCACGTAAGTGCAAGATATACAGAAAAGACAATAGTTTTTAACAAGAATACATAAGCTTATTTCAGCGTATTGTTCACATGAATAATTAAAATAAAAGCTTTTGTGCTGCAATAAAGCAGCGATCCATCCACAAATGAACAGCTTTTTTATTGCATAAATAAACTGAGTGTCTTACCGAATATATTTGCGAAAAAACGCACAATAAAAAAAAATTAAAACTCACCGTTAAAGGACTCCGATGTCGAGACCTCCCGGTATATTTTTTCATTCCGGGCGGCTCCGTCTAACTCGCGCTTCATACGCTCGTCTGACAATGCAGTGAACAGACACTGCAGCTCCTTACTGGTCCATGGAACACCCTTATTACGCGAAGCCATTTTTGATAGAGAATAAATGAAAATAGCACAGCAATACACTGAAAAGGTGCTGAGTAAAGGCGGTCGTGAAGATTCTTTTTTTTTTTTTTTTTTCAAAAACTTTATTGAGAAGGTCGTGAAGATTTCGTAGATGAGGAGGAGGAGAGGGGCGGTTACAACCTGACCAATCAGCGCCGGTTACGACCTGACCAATCAGCGGCGACCAGTCTGTTAACGTCACAACACGGCACAGCTCAGCACTGCTGTACCCTGCCCTTCAGCGGGGCTGAGAATTGCGGCTGTTAAACCGTGTTGGGGCTTGTGGAAAAGCGTACAAAGCGTGCTGAGCCGTCCCGTGTCGTGCTAAAGCGTGCTAGTGGAAAAGGCCCTCAACTCAGAAGCCACTTGACCACGGGCTCTCATCTCTTGCATGGTGATGCTACAATACCTGAAGAGTGACCCTGACATAGTTTCACTCACCGCTTGACCATAAGAGGCCAAAGGTGACTTTTTTAATCGAACTTTACCGGTGGAGGTGTACGCTGGGGGAGGAATTGCATATACCAGACACAGTTGGTGGAGTTTAGGATCCGTGGGTCTCTGTCCACAATACAGGCGTTGTGGACGGACGGGAAGACGGAGGTACAGGATACCGCTGAGTGCTGGGACACCAAAACTACTGTATATTTACATTTAACTATATTCACATTTATTTCTTTAATCTGCTCATATAACTCATATTGAGGTGTACGCTGGTGATAGAATTGAGCACACCCTGACCGTTTGTGTGTTCCCAAAACGGTTTTCTGCTGTGTCCAGTAACTTCTGTTCAAATCATGTCAAGAGCTGCAACAGAGGAAAAAAAAGACAAAATGTGACACAAATTGGTATGTACATCCACTGTCATCATCTAATTTAACAGTGTATTTACAGTGGTGTGAAAAAGTGTTTTACCCCTTCCTGATTTCTCATTTTTTTGTATGTTTGTCGCTCTTAAATGTTTCAGATCATCAAACAAATTTAAATATTAGACAAAGATAACACAACACAAAATGCAGTTTTTAAATGAAGGTGTTTATTATTAATTGTAAAAAAAAAAAATAAAAAATCCAAACCTACATGGCCCTGTGCGGAAAAAGTGACCCCCCCCCCCCCCCGTTAAAACGTAAATTAACTGTAGTTTGTCACATCTTTGGAAAACTGAGTTCAATTTCTCTAGCCACACCCAGGCCTGATTACTGTCACACCTGTTCTCAATCAAGAAATCACTTAAATAGGACCTGTCTGACAAAGTGAAGTAGACCAAAAGATCTTCAAAAGCTAGACATCATGTTGCGATCCAAATGAGAAACAAAGTAATTGAGATCTATCGATCAGGAAAAGGTTATAAAGCCATTTCTCCAGCCCCCCCGCGACCCGAAAAGGATTAAGCGGAAGAAGATGGATGGATGGGACTCCAGCGATCCACAGTGAGAGCCATTATCCACAAATGGCAAAAACATGGAACAGTGGTGAACCTTCCCAGGAGTGGCCGGCTGACCAAAATTACCCCAAGAGTGCAGCAACAACTCATCCAAGAGGTCACAAAAGACCCCACGCCAAGAGCGGTTTTGATCATGCCTGAGTGAGACGTGTGTCTTACAGCTCCTGCAGCCAGACTTTGCAAAAGCTGTTGGAAACAAGATATCCAGGCTAGAAATTAATGTTAAACGTTTAGTAACTTTCTCTACTGGATTTTTTTTTTTTCCGAAATTTCACTCAAATTGCAGCCATACCTAACTGATTTCGTAACTGATTGCAAAAGATGCAATAGACTTACACAATGGTCCCCTCCGGCATACAACTAGGAACATACCGGTCGCTATGGAGGGTGAGAATATGTATGGGCACATAATCATACCATGTAGGATAACTAAGTAGACGGTTATGCTGTTTCATTCCATCTAGCAACAATGCTCTGCACTGTGTGTGTTTATACTGTATATTTACATATTTATTCCATCTAGCTACAATGCTCAGCACTGGGTGTGTTTATATATTTATATATCTACATATTATTCCATCTAGCTACATTGCTCCGCACTGTGTGTGTTTATATACTTGCATATTTATTCCACCTAGCTGCAATGCTCCGTACTGTGGGTGTTTATATATTTACATATTTATTCCATCTAGCTACAATGCTCTGCACTGTGTGTTCATATATTCATATATTTATTCCATCCAGCTACAATGCTCTGCACTGTGTGTCTGTGTATATATATATATTTTATAGTAATATGTACATATGTATATTAGCTGCTCTTGCTTGCTTGTTTTTTTCTTGCCTTCTGATTGTTGCTCTGAGTGTTGCTATCCCTGTGCTGTTGCAATCCTGGAATTTCCCCGTTGTGGGACTAATAAAGGCTTATCTTATCTTATCTTATCTTATCTTAAGAACACCGAAGCATGCCATGCTACCTCGGACTGCAGCTGAGGAAGAGACAGTGTTTGACAAGGCCCCAGGCCTGGACACTGGTATGGTGTTTAAAGCTATTGCCTCTCTCCATCGTGAACTACATTCACTCAAGACAGAAATTGTAGACATAATTGACGCAAGAATCGACCAACTTTCGGCCACTATCAGGGGAAAACTAACAGCCCTTAAATGTGAAACTACCTCCACTATAGCAGCCATGAATGCCTCTGTTATTGAACATGCTACCAAGCTAGCGGACTTGGAGCACAACGCATCCAGCACTGCTGATACAGTTACCAAGATGGAGCAGGAAGTGGGATGCTTAAGCAAACTGATAGACCAGCTGTCTGATAAATGCACTGATCTTGAAGGGTGCAGCAGGAGGCAAAACCTGCGAGTACTGTATGTTAAGGAGGGAGCTGAGTCAGGTAAGAAAACAAGAGACTTTGCTGCTCAACTCCTGAAAGACACTCTGTCTTGAAGAACGTCCACTTATCGATAGATGCCACAGAGTGCTCCAAGTTCCCCCGGGTGACAGTGAACCCCCTCGCCCCCTCATCCTTAAGATGCACTACGCCCATGAGCTGGAGGAAATACTACGGAAGGCGGCCGAAATGCAGTGGATCACTTTCAACGGACAGCGGATCCTGATATTCCCCAACTACCCGGCAACAGTTGTGAAGCGGCAGGCCATGTTTAAAAAAGCCAGAGAACTGAGGGACAAACCTGGAGTGAGATTCGGCATGCAGTACCCAGCGGAGCTGAGAGTCACTATCAATGGCAAGGAACATTTCTTCATAGATCCTGATAAGGCGACTAAATTTGTGGAGCAGCACTTCGGAGCCGCCTCCACAGGCTGATTCGGTGTGTGAACGATTTGGATATGTGGCATGCTGATTCATTTATCAGAGTTTCTGATCAGACAGTGTTGGCATCATATCATTGTGACCCCTTTTTTATCCTCGCCTGAAGAGTGATTTACAGTGGGGTAAAAAAGTATTTAGTCAGCCACCAATTGTGCAAGTTCTCCCACTTAAAAGATGAGAGAGGTCTCCAATTTTCATCATAGGTATACCTCAACTATGAGAGACAAAATGAGAAAAAAAAAATCCAGAAAATCACATTGTCTGATTTTTAAAGAATTTATTTGCAAATTATGGTGAAAAATAAGTATTTGGTCAATAACAAAAGATCATCTCAGTACTTTGTTATATACCCTTTGTTGGCAATGACAGAGGTCAAACATTTTCTGTAAGTCTTCACAAGGTTTTCACACACTGTTGCTGGTATTTTGGCCCATTCCTCCATGCAGATCTCCTCTAGAGCAGTGATGTTTTGGGGCTGTCGCTGGGCAACACGGACTTTCAACTCCCTCCAAAGATTTTCTATGGGGTTGAGATCTGGAGACTGGCTAGGCCACTCCAGGACCTTGAAATGCTTCTTACGAAGCAACTCCTTCGTTGCCCGGGCAGTATGTTTGGGATCATTGTCATGCTGAAAGACCCAGCCACGTTTCATCTTCAATGCCCTTGCTGATGGAAGGAGGTTTTCATTCAAAATCTCACCATACATGGCTCCATTCATTCTTTCCTTTACATGGATCAGTCGTCCTGGTCCCTTTGCAGAAAAACAACCCCAAAGCACGATGTTTCCACCCCCATGCTTCACAATAGGTATGGTGTTCTTTCTCCTCCAAACACGACAAGTTGAGTTTTTACCAAAAACTTCTATTTTTGTTTCATCTGACCATATGACATTCTTCCAATCCTCTTCTGGATCATCCAAATGCTCTCTAGCAAACTTCAGATGGGCCTGGATATGTACTGGCTTAAGCAGGGGGACACGTCTGGCACTGCAGGATTTGAGTCCCTGGCGGCATAGTGTGTTTCTGATGGTAGCCTTTGTTACTTTGGTCCCAGCTCTCTGCAGGTCATTCACTAGGTCCCCCCGTGTGGTTCTGGGATTTTTGCTCACCGTTCTCGTGATCATTTTGACCCCACGGGGTGAGATCTTGCATGGAGCCCCAGATCAAGGGAGATTATCAGTGGTCTTGTATGTCTTCCATTTTCTAATAATTGCTCCCACAGTTGATTTTCTTCACACCAAGTTGCTTACCTATTGCAGATTCAGTCTTCCCAGCCTGGTGCAGGTCTACAATTTTGCTTCTGGTGTCCTTTGACAGCTCTTTGGTCTTGGCCATAGTGGAGTTTGGAGTCTGACTGTTTGAGGTTGTGGACAGGTGTCTTTTATACTGATAACGAGTTCAAACAGGTGCCATTAATACAGGTAATGAGTGGAGGACAGAGGAGCCTCTTAAAGAAGAAGTTACAGGTCTGTGAGAGCCAGAAATCTTGCTTGTTTGTAGGTGACCGAATACTTATTTTCCACCATAATTTGCAAATAAATTCTTTAAAAATCAGACAGTGTGATTTTCTGGATTTTTTTTCTCATTTTGTCTCTCATAGTTGAGGTACACCTATGATGAAAATTCGAGACCTCTCTCAACTTTTAACTGGGAGAACTTGCACAATTGGTGGCTGACTAAATACTTTTTTGCCCCACTGTACTTGAGTTAATATACTGATTCTCTAAATATTTTTGTTCGTTGTTTTTACTGAGGTTAAAGTATATTGCATATGTTTATTTTTATTTATTTTCTCTGACTCAGTGGGACAGGCTTGCTTTGATGATACTGTTCTTAATTGAGCACTGACTTGGTGGTTAATCGTTATATGCTTACCGTGTAGCACGGAAAAAGTGCTTAATGTACCAGCTACAATAATTTGGAAAATAGGGCTGTCCCCTTTCCTTTCTATTTTTTTTTCTATTTTGCTTAACCGCATATTGCTTAGACTATATGCTCTCAGGTCATTTTGTTTTACTGTCCTAAATTGATGAAGGCCTGCTTATTTTGTTTCTGTAAACCTTAAATGGCTGTGGAGCTACTTTACACTTCATTTACTGGAAGGTTGACACTAGGTCAACGCATAGGTTATAGGGAGTTGGGATATTTGTTTCTTCATATCATTTGTTTTGTGTTACTGTTATTGTTATTTTGTTTCTAGTTTCCCTTATGGAGTTGCGCCGTGTTTATTATTTTAGCAGCGGCAAGACATTTTGGGTGAAGGAATCTCAAAGCTTTTGTCAGGTGTTATTTCTCTAATGCAGGACACAGATCTAGGTCTTGGTAACAGACGAGGAGGCCTTACTTGTGTCACTTGGAACGTGAAGGAGCTGAACCATCCAGTTAAAAGGGGTAAAGTATTAGCCCATCTTAAATCCTTGTCTTCAGACGTTATGTTTCTTCAAGAAACACACTTAAAGAACAGCTCCCAAGCCAGGTTAAAAAGCAGATGGATTGGACAAATGTACCATTCTTCCTTCTCTACTAAGGCAAGGGGTGTTGCTATTTTAATTCGTAAGGGTGTGGCATTTAAACATCGTTCAGTAATAACAGATGTAGAGTGGCACTACCTTGTTGTTTCTGGGGAAATTCACTCTATCCCAGTATCTGTGGTGAATGTTTATGGTCCGAATTTTGATCATCCAGCTTCCTTTAGGAAAGTGTTCTCCCTAATCACAGATGTATCACAAACTAATTGAACTGCAGGAGAATTGAACTGTATGCTAGACTCTTATATGGATACTTCCTCCAAAAAACGGGCATCACACGCCAATACAAGGGACTTTTTAAATGCATATATTAACAATTCAAATCTATCTGATGTTTGGAGATTTTTCCACCCCTCTGAACGAGACTATTTATTTCACTCACATGTACATAATACTCGTAGTGACTACTTTCTCATAGACTCTAAATTGATGGCTTGTATTGATAACCTCCGTTATGGCGATATTTTGATTTCAGATCATAGCCCGCTTACATTTAAGCTCAATTTAAATGGCCTGCAAACTTCTCGACCTTTATGGAAGATGGACCCTCAGCTTGTTAACAACCCTAGATTTTGTGATCATCTTCTCACACAAATGAAAATATTTTTTGAAGCCAATGACACCCCAGAGACCTCCCCATGTTTACTGTGGGAGACTCTTAAGGCATATCTAAGGGGTTGCATAATCTCCTACGTGGGGCATAGAAACAAGCTAAATAGAGAAAAGCTTCTAAGATTGGAAGAGCAGATTCATCAATTGGATAAAGATAATTCATGCCACCCCTCCAAAGAGAAGTATAAGAAAATCATAGAGTTGAGAATTCAGTATAATCAGATTGTTTCAGCCAAGATTTCTAAATCTTTTATTTTTCTAAAGCAGAAGCACTTTGAATTTGGTGAAAAGCCACAAAGGTTGCTTGCAAGACAATTACACAAATTTGAAAATGATCGCACCATTTATAAAATTAAGTCCAAACAGGGAGCCTGCTTTACTTTGGCAAAAAATATTAATAACTGTTTTAAAGAATTTTACGAATCTCTGTACTCCTCCAAAACAAATGCAGGACACCACGATATGGAAAATGTTTTGAGAAGTATTAATCTTCCTACTCTGAAACATGAGGATTATACCTTTCTAAATAAGGACATCACCCTGAAGGAGTTAAAGGATACAGTAGGCATTCTAAAAAGTGGCAAAACCCCTGGCCCTGATGGGCTTCCTACCGAGCTGTACAAATCATTCGCTGATTTGCTTTCACCTTATATGGTCAATATGTTCACCTGCACCTTCAAAAATTATTCATTACCACAAACACTTAGTGAGGCTGTCATTACTCTTATCCCAAAAAAGGATAAGGACCCAGAGGAGGTCGGAGGATATAGGCCCATTTCTCGCCTTAATGTAGACCAAGAAATATTAGCCAAAGTTTTTGCAAATAGACTTAGTAAATACATGGACAGACTTGTCCATCCAGACCAAACTGGATTTATCCCTGGCAGAAACTCTGCTTCCAACTTTAGACATTTCTTCTATCTATAAATTCAAGAAATCTCTGTCAGTTTGTGTGTGTGTCTGTCTGTGAACAACACAGCCGCCTGAGACAGGAGGATACCCTTCAGCACCGGGCATGCAGAAATACTTCCTTACACTTGGTTTCGACGGGCATGGATGGGTATGCACGGTTATGTACTAGAATTCAAGAAATATCTGTCTGTCATGATGTCATTATATCACGATCATAGGACTCGCTGAAACATCATAGGACTTGCTATGAGATCAAAGGCAGGCTTCACTCCCGATCATAGGACTCATGATGACATCATCAAAAAATCAAAGGAAAGCATTACTCATGATCATAGCACTCGCTATGACATTATCAAAGATCAAAGGCAGCCATCACAGATCAAAGGCAGGCATCAATGAACGAGTGGTGACGTCAAAGATCCAAGGCAGGTTTCACCGTGGTTGCTGTTGCCATGGTAATAGTAACTTTCTACGGGTATGCAGAAATGTTTGTTTACACTTGTTTTCTATGGACATGCACAGGTATGCACTAGTTAATATAATGTATCATTGCAAGTCTAGCCTGAGTAACCTTGTTGTAGTCTCTCTCGATGCTGAAAAGGCGTTTGACCAAGTAGAATGGTTCTACTTATTTGCTGTTCAAGACAAATTTAATCTAGGTGATAAATGTATTACTTGGATAAAACTTTTGTACAAGCACCCCAGAGCTCAGATACTAACTAATGGAATGCTATCCTCTTATTTTAGCCTGTTTAGGGATACAAGGCAGGGCTGCGCCCTCTCACCCCTCCTGTTCGCATTGGCCATTGAGCCTCTCGCTGAGTGGGTTTGTGCAGATCCAAATGTACATGGCTCCAATATTTTGGACACGTCTAATAAGATTTCCCTTTACATGGACGATGTCTTGTTGTTTATTACGAAACCTCACTCCAGTCTTCCTGCGATTCTAGACAAAATAAATATATTTGGAACTTTTTTGGTTACAGAATTAATTGGACTAAGAGTGAGTTGATGCCCGTTGGACTGGTGGATTTATCCCTAATACAACATTTACCATTTAAAGTTTTTACTCAGACATTCACTTACCTTGGGATTCAGATAACAAAAGAATTCTCTTCTCTTTTCAAAGCTAATTACCCCCTCGTGGCCAAATTGCAGATTAATATTCAATTTCGGAGATCTCTCCATAATTTATTGATTGGGAGGATTAATGCAATCAAAATGATATTTCTTCCTTAGTTATTGTATCTCTTCCAATGTCTACCTGTGTTTTTACCAAAATCCTTTTTTAAAAATTTAGACTCTGCCATTTTATCCTTTATTTGGAATTACAAAACCATAGGATTAAAAAGGCTCATCTCTGTAAACCCAGGTGGGTGGGTGGACTTTTTCTCCCTGACTTTTGTCTTTATTACTGGGCCTTCAACATTAAAATAATTTCAAGATGTCTGGATAACTCAATTAAATCCCCTCGCTGGCTGCAGTTGGAGGGGAGCATTGCCACCCATGCAGTTTGGGGACAGTGATCCTGTCTCCTGTAACTTTCGATAAGGTTATTTATGATGAAAGTGTTGTTATAAATAGCACAATCAGAATTTGGAAGCAAATTAAAAGATGCATTTCAGGGTTAAGTCACTCTCCTTTTTACTTCCCATTGCTGGGAATCCGTCATTCCCACCGTCTCAGTTTGATAATGGATTTTTACAATGGAGAGACCTGGATATTCACAGTATTGGTGATCTTCATCTGAATGGCGCCTTAGTCTCACTGGGACTAAGGTACCATTCAGCTACAAGAAATATATGAATTACCCAGGAGTATTTTTTTTAAGTTTCTACAAATCAGAAATTATGTGCGTACCCACATACCTTCTTCTGAAAGTGCATCACCTTCAGTTCTTGACAAGTGCCTTCTTCAAAACGCAGGCTCTGACTGAAAAGTGTCACATTTTTATGATGCCCTACAAGCCATCAACCCTCCCTCAGTGTCTGAAATGAGTGGGGGACACAAATCGCTGATGGACTTTGGGATAAGTCTTGAAGACATCGGTACTTGCTCTTTAAATGCTCGGCATTGTTTGATTCAGTTTTGTGTCCTTCACAGACTACACTATTCTAAATCCAAGCTCCACAAAATTTTTCCAGACGTTTCTTCACAATGTGATAAATGCTGTGCAGCAGAGATGAACCTCGTTCACTCCTTTGTTTTCTGCCCCAGGCTATCAAGATATTGGACAAAAATTTTTGACGCCTTATCTAAAATTCTCCAGGTTAAAGGCCAAATGTCACGTAACAGGGTACTTTAAATATCTTGAAACTAGATATAAAAGGGAACCGATCCGTTCGGGTCTTGGTGCATATGCTTCAGTAACAACGGAATATTCGTTAATTTAAAACTGCCGCGCTTGGCCTGACACGGCCCCTGGAATCGCCTGGGGAAGAAGGCGGAAGTGACGAAATCGATTGTACCCTAGTTTGATGCTTGGGGTATTTCAATTGATTGTTTATATGGAGACTGGAAGGTTGAAGTGAGCAACAAGAAAGAAAAAATTGGATATTTCACCCATACCTTAAAACGGGACTATCAGGGACAGCTGGGTAATAAGGGACACTTCTCTGGGAAATGTTTTCATACCTGTCAAGTGAGACGTTTTCGCCGTACTTCAACACCGTAAAAAGCGGCTATAAGGGACGGCGGAGCAACAAGGGACACCTCTCTGGGAAATGCCCCAAATGCAACTCGTGTTGTTATTGTCAAATATTTTAAGGATTCATGGATATTTGACAATAACAACACAACTCAGCGTCCGGCGCAAAATAAAAAAAAAAAAAGCAGAATTCTGTATTTGTAAGGCGATCTCTCTCTGTTCCGCAACCGCTGCACGTGTTAAACCATTGTCCTAATGACTTCTCATTGTAGTGATAATAGCTCAGGCTGAGCGATCAGCCTGCCCCAACAATCTGACTAATGATTGACTCCACACTTCTCATTGTAGTGATAATAGCTAACGCTGAGCGATCAGCCCGCCCCGACAATCTGACTAATGATTGACTCCACACTTCTCATTGTAGTGATAATAGCTCACGCTGAGCGATCAGCCCGCCCCGACAGTCTGACTAATGATTGACTCCACACTTCTCATTGTAGTGCGACGAGCTCAGGCTGAGCCATCTGCCAGCACCAGCTGGGGGGGATCACACACAGGACGTGCTCCGCAACACACTCAATTTTTTTTCCCGTATATTTTTCTTTTGGGCGTACAGAAATGGCAATACGCCCGTTTTTGCTAAAATTGCATTTTCCCCGTATTTTCCTTAAAATATTTGACAATAACAACACAAACTACATTTAAAACATTTCCCAGAAAAGTGTCCCCCACCACTCCGCCGTCCCCCACAGCCGCGCTTGGCACCAAAATACGGCGAAAACGTCTCACTTGACAGGTATGCGCCTCCATTTTCATATTGATCTGGTCAATTTCTTGACAGCAGCGGCTCTCCTCCACTGTATTAATAATGGCTTCCGAAAAATCAATATTTATGGGGCGCCCTCGACAGACCCCCTTCGGCTTCGCAATTCTGGAGGCGATTAATGTCCAGTTCAATGACATTTTCCACTGGCTCTGCTCTCTGGTCATCGTTGGAACTGTTGTCATCAGACAAAGCATCTGATTCCGTCTCGGACGGCTCGAACCTGTAAGGTTCTATGCCTCTGTCACTGTCTGAACCACTGACAAAAAAAAAAGACAAAAAAAAAAAGACAAAACTAAACTAATTTGTTCACAATCGCTGTCACTTTCCGTCATGATTGTCCAATGTTGATAAGTGTGAATGTGGATAGGCAGGGCAGCCAGGGTACAACTTGTGATGTCAAAAACATGGGCGTGGTCTGGACTGGCTGTCACAAGCCAGCAAGCAAGGTGGGGCCTTCACCTGGTGTATTTTGTGCAATTATGTAAATACAGGTGGGTGATATGGTCTCCGGTATGAATATTTGGTTTAAGCTATGTGTATTTTATCTAAATTCGTTGTTATTTAGAAAAAAAAAATTACGTGACATTTGGCCTTTAAAATTGAACCAGACCCCATCTTAATTATACTTGGAGTATCTGATAATACACCTACGTTACAGAAAACACAATACCAACTCCTCTCCTGTAGTTTGATCGCAGACAAAAAATTGATTGTGATGTTCTGGAAAAAAAAGGAAGCTCCTACCTTTAAGCTTTGGCTTAAGGCATTCGCTGATACACTCCATTTTGAAAAAATTAGATTCTTCTTAAAAAATAAAGAGTCGACTTCCGGTCTGGACACCATGGTGATAGCAGCTTAACCTCTTGCGCTCCGTTGTACCGCGGGCGGGCAAGTCTCTCAACATCTTTGTCTTTTTTTTTTGTTTAGCCGTGTTGTTCTCAATGGAATGAATGTTCTTTCTTTTGTAAATATATGTACAACTTATTTTTTGGATTGAAAGTACTTTTTCTTTTTGGATTTGCAGAAGTTTTATTTTGTTCTGTACAGTTTACTTAAAAATCTTAACAGTTCTGCTGTAAAAAGGGAAATCTGAGTAAGATTAAATGTTTTAAATCAAGGCTCGTGCTTTTTTTTTTTTTTAGAACCCTACAGCTAAACAAAGACAAAGGTGGGCTTGCGCTGCCAAATATCAGAGACTATTTTAAAGCCGCACAAATTAAAACTTTAGTAGAGATATGTAACCCAGTCTACATTGCACAATGGAAGGAGATGGAATGCCAAATAACAAGTGACATCCCCCTACAGGCGATAATAGGGAACAATGCCTTACCTAAACTTTTGAATAACACTAACCTGTGGATAGAGACCCCGCTGAAAATTTGGTTTAAGATAGTCAGAGAGAATCAAACTAAAGAACCCTATCGATTACTGCAATGGATTGCCTATGATCAAGACTTTACTCCTAATAAAACAGACACTAGATTTAAAAAGTGGAAAGAGAACAGACTGATAAATTATTACAATTTTCTTAAAGGGCAAACTTTAAGAAGTTTTGAAGATTTGAAAAAACAAGGTCTAATAAATCAAGACCTTTACAGGTTCTTTCAGCTTAGACACCACATAAACAAAACACTTAAAAAGGAGGATTTGGAAAGGGCCCAGTCAGGTGTTCTGAAGGTCTTCTTAATGGCATATAAAGGGATCCCAGGGATCAGATATATTTCTAAAATATACCGAGGTCTTCAAGACTTAAAAGGAGACAACACATCATATATAAAAGAGAGATGGGAAAAAGAGGGGAATTTCACTTTACAACTGGAAATATGGGAAAAGCTAAATAAACAACAATGGAAAAGTACCTCATCCCTGCTGTGGAGAGAATTTGGATGGAAAAATTTGGTAAGATTTTTCAGAGCACCTGCACAAAACAAATATACTCGTAAGGGGTTGAATTGTTGGTGCTTGTGTGGTGAAGAGACTGCAAATCATTTTCATGTGTTTTGGTCATGCCCAGTTATCCACCAATATTGGACCAATGTACAGACAATATTGGGGAAAATATTCAAAATAACAGTTCCCTTTTCTTTTGTAACTTTGTATTTGAGTTTACTACCGGAATCACTGGAAAGTCGAGGAGAAAAATACTTATTCGGTGTTTTAATATTGGCAAGTAAAAAAGCTCTAACAAAAAAATGGATGTTGAAGGATTGTCCTACACCTGAAGATTGGATTAACGTGATTCAAGACATTTATTCGATAGAAAAGTTGACATTCGCACTGACAGGACATGGATGGGTTCTTGAACTTTTGGTAACCCTGGATCGCATATGTGTCTTCCATTAGATCTAATCTTTGACAAATACCATTTCAATAATGGCACCTCTCTTTGTTCCAACGCTACTCAGATACAGTGGTACCTCTACTTACGAAATTAATTCGTTCCGGAAGAATTCTCGTAACGTGAAAATTCCGTAAGTAGAGGCGCGTTTTACATGTAAATGCCGTAATCCGTTCCAAGCCCCCCAAAATTTGGGCATAAATTTTTTATAAATCGTAAAAACGCATCAAAACATGTAACAAATACATGTTACAATTAGATTACTGCACAATAAACATAAAATGAGAGTTTAAAATGAGAGAAAGAATAATAAAAGAGAAAGAATAATAAAAATTATGTTCATTTACCTTTTAACTGCGAGCGTCGGCGTCACCTTTTGCCTCCTTTGGTTCATGTTCTGTCTCATCAGTGGTTTTTGCCTGACGTTTTGTGAAGAAACGATCCAAGGACGTTTGTTTTTGTCGGCTTGTAACGATCCTTCGAAAATGTGCAAGGCAAACATCATCATAGTGAGCGATAGCCCGACTAGTGAACACTTTTTCCGGGTGATTCGTGGCCAATGGGATACCAGGAAGATGCTAGGCGATAGCCAATGGCAGAGCAGCTACAGGTATGTTTACGTTCGGTAAACTACGGGAGCTGCGAGGAGCGCGTACTTTTTTTGCCTTTCGTATCCTGAAATTTCGTTCGTAACAAGAGGCAATATTTTCCCGTTGAGGCGTGTCGTAACCTGAAAATTCCGTATGTAGAGACGTTCGTAAGTAGAGGTACCACTGTACTCTATTTTTTATTTATTTTTTTTTTGCTCTCTTGTTTTTGTTTTTTCTTGGTTTTTTTTGTTTGTTTTTTTGTTCTTTCTTTAATTTCTCTTTTTCTTTCACTTAAAAAAAGGGTGTTGTAATAATTATTTTTCCAACGTTTTCAAAAAACAAAAAAAGGGAACATCTGATGAAGATGTAAACAATGCAATGCTGTAATGACATGTATACCCTTTACAAAAACTTAAATAAAAAAAAAAATAAAGAGTCACAGTTTAATAAGATCTGGTCGCCCCTCGTCTGTTACCTAAAAAACAATCCTTAATTCATTAATCATCTGTACTGTCTATGCAATGTAACTAACGCACTTTTTGTCCCGTTTCCCTCATTATTGTCCATCAATGACTCCACCATAAGAAAGAGACTGGGCAAAAATGTCCTGCGTGGCAGATTTCCAGGACGAAAACCACTGCTGACCAAAAACAACATAAAGGCTCGTCTCAGTTTTGCCAGAAAACATCTTGATGATCCCCAAGACTTTTGGGAAAATACTCTGTGGACGGACAAGACAAAAGTTGAACTTTTTGAAAGATGTGTGTCCCATTACATCTGGCGTAAAAGTAACACAGCATTTCAGAAAAGGAACATCATACCAACAGAAAGATATGGTCTGGGGCTGTTTTGCTGCTTCAGGACCTGGAAGACTTGCTGTGGTAAATGGAACCATGAATTCTGCTGTCTACCAAAAAATCCTGAAGGAGACTGTCCGGCCATCTGTTCATGACCTCAAGCTGAAGTGCACTTGGGTTCTGCAGCAGGACAATGATCCAAAACACACCAGCAAGTCCATCTCTGAATGGCTTAAGAAAAGCAAAATGAAGACTTTGGAGTGGTGTAGTCAAAGTCCTGACCAGAATCTGATTGAGATGCTGTGGCATGACCTTAAAAAGGCGGTTCATGATTGAAAACTCTCCAGTGTGGCTGAATTACAACAATTCTGCAGAGATGGGTGGGCCAAAATTCCTCCACAGCGCTGTAAAAGACTCATTGCCTGTTATCGCAAACGCTTGATTACAGTCGTTGCTACTAAGGGTGGCCAACCAGTTATTAGGTTTAGGGGCAATTACTTTTTCACACAGGGCCATGTAAGTTTGGATTTTTTTTCCCCTTAATAAACACCTTCATTTAGTAGTAGTAGTAGTAGATTAGTTTATTTGACAGGGACAGTGCAATAAACATAGACAATTAATCAAAGACAATCAATCTGATGTGTTGCACATAGAGTGTATAGCTATTAGCTAATTTGCAACTCTTGTCCCTGGATGGGCTTTAGAAATTTAGAAATTTAAAAACTGCATTTTGTGTTTACTTGTGTTATCTTTGACTAATATTTAAATCTGTTTGATGATCTGAAACATTTAAGTGTGACAAACATGCAAAAAAAAAGAGAGAAATCAGGAAGGGGGGAAACACTTTTTCACACCGCTGTAATTGTTAGGGTTAGGACGAGTCATACAAAGGTTCTGTGTCTGCTGACTTCCTCAATATTCTTTTGAATATTGCTTACAAAGCAATATTCAGTTGCTTTGTAAGTGTGGGAAATGTAAAGGGCACAATTTAATATTAACAGTATACTGATAGAAAGTGTGAATTATTGTGGATTGAAAAGGTTTGTAAAAAATACCCAGGAAAATCTCTTTTCTTGAACATCCATCCATTACCAAAACCTTTAAATGGACAAAAAAGAAAAAAGCTAACAAAAACATTAAATAATTGGATCATTGTCTAGATCTGCAGAAAAAAAATAAACCATTACATAGAACAAAAATTTAACCAGCATCCATATGAACATCGCAAATTTACATGAAAAAGTAGCAGATTTATGAGGAAAAATTGGTAAGTTTGACAAAGTTTTTAATTTACAAGGAAAAAAAGCTAATTGGAGAAAAAAAATGCAGGTTTATGAGCGAAGTTTCAGCTCTATAACAAAAGTTGCACATTTGCAAGAAAAGTCAAATTTGAGGAAAAAATGTTGCCCATTTATGGCAGACACAAATGTAAATGGGGAAGTCAGTTTTTTTGAGACAAACGCAGCAAGTTTACGAGAAAAAAATAGGAAATTTCAGAAAAGGAATTAATTTCACTGAAGTGAAACGGTAGTGAAATTAAAGGACATACAACAGTAAAACACTATATCATGACTGAAGAATAAAGTGATGCATTAATAAATGAGGTAAATGTAAATTATGCCTACATGCTATTATCATCCTATGGTGCATTTTACTTTGCGCAATAAAAAAAAATAATGAAAAAATGAATACATGTTTAATGCTTTATATACCCTTGAGAATGTAGGAATACTGGAGCAATAAATCTCCCTGAATGCTACACAAAAACAACACCTTACTGACGTTTGGAAACATCAGCTTTTTAAGCCACGCTGACATTGTCTCATGTAGGGTGGTGTCTGGGAAAGGGACCAATTGTATGGAAGGCCATCCCATTCAAAAGGTTGCCATGATGTGTAGTTACATTTCTGGAGAGACACGTCAGGTCAACATAATCTATACAGTGCATCTGGAAAGTGTTCATAGCGCTTCACTTTTTCCACATTTTATGTTACAGCCTCATTCCAAAATAGAATAAATTAATTTTTTCCTCAAAATTCTACCCACAAACGATGTGAAAAAATTTTTTTTTTGATATTTTTGTAAATTTATTAAAAATAAGAAAAACCCTAAGAAATCACATGTACGTAAGTATTCACAGCCTTTGCTCAATACTTTGTTGATGCACCTTTGGCAGCAATTATAGCCTCAAGTCTTTTTAAATATGATGCCACAAGCTTGGCACATCTATCTTTGGGCAGTTTCACCCATTCCTCTTTGCAGTACCTCTCAAGCTCCATCAGGTTCGATGGGAAGCATCGGCGGCGGCGCACAGCTATTTTCAGATCTCTCCAGAGATGTTCAATTGGATTCAAGTCTGGGCTCTGGCTGGGCCACTCAAGGACATTCACAGAGTTGTCCTGAAGCCACTCGTTTGATATCTTGGCTATGTGCTTAGGGTTGTTGTCCTGCTGAAAGATGAACCGTCGCCCCAGTCTGAGGTCAAGAGTGTTCTGGAGCAGGTTTTCATCCAGGATGTCTCTGTACATTGCTGCATTCATCTTTCCCTCTATCCTGACTAGTTTGCCAGTTCCTGCTGCTGGAAAAACATCCCCACAGCATAATGCTGCCACCATCATGCTTCACTGTAGGGATGGGATTAGCCTGGTGATGAGCAGTGCCTGGTTTCCTCCAAACATGACGCCTGGCATTCATGCCAAAGAGTTCAATCTTTTTCTCATCAGACTAGAGAATTTTGTTTCTCATGGCCTGAGAGTCCTTCAGGTGTGTTTTGGCAAACTCCAGGTGGGCTGCCGTGTGCTTTTTACTAAGGAGTGGTTTCCGTTTGGCCACTCTCCCGTACAAGCCTGACTGGTGGATTGCTGCAGAGATGGTTGTCCTTCTGGAAGGTTCTCTGTCCATAGAGGAACGCTGGAGCCCTTCCCGACGAAGGCCCTTCTCCCCTGATCGCTCAGTTTAGACGGCCGGCCAGCTCTTGGAAGAGTCCTGGTGGTTCCGAACTTCTTCCATTTATGGATGATGGAGGCCACTGTGCTCATTGGGACCTTCAAAGCAGCAGAAATTTTTCTGTACCCTTCCCCAGATGTGTGCCTCAAAACACTCCTGTTTCGGAGGTCTACAGACAATTCCTTTGCCTTCATGCTTGGTTTGTGCTCTGACATGCACTGTCAACTGTGGGATCTTATATAGACAGGTGTGTGCCTTTCCAAATCATGTCCATTCAACTGAATTTACCACAGGAGGACTCCAATTAAGCTATAGAAACATCTCAAGGATGATCAGTAGAAAAAGGATGCACCTGAGCTCAATTTTGAGCTTCACGGCAAAGGCTGTGAATACTTAGTCATGTGAAAAAAGTAGGACACCCCATTAAATATTCAGTTCTTTATTAATAAATGTTCACATATCTATGTCTAACCTTATTTTTGTTTTTATTTGCATTTTTTAACATTTATTTTAGCCATTTTAAGTGGGAATAAATGTGGGGGTGTCCTAAAAAAGATGGGGGGTGGCCTAATTTATTCCTCACTATTTATTTACAATTACATTTTACGGAAAATTTGAAAAAAGTCTTGAATTCATTTTTAATTGTTTAGTTTTAGTTGTATTATATGAATCTCCCAGTATTTTTAACATTGATATTAAATATCCATAGGTCCAAATATGTTAAAAAAAAAAACCCACACAGGCTTATACAGGGTGTCCTAATTTTTTCACATGACTGTATGTACAGTACATGTGATTTCTTAGTTTTTTAAAATTTTTAACACATTTGCAAAAATCTCAAACTTTTTTCACGTTGTCATTATGGGGTATTGTGTGTAGAATTTTGAGGAAAAAATAAATTTAATCCATTTTGGAATAAGGCTGTAACATAACAAAATGTGGAAAAAGTGAAGTGCTGTGAATACTTCCTGGATGCACTGCATATTCATTGCATCCCAGCTGAATTCTGGGAGGAGCAGAGGTTGGTTAGCAGGTCCTTGATATCACTGTTGTAGTATCATCAGGACTAAAGACTGCATGTGTTATTCACCGGGTATTGCTGCTAGTCTGTGTGTGTGTGTACACATAATGTGTATGATTTATTTAGAGAGAGAAAAGGAGAGAATGAGAGGACATGATTTTGGCCACTGAGTAACAACCTATGATTGGCTATTGACACTCAGACAGTGAAACCTTGCAGTTGTAGTTTTTTTTATTGTCCCTATCAGGAACATTACATAGTGCTGCTTTAACTCTGCTAACTCTCTTTTCTCCTCAGGAATATGTGCCCCTGTAGTCTACTTTGTGGACTACACCTCCCACTGTATCTTCCTGGAGGAAATCCTGAGTTCCTCAACTGTGCGTGACCACATCACCTCCGCTCAGCAGTCGGGCTCCTGTGAGGAGGCGGAGCTGCAGAGGCTGGCTGAGCGCATTGGCCAGATCCTTGCTCAGATGCATGACGAGGACGTCATCCACGGAGACCTAACCACCTCCAACATGTTGTTGAGAAGCAGCCCAGAGGGCGGGGAGTCCAACTTGGTCCTAATCGACTTTGGCCTGAGCTACATCTCAGCTCTGCCGGAAGATAAGGGCGTGGACCTGTACGTGCTGGAGAAGGCCTTCCTCAGTACCCACCCCAACACAGAGCCACTGTTTGAGAAGCTGCTGAACAGCTACACTGTGTCCTCCAAGAAGTCGTCAGCTGTCATTAAGAAGCTGGATGAGGTTCGGTTGAGAGGGAGGAAGAGGTCCATGGTGGGATGATGATGACAACGACAACCCGTCAAACCTCTGGGGTTCTGCTTGTATTTTTTTTTTTTTTGTAATGAATAATGCTTCAATTAGGAGCAGTTAATGTACTGTGATGTACAACTCTAAAAACAAAGCTTTCTATTATAACCATAGGTGTAAATCAAGGGGGGGATGGGACACATGTCCCCCCAGACTGAAAAAAAAAAAAAACAGAATTCCCCAACATGATACATAACAGAATAAAATGCATCTGAAGCACCAATTTTAAATTTGCAGCTTTTTACCTCTGCCAAGGGAGGAGGTAATGTTTTTGCCGTCATTTGTTGGTTTGTCTGTTAGCAACATTACTCTAAAAGTTATGAACAGATTTTGATGAATTTTTCAGGAAAGGTGTGTAATGGCACAGGGAACAGATGATTAGATTTTGGTGGTGATCCGGATCACTATCTGGATCCAGAAATTTTTAAAATATTATTTTATATATTAATATGGCGCTTTTCATGTATTGCCCCTTTAAGATGTGTCCACAGAGTTACGCATGTGGCCAGGCCATGAGGCCACACACCTCTGCAACCCAGAAGCCAAACACTGTAGAAATAGTATGGTGCGTTCCGATTACCCAGTAGTATACTCTGAAGTGGACTGCACAGGGTATTCCGCCATATTAACTGAGATTTCAAACCGAAGGTAGTGAATGGTCTTCAGTTCAAAGGGAACTGAGAACTGAGCAGGGAAGAAGTGAATAACGGTACATCACTTCACAGGAAGTTGACAAGATTACCCGCAAGGCCATAAGTCAAATACGAGAAAAACAAACTATTGTTGCTAACGTTATTAACAAGCTAAAGTGATGTTGGTTATTGTTTATATCAACTGATTGTAATAAAAATATATTTGTATTAATATTATATTTAAGAAATATAAATTATCCACCATAGTATCAGTACGTGTCTATGCTTACCGTGGTAATGCAAGGAAGAGGGAGCTGACGGTTACAGGGTGTTTCAAATGGAGAAATTTTGTGAAAGGCAGTTAACTTAACTGATATTCCCTGAGAACAGAGCAGGGAGTGGGGAATACACTTGAAGCACACTGCGGATCGGAACGTAGCTTATAAAATGGCCTGTAATGAAAACGAATGTGGTCTTCATCCACATAGTGTGTGATGATTGACATTATTTCATCTGAAGACACCAAGAAAAAGCATGCAAAGTGCGATTTAAGACAGACGTAACTGGATAGCCGACAAGGATGTTGTTGCAGCCACATGACCCACACGGTATGTAAACACAGTAAACTTCAGCACTGAACAATGCTTATTTTTTTTTTGTTTGTGGAATCACAATAGACCTGTTCTATTATGTTTACCACGCACCGCAGTGATATACCGCACTGCTGTGTAATATTAACTATGAACCTTGTCACTAAACTGTAAGGGAGAAAAGAGGAGGAAAAAAACTCAAAAACTGACCTGAAAGATTCAGTAAACCATGATGTTGATTTAAGGTAGAATTGCTCAGCCCCAATGTATGGTTAATACAATTATAACAGTCTTATTATAATATAGTCATATTGTTACCTCCGACAAGGAGGTTATGTAATTGGGTGGTTTGTCTGTCTATTTGACTGTTAGCAGGATTACGCAAAAAGTACTGGACGGATTTGGATGAAATTTTCATCAGAGGTAGCCCTTGGACCAAGGATGAACCCATTAAATTTTGGTGAGGATCTGAGAGCACATACCTCCACCAAGGACCTTGTGTGTATTTGTGCAGCAGGATTACACAAGAAGTACTGCATGGATTTGGATGAAATTTTTTTTACCAGAAGTGGTCCTTGGGTTATAGACAAACCCTTAACATTTTGGTGATGATCTGAGAATGCATACCTCCACCAAGACTCTTATCTTCTCACAGTGTGTTAGCAAAAGTCCTCCAAAACCGATTACGTTTTGGAGGTGATCTATGAGGGACAGAAGGAGCCTTGGTAGAGGTATGTGCTCTCTGTGTGCTTTTCTAGTTTTTGTTGCTGTTTCTCTATCTGTTAAAATAATATTGGATTGCATTTATATAGTACCTTTCAAGATACCCAAAGCGCTTCACAATGAGTCCATTATTCATTCACTCCACAGACAGAATGGCAGTGGTAAGCTACTGCTGTAGCCACAGCTGCCCTGAGACAGACTGACAGAAACATGGCTGCCAGTCTGCACCAACAGCTTCTCCGACCACTACCAAACATTTATACACATTCATACCCAGTGTCATGGACACTGGAGGCAGGGTGGGTAAAGTGTCTTGCCCAGGGACACAATGGCAGAGGAGACTGGGATTCAAACCGCCAATCCTCTGGTTATTGGATGACCTGCTCTACCTCCTGAGCCACTGCCACCTAAGCAGGATCACGCAAACACTCATAGATGGATTTGGATGACATTTTCACCAGAGGTGGCTCTTGGCCCAAACATGAACTCATTAGATGTTGGAGGTAATCTGTGAGTGCATACCTCTGCCAAGGCCCTATGTGTCTTGCAATGTGCAGATGGTTGGCGATATGGACGGACAAAGGGACGGAGGGGAGGACAAAGCCTTGGCAGAGGTATGCACTCTCTAAGTGCCCTCTAGTTTTATTTTAAATCTACAACTTTTTTTGGTAAATTTGCTTTTTTCTTGTAACTGCAATTTTCTCATAAATTTGCAACTTTTCCTTTAATTCCACAACCTTGTAAATTTGCAACTTTTTTCTCATACATTGAAAGCTTTTTCATAAATTTGCAGTATTTATTGTAAATTTGGAACTTTTCTCATAAATTTGCAACTTTTTTTCCCACATGAATTTCTATTTTTTCTTCAGAAATTCACTATTTTTTTTTTATAATAATAATAATAATACATTTTATTTCTAGGTGCCTTTCAACCCCCAAGGTCACCTTACAAAAAGCATTAAAACATTAAAAACAGATTTAAAATGCAATAACAAAACTTAAGTAACCAAAAACGTTGAATTAAAGGTAGATTATCAAAGAGGGTAGGCTTGCTTAAATAAGTTTTGTGTCTGGATTTAAATAATGTAAGAGAGTCAATGTTGCAGCTGGCTGGTGGGAGTGAGTTCCAGAGCCAGGGAGCAGAGCGATTGAAGGCTCTATACCCCATAGTGATGAGACGGGCAGAAGGAACGACGAGGTGAAGAGAAGAGGATGACCTGAGAGAGTGGCTAAGGGTGATGATGTGGAGAAGTTCAGACAGGTATGGCGGGGCCAGGCTATGAAGGGCTTTGAAGGTGAGGAACAGTATCTTAAAGTTTATTCTGTCCTTTATTGGGAGCCAGTGAAGATGTTGAAGGACAGGGGTAATGCGCTCTGTGGATGGAATGCAAGTGATGATCCGGGCAGCAGTGTTCTGAAGGAGCTATTGCATGTGGAGGGATTTATTTGGGAAATCAAAGAGAAGTGAGTTGCAGTAGTCAATGTGGGAAGTGACAAGGCTATGGATAAGGATGGCAGCAGTGTGTGGAGTGAGGGAGGGATGCACTTGGTTAATGTTACGAATATGAAAATAGGTGGACCGAGTAATATTATTGATATGACACTGGAATGGTAAAGTGCTGTCGAGGATGACACCCAGGCTCTTAACCTGAGGGGAAGGGCAAATGGGAGAGTTATAAATATCAATGAAGAAACTGGGGTATTTGGTTAAGATGGAGGGTGTACCAACAAGTAAAATTTGTTTTATTGCCATTGAGTTTGAAGAAATTAGAGGTAAACCATGATTTAATTTCAGAAAGACAATCAGGTAGGTGGCAGTGTGGAGTTGGGTTTAGAGGAGAGGTAGAGTTGGGTGTCATCCGCATAGCAATGGAAATTAATATTGTATTTATGGAAAATGTAACCAAGTGGAAGAATGTAGATAATGAAGAGAAGGGGCCCCAGGACAGAGCCCTGGAGAACGAACTTGAGGTGTGGGATTTGATTTGGATGAACTGAGTGCGGCCAGAGAGATATGAAGTGAACCAAGTGAGGGGAGTGTGGGTAATGCCAATGGAAGCCAGTCTATCTAGGAGGGAACTATGAGAAATGGTGTCAAAGGCCACGGTGAGATCTACAGGTACATCTCAAAAAATTAGAATATCATGAAAAAGTTCCAATATTTTTTGTCACTCATTTCAGAAAGTGAAACCCATGTATTATATAGATTCATCACACAGAGAGTGATATATTTCAAGTGTTTATTTATTTTAATTTTGATGATTATGGCTTACAGTCCAGGAAAACCCCAAGTTCAGTTTCTCAAAATATTATAATATTACATACAATTAATTTTAAAAAAATAGTTTTTTAATTGAAATGTTGGCCGACTGAAAAGTATGTCCATGTACACACTCAATACTTGATCAAGGCAAATTTTGGATTTATTGCTGTATCAATGTGGCATGGCATGGAGGTGATCAGCCTGTGGCACTGCTGAGGCATTATAAAGGTCCAGGTTGCTTTGATAGTGACCTTCAGCTTGTCTGCATTGTTGGGTCTGGTGTCTCTCATCTTCCTCTTGACAATACTCCATAGATTCTCTTTGGGGTTTAGGTCAGGAGAGTTTGCTGGCCAATCAAACACAGTGATGCCATGGTCATTAAACCAGGTTTTAATACTCTGACATATGCGAGGTTCACACAAAGAAGAGGAGCAAGATGGTTGTGACGAACAGGCTTTATTTACACACCACCAACCCCAACTACTTCTGAGCACAGACAGGAGTGGAGGTCATTCTCCCAGACCCCCGTTTCAATCATGGTTACACACACATGATACATCTCGCCCTAATCCTGCCTATAAACACTGCTGGGTCATTATAACGCGGTTATAATGACACAGCAGTATAATAACTCAATAATAACACATTTAATACACACACAGAGTAACGTTTCCAACTGGCAAAACATGCTGGGAAATCCCTGCCCCCCTTAACATGGCCCCGACATTACACTGCCCCCCGCTGGACTGATTTCTGTCCCCAGAAAATTCAAAGTCCACTTTCAGAAATCCAACGCGAGTCAGCCCAGTGCCAGGGCGGCACGCACGGGCCATCCAGTGTCCATCTGAGTCTCAGTCGGAGTATTTGGTTTGGGTAGGGTTCCGGTTCGGCCACCAGCGGGCGGATGGACACATCTGACAGCCTCTGTAGGACCACGCACAGTCCCTTCCCTGGCAGCGGGAGCCCCATGCCTGCTCCGGCCGACTCCCACCGCTGCCAGGTCTCCCAGGCGGCCGCTGGCCCGCGTCCATGCGTCCAGCCCTTGCCGCGCCTGGAAAAATGGCCGGATCTTTGTCCTGCTCGCTCCGCTGCAGCGCGTCGCTGCTGCGCTGAGGGCCTTCGTGACGTCACCGAAAGGGGAAGCATCTGCGGGTGGCGGTAGGACTACGCACAGTTCCTCCCCTGGCAGTGGGAGTCACGACTCCCACCGCTGCCAGGACCTCCCAGGCGGCTGCTGGCCCGCGTCCAGGTGTCCAGCCCCTGCCGAGCCCGGGAAAAGACCGGATCTGTCCTGCTCGCTCCGCTGCTGCTGCGCTCCAAAGGCCTCTGTGACGTCACCACCGGGGGAAGCGTCTGCAGTAGGCAGCCTTTCCCCGTCCATGCCACCTCGCTCTAATTTAACGTCGGCGAGGGGCCAGTTTGTCATGCGCCGCATGTGGGGCAGTACCGTGCGATGTACCCTGGCTCTGCGCAGCGGAAGCCCCCCTTCCTTGCGTCGCCGCGGCTGTCTCCTCCGTGCACGCGCTGCCGTGGTCTGCCGTAGCTCCTCCTCCCACTTGCTCTCAGCACAGCGGTTTCCTCCGATGACCAGTCGTTCAGCGCGGCAGCCAACTCGACCTGGGCCAGGTGGTCATCCAACAGGTTCTCGCCGTTGGATGGGACGGTCACCTCCCAGTCGATTGCCGCTCCTAATCGCTCTGGAATAGCCAGCCCGTCCTGCCCTGAAAAGGGCGGGAAACGAGGCTGGTTTGCTCTGCTCGGCCCGCTCTGCCTTGAAAAAGGCAGAGCAGTCCTGTCGGGTCCGCTGCTCCGTCCATCGCTCGCCACTCCGGGGGCCGGTGTCTCAGCTATACGCTCCGTTCCCAGCCGAGCGATGAACCGCCCCGGCCGCTGGACCTCCGCCTGGGTCCTCTTCTTGCTCCATCCCACTCCTGACACCAGTGTGACATATGCGAGGTTCACACAAAGAAGAGGAGCAAGATGGTTGTGACGAACAGGCTTTATTTACACACCACCAACCCCAACTACTTCTGAGCACAGACAGGAGGGGAGGTCATTCTCCCAGACCCCCGTTTCAATCATGGTTACACACATGATACATCTTGCCCTAATCCTGCCTATAAACACTGCTGGGTCATTATAACGCAGTTATAATGACACAGCAGTATAATAACTCAGTAATAACACTTTTAATACACACACACAGTAACGTTTCCAACTGGCAAAGCATGCTGGGAAATCCCTGCCCCCCTTAACATGGCCCCGGCGTTACAATACTTTTGGCAGTGTGGGCAGGTGCCAAGTCCTGCTGGAAAATGAAATCAGCTTCTCCATAAAGCTGGTCATCAGAGGGAAGCATGAAGTGCTCTAAAATTTCCTGGTGGACGACTGCGCTGACTTTTGTCTTGATAAAACACAGTGGACAAACATCAGCAGATGACCTCTGTTCAGATAAAAGTAAATTTTGCATTTCATTTGGAAATCAAAGTCCCAGAGTCTGGAGAAAGAGTGGAGAGGCACAGAATCTAAGTTGCTTGAGGTTTAGTGTGACGTTTCCACAGTCAGTGATGATTTGAGGAACCATGTCATCAGCTGGTGTTTGTCCAGTATGTTTTTGTCAAGACCAAAGTCAGCGCATTCGTCTACCAGGAAATTTTAGAGCACTTCATGCTTCCCTCTGCTGACAAGCTTTATGGAGAAGCTAATTTCATTTTCCAGCAGGACTTGGCACCCCCCCCCCCCCCACTGTCAAAAGTATCAAAACCTGGTTTAATGACCATGGCATCACTGTGTTTGATTGGCCAGCAAACTCTCCTGACCTAAACCCCATAGAGAATCTATGGAGTATTGTCAAGAGGAAGATGAGAGACACCAGACCTATGAATGCAGACGAGCTGAAGGTCACTATCAAAGCAATCTGGACCTTCATAACACCTCAGCATTGCCACAGGCTGATCACCTCCATGCCACGCCACATTGATACAGTAATTAATCCAAAATTTGCCCCGACCAAGTATTGAGTGTGTACATGGACATACTTTTCAGTCGGCCAACATTTCTATTAAAAAACTATTTTTTTACATTAATTGTATGTAATATTCTAATTTTTTGAGAAACTGAATTTGGGGTTTTCATGGACTGTAAGCCATATCATCAAAATTAAAATAAATAAACACCTGAAATATATCACTCTCTGTGTAATGAATCTATATAATGTATGGGTTTCACTTTCTGAAATGAGTGACAAAAATAATGAAAATTCTTCATGATATCCTAATTTACCTGTAGATTATAAATCTGCAACTTTTTTCTAGTAAATCTGACTTTTTTCTTCTAAATTTGCAACATTCATGTGTCACGCCGCGCCATTCATCAGCGGCGCCACCTGCTCACGCACCTGACCATCATCAGCGGCGAGGGATAAAGGCCGTCTCGCCCGGAGGCTCGGCCTGAAGCCGTCAGACTTCGTCCCTCACCGTTGTGAGCTACTTCCTTCTTCAGCAAACATTATTTGGGTAAGAACCCTTACCTCTCTTTCCCAGTCTGCTCCCCTGTGCACAGGTGGATTCCCCGGCGGCGGACATCTCCACTCCGTCGCCCATTCCTCGCTGCTGTACGGAGCTCTCCAGGTGGCTGTCTTCCGGGCTTCGCCCCCTTGTTGTGCCAGCTATCCTGACAATCCAAGTAAGTCCTTCTCTCGCCATAAATCCCTCCTGTGTTGGTGTATGCCCGTCACCCTCTCCCTGTGCTCTCTCCATAGGGTTGCTCGGCTGAACGGTCACCTGCCTCTGTGCCTGAAGCAGACGCCATCACCAACACATTTACACCCCGCAGACACGCACTCATTCACTCCTGCTGTTAATAAACTCTTTGAACTACTCTAAGCCTGTGTGTGTGCGTCTCCTGAGCCGTGCGTTATGTCAGTACGGCTTCAGCAGAGCGGCTCAGCGGACGGCGGGCTCGCACACCGGCTTACCACTCTCGAGGCTAGAGTGGATCAAATAGCTTATCAACAGCAGGTTATCCTGAATCAATTGATAACTATCACTGGCCGATTGGACCGCCTTGACCCCCAGCAGCCGTTCCCCCCGGCTCCTCAGGGTGGCGCAGCTCCTGCTGTTCCGGTGGCCGTCCAGCCAGCTCCGGTGGCACCGGCCCAACTCACACCGATTCCGACCCCCGCTCGCTTTAGCGGAAAGCTCGGCGGAGCGCGGGGGTTTGTGATGCAGTGCGAGTCCGTGTTTGACCGTGTGCCCGGAGACTTCCCCTCAGATCACAGCCGAATCGGCTACATAGGGAACCTCCTGGAGGGGCGCGCTTTAACTTGGGCCTACGCTATTATGGTGAGACCCAGTTATGCCACCCTCACCTATGCCGAGTTCGTGAGGCGCTTCCTGGAAGTGTTCGATCATTCTCGTTCTGAGGCGGTCCAGGTCGATCAGCTTCTCGCTCTCCAGCAGGGAAACCGGTCGGCCGCGGATTATGCCATCGAATACCGGGTAGCGGCGGAGGAATTGGGCTGGGAGGAGCGCTCCCTCTGCGGCCTGTTCCTCCGCAGCCTCAATAGTGATCTGAGGGATGAACTGGCTGGACGGGATATCCCCGGAACGTTAGCGGAGCTAACCTCACTGGCAATCAGCTTGGACAACAGGCTGCGCGAGCGCTCCTCAGGACGGAAGCCGTCTGCTTCTCGCCCTCGGGGAGCCCCGCTACGCCTGCCCCAAGCTCGCCCCCTGGCGACGCCGCCACCATCGTGCCCCGAGGAGTCGGAGCCGATGGTGACGGGCTGGGCAAAGCTCTCCCCGGCAGAGAAACAGCGCCGCCGTGAGTTGGGTCTCTGCATGTATTGCGGAGACAGTCAACACACGGTAGAGCTTTGCCCACAAAAGCCAAACGGCGGGGTCCGCGAGTCACTGTAGGGGGCCTCGCGGACGTCAATCGGCAAAGTCCCCTCACCCAATTAAAGCTGCCCATCCGTTTCTGCCACAATCCCACTGGGCACCTCACCCACGCACTGGTGGATTCGGGCGCAGAGGGCAGCTTCATTTCACAAGGCCTGGCAACCCGATTGGGCATCCGCTGTCAGGCATTAAAACACCCCATCTCCCTGGTCCATCTCTCCCGTGCCTCCCTTGGGAGAGTTTCTCACCAAACCATGCCTGTCCCAGTCATCATCTCAGGGAACCACCGGGAGGAGATGGTATTTTACGTCCTGCCCAACTCTGTGTCGCCCGTCATCCTGGGGTATCCCTGGCTACGCCTCCACAACCCTGTCCTGGACTGGAGGTCAGCTGGGGTATCGGCGTGGAGTACCTTCTGTATGGGCACCTGCCTTCAGTCCGCTGCCCGCTCCCCGTCCGCGGCTCCCCCTGTGGCGGATACAGCACCTCCGGACCTGTCGCTGGTGCCTCCAGAATTTCACGACCTGGGTATGGTATTTAGTAAATCGAAAGCTATGTCTCTTCCCCCGCATCGACCCTATGACTGTGCTATCAACCTCCGCCAGGGGGCTCCCCTGCCTTCTGGTCGGCTCTACAGCCTGTCGGCGCCGGAGAAGGAGACCATGAATACTTACCTGAAGGAATCACTGAGCGCTGGGATTATTCGCCCATCGTCGTCACCCGTGGGGGCAGGGTTTTTCTTTGTCGGGAAAAAGGACGGATCCCTCCGCCCCTGCATAGATTACCGAGCGCTAAATGACATCACTGAGAGGGACCGTTACACCCTGCCCCTCATGGACACTGCCTTTCACTCCCTCCAGGGGGCGACCTGGTTTACCAAGCTGGATTTACGCAGCGCTTACCACCTCTTCCGGATCCGGGAGGGAGATGAATGGAAAACAGCCTTCCGTACCCCGAACGGCCACTTTGAGTATCTTGTCATGCCGTTCGGGTTGACCAACGCTCCTGCCGTCTTTCAGCGCCTCATTAATGACGTCCTCCGGGATTTCATCGGCCTCTTCGTGTTCGTCTACCTGGACGACATTCTTATCTTCTCCAGGTCCAGGGACGAGCACCAGGTCCATGTGAGGCGGGTCCTCCAAAGACTGCTGGAGAATCGTCTGTACGTGAAGGCTGAGAAATGCGAATCCTACGCTAGGACCACATCCTTCCTGGGATTCATCATCGCTCAAGACCAGGTGCTCCCAGACCCAGAGAAGGTGAAGGCGGTGGTGGAGTGGCCTACTCCCGCATCCCGGAAGCAGGTGCAACAATTTGTTGGCTTCGCCAATTTTTACCGCTTTGTCCCAAATTTCAGCTCGATCGTCGGACCGCTGACCCGCCTCACGTCCCCGAAGGTCCCGTTCCGGTGGACTGAAGAGGTCGCTGCTGCCTTTAAGGCGCTGAAGGCGGAGTTCTCCTCCTCCCGGGTCCTTCGCCAGGTCGACCCCGCGCTGCAGTGCATTGTGGAGGTGGATGCATCGGACACGGGAGTGGGAGCAGTGTTATCCCAGCGGTCACCTGACGATGGCGCCAAACGACCTCGCGCCTTCTTCTCCCGGCGCCTGTCCCCGGCGGAGAGGAACTACGATGTGGGGGACAGAGAGCTCCTGGCCATCAAACTCGCCTTACAGGAGTGGCGCCACTGGCTAGAGGGGGCGGACCTGCCGTTTGTGGTCCTGACGGACCATAAGAACTTAGGATACCTACGATCTGCCAAGCACCTGAATGCCCGCCAGGCGCGCTGGTCTTTGTTCTTCGCCAGGTTCCGCTTTTCAATCAGCTTCAGGCCAGGCTCCAAGAACGGCCTGCCTGACGCCCTCTCTAGGCAGTTCACCCCCGTGGAGGCTGAAGAGACGCCCCACACTATCCTGCCCAGGTCGTGCGTCGTGGGAGCCATCTCTTGGGACATTGAAGACAAGATCCGGAAGGCGCAGGAGGTGGAACCTGATCCTGGCGGCGGACCAGAGGGAAGACTGTTCGTCCCATCTGCGGTCCGAGGAGAGGTCATCCACTGGCTCCACACCTCCCGGCTCACCTGTCATCCCGGCACCTCTCGGATGATCAGCCTCCTCCAACGGTCCTTTTGGTGGCCAGGCCTGCGGAGGGATGCAGCCCGCTACGCCCGGGCTTGCCCAATCTGTGCCACCAGCAAGTCGGGAAATGCCCCTCCAGCGGGTCTGCTCCAGCCTCTGCCCGTCCCCGGCAGGCCCTGGTCGTACATCGCACTGGATTTCGTCACCGGACTCCCCGTTTCCAACTCCTTTGACACCGTCCTGACCATCGTGATCTTGAGATAGCCATCCATGCTTTAGTCACGTCTCGACTTGATTACTGCAATGCACTTTATGTTGGCATCTCTCAGTCTTCTCTTGGCCGCCTTCAACTTGTGCAAAATGCAGCGGCCCGTCTTTTGACCAACACACCTAGGCGAGAGCACATTACTCCGATCCTTTTTTCACTTCATTGGCTTCCAGTCCATTTTAGAATTAATTTTAAACTTTTGCTTTTTGTTTTTAAAGCTCTTAATGGCCTTGCTCCGGTTTATATGTCTGAGGTTTTGACTGTCCGTGACCAAGGCAGAGCTTTGAGGTCATCCAATCAGCTTTTGCTGGATGTGCCTAGGTCAAGGTATAAACATTGGGGTGACCGAGCCTTTTCTGTTGCTGCCCCCAGGCTCTGGAATAATCTCCCCCCTGACCTACGTGCTATCTCTGACCTGACCCTTTTTAAATCTGAACTTAAGACATATTTGTTTAGGATGGCTTTTAATACCCAGTAGTGGTGATATTTGTCTTGGCATTTGTTTTTATTTTATTTTTAGGTTGTTTTTGTTTATGTTATTTGTTTTTAATGCTCTGTGTGTTTTTAATGCTGTTTATTTTTTATAAAGCACTTTGGTCACCTACGGGTTGTTTTAAAGGGCTATATAAATAAAGTACATTACATTTACATTACATCGTGGACCGTTTCTCCAAGCCGGCACACTTCGTCCCCCTGCGAGGTCTCCCTACCGCCCTGGAGACGGCGGGCCTCCTCGTCCAACACGTGGTCAGGCTGCACGGGATTCCGGTGGACGTGGTCTCGGACCGGGGCCCCCAATTTTCATCCGAGGTTTGGAAATCCTTTTGTAACGCCATCGGAGCCAAGGTGAGCCTCTCCTCCGGCCATCACCCCCAGTCTAACGGGCAGTGTGAGAGGACCAATCAGGAGCTGGAGGCTGCGCTCCGCTGTGTTACCAGATCCAAGCCGACGTCCTGGAGCAACCATCTCGCCTGGGTGGAGTATGCCCACAACACCGCCTGCTCTTCTGCAACGGGGATGTCCCCCTTCAAGGCGTCCCTGGGTTACGACCCCCCGCTGTTTCCAGCGCAGGAGAGCGAGGTAACTGTCCCCTCTGTTAGGGCGCACCTTAGGCAGTTCCGCTCCACCTGGGCTGCCGCGCGTCATGCGCTTTTACGCACAGCAGAGCGCAACAGGACCGTGGCGGACCGGCACAGACGACCTGCCCCAGCGTACAGAGTTGGGCAACTCGTGTATGTGTCTACCCAGGACGTCACATTAAAAGGCGAGAGGAGGAAGCTGGCACAGCGGTTCATGGGTCCCTTTCCCATCACCCGGATCATCAACCCGGTGGCTGTGCGCGTGGCTATTCCCCCCTCCCTCCGCATCCATCCCACTTTCCACGTGTCGAAGGTGAAACTGGCAGTCACTGACCCCCTTTGCCCTCCTCCTGCAGCGCAACCCGCGCCCCGGATGATTGGTGGCCATCCGGCCTGGTCCGTCTCCTCCATCCTGGACTCCCGGCGCCGAGGTCGTGGGTTGCAATACTTGGTGGACTGGGAGGGCTATGGGCCCGAGCATCGACAATGGGTGCCCCCGTCGTTTGTGTTGGACCCATCGCTCATCGCGGACTTCCACCGAGCGCACCCGGATAAGCCATCGCCAGGAGGCGCTGCTAGAGGGGGGAGTACTGTCACGCCGCGCCATTCATCAGCGGTGCCACCTGCTCACGCACCTGACCATCATCAGCGGCGAGGGATAAAGGCCGTCTCGCCCGGAGGCTTGGCCTGAAGCCGTCAGACTTCGTCCCTCACCGTTGTGAGCTACTTCCTTCTTCAGCAAACATTATTTGGGTAAGAACCCTTACCTCTCTTTCCCAGTCTGCTCCCCTGTGCACAGGTGGATTCCCCGGCGGCGGACATCTCCACTCCATCGCCCATTCCTCGCTGCTGTACGGAGCTCTCCAGGTGGCTGTCTTCCGGGCTTCGCCCCCTTGTTGTGCCAGCTATCCTGACAATCCAAGTAAGTCCTTCTCTCGCCATAAATCCCTCCTGTGTTGGTGTATGCCCGTCACCCTCTCCCTGTGCTCTCTCCATAGGGTTGCTCGGCTGAACGGTCACCTGCCTCTGTGCCTGAAGCAGACGCCATCACCAACACATTTACACCCCGCAGACACGCACTCATTCACTCCTGCTGTTAATAAACTCTTTGAACTACTCTAAGCCTGTGTGTGTGCGTCTCCTGAGCCGTACGTTATGTCATCATGTGGATGCTGTTTTAATTTTTATTCTTTGTAACTGATTAAATTTTCTTTGTTCATCTAATGGCTCAAGTTTTTATATTTTTGTTTTTAAGGGTTTGAACGCTTCTGTTACAATTAGGGGGCCCTAAACACAATCTTGCATAGGTCTCCGATTACAATAACATTAATTATGTTATTGTATATAATACTGTCCCCCTCAATCTGTACTCTTGAGAAAATGTTCTGTTTATTGTTACCCTCCAAGAGTGAAACGAAATATCTGCCCATGATTATAACACTTTAAATTTCTTTATTATCACAGTCAGAGGTGGGTAGAGGAGACAAAAATTGAATTTATTGTAAAAATTGAACTTACTGAATTACTTCATGATCAGAAAGTACTTAAGGATAAGCAAGAGGATATAAATATAGTTTCAAAAACCAAAACATTTTTGTGTTGTTTTACAGCTGCTCAAAAAAAGTTGTCTGCAAAGTTCTGTCTGAACCAGTTTTCAGTCTGCTCATTATTAATAATATGAGCCCAGAGGTCTGCAGCCTGTGGCTCCAGGGCCACATGTGGCTCTTTTGCCCATAATCAGGAAAGAACCTAACAAATTTATATGTTAAAAGAAGACAAAAATATCATAAAAAATCTTATCGATTTATGGGGGGAAAGCTCCAGATTTACCATAAAAAGTAGCAAATTTATAATTTAAAAAAGTATGTTTCAAGAGAAACACTGCAAATTTGCAAGTAAGATGCAACAACAAATTTGAAATTTTATGGAGAAAAGTCTTAAACGCATGACAGAATTTGAAGAAAGTGAAGATTAATCTTTGCTGCCCCACTCAGGCGAGGCGTACAGGTTCAGGGGCGAAACGCCTATGACCCTGAGACACCTGCTGATGAAGCAGGAGGGATCCTGTAACGAAGTTCTGACCACTCAGCCACCAGGACTGTTAAGAAGAGAAACTGATGTTTCATCTATTTTTGCTTTTGCAGTTTCTGCTTGTAGCAAAGCATCTTTGATGTTTATTTCTCTTTCTAGACAAGCTTCAAATTTATTTGGAAAAAGTCACAAATTTTCAGGAAAAAAGTTTTAAACAACAGGAAAAAACGAATTTATCATAGAAAAGATCACCAATATATTAGCAAGAAGTAGCAAAAAAAAAAAAAAAAAAAACCCTGAAGAATTTAGACAAAAGCTGCAAATTTACAGTAAAAAGCTGAGTGTGGAGGAAAAATAAGTTCAGGCGAGGTACGACAAGCTGAGAAGTTGCAGAGTTTTATTTTCCTCCAACATCATGAGACACATTAGCGCTGTGTTGTGCTGTGTGTCCTCTTGAGGCATGTATAGCAAGCTCTTTTATACATGTTATACAAAGAGAGAGAATGCGTGGCACATTTGCATATTGATGTACATATCAGTCAATACATATCAATCGCGTGACCAACTGGCGCCCGGACTTCCTCTCCTTAATCCGGGCATGTATAACAATAGTCCCTTGTTCTGATTGTCTCCTAGGGCCTCTCTGACCGTATGCAAATTGTTCTCTGCTTCCTGCCGACTAGCTGAGTGTGAAGATTGAATATCCACGTAGATTGTGGTGGGTCACCGCAGGGCTCCTCCCCAGAACACTCAGCAGGGGTTGTGCCCCCCCCCCCCCCGTCGTTTGGCTCCAGCTCCGGATTCCAGCACGTTGAACGGCCGTGGATCGTGGGAACATGGGCCGGTGCGTTTCGTGCGTAATGGAACAAGACGGCGATCGGTCGGCTTTAGGGAGTGAGGTGCGGGAAAAGCGCTGAGGAGGGGGAGGGGGGTGGGAGTGAGTGCCGGCCCGGGACGTCAAAGGTGTCTAGGCCGCGCAAAAATTGCGTGTGGATCCGTGATGGTGAGGGACTTTCCTGGTAAACCTGGCAGAGAGCTACAGCAGCTGTGAAAAAAACATTTTATCTGACTCGTCTCGCGGCTCGATCCAGCGAGGATGTGGGGAAGGCGAGCGGCCAAATTCCCCGAGGATGCGTAGCGGCTGTGAAACAACTGCAGCTGTGTGCGGGTGTGAGGTGGTCTGGCTTTTAGGTGAGGGAAGCAGCCCTAAAGTCATCGGAGAAAGCAATCGGCCAAATTCCCCTTGTGCGCCGTGGCTGAGAAACCCATACAAAGTCCTGTGTGCGGGCTGCACGTCTGCTCCAGGTGCGTGAGCAGCCCTGAAGGTTCCGAGGGTGGCGATTGGCCGTTTTTCTTGGGCATGTGCAGCGGCGGAGGACGATGTATCAGTCTATGGAGCCGGTTCGTCTCTGTGCGTGGTGCGCGCTTGGTGCCGTGACCACATAACTGGCAGTTGCGCTGTCCTCGTAATCCTGCGGTGTGCGTGGGAGGTCCGCTGTCCGGAGTTTAGTCAGAGTCGGGGAGCTCAGTGGAAATCAACACAGTCGGCGTCGATGATTGTCCCCGTTCAGGCTGCTTCCTTTGTTCGCTTGTGTCGTTCATGGTGCGTTTTGGTCCCAGCACTGCGCTCCGGAGCGTGCGCTCCGGTGAGGATAAAGAGGTTGCAGGCGTTCTCTGGTCCTCTGTGTCCACAGTGTGGTGAGAGGGAGCGGACGGTCATTCTCCCTCGTCATGTCACCAGTGTGGAGGGAAGAGATCAGGCAAGGGTTGCACCATGACGCGTGCTGGGGCTTTCCTAGTCGGGGTCATCTCCGGGGTGTTTGCCTCATGTTCCATTCTTCGTCAAGGGTCACCAGTGTGGAGCACAAATAAGTTCAGGTCAGGTACGACGAGCTGAGAGGTTGCAGAGTTTTATTTTCCTCCAACATCACGAGACACACTGTACCGCTGTGCGCTGTGTTGTGCTGTGTGTCCTCTTGAGGCATATATAGCAAGCTCTTTTATACATGTTATACAAAGAGAGAGAATGCATGGCACATTTGCATATTGATGTACATATCAGTCAATACATATCAATCGCGTGACCAACTGGCGCCCGGACTTCCTCTCCTTAATCCGGGGATGTATAACAATAGTCCATTGTTCTGATTGTCTCCTAGGGGCTCTCTGTCCGTATGCAAATTGTCCTCTGCTTCCTGCCGGCTGGCTGAGTGTGAAGATTGAATGTCCATGTAGATTGTGGTGGGTCACCACAAGAGTGAAAATAAAGTAAAAAAAAAAAAAAATTGCAATAGAAACAATGTTGCCAGACGTATGATAATCATCGTATTTGTACGATAATTTTGCCCTCTGTACAATGTACGATCAATAATTTCAAAAGTCTCCTAATGTACGATAATTTAACCCCTTCATTACATGGCTACGTTAATACATTAGCAAACACAATCAGAATATGGATCCTGTGTATACATACTACATTTGTTTTTACGCATTGTCTCACATGCACGGGCTGTGTGGAAAAGAAGATGGAAGACTCGTGTTACAGTAGCAGAGAGGCAACCACGTATGGAGGTTAGTGATGGTATCCACAGTTCATTGAAACGTGCCTAGTTGAGCGAAAAAGATCCGTTATAAATAGTGTTACACCGAATCATTCAGTGCTGTACTGGAGCTCCAACTGTCTACCTGAACCAAGTGGGCGGGGCTCGTTTGCTGATCAGGCGGTGATTCAGCTGCCAATCCCTGGCTTCCAGTGCAGCTCCAGTGAGTGATTCAGTGCAGTACATTCATCCATAAAAACTAGAACACTTGAGTGAATCGTTCGTATATGTTACAACACTAATGCAGGCAGGCAGACTCAACAAGTAAGCAACATCACCTGCAGGTTGAGAAACGAATGGGGTGTGTCAGTTTTACTAGGTGGTTTAAACCTGTTGTTGGCATTAGTACTAAAGTTTTCTGTCGTTGCTGCAACGTGCAAATGTCTGCAAAAAATGTCACTGAATTGTAGTTCTTAGTAAAACTGAAACAGGTTTCTGCTTCAATTATCAGAGGGATTTTAGTAGCAGTTTAGGTGGATTTGTGGAGAGTGTGAAATGAGGAGGCAAGGTTACGAGCAGACGAAGTTTATTACACTCTCTCATCAGTCATACACAAAAAGCATAAACAGCTAAGCACAGCTTCTCCTTTTATATCCACAGCTCGTCTCACATCTCCACGACAGTTCACATCACAAGGCGTGACATTTCACATCACAATACATTCACCCTTGACCCCCCACAGCACCTTCTTCCTGCCAAACTCCCAATGATCTCCTTGGTATTGTCCACCTCTCTTTATTCTCTGCATCCTGACTGGGACGCTGTCTGCCGACTCACCCAAGCCCCTACCCCCCCCCCCCCCCCCAGACAGAGTTTCAGTCCACATGCCTTTTGGGCTTCAGTCTCCTCCCATATCTGCTGTAACCAGGGTTTCTGTGCCGGCGGGGGGCTGCTGGAGGCGAGTCTGACTGCGGGTGGGCCATGGCGAGGGGGGGGAAACTCCGCTGTGCCCGTGTGGCTGTCCTGGTGAATCGTTTGCCTGGGGAGCTCTCCGTGGGGGTCTTCCATGCCGAGGGGCCCGAGCCAGCAACACTTGCTCGTCCGCCACCACAAAGGCGGGCTTAAGTCTGTCTATGCATATTTTCTCCCGACGCCCTCCAAAATCTAACAAAAAATGTTTGTCCCCTGTTTCCAGCACTCTAAACGGGCCATCATAGGGTGGGCGCAATGGAGAGCGATGGGCATCGTGCCTGACGAACACGAACCCCGCGTTCTTCAAAGTTTTCGGCATGAAAGCGCGTGGAAAACAGTGATGGGCCGGGCCGGGCAGCGTGCCTGTGTCTGCACTCTGTTGCAAACGCTGAGACGGGCAGTTGTCTGGCGCGGGATTATCTGGCAAAAATTCCCTGGGCAGGCGCAGTGGCTGAGAAAAACAAGCTCTGCCGGGGAAGCCTCCAAATCCTCTTTTGGTGCGGAACGCAACCCCAATAAAACCCACGGCAACCGGTCTACCCAATTTGCATCCGTAAGAGAAGCCCTGAGCGCCGCTTTCAGTGACCTATGAAAACGCTCGCATAACCCATTTGCCTGTGGGTTGTACGTGGTTGTGTGATGAATTGCGACACCCAGGCTGCGGGCCATCGCGGACCATAGGTCGGAAACAAACTGAGGGTCCCTATCGGACGTGATGTCCGACAGGATTCCAAAACGTGCCACCCATGTTGTCAAAAAAGCACGCGTCACATCCGCGGACGTGGTTGCTGCCAGTGGGACTGCTTCTGGCCAGCGTGTGGTGCGGTCCACCACTGTCAGGAGGTGCGTGCACCCCTGCGACGGCGGGAGGGGGCCCACGAGGTCCATGTGAACGTGGTCGAATCTTTTAGCCGGTATACTAAACGGCTCCAAAGGAGCCTTCGTGTGTCTGTGTACTTTGGCTCGTTGGCACGCTACGCAGGCTGCCACCCACTCTTTCACTTGTTTGCGCAGGCATGGCCACACAAATTTCACTCCCACCATTTTGACTGACGTTCGCACTCCTGGGTGCGCCAGAGTGTGAACTGACTCGAACGCGTGGCGGTGCCACGCGACTGGGCCCACCAGGCGCGGGCGTCCCGTGGAGACGTCGCAGATTGGGGGGGGCTGCCATCTTGCAGTACCCTGCTCTCCAGCCTTAACCCTGTTGGTCCAGACTGGAGCGTGCGCACATCTGTATCGTCAACCTGCTCTGCGGCCATGGCTGTATAATCTATCCCTACACAGACTGGGGCCACCACCGCGCGTGAGAGGCAGTCCGCCACCACATTCAGTTTACCTGACACATGCTGAATATCGGTCGTAAACTCCGAGATCGCAGCCAGCTGTCTCTGCTGCCGGCCCGACCAAGGTTCCGAAACCTTGGCCATCGCTAACGTCAGCGGCTTGTTGTCCACAAACGCGATGAAGTTGCGTCCTTCCGGCCAGAACTGGAAGTGGCGTATGGCCAGGTGGAGAGCCAGTAACTCTCTGTCGAACACGCTGTATTTATGCTCACTGTCGCGCAAAGCCCTGCTGAAAAAGGCGAGCGGCTGCCAAGAACCGGTGACACGTTGCTCCACGACGGCCCCATGGCCATGTCCGAGGCATCGGTGGTGAGCGCTATCTGGGCCGCCGGGTCTGGGTGCGCCAACAGTGCGGCGTTTGCCAGGGCTGCTTTAACCTTAGAGAACGCCTGCTCTTGCTCCGGAGTCCATTCGACTCCCTCTGCGGGTTTCCGTCTCTTGAGCGCGGTGAACAATGGCTGCATGAGTTGAGCTGCGCGGGAGAGGAAATGGTTATAAAAGTTAACCATCCCCAAAAATTCTTGCAGCGCCCTGACCATCTGAGGCCGGGGAAAATTCACTACAGCGCGCACCTTATCGGGCAAGGGTATCGCTCCCTCCGGTGAGACGCGGTGCCCCAGAAAATCAATCTGCATCACGCCGAACTGGCACTTTGCCGGGTTGATTATTAACCCATGCTCCTCCAACTTCTGGAAAACCGTCCTGAGGTGGGTTAAGTGTTCGTCCTCAGATGCACTGGCTACCAGGATATCATCCAGGTAGACGAACACAAACGGGAGATCGCGCAGCACCGCGTCCATCATGCACTGGAACGTCTGTGCCGCTCCTTTTAACCCGAATGGCATGCGCAGGAACTCGAACAAGCCGAACGGAGTTATTACCGCTGTTTTGGGTATGTCCTCCGCGCGCACTGGGACCTGGTGGTAACCACGGACAGGTCTATTTTAGAAAAAATGCGTGCTCCGGCGAGGTGAACGGAAAAATCCTGAATGTGGGGAATCGGGTAGCGGTCGTGTGCTTTTTTTTTTTTTATTACTTATTTTGTACCTGTAGGTAGATTTGTTTTGCAGTCTGGTGACAAACCACCAGCTACCAGTCGCTGCATGCGCAAGCGCCTCTTAACTCCCTAACGCTGTGGCGTTAACCTGCAGAAATCCCCGCACGGTCGCCACGACCCCTCAGCCTTAGGGACCATGTGTAGCGGGGATGCCCATGGGCTGTTCGATCGCCTGATGATGCCCAACCTTTCCAGGTTGGCAAACTCCTCACGCACTATGGCCAGTTTAGCTGCGTCCAAGCGCCGTGGTTGTGCGAAAACGGGCGGCCCGGTGGTGGTTATAAAGTGCTCCACCCCGTGTTTAGCGATGGCCACCAAAAACGTCGGGACCGTGAGTGCTGGAAACTGAGTGAGCAGTTTGCGGAACTTACCGCCTGGAGCTGTGACGTTTGCTTGTGTTACTGGCCTGGCCGCTCGAGCTGTACAGGGGAGAGAGTCAAAGGACAGTGCATTAACCAGGCGCCTGTTAGCAACATCAGGCACCTGGTTAATGAAGCATCAAGTATGTATCTAAATGCTATGATAATTCCACATTTTCTTTACTGTATGACATGTTGGTCACAGGCGTGTAAATCTGCCCTGAGGCCTCTAGAATCATTATACAAGTATTCTGTCAAGATTCATGACAAGAAAAGACGAACGTTCCATCACTGCCCAATCCTGTCCAAATATAACCTGTTGAGCTTTGAAAATCTAATCATGTATACAAATGTGTGTCTTTTGTTTAGGATAATCCATAACTCTGCTGCTCCTCCCTTAAAAAGGTTTGTTTCATTAAATTCTGTAAATACATCTCGGACAACTCGATCAACAGCACGTGGCGAGTGCAGGATTCCTAAGCACAAGACAACATTAGCAAATTCAACATTTTCATGTGTGGCTATGCGACAGTGGAACATGTTACCAACGGAGTTACTTGCAGTAACAGACTATCACACATTTTCGTGCTCGGTGAAAAAACAGTTAATCTCTAAGCAAACCTGTGTCCATAATGTACTGTGATGTAAAGATGTTTGTGTGTGATGTTGACAGTGGGACCAATAAGAGTCAGTGGTTGGATGTGAAAAATTGTTTATATGGATGGAGTTATAAAAATGTATTATTGTATGTTTTAGTTCTTATCAATGTTTTGGGTTCTTATCAATGATATTAATGTTTGTTTTAGTTTTTAGCAATGCTTGGTTTTAGTTTTTTAATCAATGTTTGGTTTTAGTTTTTTATCAATGCTTACTTGTAGTTTTAGCAAATGTCTGCTTTTTAATGCTAACACCAGCCTGCCCAGGGACTACAGGTGGAAATTAGCACTTGTGCTATAACCTGGTACAAGGCATCTTTCCTCTTTAAGGTCAATGTATATTGTGCATGTCCCTGCATAAATGTATAAAAAAAAAAAATCAACCAGTAAACCATGTGCGCACAGAAAATCAGCCCCCAGGATATGGTAATTCAGTGTTGCTATGACAAAAGTCCACTCATATGTACGGCCGTGTAGAGATAAGATCAGTGTTCTCTCACCAAAGGTCTTAATTTCCGAGCCGTTTGCTGCCAATAGCCCGGGACCGCTGGGTCCTGCCAGCCGGTCAGCGTAGGTCAGCAGGATGATGCTCTTCTGGGCTCCGGTGTCCACGAGGAAACGCCTCCCTGAGCGCGCGTCCGTCATGTAGAGCAGCTTGTTCTCTTCGCCAGCAGTCGCAGCTGCTACCGACTGCCGGCCTTGGCGTTTCCCGAGTGCTTGAATTGGCACAGTGGTGCACATCTGTGTGCGTTCTCTCCGAAGCGGCGGTGGTAGAAACAGAGCGTGTCTCTCTGGCGCCCTTTGGCCCCCGCTGCCGCTACCGTCGGTGGCTCCTCGCCTCCTCTGGTCATCTCGCTGGGGTCCGACGCAGCCGCGTTGACTGTGAGGGCTCTGGTGGTGAGGATGATCCGGTCTGCCTCCTGGGCTAGCGCACGGTAGTCACGCACGGCCAGCGACGGCGAATTAGCCAGAACTGCTCTGGCCTCTGTTGGGAGATTCCGGAGGAAAAGGTGGGCAAACAGGAAATGCTCGTCATCCGTGCCCATTAACGCCAACATCTTCTCCATCAGATCGACAGCCGAACCATCTCCCAACTCGGAACGCCTCAGGAGCCTCTCTGCTCTCTCGCAGTCCTAGAGCGTGTAGCGTCGGGTCAGCGCAGTCTTGAGCGCTTCATATCTGTTGTGGGCTGGGGGCTGGTCGAGCAGGCTCGCTACCTGTTGGGCTGTGCGAGCGTCCAGTGCTGCAACCACGTAGTAAAACTTGGTTTCATCTGCCGTTATTCCCCGGAGGGCGAACTGAGCCTCGGTGTGGTGGAACCAAGAGCGCGGGTTGTGCTGCCAAAAGTCCGGTAACTTGACTGGAACAGTGCACGCGTTGCTGGGGGTTCCCGTCCGGGCCGACTCCAGGGTTTCTGCCTCGTGTTCCATCATACGTCCAGGGTCACCAGTGTGGAGAGTGTGAAATGAGGAGGCAAGGTTACGAGCAGACGAAGTTTATTACACTCTCTCATCAGTCATACACAAAAAGCATAAACAGCTAAGCACAGCTTCTCCTTTTATATCCACAGCTCGTCTCACATCTCCATGACACTTCACATCACAAGGCATGACATTTCACATCACAAAACATTCACCCTTGACCCCCCACAGCTCCTTCTTCCTGCCAAACTCCCCATGATCTTCTTGCTATTGTCCACCTCTCTTTATTCTCTGCATCCTGACTGGGACGCTGTCTGCCGACTCACCCAAGTCCCTACAGATTGATTGTTTATTCCTAATGTATAAACAGAGTACTTCTCAAAATATTTATGAGGCAAGTGTTATGTCCATAACTGGTGTAAAGCAAGCACACGGTTGCTGCAGTTTTACGGAGCTTTATTACAAACAGAGTCAAGTATATATACAGGCTTACGGCATACGTCCCGCTGACCAGGTGGCTCCACGACGAAAGAGGTAGAGCCTCTTCCGCCCACTCCTTTATACCATGGGTGGCATCACCACCGGAAACCGGCAGTAGCCACCCCGGTCTAGCCCATGACCAACCCGGCTGCCATCTTGCTACTACAGCTTATTTACATACACAACAGCAAGACCTTGATATATGATGATTCAGCAGAAGGCATATAGAAGATAGATGAGTACAACTGATATTTTGGGCCGTTCAGTACAGACTCATCCTGTACTTCACACAGGTAGAGGTGCTTTTTTCAACTGAACTGTTAGATTACACAGGTCAACACCAAATTTATTGTCTAAGTTTTTTAGCTGATTTAGGACAATTTTGATGTGCTGAATTCCTCCCACATGCCAAAAACATGCAAGTTAGGTTAATTGGCATCAAAACTGGGGATTCTAAATTGTCCTTAGGTATGACTGTGAGAGTGAATAGTTGTCTGTCTCTCTATGTTGGCCCTGTGATGGACTGGCGATCTGTCCAGGGTGTACCCTGCCTCTCGCCCAGAGATGCTGGGATAGGCTCCAGCCCCCCGCAACCCAAAAAGGATTAAGTGGAAGAAGATGGATAGATGAATGAATCCAAAAATCACATTGGTTTTGCTCAATCAGGTCAGCTTTTTTGAACTATGGCCACATGTTGCTTTTTACGTTTTTGTTTACATGTACGGGTATTTTCGCTTTATATGATGCAAAATTCTTTTTTTATTTCTTGAAATTTCTCCAACTCTGAAGAGTTTGCATATGCCAATTTATGACATGATGTCATAAATTGTCATGATAGCTGATTACTGTTGGACTCTGAAGAGAGACATCCCTGCTACTGAGCATTCTAGAGGTTCAAATAAATGGAAGTTGAAGCTCGGAATTTTGAACAATGATGATGTAACATTCAATTTACATGTACCTACCTTTATCAATGTCTACTATTCAATTTACAGTAATCAAAGTTTGTAACATTTAATCAATAAATTGTGTTAGAAAACAATTTTTTCTCTTAAAAGTCTATTTCGGATGAGAAATATTAACAAAAATCAACTGATAATATGATAATATGTCTGGACACCATGGTGATAGCAGCTTAACGCTGAAGCTCCCAGACCCAATCCAGGAAAATACCTTGAAAATCAGATTTAACAGATTTTTGGAAGAGTGAAAATCAAAAGACAAAGTCATCATGCCTAAAGGAAAACAGAAGAAATCGACATTTACCAGGCCAGGACACGCATCGGCTGAAGAATCTGATCCGGAGGATTTCCATTCAGAAGACGAGGAGCTGAATGCAGCTAGCAAAAAGGTTAGCTTAAAAATGGTACTTAAAGAATTAAGATGATTTCGCCGAGAGTGTTGGGCCGAATTTCGTGAAATCAAAGAAGAATTAAAAAGGACAAACAGCAGAGTGGACCAGGCCGAGGACCGAATCTTGGAAGCAGAGGAAAGAATAAAAGGGCTGGAAGATACCGTGCTGGATCTACACAAAAGACAGTCAAGACTGGAGGCTAAGCTAACCGACCAAGAAGGAAGACTAAGAAGAGACAACATAAGAATTCATGGTCTGAAAGATGGAGTCGAGGATGGTTTCACCACAATGGCGGCATGCGTGGAATCCTTACTGAGAGAGAAGTTGGATATTCCCCAAACCACCGACTTGAAGATAGAAAGGGCGCACCGTACATTAGCCCCTAGGCCGGCGACGGAAGCGCCTCCACGATCGGTGGTGGTGAAGTTTTCCAACTCCAAAATAAAAGAAGAGGTTGTAAGACTGGCTTGGCAGAAAAAAGGATTTATGCACCAAGAGAGAAAAGTTTTCGTGGAACACGATTACGCCCCGGAGGTCCTTAAAAAGCATCGGGAATACAACAACGCTAAAAAGGTATTACGAGAGAAAAAACTGCGCTTCCAGACACCATTTCCGGCGAAGCTGCGGGTCTTCTACAGCGATGAGACGTGTCTCTACAACTCGGCAGAAGAAGCAACCGCGGATATGGCGAGAAGAGGGCTCCCGGTAACGGTGTTTAAACCCACAGCAGACCCGATCGATAGAATCAAGGCTCAAACGTGGTCCACACAGAGACCCTCAAAATCCACGGGCCAGCAGCGGGAAACCCAGCGCCAGAGCTACAAGGAAAAACTGGCCGTTTACAGGAGGGAATAACGATATTTTAGTCAATCTGCACATCCAACCCCCCTCCTACAAGGTAACAAACATTAAAGGAGATGCAGAATCAGCAAGTGGTAAAACATTTCATGGAACAGTCATAATATTAGAAACAAATAAGTCTTTAAAAAAAAAAACTTGTTAAAATAGAAATGTGACAATGAACCACATGATCTGTCCACACTAACAAATACTATATTAACGTGAATGTTTGCTGTGATGGTGGTGGGAGGGTGCACACAATTTCATAGGGTATAGGCATAAAAAAACAAAATCATTACAAGTTCGGATTGGGATCTGAAATTCACGTTAAAAACATGGGACAACTTACAGGGGTAAGAGAGGGCCCTCAGCACGTAACGGAATCTGAGGAATTTCCCTCAGAGCCAATATGCCAACATGGCTCTTCTAAGGTCACTAAAAAGACCTCAGCTCAGGAAGTTCTTTTGTCAGTTTCTTGTTTTAAAGTTTTATATACTATGTTCTTAATGTTTTTTATGTTCTTAATGTTCTTTCAGTTTCTGAGTAGCATAAAAGAGGGCCACCACACTGTTATACTAAATAAGACAACACAATGGAGAAACAGGGTGTAACCAAAATAATCTCATATAATGTAAAAGGGATCCTGAATCCAGTTAAAAGATCCAAGATTCTACGCAAAATGAAAAAAGACAAAGCAGGAATAATATTTTTACAAGAAACCCACCTAACAGACGTGGAGCACACTAAACTCAATAGACTAGGGTTTAAAATGATCTCTTCATCTTCATATAAGTCAGGGAGGAGGAGGGGAGTAGCGACATTGATCTCAACCAAAATTATATTTGAAAAAAAATCAGAACACAAAGATAAAGAAGGGAGATACAGTTTGGTACTTGGGCGGCTAGAGGGAGAAGATATCACCCTGCTGAATGTATATGCACCTCCAGGGGCTAACTGGACCTTTTATAAAAATGTATTTGACCTAATGATAACTAAAGCCCAAGGTTTAGTGATATGTGGTGGAGACTTCAATCTAAGACTGAATCCATACTGGGATGCATCAGGTAATTCTCCACATCAAAATAACACTCAAAGTAGGAAAACTCGGATGCTACTAAAAGAAATGGGAATCTGTGATGTGTGGAGGGAATTCAACCCCAGTGTAAAAGATTATACATTTTACTCAGCACCACATTCATCATACTCAAGGATTGACTATTTTTTTATGTTTAATAGAGACATTGGAAGAGTAAAAACATGTAAAATAGGACTGATGGATCTCTCTGACCACAGTCCGATCTATATGGACTTAAGTATCCAAAAACACACAAATAATACATTTTCTTGGAGGTTAAATTCAAATGTCCTGAAAGGACCACTGAAAGATGAATTGGAATCAGATATTTTCAGATATTTGGAAGAAAATGATAATGGAGAAGTATCCCCTTTAATACTGTGGGACGCATGCAAAGCTGTAATAAGGGGAAAAATTATTGCAAAACTGGCATTCCAAAAGAAACTGAGACAAGATCTTCTTCTTCTTCTTCGTCGATCGCTAGATGGTCACACCAGCTGCCCTGACGAATGCTGCTGTCCTGCGGAGGTCCCCGAGGTCCCCGTGCAGCTTTTGGTTCAGCAATGTGGGGTCAGGCCACGTAGCTCGTCTGAGTGCAGCGTGGTCTGGGCAGTCTTGGAGGAGGTGTTCGCTGGTCATTTGGGCAGTACCACATGGGCATCTGTCCGATTGTCCAACTTTAAGTTTCTGGTGCATGTGAGCATGCATTCTGTTATATCCAGTTCGGAGTCTGAACAGAACGACTTGGTCAGCCCTGCTCAGACTATAGTAGTTGTCATCCTTGCAGAAGTTTGGGTGTTGCTGCTGCCACTTCTTGTGAGACAGGGCCTTAATAATGGTTTTCTCCTCACTGTAAGAGACCTGCCCGTCTTCCTGGTCTTGCTGCCCACCCTCCTTAGCAAGTCTGTCAGCCGTCTCATTTCCATAGATTCCACAGTGGGCAGGAATCCATTGGAGTGATACGTTCACCTGTGTTGCTAGTTGAGACAGAGTGAGGACGAGTTCATTCAGTTCTTTGCGTCGGGGGTCCTGAAGTGCATCCAAGACAGAGAGGGCATCAGTGAAGATGACGACCCGCTTGTGTGCCTCGTCTTGATGTTCCCTGACGTGGGCCGCTGCTGTTCTCAGGGCCTCTGCCTCAGCCCTGAAATTGGTGGCGTACTTTCCAGTCGCAATGGGAATGTGGGTCTCCTCATCAGCATACCTGATGTACACGCCGCCTCCGCCATTCCTGGTTGCTTCCATGGCAGAGCCGTCTGTGTAGACGTGAGTCCACTGCTCTTTAGGGTAGGCAGACTGAATGAACTCCAGGGCCAGCGACTTCCTCTCTTGGTCTGACTGTGTTCCTTTCTTCCCAATGCCCGATATGTCTGTACGTATGGCTGGGAAGTTCTGTTGGTTCCAGGAGGGAACAGATGCTATGGGTGGTATTGGTGTGAGTATGTGGTCCATCAGTTCTGGGTCTCTCCTTTCAAGTGTCCTGCTCTGGTGGATGAAGCTCGGTCTCTTAAGTCTCCCTTTTGTTGGCTTGTTCAGTCTGTCCTTCATGGGATGGTTTTCCAGTCTTTTGAATTTGGCAGCCTGGGTCAGTACCTTGACGTTTCTTCTGTCTTCCAGTGGTGCAAGGCCTGTTGTTGTCTCCAGCGCTTTGATAGGGGTACTGCGCATGGCTCCTGTCATCATTCGCATGGCTTGGTTTTGGAGTCTGTCCAGCTTCTCAGTGTTGCTTTTGGCAGCTGTTGAGGTTGCTGCCATGCCATACTCCAGAACAGGCCGAATCCTTCCCACATAGAGCTTCTTCAGGACACCCTGGTCTGCACCCCAGTCTGTTCCTGACAGTTTCTTCATTAGGGCCATCCTGATCTTTGCTCTTGCCTGGTTCTTGTGCAGCTGGTTCTTCCAAGTCAGTCTGCGATCCATGGTGATCCCGAGGTGTGTGGGTGCATATTCAGCCTGGAGCTCATGGGAGTTGATCTGCAGTTTCACCTTCTGGGGTTGGGTGGACAGGGTGAAGACGGTGTATGTAGTCTTCCTCTCATTTAAGCTTACAAGCTATGACTTGGTCCATGCCTTGATCAGCCGGAGAACTTGCTGCACTCTGTAGTTTGCAGTCACGATGCTTTCCTCACTGCACCAGAGGGCTAGGTCATCGGCATAGATGGCACCTTGTACGTTCCTTGGCAAACTCTGGATGATGTCCTTAATGAATACAAGGAAGAGTGTTGGGGAGAGCACTCCTCCTTGTGGGACTCCTACTGTCTGACCTGGACTCTAGCTCTTCTGTTGTGCAGGTATTGGGCAATCCACTTGTACATGCGCCCAGCGATACCGCACTGGCGCAGTTTCAGCTTGAGGCCATCTTTCCATACCCTGTCAAACGCCTTTTCTAGGTCAATCCATACAGCGAGGGTGTGCTTTTTTCTTGGAAGGCATCTTCTATGGCTTGAGAGATGTATGTTATTTGGTCCTCTGTAGACCGGTTCTGCCTGAAGGCTGCTTGCTCTGGGCTGATGTGTTGTTTTCCTTTCAAGTGCCACGTGAGTCTGGTGTTGATGAGACGCTCTAGCAGCTTTCCTATGCAGCTTGTAAGGCTTATGGGGCGATAGCTTTCAGCCTTCAACTTATCTTTGCCTTTTTTGTGCACTGGAATCATCGTGGCTTCTCTCCAGATCTGAGGCACAGTCCCTGATCTCCAACTGTCGTTGAAAGGCTGCAGAAGTTTCTTCTTGGTTTTGGGGCCAAGGTTCAGCAACATTTCATTTGTGATCTTGTCAGACCCAGGGGCTTTTTTCAGCTTCAGTGTTGTCATTGCATCCTCCAGCTCCTTGAGAATGAATGGCGAGTTCATCACTGGTTCAATCTGTGCGTTCTGATGAATTCTCTGGGCTCCTCTGACAACCTTTCTTCTCTCTGGTGGAATCTGAAGATGGCTGGTCTTCACATACTGGTTGATGAAATGGTCTGCTGCTTTCTTGCCAGTCAGCAGTTCTTGATCTGCCTGTACTGTGATCGGCGAGCTTTTGCTGTTCTTGTCATTGAGGGCTTGAGCCAGTTTCCAAAGCTTGTTGCCGTCCTTGTCCAAGTTGAGCTGCTCTGTCTTTTCTTGCCATCTCTTTCGAGCTTCCTGTATAAATGTCTGCCTGTGTTTTGCAGTGGCCACCTTCAGGGCAGTGTTGTTTTCTACTGTAGGATCTGCTTCTACTTTTTTCCTTGCCTCTGCCACACTGTCTTCAAGCTGCTGGAGCTCTTCTGTCCAGTAAGGCCTATAGTTCTTTCTGGCTCCTCGAGGTATAGATTCATTTGCAGCCTTCAGAATAGCATGGTTCAGCACCCTGACTTTCTTGTTGAGATTCTGCTGCTTGTGACAGATCTCCGCAGAGTACCGGTCCACCCGTGTTGAGAAGCGCACCCAGTTGGCCTTCTTGTAATTCCACCTGGGGAATGTCTTAGCTTCTTGTGGTTTGTAGCTGATGTCCAGTCCGATCTTCACAGGTTTATGGTCACTTCCCCCGAGCTGGCCAAGTACTGTTCTTGTTGCCAGCCTGGCCATGTCGTTGGTGGCAAACGCAAGATCGGGAGTGGTGTTACTCAGCCATACCCTGGAGAAGGACGTTGGTGGATCATCGGGATCATTCATTAGCAGAAGACTGTTTTCGACTTGCCAATCTTCCACCTCCTCTCCTCTTCTATCTGCTTCACTGTATCCCCATGCCTCTGAGTGACTGTTGAAGTCACCGATGACTAAGCATCAGTGGTCTGGGAGTTCCATTTGGTCAAGTGAGAGCTCTCGCTCTGGGGGGCAGTACACATTGAAGATCGTAATGCTTTCATTGTGAACCATAATTCGAACTCCATGGATTTCTGCCTGGTTGTTGGTACTGACGTCAAACTCTTGTGCTGGTATGGCGTTTCTGACAAGAATCGCCACTCCTCCTTTTGCTCTTCCTTTTCTGTCTTTCCTGAAGACCTGGTATCCCCTAACACTGAAGCGTTGGTTTTCCTTCAGGTGTGTCTCCTGTAGGCAGGCTACATCAATGTCTTCTGAGTGGAGTCTTTCGGCAAGGGATATTTTTTTGTTATAGACTCCTTCTGCGTTCCACTGGAGGATGTTGACGTTCCTCTCCTTTGGCATCTCTTTTTGGCCAGTAGCATTCCTCATTCCCCGTCCCCTGGTCGTGCAGGACGAGGTGAGGTGACCTCTGGTAGCTGAGGGTGGGCCCCTTTGAGGCTGAGGGCCCGGCACTCTTCCTCCCCGGCAGATCCCCAGAGGATGAGCACCATCCCGTGCAACATCAGTGTGACTCATCATGAAGCGAATATGCGTGATGCAGAGGTTTGTGGCACCACAGGGGTCCTGCATCTCCGTCTTCAGCCATGGACGTTTGTTGGGGGTCCCTCCCCTAGACCAACTGCCTTCCATGGCTGGGCTGTCGAGAGCTTGGTCCACCCTGTAGAAAGGTTGCCTGCCAAGGCTTTCCGAGACCCTTCTTCCCGTGCAACTGTCTGTCCTCCTCCGCCTTCACAGCCGTTGGGAGTTCACTCTCCTCTCCGCCTGTTCCGCCGTTGGGACATTTGTTGCTGTAACAAAACTTGGGTTTTACGTGAGTGATTTGTTACATGCTGCACAACCCCCAACCTGGAGGACCAGGGTGCACTCTTTAGTCTGGCCTCTACCCCACGCGGACCTGTTCGACATGGTTGAACCTTCTGGGAGCACTAGGCTCCCGTCGACATAGCTCCGGGGGTTGCTGAGGCACGCAAGCCGCTGCACCCCGACAAGGTATGTGCACCATTGGCAGCGGACTGAGACAAGAAAAACTAACCACATTAGAGTCAGAACTTAAGAACCTAGAAAAAGAGCACAAAGACAACACTCATTCTAATGACTCGCTCAAAATTAAGGAAATTAAAAAACAAATAAATGAGATCTACACAATAGAAATCCAGAAGAAACTTACATTTCTGAAACAAAAATACTATGAAGCAGGCAGCAAATCGGCAAAATTACTAGCCTATAAATTGAGGAAACAACAAACGGAGAGAGCAATCTACAAAATCAGAGACCCAGTATCAAAGGAAATAAAATTTAGAATTCAGGATATTCTTAAAAGCTTTGAAAACTACTACAAGAACTTGTACTCCCTCAAAAAACATAAAAACGCATCCGAAACATTCCTAAACACATTAAACCTTCCCCAACTTACTGAGTCACAAAATAAAACACTACTGTCAGAAATACAACCTAAAGAATTAGAAAAAGCAATTATGAAACTTAAAGCTAACAAATCCCCAGGAGCAGATGGCTATACAGCAGAGTGGTACAAAACCTTTAAACAGCAACTATCTCCTCTCCTCCTGAAAACATTTAACTATGTCCTCCACACAGGGGAAATCCCCCCTTCCTGGAGAGAAGGGGTTATTGCAGTCGTACCTAAACCTGAAAAGGATAAACTAGACTGCTCCAACTACAGACCAATCAATGTGTTAAATCAGGACTATTAGCTTTTTACCACTATCCTTGCCAAAAGGTTAGAAAATATACTGACAGACTTAATTCATTTAGACCAAACAGGTTTTATAAGACAAAGACAGACACAAGACAACATTAGACGCACTTTACACATAATTCATCATATAAAAAAAATATAACTTAAATGCAGCCATATTGGGATTAGATGCTGAAAAAGCATTTGATTCGGTTGACTGGTCTTTCCTATATAGAATCTTATCCAGTTTCAATTTTCATAACAACTTCATTAGAACTATCCAGGCATTATATAAAAAACCAACAGCTAAAATAAGGATTAATGGTAAATTATCATCATCTTTTGAACTGGAAAGAGGATGTCGTCAGGGCTGCCCCTTGTCTCCACTGCTCTTTGCAATCTTCATAGAACCTCTGAGCCAATGGATAAGACAGAATCAAAAAATTCAAGGTATTACACTTGGTCAGAAGGAACATAAAATAGCACTCTTTGCTGATGACATTTTAATATACCTGGGGCAGCCGGACACCTCTTTTCCAGAACTAATCTCAGTTTTTTCAGAGTATGGAGATTTATCGGGGTACGAATTAACACATGCATAAAACCCAAATTTTAACATTCAACTATGACCCAAATCAATATTTACTAAGCAAACTCAAAACTAACTGGGAGATGGAATCTATGAAATATCTGGGGGTCAATATCCCGAAACAACTCAACAAAATTATTACACTAAACTATGATCCACTGGTGGCAAAAATAAAATCTGATCTAGCAAGATGGAATATGATACCATTCTTGGGTACTGCACAAAGAATTGAAGCAGTCAAAATGAATATACTTCCACGTCTTCTATACCTTTTCCAAACAATACCGGTAGAACCTCCCAAAAAAACATGGCAGGAGCTGGACAGAAGGATCTCAAGATTCATATGGCAGGGCAAGAGACCTAGAATCAGATATAGAACCCTACAGCTAAACAAAGATAAAGGTGGGCTCGCGCTGCCAAATATCAGGGACTATTTTAAAGCCGCACAAATTAAAACTTTAATAGAGATATGTAACCCAGTCTACACTGCACAATGGAAGGAGATGGAATGCCAAATAACAAGTGACATCCCCCTACAGGCGATAATAGGGAACAATGCCTTACCTAAACTTTTGAATAACACTAACCCGTGGATAGAGACCCCGCTAAAAATTTGGTTTAAGATAGTCAGAGAGAATCAAACTAAAGAACCCTATCGATTTCTGCAATGGATTGCCTATGATCAAGACTTTACTTCTAATAAAACAGACACTAGATTTAAAAAGTGGAAAGAGAACAGACTGATAAAATACTACGATTTTTTTAAAGGGCAAATTTTAAGAAGTTTTGAAGATTTGAAAAAACAAGGTCTCATAAATAAAGACCTTTACAGGTTCTTTCAGCTTAGACACCACATAAACAATATACTTAAAAAGGAGGATTTGGAAAGGGCCCAGTCAGGTGTTCTGAAGGTCTTCTTAATGGCATATAAAGGGATCCCAGGAATCAGATACATTTCTAAAATATACCAAGGTCTTCAAGACTTAAAAGGAGACAACACATCATATATAAAAGAGAGATGGGAAAAAGAGGGGAATTTCACTTTACAACTGGAAATATGGGAAAAGCTAAATAAACAACAATGGAAAAGTACCTCATCCCTGCAGTGGAGAGAATTTGGATGGAAAAATTTGGTAAGATTTTACAGAACACCTGCACAAAACAAATTTACTTGTAAGGGGTTGAATTGTTGGCGCTTGTGTGGTGAAGAGACTGCAAATCATTTCCATGTGTTTTGGTCATGCCCAGTTATCCACCAATATTGGACCAATGTACAGACAATATTGGGGAAAATATTCAAAATAACAGTCCCCTTTTCTTTTGTAACTTTGTATTTGGGTTTACTACCGGAATCACTGGAAAGACGAGGAGAAAAATACTTATTCACTGTTTTAATATTGGCAAGTAAAAAAGCCCTAACTAAAAAATGGATGTTGAAGGACTGTCCTACACCTGAAGATTGGATTAACGTGATCCAAGACATTTACTCGATGGAAAAGTTGACATTCGCACTGAGACAGGACATGGATGGGTTCTTGAACTTTTGGCAACCCTGGAACGCATATGCGTCTTCCATTAGATCTAATCTTTGACAAATACCATTTCAATATTGGCACCGCTCTTTGTTCCAACGCTACTCAGATGCTCTTTTATTTTTATTTATTTATTTTTTGGGGTTTTTTTTTTTTGTTTTTTGCTCTTTTAGTTTGTTTTCGTTCTTTTTTGTATTTTCTTGTTTTGTTTTTTTTTTTGTTTTTTTTGTTCTTTCTTTAATTTCTCTTTTTCTTTCACTTAAAAAAGGGGTGTTGTAATAATTATTCTTCCAATGTTGTCAAAAAATCAAAAAAAGGGAACGTGATGAAAATGTAAACAATGCAATGCTGTAATGACGTGTATACCCTTTACAAAAACTTTAAAAAAAAAAATCAACTGATGATGTCACAAAAATGTAATCAATTTAGTCAGATGATCAGATTTTTTAAAAATCAACTTAGCATAAAAACCTGACCTGATCGAGAGTAACAGATGTCATTTTCGGATTCAGCGGTGCAAAATAGTCTTAAATCAGCTGAAAAAACACAGACAACTTACAAAAAAAATATTTTTGTAACCTTGTGTTATTTAAAGGTAAAACTGTGTTATAGGCTGTAATATGCACGATCTGTAATAATGTGTTACTGAAGCAGGTGGTCCTGAGCCACGTCAGAATGAAAACTGGGTGTGTACAATAATTTTCCTCAAAATACGATAATTTTAAGCCGCTGGTACTGTTGTGTATGGAGGTTGGCCTTTGGGGTTTGCCGTAGCACTGCCGGGGCAGGGAACGGGATGATGTCAGGCGGGCTACAGCGGGGAGTATAAATAGTAATGTGCGCCAAATAAAGTTCAGTTGTATGTTCGCCAAGACACTCTCTGCCTGCTTTATTTCCCAACATAACATTTGGCGATGAGGAAAATTATGGGCGCATGTGTTGTGGAACTGCGAGAGGAGGTACAGATTTTTTAGCCGTGTACAGTGAACCGGTGAGTCCATTTTATCTTTTTTGATGGAACTGTGTTGTTTGGCGGGAGAGTGTGATTTTGGGCTGCTAACAGATAAGCTAATTCGTGATAGACTGGCGCATGGCACAACTAGCGAGTGGCTAGGAGCCACGCTGCGGGTAACTCGACAGCCTTTTTCTTTGCTCGAAGTGGTGGACATGATTATGGTAAGAGAGTCCACGGCCCTGCGGGGGCTAGGGGCCTTCACGGGTGAGTCACCGGAGGACCGGGCCTCGGTGCCACAGGTACCGGCTAATGTGCTAACTAGGCCAGGGGGGCGCCCGAGGAAGAAGAAGAAGAGGAAGCAGCCTGTGGCACGTGGAGGAGCCCATGTTAGGTTCGCAGATCAGGTTGGTGAAGACCTGCGAGGTGCTGGCGAAGTGTGTGTGGCACAAGGAGGAACAGGATGCCTGAAATGGTATGTGGTGCAGCTGGATGGCGTCGAGGTGCCTCTTATGCTGGACTTGGGCGCTGGCAGGTCCATTTTGAGCCTGGCGACATTGAAGAGGCTGTTCCCGGAAAAGGTTATTAAATCAGGAGCCATAAGGATGTTCGGTTATGGCCACGCTGAGATCGACATGGTTGGCACGGTGGAGTTCGATGTATTGCGTGGACAGCAGAGGGCGCTGAAGTTTGTTTTCCAGGTGGCATGGCATGGGACGGATCTGCTCGGGATTGACTTACTGGGACAATTGGGGTTTTCCATTCGGGATCCCCAGGGCTCGGTGGTGCTGACGGCATTCACGGACTGGCAGCTCCGTTAGCCGGAGCTGTTCATGGGCCTTGGTCGGATCAGGACCTTTTGCCACCGCCCGCTGGTGGATGAGTCGGTGACTCCCAGGATCCAACCACTTCAGCGCTTACCGCTGGCATTGTGTGAAGGTGTGTCGGCAGACCTCTCGAAGCTGTTGGATGCAGGGATCATCAAGAAGGTGGATGCGTCACCTTGGATCTCAAACCTGGTGGTTGCGAAGAAGAAAGACGGAGGGATCAGGCCATGCATCGATCTACACATGGTAAATAAGGCGATCATTCCAGATAAATACCCCATCCCGACCATGGAGGAGCTCAGGGCGACATTCAGCGAGTCCAGGGTGTTTACTAAGCTGGACCTTCAGCAGGGGTATCTGCAGGTGCCGCTACACCCAGTTATCAGGAACCTGACGGCATTTGTGACCCATATGGGGGTCTTTAGTTACACCCGAATGCCGTTCGGGTTGAGCTCCGCCCCCAGCTGTTTCCAAAAGGTTATGGCCACAATGCTGGTGGGTCTAAAAGGGATTGTAGCCTACCTGGATGACATCGTGGTACATGGCGCGATGAACGAGTTTCATGATGAGAGACTGGAGAAGGTGTTGAAGCGGATGCAGGAGCACAGGGTCACTCTCAACGGTGACAAATGCCTCTTTGCAGCGGAGGTGATCGATTTTGTGGGGTTCCGGCTGACAGGCGAGGGTCTGCAACCACTGCATTCCAACGTGGAGGCAGTGCTTCGCATCCCGGAGCCCACTACGCCCGCCCAGATTTCATCTTTCCTTGGCATGGTGAATTTCTACGGCCAGTTCATCCCACATTACTCTGAGACGATTGGGCCCCTGAAAGCTCTACTGAAGCAGGATGCGCCGTGGGAGTGGACTCCGGTGTGCTCAGCAACGGTCTCCAAGCTGAAGCGGCAGCTCATCTCACCACCGGTGCTGGCACATTTTAATCCTGAAATGGAGACAGTGGTGACCTGTGATGCGTCTGGGGCCACATTAGGTGCGGTCATGTCTCACATACAGGGTGAAGTGGAAAGGCCAGTGGCGTTTGCTTCCAGGTCCCTCCCGTGGCTCTGCGGTGGGTGAGAGGGAGGCACTGGCCTGCGTCTGGGCGTGCGAGAGGTGACACATATACCTCTACAGACGCCACTTCACTCTTAGGACAGACCATCGGGCACTCACCACACTGCTGGAGACGTCGGGATCGGGGCACAGGCCTCTGAGACTTCATTGGTGGTCAGAGCGTCTAAGGGCCTATGACTTTTCCACTAAATTCACCCCAGGCAGAGAGAACATTGTGGCGGATCTTCTCTCGTGGGCCACCGTGGGGGTTTCGGAAGTGGTCGGGGATGACGTTGGCGCTGCCGAGGAGGAGCTGGTGAACGCCCTGTGCAGAACTCTCCAGGGTGTCGTCTCCCCACAAGATCTCAAAGATGAGTCGGAACGGGACCCAGCTATGGTGCAGTTGCGCACGGTGATTCATGAGGGTTGGCCAGCGAAGGTGCCGAGCAAGCTGGCTCCTTTTCATCGTTTCCAGGATGAGTTAAGCTGTTGGAATGAGGTTTGTGTGGCCAGGGGCCAGTGTGCCTTGATTCCTGCTGCACTGAGGGCTCGGGTCCTGGACATGCTGCATGATGGTCATTTGGGAGTGGTGCAGGTGAAGCAGAGGAGTAGGAGGTCGGTCTTGTGGCCTGGCATTGATGGCGTTGTAGAGGCCATGGTTAAGAACTGCGTGCCGTGTTTGGAAAGCAGAAAGACGGGCAGACCTCCCCCACCACCGCTCAGGCCTGTTGAGTTCCCTGGGGGGCCGTGGAAGCATGTTGAGGTGGACATTTGTGGTGAATTCCAGGCGGCACCATACAACAATCGGTTTCTGGTGGTGGCATATGATCTGTTCTCCAAATGGCTGGAGGTGCTGCCCACCGGTTCGGTGGTGACGGAGGTGGTTACGGGATTCCTGTCATCTTTGTTCGCCCGGTGGGGAATCCTGGACACCATCACGATGGACAATGGGCCTCAGTTTGTGTCGAGAGCGTTCGAAGATTTTTTTGGCCGGCAAAGGGGTGAAGCATATTAGAACGAAATTCTATCATCCCCAAGCCAACGGAGGGGTCGAGAGGTTTAACAAGACCCTGAAGAACGGGCTGAGGGCTCATTTGGCAGATGGTTTTGTGTTCCCGGAGGCGCTTCAGAACACGCTGCTCCATTACAGAGCGTCGGTCCATGCAACGACAGGGTGTTCCCCAGCGAAGCTCATGTTGGGGCAGGAGCTGTTGTTGCCAGTCAGTCAGTTGGAGCCTCTGAGAATGGTGCCCCGGATGAGTGATTTGGCGCTGAGGAGAAGAATCTCGGACCAGCAGCGGAGGATGAAGGGACGGTTCAATAGGAGGCACCGGGCGAGAGACCACAGCCTGAAAGAGGGGGATCGGGTGTGGATTAGATGTCCTGTCAGGGCCCACAAGCTTCAGACTTTGTGGACAGGACCGCAGGAGATTAGGAGTCGGCGGGGCCCTGACACGTTTGAACTGGACGACGGGTCCAGGTGGCATGCCAGCAGGCTGAGGCATGCGACACCTGGCCGGGGTTCGGACACTGTAAGAGACTTTGACAGATCTTTGGACTGGTCAGCCACGCCAGGTGTAGACTCGCGGGTAATTCTGACGGTGCCTGGGGCACAGTCCCCTAGGGGGGACGCCCGGCAAGAGTGTGTCGGAGGCCTCCTTATTTGGAGGACTATGTGGCAAGGACGATTATGGACAGCTTCAGTTGGGCATATTGGTAACATGTCTGTTCGCCCACTGATGGACTTGTATATATGTATATATGGACAATTTTGTTTTACGTGTTTTTGGTAATTTGTTCACTGTGTTATAGTTTGACCTTGTGTGTGTGTGTGTGTGTGTGGGGGGGTGATGTTGTGTATGGAGATTGGCCTTTGCCGTAGCACTGCCGGGGTGGGGAACGGGATGATGTCAGGCGGATTACGGCGGGGAGTATAAATAGTAATGTGCGCCAAATAAAGTTCAGTTGTATGTTCGCCAAGACACTCTCTGCCTGCTTTATTTCCCAACATAACAGGTACGATACTTCAACATTTCCCGTTCAGCAACACAAATTTGTACAGGAAAATGTGCAACAGAAAAAAAATGCAAAATTGAGAGAAAGACCTCACAAGGGACAAGAGACAAATATTTGATTTAGAAGATGTTGAAAAAATCCCTTCAAACAGTAGTCCAGAAACAGGCAGGATTAAAGTTTCAGCAAATTTAATTTGCACTGGCCAGTGGAGAACAATACAGAAACTGCCACAGAGTCTCTTCCGTGCATCATTTTGATTCAAACACACAACTTTCAGTCATTTAAGCATCCTGCTATCTCAAGACTGTCCATGAAAAAATATCTAGTTCAGACTGGTTCTTTCAAACTGTCTCCTTCTCTGACATACTCATAACAATACAGTACATGCATACAAAAACAAAAAGGTAAATGTCCAGCTGCCATGACCTTGTATATTTCACACAGACTTTGAGGCATCAGCAGATGCAAAATGTTAAATTTCCCATCATCCCCCCTTTGATGCCCTAAAAGGCATCATAAAAGAAAAGTGATAACAAATTATGGCATCTAAAACCGTGCTTTTAACCATTCTTTGTTCCACTGCTTCAATCACCTCGCCAGGTGACCAGCAAAAGAGTTCACAATAGTGGTTGGTTGGTGTTATGTCCATAACTCGCACACTCAAGAACCAGGCCAGAGCTGCAGTATAATATAACTTTATTAGATGAACCACAAAGAACACAGGTGCTCCATACAAGCAGATGGTAGTGGTCGAAAGAGACAGAGTCTCTTCCACTTTGGCCCTTTATACCCCCGAGTGACGGCGGAACCGGAAAGGCAGAGCCGTCACCCCCCAGTACACCCAGGGTACACCCAGCACCATATAACATATTTAATATACTACACCCCCATCCCCCATAGAAAATCCAAAACACACTAATTAGGCCCTCCCAAATTTATAACACAACTCACACACTAATAATAACAGAAAATATAGGCCTATTCATGCGCACGACACAACTAAACTAGAGGAGATCAGGTAGACTGCTGACCCACTTCTATACGGCTAGGCGGATTATTCTGCCGCCTTCAGTACCACAGAGTCCATAAAACAAAACAACCCTGTTCCTTATGACTAAAATAATTCCAGAACCCATATATGCACAACCAAATTCCATTTCACACAGCAACAACAGTCAATATGTACATTCACATCTCGTTATACCAGCCCCCCCCCCCCCCCCCCCCCCTCCCCAACACTTGGGCAGTTCACACACCTACATGCAATTAAATGCAACAAAACAGACAGTGTTGGTTTTGTTTTGTTTTAGCCAAAGTATGGCTAAAGTATGGCTTTGGCTATAGTCAAAGTATGACGTCGACAGTCCTCTCACTCGGTAATACGGGAACAAACTCCTCACAGTGGGCCAGTTCAACACAGAAGCTGCCGTTCTCGTGTCCACCAACAACGGCACTTGCACACTGTCCAGCAAAACGTCACAATAAATCCGCCCATCTGTGCTCGGGAAGATGGTATGAACAACCGTAGGAGTCGGGGGGGGGGGGGGGGAGATTCGCTCCACGTCGTCGGTCCCCTCACTCAAAATTTTTGCAGGCCCTGGCAAAATGATGCAGGAGTCCACACTTGCTGCAGCATTTGCCTTTCGCCGGACACTCTCTTGCCTTATACCGGTGCCTGGTGGACCCACAGCCATAGTACTTTGGCGTACCCGGGGTGGACCTAATTTTTATAGCTGCAGCGTATTCCTCTTCATCCACGCTGTCTTCACTATGTGGGTCCACAGCCAGTGCCTTCAATCATGGTTCGGTATGCTCCAACATGGTTCTCTCACCGAGGTCCTTGGATAGTTTTTCAGCTGCTTCAAACTGTTGCGCTATCTCGACTGCCGTGGCTAACGTCAGTTCACCCGAGTATGTTAGGAGCCTTGACCGTGCCACAGAACAAAGTGTGTGCTCTGCCAACTGATCATGGACCATTTCTTCCTCAAAGGCTCCAAATTGGCACTCCCCTGCCAGCTGATGCAGATCTGCGATGCATCACTACACCGACTCTCCAGTCCACTGGTGGCGCGCTGAAACTGAATCCTTCGGACTACAACATTTTCCGGAGCGTGAAAATAGTGCACCATTAGCCCAACCACGTCATCAAAACTATCGCTCTCTCACAATGTGCTGAGAATCCGTTGTCCCTCCATGCCAAGATTATGGACTAAAATAGCTCTTGCATGCAGTTTCTCAAATTCTCTGAGGTTCAGGGCCACCAAGTAATTCCGAAAGGCCACATACCACCTCGCCCAGGGAACAGGAGGCTCGCCTGGGACCTCCAAAAATGGTCGAATGCCAGAAACAGCTTTCTCCATACCTTTATCCTCGTCGCCAAATGTTATGTCCATAACTCGCACTCTCAAGAACCAGGCTGGAGCTGCAGTATAATGTAACTTTATTAGATGAACCACAAAGAATACAGGTGCTCTGTACAGGCAGATGGTCGTGGTTGAAAGAGACGGAGTCTCTTCCGCCTTGGCCCTTTATACCCCCGAGTGATGACGGAACCGGAAAGGTGGAGCCGTCACCCCCCAGTACACCCAGGGTACACCCAGCACCATATAACATATTTAATATACTACAGTTGGCACTGCTGATGAGTCCTGGATTCTGGACCTTTTTGCAATGGCTGATTCCTCGCTGTAGATCCAGGTGGCTCTTTCTGCAACTTTGACAGCTGTGAAGGTCATCGACAGGACCTTTGTGTCGTGATTTCAGGCAGATGATCTTCTTTCCGTTGTATAGTCACACTCGAATTATTGCTCGTTGAAATGAAGCCATTAGCATCTTTACAATGTCCCCACAATGGCAATCTGGGCCCCTCCTTATCTGCCTCAGTCTCCTTCTACACTCTGCCTGACAGGAAGTGTTAGGGAAATCTGAATTGAAATGACTCTGAGCCAGAAAAATTCAGCAGGCAGGATCTTGAGTTATGAGAAGATTTATTTTGGCTGGGAGAGGTACAGAAGTAGCCCCAAGTCTACTCATGCATACTTCTAACTAGGTCATCCATTTCTCAGCCTTTTATAACTCCAAATGTTGATGCAAGAGAGGGAGAGAATGTCCTTGGAGCTTCTTGAAGACAAACAGGGTGTCTATAATCTAATCTAGGAACCCACACACTCCTCAGTCACACAGGACTAAACATTCATTCATTCATTCATTCATTCATTCATCTTCTTCCGCTTAATCCTGTGAAAAGGAGACCTTACACAGGACGCACAGGTAAAGGCTCCCAGTTCGTTTCTTGCTTAAAACTCAGTTTAGAGCTAGCGTTTTGAGCTGTTTTTTTTTTTTGTCACTACCACTGGAGAATAAACCTGCTTGTGCGAAAAAAGAGAAATTGCCAGTCTCATAACTTAATATTGTAGTGGCTGGTGAAGCAATCAGGCCCCTCACGCTCAGGGAGAACAAAGGGATTTCTCCCACGTGTTTTTTGTGGGGTTTTTTTGTTTGTTTTTTGTTTCTTACGATCACAATCAACGAACATCGGCCGGGATCATGGGTCCCAAGAAAGCTCAGCAGACTGAGGAGGTAGACGACATTAAAAGAGCGCTGGACTTCTTGGCTGAAGAGATATCTGCTGTTAAGCTGCAGCAAAGAAACATCCTGGACCTGGTCGAGGAGGTGAAAGCGCTGCGGATCCAGAATGCTGAGAAGGACAAGAGGCTGGTGTATCTGGAGAGCAGAGTGTCGGAACTGGAGCAGAACACCCGGGTGAACGACGTGATCATCACGGGGCTCCATATTAAACCACGATCGTACACGCGAGCGGTGGCCGCGGATAGGGGAGGGAGGCTCGACGCGCTGGAAGATGAATTCATGGAACAACAAGTGGCGGCCTTCATGCAGTCCAAAGGAATCCAGCTGGACTGTAACACCACAGAGGCCTGCCACCCTCTGCCCAGGAAAAACGGCGACAAACTGGCTGTGATCATGAGGTTTGTCAACAGAAAACACAAGATTGCGCTGTTAAAACAAGGTAGGAAACTGAAAGGAACGAACATTTACATAAACGAGCACCTCACAAAAGAAAACGCAGAAATAGCCAGAAAAGCAAGATACATGAGAAAGCAGAAAAAGATTCAAAACACCTGGACATCAAACTGTAAAATATACATCAAATTAAATGGATCACCTGAAGAAGCCAAGGTCATTAACATCCGTAATATTATGGAAATGGACAAATATCAATGAATGTTATGAACTGGAGTCACAGCAACAAAAGACAATTGTAGGACACTGAAGGGATATACTCATCTGCTACAAGACATTTAACAACATGAAACAAAAGATCAACAAACAGGAACAACAGGAACTGAAAGTTTTTGAATATACAGATCACAACCCACAGGATGTAGAATATAACATAGACCCTGATAATAATTTATTTAGCTCCATCAATAATGACTGTAGTTACGACACAGATGATCAGTTTAACACAATGGTCACATTGTGGAGAATGTGGAAATGACGAGGCTGAGTTTATCTCACGAGTCAGGTCTATTCCATTCTCCAACATCATCAAAAACAGAAAAGGGGAAAGAATCCCCCAGCATCTGTCCCTTTTGTACCCCAGGACATCAAAGCACACAGTCACATTGTCTTTTAATCCCAAGTCACAATGCGTCTTCTTCCAGGTCTTCTCACCTCCACCTAAAGTACTGGTGGTCAGGAAATCCCTCAAGGTCATCTCTTTGCATACAAAAGGCCACATTTCACATCCTCCTGTTATCTCCTAGGAGGTTCAGTCCTTTTGTTCCTCTGAGACGTGAAGCATACAATAAGCATACAGTAATATACATGTGAAGCATATGAAACCCACATATGTGTCCCACATGACCCCCCCCCAAACGTCTAAGATGGAACAACGTAATAACAGTTTGCATGTCATAATAAAATCACTACACATCAGTCCACATGCTGCTTGGGCCTCAGTCTTCTCCCGTATTTGCTGTAAGTAGGCTTTACCACCTCCGTGGCACCCTCCTGCTGGGGAGCTGCTGTCTGAGGATGAGAACTGTTAGTCAATCTCTGTGGGTGTTCTGGGGAATGCTCTCTAGGGGGTCTGCCACGCCGAGGAGCCTTAGCCAACTGCACACTTTCGTCAGCCACCACAAAAGCGGGTTTGAGCCTGTTTATGCCAATCATTTCTTTTCTGCCCCCCAAATCTAGCAAAAAATGCTTATCCCCTGTTTCCAGCACTCTATATGGTCCATCATAAGGTGGTCGTAACGGTGGGCGATGGGCATCATGTCTGACAAAAACAAACTCCGCATTTTTTAAAGCCTTAGGCACAAAAACGCGCGGAACATGTAGGTTTAGGGCGCTCGCGCACGCAGCGACCAGCAGCCGGTGGCTTGTCACCAGACTGCAAACCAAGTCTACCTACGGGTACAAATAAGTAACAAAAAAAAAAAAAAAAACGCGCGGAAAACTGTGGTGAACGGGGCCAGGTAGCGTGCTCGAGTCTGTGCTACTCTGTAACCGCTGAGCTGGGGAGCACTCTGGCGCCGGATTATCTGGGAGAAATTCCCCGGGCAGCCGAAGTGGCTGTGCGAAAACTAGCTCAGCTGGGGAGGCTTCTAAATCCTCTTTAGGTGCAGAACGCAACCTCAATAAAACCCATGGTAGCCTGTCCACCCAATTAGCATCCATAAGCGACGCTCTGAGGGCCGCCTTCAATGACCTGTGAAAACGTTTGCATAACCCGTTAGCCTGCGGATTGTACGCGGTTGTGCGGTGGATCGTTGCCCCCAGGCTGCGGGCCATCGCTGACCAAAGTTCGGAAACAAATTGAGGGCCTCTGTCGGACGTAATGTCCGATGGGACTCCAAAACGCGCTACCCATGCCGTTAAAAACGCGCGCGCCACCTCCTCGGCTGTGGTTGACGACAGTGGGACCACTTCCGGCCAGCGCGTGGTGCGGTCAACCATTGTCAGAAGATGTGTGCACCCCTGTGAGGGCGGGAGGGGGCCTACGAGGTCCACGTGAACATGATCAAACCTCTTATCCGGAATGTGAAACAGCTCCAAGGGAGCTCTCATGTGTCTGTGTACCTTGGCTCGTTGACAAGCCATACAGGCTGCCGCCCACTCTCTAACTTGTTTGCGCAGGCTTGGCCATACAAATTTCTCTCCCACCATTTTGACCGACGCGCGCACTCCCGGGTGCGCCAGAGAATGGATCGAGTCAAAAACGCGGCGGCGCCACGCGGCCGGTACCACTGGACGCGGTCGCCCAGTGGAGACATCGCAGATTAGGGGGGACATACCGTCTTGCAGCACCCTGTTCTCCAGCCTTAACCCTGTTGGTCCAGACTGGAGCGCACGCATGTCCGCGTCGCTAACCTGATCCGCGGCCATGGCTGCATAATCTATCCCTACGCGGACTGGGGCCGCGCGCACTTCTGCGTCGCTAATCCCATCCGCGGCCATGGCTGCAAAATCTACCCCTACGTGGGTTGGAGCCGCCACGGCGCGCGAGAGGCAGTCTGCCACTACATTAAGTTAACCCGCCACATGCTGGATATCAGTAGTAAACTCCGAGATCGCGGCCAGCTGCCTCTGCTGCCGGCCCGACCAAGGTTCTGAAATCTTGGCCATCGCGAAAGTCAGTGGCTTGTGGTCAACGAACGCGGTGAAACGGCGTCCCTCCAGCCAGAACTGGAAGTGGCGAATGGCCAAGTGGAGAGCTAACAACTCCCTGTCGAATGCGCTGTATTTTCGTTCCTATCGCGGAAGGTCCTCCTGAAAAAGGCGAGCGGTTGCCAGGCTCCGGCTACATACTGTTCCACGACCGCCCCTATGGCCACATCTGACGCGTCAGTAGTGAGCGCCATGCGGGCCGTTGGGACTGGATGTGCTAACAACGCAGCGTTTGCCAGGGCTGTTTTGACTTCAGAGAATGCGCGCTCTCGCTCCGGAGACCATTCGATTTTATTTGTGGGTTTTTGTTTTTTTAGTGCAGCATACAATGGTTGCATGAGCTGCGCTGCGCGGGGGAGGAAACGGTTATAAAAATTCACCATTCCCAAAAACTCCTGTAACGCTTTGACCGTTTGTGGCTGGGGAAAATTTGTTACTGCGTGCACTTTGTCAGGCAGAGGAACCGCTCCTTTTGGAGAGACGCTATGCCCCAAAAAATCAATCTGCGTCACCCCGAACTGACACTTTGCTGGGTTGATTATTAACCCGTGCTCTGCCAACCTCCAGAAAACTGCCGTGAGGTGGTTTTTGTGTTCGTCTTCGGACGCGCTGGCTACCAATATGTCGTCCAGGTAGACGAACACGAAGGGGAGATCGCGCAACACCGCGTCCATCATGCGTTGGAACATCTGCGCCGCGCCTTTAAGCCCAAACGGCATGCGCAAAAACTCGAATAGCCCGAACGGAGTTATTACCGCTGTTTTGGGTATGTCCTCAGCGCGCACTGGGACCTGGTGGTAACTACGTACCAAGTCTATCTTAGAAAAAACGCGCGCCCCCGCCAAATGAACTGAAAAATCTTGGATGTGCGGGATCGGGTAGCGGTCGTGCGCTGTAGCGTTGTTCAACCTGCGGAAATCACCGCAAGGTTGCCACGAGCCATCAGCTTTCGGGACCATGTAAAGCGGTGAAGCCCATGGGCTTTTCGAACGCCTGATGATGCCCAACTTTTCCAGGTTGGCGAACTCCTCGCGCACTATGGTCAGTTTAGCTGAATCCAAGCGCCGAGCTTTTGCAAAAACGGGCGGTCCGGTGGTAGTAATAAAATGTTCTACCCCGTGTTTAGCCACGGTCGCCGAAAATGTTGGGACCGTGAGTGCTGGGAACTGAGTGAGGAGTGTGTGGAACTTACCACTTGCAGCTGTGACGTTGGTTTGTGCTGTTGGCGGGGCCACTCGAGCTGTACAGGGAATAGAATAAAAAGAGAGTGCATTAACCAGGCATCTGTTAGCAAGATCAACCAACAAACCATGTGAGCACAAAAAATCAGCCCCTAACATGTTGAAATTGACTGCAGCTATGACGAAAGTCCACTCGAATGTACGGCCGTGTAGGGACAGAAGCAACGTCCTCTCACCGAAGGTCTTAATCGCCGAGCCGTTCGCTGCTGACACCCCGGGACCACTGGAAGGCACCAGCCGGTCAGCGGAGGAAGGTGTGGTGAAACTCAGCTGGGAGCCTGTGTCCACGAGGAAATGCCTCCCCGAGCGTGCATCCCTCAAGTAGAGCAGCTTGTTCTCCTCTCCGAGGGCCGTAGCTGCTACCGACCCCCGGTCTTGGCGTTTCCCGAGCGCTTGAAATGGCATGGTGGTATACATTTGCGTGCCCTCTCTGCGAAGCGGCGATGGTAGAAACAAAGGACGTCGTCTGCTCCGTGTTTCCTGGCCCCTGCCGCCGCCGTCGTCGGTGAGTCTGGTACTGCAGCCTCTGGCCCCCTGCCATCTCCGGACGTTGCGCCGAGCTCCGCTGCCGCAGCCGTGGCCGCACACCGTTTATTGGCGTTGACGAATCGCTGCGCCTCCTGGCCCAGTTCGCGGTAGTTTTGTCGGGCCAACAGTGGTGAACTGGCCAGGGTCACTCTCACCGCTGACGGTAGGGTCCTGAGGAAAAGGTGGGTGAAGATGAAGTGATCATCGTCAGAGTCTTTCAACCTCAACAGCTTCTCCATCAGGTCCGCAGGCCTGTCGCTTTCAAATTCGGTCAGCGCCAGGAGCCCCTCTGCTCGCTCCTCCACCGAGGGGGTGAAGTAACGGATGAGTGCAGCCTTCAACGCGCTGTACTTGTCGCTGTCCGGCGGCTGGTTGATCAGGCTCTCCACCCGCTGGGCTGTGTGGTTGTCCAGCTTTGCAACCACATGGTAGAACTTTGTGTCATCTACCGAAATCCTCCGGAGGTTGAACTGCGCCTCGACCACGTTAAACCAGGAGCGCGGATTGTTCTGCCAGAAGTCTGGCAGCTGAACTGTGGCTGCATTTGTTTGGCTGGCTCCTGATGAGTCTGGCTTGGGAGAATTTCTTCCACTCATGATACGTCTTAGGGTCACCAGTGTGGAGAATGTGGAAATGACGAGGCTGAGTTTATCTCACGAGTCAGGTTTATTCCATTCTCCAACATCATCAAAAACAGAAAAGGGGAAAGAATCCCCCAACATCTGTCCCTTTTATACCCCAGGACATCAAAGCACACAGTCACATTGTCTTTTAATCCCAAGTCACAATGCATCTTCTTCCAGGTCTTCTCACCTCCACCTAAAGTACTGGTGGTCAGGAAATCTCTCAAGGTCATCTCTTTGCATACAAAAGGCCACATTTCACATCCTCCTGTTATCTCCTAGGAGGTTCAGTCCTTTTGTTCCTCTGAGACGTGAAGCATACAATAAGCATACAGTAATATACATGTGAAGCATATGAAACCCACATATGTGTCCCACAACATCTGATTTCAGTATTTCTATGATCCACTTCAACAGCAGAAGTCTCTATGCCAACTTTAATAACATTAAAGATTATTTACATCAGTTTAAAGAGCCATTCAATATTGTGGCAATATCAGAGACGTGGCTCAGTGAAGAGAAAGGAGTGGATTTTACCATGGATGGCTATGAATTAAATTATATAAATAGAAAAGTGAAAAAAGGAGGAGGAGTTGCAATTTATGTTGACAAGAGCTTGAAATACAAGGTTGTTGAAAATCTGTCAGTAACTGTGGATGATTTATTTGAATGTATTACAATAGAAATCTGTCTGGACAGTGTGAAGAATGTAGTAGTGAGCTGTGTATATAGAACACCTGGATCAAACATTGACTTATTTCAAATCAAATCAAATCAAATCAAACTTTATTGTCATATTGCTGTACATACAACTGTAGTGCAGGCAAGATGAAATTGCGTTTCTCTCGGCATCCATATAAGAAGCAGCATGATTTAAGACACACTCCCACATAGCTCCACCCCCCCACCCCCACCCCCCCATCCATTCACACATCCCTGAGACATACTTGGAGAAAAAGAATAACTAACTATAATATACAAAATGTCCGTAGGTGCAGTAGTGTGTATGAGAGATTCCGGGTCAACTGTTCAGCATCCTGACAGCTTGTGGAAGGAAGCTGTTGATCAGTGGTTCTGTCTCTGATGCTCCGGAATCGTTTACCAGATGGAAGAAGTTCAAGGTGTTTATGCAGAGGGTGAGAACGGTCCTTGACAATGTTCAGTGCCCTGCTCCTACAACGATTCTGAAAAAGTTCTTGGACAGAGGGGAGGGAGACTCCAATTACCCTCTCCGCCCCCTTGACTATCCTCTGCAGGGCTTTTTTGTCTAACATACTGCAGCTGGAGTACCATGTAGCATTGCAGTACGTCAGAACACTCTCCACCACACCTCTGTAGAAGGTCTTGAGGATGCAGATGGGGAGAGAGGCCTGTTTGAGTTTCCTCAAGAAGTGCAGTCTCTGCTGAGCCCGCTTCCTGATCTCCAAGGAATTCTTGCTCCAGGTCAGGTCCTGCGAGATCTGCACTCCGAGGAACTTGATGTTCTCTACTCTGTCCACTAAACGGCCGCCAATGCTGAGGGGGACGTGCTCAGGCTGTGACCGCCAGAAGTCGATAATCATCTCCTTCGTTTTGTCCACGTTAAGCACCAGATTGTTCTTCCTGCACCAGCCCTCCAGGTCTCTCACTTCTTCCCTGTACATTGATTCCTCATCCCTCTGAATAAGTCCCACCACCGTGGTGTCATCTGCATACTTAATAATCTGGTTCCCCTCGTGTCTGGATACACAGTCATGTGTTAGAAGTGTAAACAACAGTGGACTGAGTACACAGCCTTGAGGGGATCCGGTACTCAGCGTGACAGAGTTGGAGATGTTGTTTCCAACCCGGACAGACTGAGGTCTCTCAGTCAGGAAATCCAGGATCCAGAGACATGTGGCGGTGTTCAGACCGAGAAGGAGTAATTTCTCCATCAGTCTCTGGGGAATAATGGTGTTGAATGCTGAACTGAAATCAATGTACAGGAGTCTGGCGTAGGTGTCTTTCTGGTCCAGGTGGGTGATGACAGAGTGTAGGGTGGTGACTATAGCATCCTCCGTGGAGCGGTTTGAACGATATGCAAACTGGAGCGGGTCGTGTGATGCAGGGATGCAGGCTGTAATGTGTGGTTTGACAAGCCGTTCAAAACACTTCATCACAATTGGTGTCAGTGCAACAGGACGATAGTCATTCAAACAGGATACCACTGGTTTCTTTGCCACCGGTACAATGATAGAGGTCTTGAAGCATCTGGGAACGATGGCCTGACTCAGGGAGATGTTATAGATGTCAGTCAGGACATCCGCCAACTCGCTCGCGCAGTCTCAGAGCACACGTCCCGGAATGTTGTCTGGACCTGCAGCTTTGCGTGGGTTGACTCTGGTTAGGGTCCTCCGTGTGTCCGCTGTGTTGATGGTAAAAGCTGGTCCGACCGATGGTGGGGGTGGGCCAGCCCTCCCTCTGATTGTCGAGTTTGATGCTTCAAAATGTGCAAAGAAGTCGTTAAGCCTGTCTGGAAGTGAAGCGTCATCATCATCGACCCCCTGCCTAGACTTAAAGCCCGTCAGTGTCCGAACTCCCTGCCACATCTGCTTGGTGTTCTTAGTGTCACAGAGGTGTCCCTGGATTTTCTCTGCATAGGCACGCTTTGCCGCCTTAATTCCCTTTGAAAGCGCAGACCTGGCTGAGCGGAGGGCGATCCTGTCCTTCGCTCTGAAGGCTGCATCTCTGGCTGTAAGCAGCGAGCGCACCTCTGCAGTCATCCAGGGCTTATGATTACCCCGCATAGTGATGGTCTTCACTGTAGTGAAATCCTCTGTGCACTTCGCGATGTAGCTGTTGACCGTATCAGCATACTCCTCCACATCTGTCTTGTCTTCCTGGGAGGCTGCTATTTTGAAGACCTTCCAGTCTGTGTGCAGAAAACAGTCTTTCAGTGCAGAGGTAGCACTCTCTGGCCAAATCCTGATTTGTTTCACTGCTGGCCTTCTGCGCTTCAATAAAGGTTTGTAGGCAGGCAGCAGCATCACGGACATGTGATCAGAACGGCCGAGATGGGGGCAGGGTATCGCTTTATATGCATCTGTGTTTGTGTACACTAAGTCCAACATATTCTCTCCTCTGGTCTTAAAGTCTACACATTGTTTAAACTTGGGGAGTACAGTCTTTAGGCTGGTGTGGTTAAAATCCCCCGCAACCACCACAAAACTGTCCGGGTGTGAAGTTTGGATTTCACTGATAGCATTGTGCAGTACCCTGAGTGCCTTCTTAGCATTAGCTTTAGCATTAGGGCTCGGCGCTATGTAAACACCAGCTACAAACACGTTGCTGAATTCCCTCGGCAAATAATAAGGCCGACAATTTACAATAAGGAACTCCGCCAACGGAGAGCAGTGTTTAGATACTAACGTGGCATTAACGCACCAGTTCTTGTTAACATAGATGCATAGCCCACCCCCCTGGCTCTTACCGGAGCTCGCCGTTTCCCTGTCGGCACGGAACATCGCCATATCTTCCAGTTGAATGGCCTCGTCAGGAATGTTGCTGTGGAGCCATGTCTCGGATGGACTGGATGGAAAAAATGTATGCAAAACTAACTCATAAAGTTATGTTCATCTGTGGGGATTTCAATATAGATCTGATGAACTCATAACAACATAGTTTGACAGAAGAATTTATCAACACAATGTACAGTATGGGCTTACATCCAACAATTACTGGACCTAGCAGAATCACGTCACACAGTGCCACACTAATAGATAACATATTCACAAACATTATGGAAAATAATATCAGGAGTGAGCTTTTATTGAATGATATCAGTGACCACCTGCCGATTTTTGTTGTCTATCAATGTGATTATAGGAAGAAAAAGTATACCAAAAATATTAACTATAAAAGAATAAGAACTGAAGAATCAATGTATTTACTGACAAAGGAATTATTAATACAAGATTGGAAGATAGTTTATGATGAAAATGATATAAATAAAGCATATGATAAATTTTTACAAATATTTCAATCATTGTACAATAAAAACTGTCCTATAAAACAATACAGTGACAGACAAAAAAAAAAAAATTCCTTGGGTCACCAAGGGGTTAATAAATGCATGTAAAAAGAAGAATACATCATATAAACAATTCATTAAATGCAAAATGGTGAAAGCTGAGATCAAATATAAAAGATATAAAAATAAGCTTACTAATATAATGAGGACCTGTAAGAAAGAATATTACAACAGAATATTAGAGGATAACAAAAATAACTTAAGAGGAATATGGCAAGTACTCAATGGGATTATTAGTAATCAACCTAAGAATGCTAATTATCCAGAATATTTTGTTGAAAATGGCAATTTGATAAATAATATGGAGGATGTGGTCAGTGGTTTCAATAAATTTTTTGTAAACGTTGGTCCTGAATTAGCAAAATCAATAGTGACAGCAGAAACAAACAACAGTGGTTCTGTAAATGAAATAGAAGGTAGAAATCCAAACACAATCTTTTTGGGTGCAGTTACTGAAAAGGAAATTATCGAGACTGTGAGTAAATTTAAGAACAAAAAATCAACAGACTGGAATGAAATTGACATAACAATAGTGAAAAAAGTAATTGAAGGAATTGTTAAGCCACTCACCCACATCTGTAACCTGTCATTTCAAACTGGTAAATTTCCAAACAAATTGAAAATAGCAAAAGTAATACCTCTATACAAAACAGGAGACAGTCATTGTTTCACAAATTACAGGCCAGTCTCTTTACTCTCACAATTCTCCAAAATACTTGAAAAAATCTTCACTAAGAGACTGGATGATTTCATTGAAAAACACAACCTCCTTACAGATAGCCAGTATGGTTTTAGAGCAGATAAATCTACATCTTTGGCACTGATCGAACTTATAGAAGAAATTACTAGTTGTATAGATTAAAAAAAAAAAAGGTTGCTGTAGGAGTATTTATAGATTTAAAGAAAGCTTTTGACACCACTGACCACAGAATACTACTAAGGAAACTGGAAAGGTATGGGATAAGAGGGGTAGGACTGAGTTGGGTGGAAAGTTATTTCAGTAACAGACAACAATTTGTACAAATTGGTGAGCACAAATCACCCTTCATGGACATCACTTGTGGTGTGCCCCAGGGGTCAGTTTTGGGACCCAAACTCTTTATTTTGTATATAAATGACATATGCCAAGTATCAAAAATTCTGAAATTTATTTTGTTGGTGGATGACACAAATATCCTTTGCACTGGTGAGAATTTGCAGCAGGTTTTAGAGGTGGTCACAACTGAAATGAAAAAGTTAACGCAGTGGTTCAACAAAAATAAATTATCTCTAAATCTAAAAAAAACAAAGATTATGTTGTTTGGAAATTATAAAATAATGTCATGAAATAATATAATAATAATATCATGAAATAATGGTAACGATAGATGATACCAGAATAGAAACAGTACAGGAAAATAAGTTTCTGGGGGTGACGCTAGACAATAAAATCTGCTGGAAACCTCACATCAGTCACATCCGGGTCAAGTTAGCAAAATGTATAGGCATACTGGGGAAGACAGGACACATCTTGGACTATAAATCACTGGTCTTACTATACAATTCACTGTTTCTACCTTATCTTAACTACTGTGTAGAAGTCTGGGGAAACACCTACAAGACCAACCTACAGTCAATATGCACATTACAAAAAAGAGCTATAAGGATAATAAATAATGTAGGATATAGAGACCATACCAATTCGTTGTTTTTAAAGTCACATGTCATAAAGTTCATCGATTTAGTTAAATTTACGACAGCACAAGTAATGTACAGGGCAATTAATAATCAACTCCCAACTAATATACAAAAAATATTTAAAAAAAAGAGACAATGACAAACTGGGTGTTTGGTGGTGGGATGAGGTGTCCACATTTACTTGGACTTCTCGGTCTTCTTGGGCAGCAGCACAGCCTGGATGTTGGGCAGAACTCCACCCTGAGCGATGGTGACTCCTCCCAGCAGCTTGTTGAGCTCCTCGTCGTTGCGGACAGCCAGCTGCAGGTGACGGGGGATGATCCTGGTCTTCTTGTTGTCTCGGGCAGCGTTTCCAGCCAGCTCCAGGATCTCGGCGGTCAGGTACTCCAGCACGGCAGCCAGGTACACGGGGGCACCGGCACCCACGCGCTCAGCGTAGTTGCCTTTACGCAGCAGCCTGTGGACACGACCCACGGGGAACTGGAGTCCAGCCCTGGAGGATCGGGACTTGGCCTTAGCGCGGGCTTTACCGCCTGTCTTGCCTCTTCCACTCATCGTTTCAGGACCTTTTTCTGCGAGTTATGTCATTGTCTTTTGTCATTGTCTATGTTTTTGGCATGTGGGAGGAAACCGGAGAAATCCCGGAGTAAACACACGCAGACACGGGGAGAACATGCAAACTCCACACAGATCACTGTTGGTCGGGGGCTGAGATCGAACCCAGAATCCCTCGGCCAAGGGTGAGTTGCTGTGCTGCCGCAGTGCTAACCACTCCGCCACCGTGATGAATCCAAAACAAAAGATGTCAGCAGACAGCTGCATCCTTACAAATTGCTGACCCTAGGCACACTTATACTCAGACTGGGGCATACTGAAGGCCACATGAATCACACACTGAACAATATAAAACTCACAAGTATATCAGACATGGAAATAGAAAAGAATAATGTAGAATAATATGGAATTTTTCTTTCAGGAAGGAAAAAAGAATATAAGGCTCACTTGCAAAATCCAGTGGTGTTTTGTTTTTATTTTTCTTACAATTATATTTCAAATTGATTAAAGCAGTAGCAGACAGAACTGCTTATATTCTTTTAGTTTTAAATAAATGGTGCATCAATGCAATATATAACGATTTGATCTGCACATTGGTTAGTTATTCAGTTTTCTCAATAAGTCTGCTGGTCTTTTCGACCTTCAAACAGAGTAGTGTGCTAAGGTCACTCCTCTTGACACGCACACTCATTCAGCCGATAATCAGACTTTACTCCAAACTTGACCAGATTTGCAAATGCATTATCAGATCATATCAGTTAATCAGTCAATCAAAGCTATATTTGTATAGCTCTTTTCATACAAAAACTGTAACTGTAAGTGCATAATAGATAACAGATCATTAGGATTCAGACAAGAACATTTAACATTGTTAAATCATATTTCTTTCATTTTATGTCTGTTCTCACTTTAATCTTGTAGAAATTAAAATTTAACTTGCCAATAGAAGAAGCATCTTCTTAGTTTTATTTTGTTTACTGCTTTTACCTATGGAGAAAGCAAAACAAAAACAACCATATCTCCAAATACTTACCACTTACTTGTATACAATCTAAACCTAATTCATTTGAAATGTGTTATTGTGCAAACAATGTTATGTTTCAACAGTAGACATGACAAGGCAAGCTTATAGGTTAGTCATCATTCACATATTAGTTGTGTATATGACGGGATGGATTAAAGGTGGCAGATTAAGCTCAGGATTTCAGTCAGTGTTCAAGCAACCAGTAAGAGTTTACCTCAGAGAAAAATAGACACTTAATTACTGCTTGATGGGTCCCTTGGTCTGCATTTTCCTCAGACATATAATGACATATAATGAATGTTTAAATCTCGTGAAAACAATTTTGCACAATATAAAATCTTTAAAAAAAAATTACAAGTGCAAAGTCAAAATTTAATAAAAATGTTGGCAAAAAATATAAATTTTTGAGAAAAATATAGCAGGTCTATGACAGAAAAGTCACATTTTTGAGGGAGATAATAAAGGACCTAGATGAAGACCCCTCAGGTCAAGAGTGTAAACAAACTTTTTAAAAAAAATTAAAATAAAGAACAAAAAGGTTTTGTCATGATCTGAGCATGGGGGATTCCGCCGTGCTCAGTCTCACGGTCTTTTTCCTTATTTGTATATTTGTTGTATTTTGAGTTCTTAGGTTCCTGTCATTTTGTCCTTGGTTGGTGTTCATATATCTTGTATTGTTTCTTCATCCTACTCATTCTCCAGTTTATATTAACTGTAGTCGTATTACTTATTTATTTGGCATTTATAAGGATAAGGACCTGTACTTATATAGTACTTTTCTAGTCTCAAAGACCACTCAAAGCGCTTCACTAGCACTAACCCTCTACTCTAAGGTCCTATTGTTGGTATTTATCCTTTAGTCTTTATTTGTTGTCATGTTAGTTCTCGCTTTATATTTGTACTTTTGTGTTCTCTCTCTCTCTCTCTCTCTCTCTGGAGCTGCAGCTGTCAGTGGCACTTCGGGGTTCTGCTCTGTAGTGGGTGGTGCCCCTGTCAAGTTGTTACTCCCATCTTCTCCCCCCTCATTACTCTCAGCTGACCCCAGTTTGTAATCACTGTCACCTCCAGCCCGCTTATGTGATTCACACCTGGTATCATTTGTTATAATTGTATTCCTGCTTTACTTAAGAGGGGTTTCTTCATTCACCCCTTGTCAGAGTTTCATCATCATCATCATCTTCCCCATTGCTACTACCTACTCCGTTAGAACCTGTCCGGTTCCAACGTCATCCTGTACTCTCGCCATTGTTATCTCTTCGTAAGTTTATATTCGTGCACTGTTGGGATTTGTGTTTTCTTGATAAATGCCACAAACTGCAGTCCAGTGCTTGTCTTTTTTCTCTCTGCCCAGAAGGGGCGATTCATGACAGTAGACTCTGGCCAATTTGAGACCCAGCTGCTGCAGTTTGTGTTTTTTTTTTTTTTCATTCACCTGTTTGTCCGGAGTATCCAACATATCCCCAGCACGCTGGCCTTCAGCCAGCGAAGGAGGATCGGCGGCCCGGTCCCCAAGCCTGGAGGAGGAATGGGCAGTCTACTTCATCCAGGATTTCGTGACTGAAACTCTCGCCTCCCGTGGCCCAAAAAGAGTCTGGGAGAATGTGGAGGCAGCGGTTGGCTTCGTAGACGCACACCCTGGATTGAGGACGTATCCTCAGTACGCGGATCTGTTGTTCACTGTCTCTGCTCTCCAGCTGTCATTCCCCGGGCTGATGATGGGGCTATGCTCGGCGGGTCCAGAGCCAACAAGGAAGCGCTCCCTGCGAGAGATGTCTTCCTCCTCCCTCTGCTCGCCTGCTCCCGTGTCTGCTTCGCCTGCTCCGAGACACCACTGTTCCGGGTCTGCCTCTGCTCGTCCTCAGGTTGCAGTGGGACTGGACTGCCCGGAGGAGAACCGCCTGGGTCAGCTGCCTCCCGTTTCCTGCCGCTGCCCAGTGAAACACAGCCGGAGGAACGCCTCCATCTTTCAGCCAGCAGTTTCCCCTGCGCTGAGCCAGACAATCCCTGCAGCAGTTCCTCTCTCCTGTTCTTCTTCACTGGCTGTCCCGTCAGCCGCCTCCTCCTCCTCCTTTGCTGCTGCAACTCCCGTCACCTCGGCGTTTCCTTCCGCTACTGAAGGTCCGGTCGTTTCCTTCCCAGCTCCACCCATCACCATGTCTGCAGGGGCGGCTCCTCTACTTTCCTCTGGAGGGCCCTCCGCCACTGAAGTCATGGAGAGGGCTGAAACTACACCCGCTGCAGCAGAGAACATCGTGCCCCGGGAACTCAGAAAAGTGCTTTTTTAAATTCAATTCAATTCAACTTTATTTATATAGCACCATTTCACAACAACAGTCATCTCATAGCACTTTCAACTGTAGGGGAAACCCCCACAATGGCAGAAAAACCCCAGCAATCAGGCAATCCCCTGTGAGCAAGTTCTTGGCAACGGTGGAGAGGAAAAACTCCCTTTTAACAGGAAGAAACCTCCAGCAGAACCAGGCTCAGGGAGGGGCGGTCATCTGCTGCGACTGGCTGGGGGTGAGGGGATAGAGAAGCCGAAAAGAACAGACATGTAGAAAGCAAACAGTACGACAGGGACTCAATCTATGGGAGAGAACAAACAGATGTTAATGACCAGCAAAAATATTTCATTGAGAGTGAAGAAAGGAGTGAAGCCCAGTGCATTGTTGGAGGTCCCCCAGCTGTCTAAACCTATTAGCAGCATAACTAAGGGAGGTTTCAGGGGCACATGATCCCTCCCTAATTATAGGCTATATCAAAAAGGAAGGTTTTAACCCTATTCTTAAAAACTGAGCTCGAGTCTGACTCCCGAATCCAGATTGACAGCTGGTTCCACAGGAGAGGAGCTTGATAACTGAAGGCTCTGCCTCCCATTGTACTTTTGGAGAGTCTAGGTATTACAAGTAATCCAGCATTTTGGGAGCATAGTGCTCTGTTAGGATAATAGGGTAGTATCAGATCTTTTAAACAAAAAGGGGCCTGATTATTTAGAGCTTTGTAAGTGAGAAGGATTTTAAACTTAATTCTAAACTCTATGGGAAGCCAATGAAGGGAGGTCAGATCCGGAGAGATATGATCTCTCTTTCTAGTACCTGTTAAAACTCTTGCTGCAGCATTTTGGATCAACTGAAGACTATTTAAAGATGTTTTAGGACAACCTGATAATAAAGAGTTACAATAATCTAATCTAGAGCTAACAAAAGCATGGATCAGTTTCTCAGCATCACTCTGAGACAAGATGCTCCTAATCTTGGCAATATTACGCAAATGATAGAAGGCAGCCTTAAAAACAAGTTTAATATGTGAATTAAAAAACAGATCTTGATCAAAAATAACTCCAACGTTCCTCACAGAACTATTCAGAGAAAGAGTAACCACATCCAAACTAAGAGTTTGATTTGGAAAGGTATTTCTAAGGTTTTTTGGACCAACTAGAATGACTTCAGTCTCATCTGAATTTAATAGCAGGAAATTACAAGTCATCCAAGCTTTGATTTCCTTAAGACAGGCCTCTAACTTGGCTAATTGATTACTATCATCTGGCTTCATTGAAAGGTATAATTGTGTGTCATCTGCATAACAATGAAAATGTATACAGTGCTTTCTAATAATGATGCCTAAAGGAAGCATATATAAACTAAAAAGAATAGGGCCTAGCACAGATCCCTGTGGAACTCTGTGATTGAGCTTTGAGTTGGAAGAAAACTCATTATTGACATGAACAAACTGGAACCTATCAGATAAATAAGGTCTAAACCACTGCAACGAAGTTCCATTCAATCCAATATGGTGTTTTAATCTATCAAGTAGAATATTATGATCGATAGTATCAAAATCTGCACTAAGGTCTAAAAGGACAAGTACAGAAACAAGTCCATTATCAGATGTGATAAGGAGGTCATTAGTGACCTTCACTAAGGTTGTTTCAGTACTATGATAGACTCTAAACCCAGACTGAAACTCTTAAAATAAACCATTTCCCTGCAAGTGGTCAAATAATTGCAGAGCAACAACTCTAAGATTTTTGAAATGAAAGGCAGATTAGAGATTGGTCTATAGTTAGCTAAAACTCCTGGATCCAGCGTTGGCTTTTTGAGTAAAGGTTTAAGTACAGCAGTTTTAAAAGCCTGTGGTACATGGCCTAATGTTAACGAAGAATTGATTATTTGAAGAATAGAGCTACCAATAAATGGGAAGACTTCTTTAAATAACCTGATAGGAATAGGGTCTAAAAGACAAGTTGAAGGCTTGGATGAGGAAATTAATTTATCTAATTCTAAAAGGTCAATTGGAGCAAACTCATCCAAACAGATATCAATTGAAGGAGTTGTAGTAGTTAATGTATTTAAGTGGTAAACGGTGGGAAGAATCTGACTGATTTTACCTCTGATCGATGAAATTTTATTAATGAAAAAGTCCATGAAGTCCTGACTAGTAAGCTTTAAGGAAATGGTAGGATTGACAGAGTCCTGACTCTTTGTCAGCCTGGCTACAGTGCTGAAAAGAAACCTGGGATTATTCTTGTTCTCTTCTATTAATGCAGAATAATAACTTGTTCTAGCTTTCCTAAGAGATTTTTTTTAATAAATTAGAAGATGATTTCTCCAAGCTTAATAGATTTCATCTAATTTCGTGGTGCGTCATTTTCTTTCTAATTGACGAGTGTTCTGTTTTAAGCTATGTTTCTGTGTTGAACCAAGGAGTTAGAAATCTCTGACTAGACTATTTCTTTTTTAAAGGGGCCACCATGTCTAGAGTCTGATGCAGAGAAGCTGTAACACTATCTACCATGCTATCAATTACAGAAGGAGCAAGCTGTCTATAGTTTATTTCCGTTGTGTTGACTCATGGCATAGAGGAAACAATCTGCATAAATTTGGTAACAACATCATCTGAGAGGCATCTACTGTAGTAATATTTTTCTTTAGGAGCCAACTAGTCAAAAATAGTAAAATCAAAGGTTAACAGACAATGGTCTGACAGTACAGGGTTATGAGGAGACACTACCAGATTTTCTATTTCTATGCCATATGTCAGAGCAAGGTCCAATGTGTGGTGGAGATAATGGGTAGAATTTCCTACTTTCTGAGAAAACCCCGAGTCAAATATTGAATTAAACGCCATATTAAGGCGATCATCATCTACATCTACATGTATATTAAGTCCCCTACTATAATTATCTGATTTCAGCACTAAATCAGCTAAGAATTCGGCAAATTTGGATAAAAACTCTGAGTAGGCTGAGGGAGGACAATTAACTATGCCAAATAAAATTGGGTTTAACCTAAAATTGCTAAAATGCCCAATACTGAGGACCAGGCCCTCAAAGGAATTATAACATGCTTTTTGCTTTACATTAGTAATTTGGAATGGTAAATTGTTGCTACTCCTCCCCCACGACCAGAACTTCTGGGATTTTGACAGTTTAAATAACCAGAGGGAGTTGATTCATTTAAACCAACATAATCCACTTGCCCAAACCAAGTCTTCGTAAGGGATATTAAATCAATCTGATGATCAATTAACAGACCATGGACTAGCAGAGACTTGGGAGTTAGAGACCTAATATTTAACAAACCACATTTAATTTTTAAATTATGAGGAGGAACAGAGGCCAAGTCAAATTTAGAGGCTTCATGTTTAATTTGAGATTTACCAACTTTTTGTTTAATCACTTTGGGATGCTTATATAGTATATTTTTATTTACTTTGGAGGGAGCAGACAATGATTCTCTGATGGGGAAGATGGGGGCTAAGATGAAGGGTGACGGATGAAGAGGAGCTGGAGAGAGGCGTGTAAGACTGCGACTCTGCTTCCTGGTCCCAACTCTGAGTAGTAAGGTTTTGGAAATTTGGATAAAAATGATGCCAGATTGTTAAATAAATGAGCTGCACCATCCAAAGTGGGATGGATGCCGTCTCATCTAATAAGACCAGGTTTTTTCCAAAATGAGTTTCAATCATCTATGTAGCCCACATTATTTGCAGGACACCACACAGACAGCCAGCAGTTGAACGATGACATGCAGCTAAACATGTCATCACTGGTCAGATTGGGGAGGGGCTCAGAGAATACTACAGAGGCAGACATTGTTTTTGCAAAGTCACACACCAATTCCACATTATGTTTTGTGACTTCTGACTGCCGGAGTCGGATGTCGTCAATGCCGGCGTGGATAACAATTGTGGAGTATTTACAGTTATTTTTAGCCAGCATTTTCAAATTTGACTCGATGTCGCCTGCTCTGGCCCTGGGAATGCATTTGACTATGGCCACTGGAGTCTCTAGGTTCACATTTCTGACTACAGAGTCGCCAATGATCAGAGTTTTTTCCTCAGCGGGTGTGTCACTGAGCAGGGAAAAGCGATTAGAAACATGAACAGGTTGGTGGTGAACCAGGGGCTTGCGGCGATGCTTCCTTCTCACTGTCACCCACCTGTTCTCTCCTAGTTGCTCAGGAGAGGTGGAAGCCGGGGGATGGCTAGCAGGCCACCCTATGCTAGGGTGCTCTACTGCAGCTAAGGGGCGTCCGTCATTATTAACTGGCGCAGACGGTGTTTCAATGCAGCGGAGCTGGGATTCCAAATCACACAACCTCACCTCGAGCACCTCAAAAAGACATTTATTACATTTACCGTTATCACTAAAAGAGGCAGAGGTGTAGCTAAACATCTGACACAGAGAGCACACCAGAGGAGAAGGGGAAGGAGAGCTAGTAGCCATAGCTAGTGGGTAACCCGAAGCTAACACAAACACCGATGAAAGGTGAACAGAAGGCTAAAGAGGGTGATTAGGTGACACTGAGTGCGCACACAGGTGCAAGAGGCTTGATAAACAGAAGAGAGAGGTGACTGTAGATGGAAAAAAGGGATTACAATAAATTAAAGGCAATAACCCTCAGGAGATTGAGGAGAGCTAACCACAATATCATTCTCATTCACCAAAATATGAATTATCTTGCCTGATTCCCGGTGGTGAGGCTCAGACTATGCAGTCCTCTGAGTCCTCACCACCTGCTGCAGCTATAGACTGTTCACCTGCTCTCTCTCTGTCTCCTCCTTTCCCCCTGAGTGTCCGGCAGTCCCAGGTTCGAGCCACCGGATGATGGAGGAGCCTGTGGCCCTTGAGGACCTGGTTCCAGCCACGCAGCCACAGTCCGGAAGGAGGGAGAGTGCTGTTTCCAAGCTGAAGCCTGCGCCGACAATGGAGCATCCCCTGGCCTCAGCAGTACAGGATCTAGCGGCAGCAGGGAGCCAACCTCCTGTGTCCACGCTGGGCAAGCCACCTGCGTAGGCCACTTCATTGGGGGGTCCCGGGACTGCATCTACCACCATGCCTGCTGCAGGGGCCGCCACAGCAGAGCTGAAGCTGGACCTCCAGAGGCAAGAGATGTCACCGCATGGGTCGACAGAGTCCTGGATGGCAGTGGAGCTTGAGCTCAGGCAAATGCTGTCCTTTGTTTTTACTGTCTCTATTTTGGAGAGATCTTGTCTGGCTCTTGGTGGGGGGAGGGGGGGGCAAGTGCAGCCATCAGCTGCACCTGAGTTCACGTCGCCAGGTTCTACTGCCACCAGTGACCCTGACCCTGTTTCTTTGTCCCTCCTGTTGGAGCCTTTCCCCAGGGTCACTGAGGAACACCCAACTTTGCCAGAGGTCTCCATGGGTCCAGCCTCACCACCTGAGATTTCTGTGGGTCCAGCCCCTCCAGCTGAGGTCGTCGCAGGTGCTCCGTCCTAGCCCGGGGCTTCTGTGGGTGCTGCTCCCCCTTCAGCTGAGGTCATTGCGGTTGCTCCGTCCCAGTCCAGGATCTCCATGGGTGCAGCTCCTCCTCAGTCCGGGACTCCATGGGTGTTGTGTTCCAATTGAGGGCTGTCGTAGGTGCTGCATTCCAGTCTCAAACCTACATGGGTGCTTCACTCCAGCTTGGGTCCACCATGGGTGTCATGCTCCAGTCCGGGGTTCACCGTGGGTGCAGCTCTGTCCCAATCTGGGACCACTGTGGGTGCAGCTATACTCCTGTCTGAAGCCACCGTGGGTGCAGCTTTGCTCCAGCCCTGAGCCACCACGGATGCAACTCTGTCCCAGTCTGGGGCCACCACAGGTGTAGCTACGCTCCCGTCTGGAGCCACCGCAGGTGCTGCTATGCCCCAGCCGGGGAGCAACCGCGGGTGCTGCCATGCCCCAGTAAGGGAACACCGAGGGTGCTACAGGACAGTCCAGTGTCGTCATGGTCCCCTCTCCTCTGCCTGAGGTCCTCGGGGTTCCCTCTCCTCAGCCTGACGTCGTCGTCGTCCCCTCTCCTCAGGTTGATGTCGTTGTGGTTCCCTTACCTTTGCCCGATGCCGTTGTGGGCTTCTCTGCTTTTCCTGTGGCCACCGGGGGTCCTGTTCCTTTCCCTGTGGTTTCCGCTGATTGGCCATCACCCCAATTTTATTTCTCTTCACTGCTGCCTTTCTCACCACCAGTTTTTCCTGTGGGGTAGCCACCCCCTGGCCTATCCCATCTGGTCCGGTGGTTAAAAGACTCTTGTACACCACCCGACAGACTGTCTCGCTGGGCTGGGTGGCCCACATTCTCTGGTGGACCACCCAACTCCTTCCAGCTTGCCATCCGCTGGGCCTGGGACTGTGGCCGCCTGCCTGAACTGTCTAGCTTTCCGGTCCGGAGGGTTTTGGGTGGTTGGTTATTGCCTGGTGTGGGTCCTGAGCAGGTTCTTTGGTTCTTTTTTCTTTGTTATTCCCTCCTAACCTGTCTCCCCCCACCACCCGCCTGGGGTGGTTTTTTGTTCTACTCCTTTTTTTGGGGGGGGGGGGAGGGGTCTTATTTCTTTTTTTTTTTATGTTACCCTGGGTGTCTGGTTCCACCCCTTGAGAGGGGGGATTCCACCGTGCTCAGTCTCATGGTCTTTTTCCTTATTTGTATATTTGTTGTATTTTGAGTTCTTAGGTTCCTGTCATTTTTGTCCTTGGTTGGTGTTCATATATCTTGTATTGTTTCTTCATCCTACTCATTCTCCTGTTTACATTTATTGTAGTGTTGTTACTTATTTATTTGGCATTTGTTGGTATTTTTCCTTTAGTCTTTATTTGTAGTCATTTTAGTTCTCGCTTTGTATTTGTACTTTTGTGCTCTCTCTCTCTCTCTCTCGTGCGCATGCGTGAGCGTTTGTGGGAGCAGGGGTGTGGAGTGGTGTCGAGTGAGTACTTTAAACTTTGTTTTTTCTAACTTTTTCTCTATCGTGTGTGTTTGAGGTGTGTGTGTTTAATATAGTGGTTTGAGTGTGTGTGTGCTGGGGTGTGAGTGTTGGTGTGAGTGTGTTGGGGAACGGTAGCTTCTGCTGCCTGTTTTTCCCGGCCGGCCATCATGCCGGTGATTGATGGTGGTGTGGAGTTTGAGCGCTTGACCCGGCGTCATGGCGTGAGAATCCTCCCGACAGTTCCCTGTTCTGTGGAGGAGGCCAGCCTCGCTGTAGGACAGGTGGTTGGGCATGACGGTATAAAATCAGCATCGAGGATGAACAGCGCAATTGTGATCTTTCTGGATTCAACTGAAAAAGCTGATCAAGTGGTGGCACAGGGAGTGGTCATAAGTGACACTTTTACTCCCGTTTTACTGCTGGCTAACCCGTCTAGGAGGATCACCATCTCAAACGCTCCTCCTTTCGTTAAAAATGATCAGCTGATAAGAGAGTTGTCCCGTTTTGGCCAGGTTGTTTCCCCTATCAGAATGGTCTCTCTGGGTAGCAAGTCCCCCCTGCTGAAGCATGTTGTATGTTACAGGAGGCAGTGTTTCATGGTGTTGAAAGACAGCTCTGCTGAACTGAACGCGTCTTTTAATTTCAGGATTGACGGCTTTAGCTACTTGGTGTTTGCAACTTCTGAAACCATGAGGTGTTTTGCGTGTGGTACAGAAGGCCATCTTATTAGGTCATGTCCTGAAAAGGCGAACACAAAGAGCACTGGCGGTAAGAAAGGTGACGCTGCTGTTTCTGGTGGTCCGGAGGGTAGCGCTACATGTGGTGCGGCGGATGCCGCTGCGGCGCCCACTTCTGCTGGGGCGGTCGCGGCTCTGATCATTGTGACGAGCCTGTCACCCGGAGTAAAGAGGTGGAGGGTGTAAGTAAGAGTGCAGTTAAACGAAGGAACGTGGATGAACAGACTTTGCAGGCGGGGGAGGAGCGGTTTGAGGCTGTAGCGGACACACAGAGCAAACACTGCATGACAAACGTTGCAGTTCACGAAGAAATGCAGGAATGTAGTTTTGTTGAAGAGGATCCTTTTAAAGCTGCACAAAAAAGAAAAAGTGCTGAAAACTTGCAGAGCTCTGCTAAATCTAGTAGGGTTGGGGTCTTAGATTTACTGGATGAGAGCGCTTCTGACGAAAGTGGAGCTGAGTCTGAACTGATGCAGACGCAGGAGGAGCAAGGCTCCTATTGTTTTGCCAAGATTAGGAAGTTTCTCCAGGTGACTAAGGGGAGCAGAGCTGTGAAAGTGGAAAATTACTTTCCAGATCTGGAGTTATTCGTGGCATCAGCTCGAAAATTTATGAAACTGAATGATGGGAATGAGACTTTCACTGATCAAGAAATTTATCGTTTAAAGAAACTGGTTGTTAAACTGAAATCGCAAATTACTAACAGTCATGTTGACTCTTAGTTTGTTTCTTCCCTTTTATGCTATGTGTGTGTTTTTTTACTGTACCCTATTTTTATTCTTTTTAATGCCCCACCTTAGAATTGGCACTCTCAATATTAATGGGGCCAGGGATGATGTAAAAAGGGCCTCTTTATACAAGCTTTTTAATTTAAAGAAACTTGACGTGCTGATGGTCCAGGAGACTCACAGCACTGTAGACATTGAGAGCCATTGGAGAAAAGAGTGGGATGGCTGCATTTTTTTTAGCCACAAATCCAATAGCAGTGGGGGGGTGGCTGTACTTTTCTCTAGGGGTTGTGTGCCTGTCTCTTATGAGGTAGAAGAGGTGGTGAAAGGTCATTTCGTCTTATTAAAAGGTACAGTTTGAAAACGTGAACTTCGTTTTTATAAACGTGTATGTGCCAACACAGAGAGCAGAGAGGATCAGGGTCTTTGACGTGCTTTCGGATACGGTTAGGTCCTGTGATCCAAATAGTTTTTTATTTCTGGGGGGTGATTTTAACTGTACATTAAACCACAGACTAGACAGGAACCATCAGGAGCCTCACCCTGCTTCTGCCAATAGGCTGAGGGAACTGGTGAAAACACATGAAATGGCCGATGTGTGGAGATCACATCATGGGGACCAGAGGCAGTACACCTGGAGCCATGTCAAAGATAACCTTTTATCTATGGCTAGGTTAGACCGTTTTTATGGTTTTAAACATCAAATGAGTGTTTTTAAAAATAGTTGTATCTGTCCTGTTGGTTTCACTGATCACTGCCTGCTGTTTTGTTCTGTGTTTATTGAAAATGTAAAGTGTAAGAGTGCTTTTTGGCATTTTAACAATACACTTTTAAATGATGTGTTTTTTAAAGAGGTTTTTCATGATGTATGGAAGTCACACAGGGAACAAAAACCCTCTTTTAGTTCTCTCCAATTGTGGTGGGATTTTGGTAAGGCCCAGATAAAACAACTCTGCCAGCAGTACACTCAAAATGTCACTCGTAGCTTGACCCAATCCTTGAAAGTTCTGGAGACTGAGGTGGTAGAACTAGAGGAGTTGCTCAGTTCTACAGGAAAACAAGAGCACTTAGAGGCTCTCAAGTCAAAAAGGTCAGCCTTGGCTAGCTTGCTAGGGGTCACCGCACAGGGTGCTCTGGTCCGCTCACGCTACATGGATGTAGCTCTGATGGACTCGCCCTCCCAGTACTTTTTTGGACTGGAGGGGAAAAATGGACAGAGAAAGCTTATTCACTCCTTGTTGGGCGATGACGGGAGAACAATCTCCGCAGCAGCAGAGATCAGGAAATACGCTGCTAGCTTTTACAGTGAATTGTTTAGGGCAGAGTGGAGGGAGGACACGTCACTGGGCCAGGTTTTCCTTAATGGTCTTCCAGTGCTCTCAGAGGACCTTGTTGCCGGCTTGGATGCTCCACTGTCTCTGTCTGAGCTGCATACGGCGCTAATGAGCCTCCAGAATGGAAAATCACTAGGCATAGATGGTCTCTCTGTGGACTTTTTTAAGGAATTCTGGCCCCTGCTTGGTCCAGACCTGCTGGAGGTTCTCCAAGATAGCTTGGAAAGGGGGACCCTACCCACGACCTGCAGGAGGGCCATCATCACACTGTTGCCGAAAAAGGGGGACCTCCAGAGCCTAAAGAACTGGAGGCCAGTCTCTCTGCTCTGCACAGACTATAAGATTCTCTCAAAAGCTCTGGCCTGAAGACTGAGAAAGGTGATGAGCGAGCTCATTCATGTAGACCAGACTTACTGTGTGCCTGGCAGGCTGATTAGTGACAACGTCACTTTAATTCGGGATGTTTTGGAGGTCTCTGGTTCATTGGTGGTAGAAACTGGTTTGATTTCAATTGACCAGGAAAAGGCGTTTGACCGGGTTGAACACCAATATTTATGGACAGTTTTAGATGCTTTTGGGTTCAGCCCAGGCTTCATAGCCAGGATACGGGTCTTGTACAGTGACATTGAGAGTGTGCTGAAGATAAATGGGGAACTGTCTGCCCCTTTAAAAGTCCAGAGGGGGGTTCGGCAGGGCTGCCCTCTCTCAGGGATGCTGTACTCCCTCGCCATAGAGCCTTTGCTTCACTGCCTGAGAAGGGATCTATCAGGAGTTACTTTTCCTGGCTGTGACACCACGTTCAAGCTGTCGGCCTATGCAGATGATGTAGTCATTCTGCTAAACAAGCAGAGTGACATTGACGTTTTGGTTAGGAATGTCAATCTTTTTGGCCAACTTTCCTCTGCAAAAATAAACTGGGGAAAAAGCGAGGCTCTGATGGTGGGGGAGAAACTAGAAAATCAGCTTACGCTGCCTGGTGGGTTGATTTGGAAAAAAGGAGGGTTTAAGTATCTTGGTGTCTTTATTGGAAATCAGCAGTTTGAGCAAAAAAATTGGGATGGGGTCCTAGAGAAAATTAACAGGAGACTAAACAAGTGGAAGTGGCTAATGCCAAGAATATCTTTTAGAGGAAGAGTGCTCATTTTAAATAATCTTGTTTCCTCATCCCTGTGGCACCGCCTCATGTGCATGGACCCCCCTGCTGGTTTGTTGTCCAAAATTCAGTCTGTTTTGGTGGACTTTTTTGGGGGGGGTGGACTCCACTGGGTTCCTCAAGCCCTGTTATTTCTTCCCAAAGAGGAGGGGGGGCAAGGAGTGATTCATTTAGCTAGTAGAGGTGCTGCTTTTAGACTGACATTCATACAGAGACTGCTGACGGGCCCCCAGGACCTGGTATGGAGGCCTTTGGCCTGTGTTATTTTACAGAGAGTCCTTGGGCTTGGGCTAGACCTCCCTGTGTTTTTAATGGATTTTAAGAACTCTAATGCACTGTCTTTACCCAGTTTTTACCGCAGTCTCTTTTCAGTGTGGACTCTTTTTAAAAAACAAAGAGGGCCATGCGATTCCCTCTACTGGTTGTTGAGGGAGCCGCTGGTTTTTGGTGGTTGCCTTGGTGTCCTGCCGGGAGTTGGAAGGACCTTCCTTGATAGGCTGTGTTCCAGGAACGTTCTCACTCTGAAGCAAGTGGTGGAACTGGCTGGTCCTGGCCTCAACAACGCCTCAGCTTTAGCAGCTCATCTTGGTGTCAGGTCGAATCGTTTCATCGATGGTCTTCTTGCACACTGGAAACAGGAGCTTCATGGACTTGTGCACTCCCTACTCTTGGACTTTAGCAATGGCACGCTGCAGCCGGAAAGCATGGACCCCTTTCCCTCTCTTACGCTCTATATGGACTTTGATGTCGCTCCTTGCTCCTTACTGGCATTCTGTGCTCCCACTGGTGTGGACTTTGGAGGAGCCAGTGGTAAGGCACTCTACAGACTGGTGGTGATGGCACTCAACAAGGACAGATTGAACACCTGTGTGGACACTCCTTGGAGAGCCTATTTTAGACTAGGAAAAGGGTATCGGCCTGCCTGGAGGGCTCTTTATAAAGCCCCTCTCCCTAAGAGGCATGGAGACTTACAGTGGAGGGTCCTGCATGGTATTATAGCAGTCAATGCTTTTGTTTCTGTGATTAACAGCAGTGTCAGTGATCGGTGTGTTTTTTGTTCCTCTAGGGAGACAGTTTTTCATTGTTTTATTGAATGTCAGTGCCTGAGTGGTCTCTTTGAACTTCTTACAGAACTTTTTCACATTTTTAAGGAAGTTTTCTCTGAGCAGGTTTTCATTTGTGGTTTTATGTACAATCGTCGTTTTAAGCAGAAGTGTCAACTACTGAACTTTGTTTTAGGGCAGGCAAAGTTGGCTATCTATGTAAGCCGGAGAAGAAAACTTGAAAATGTTGAGAATGATGTTGATGTCAAAATTTTATTTGTGAGGCTACTTAAAGCCAGAATCAGGCTGGACTTTCAGTTTTTTATGGGGAATGGGGATGTGGAAGGTTTCAGGACCCTCTGGTCCCTGGAGAATGTCCTCTGTTCAGTTCGTGATGGACAGCTTTTTTTGGGGCGTTTTTGGGGGGAATAATTTTCTGTGTAATATAGCATGACTTAAAAATTGTATTGACTGATGGACAAGTGTGTTTATTAAAGATCTTTTAAAAATCAAAAAAAAAATCTCTCTCTCTCTCTCTCTCTCCCCCCTCCCCAGGGCTGCAACTGTCAGTGGCACTTTGGGGTTCTGCTCTGTAGTGGGTGGTGCCCCTGTCAAGCTGTCAGTCCCATCTTCTCCCCTCTCATTACTCTCAGCTGACCCCAGTTTGTAATCACTGTCACCTTCAGCCCACTCATGTGATTCACACCTGGTATCATTTGTTATGATTGTATTCCTGCCTAATTTAAAAGGGGTTTCTTCATTTACCCCTTGTCAGAGTCTCATCATCATCATCATCTTCACCATTGCTACTACCTACTCCGTTAGAACCCGTCCAATTCTAACGTCATCCTGTACTCTTGCTGTTGTTATCTCTTCATAAGTTTGTGTTTGTGCACTGTTGGGATTTGTGTTTTCTTGATAAATACCACAAACTGTAGTCCAGTGCTTGTCTTTTTTCTCTCTGCCCCAAAGGGGCGATTCATGACAGGTTTGCACAAGGATAGAATGGGAAACTGGGAGGACAGGAGAGGAACACCTACACACTGGAGAATCGCAGGAACAACAACAACAACAACAACAAAAAACAAGATAGAAGCACAAGATATAGACTAGTAAATAAATACTGAAACCAAGGAACTTGGGATCAAAGCTAAAGGGGAAAATGACTCCTAAATTATTAACATAACCAGGGCAGCTTGATGGCGCAGTGGTTAGCACTGTGGTAGCACAGTAACAAGGTCATGGGATCAATTCCACCCCTGACCATCATGGGTTTGATCCCACTCCCTGACCATCAGTGACCCTTCTGTGTGGAGTTTGTATGTTCTCCCCGTGTCTGTGTGGGTTTTCCCCAGGTGCTCTGGTTTCTTCCCACAGGCTAAAAACATGCAAGTTAGGTTAATTGGAGACCCTAAAGTGACCCTAGGTGTGAATGTGTGTGTGAATGGTGAAGGGATTGGCACCACACCTTGGTTGCCTCATCCATCCAGGTGGATGCCCTGTAATTTCCCTCTGGGATTAATAAAGTATACAAAAACAAAACTGAACAACACCTAATGGAGTCCACCAAAGAAAAACAGGGTTACATAGAGCTGCTATCAAGTGTGCATTGGTGCATATATTATGAAAAATAGAGAGCAAAATCTTTTATCTTTGTAAAACCTGTTTAAGAAACTAGAAAGATACTACAATAATATCAGTAACATGCCATAGTCGTAAATGTTAATGTAAAATTCTTGGATGGACATATCTGTTTCTGTAGGGCTGTGAAGTGTTAAATATTGTGAAATAAATAAAAAGTGATTAGTTAGTTAGATATTACATAAACTGCTCTTACACACACACACACACACACACACACACACCATTTACACGCACAGGCTACACATACACACCATTTACACACACACACACACACACACACACACCAGTTATTTACACACCTACACACCAGTTACTTACACACACACACACTAGTTGCACACACACACATGCACACACATAAGCTCTAGTCTCTGTTCCTGCTTCCGTATATAGGCATGAGTGAGAGTTGTACAGGGCTGAAGAGACCATCCAAACAACAGGATGTGGAAGCCATAAAGGACTGAAGAGGAGACATCTGGACACTGAGAGGAAGGATGTGGAAGCCATAAAGGCGAGGAGACATCTGGACACTGAGAGGACAGGTTCAAACCAATTTGGACAATGGCCACGTATTGTTGGAGAGTTACTAGGAGCGCCCAGCAACCTGAAGCTATATATATCTGTTGATTCCTTTGTTCTGAGTCTTCTCCACCAGATTGTGCTGCGGAAGAGACCCACAGTTGTGATTTCTGACTCCCTGCGTGATTCAATAAAAGATAAGCTGAGGAATAGTATTTCTTCTGTGATTATTGATTGGTTAACTGAAACGATTCTGCTAACTGTCTTATTGCAGCGGCATGATAAAAATATAAGCAGCGATGCTGTGGTTTTAAGTAGAGTTTATTATCATACCGCCGTCACGGGCCCAAACGGCTCTCAGAGAAGAGGGACACAAAGTCTGTGTCCAGCAGCAGCAGTTGCAGAAGTGGGAATGAGAGGGTGTGTTACAGAACCTGTGCAGTATTTATACCAAACTCAAACAATACATCAAAGCAGATTCACAGCAGTTGGTCTGATCAAAGGGACTGCAGAACAGGCATGAGACATCTGCATTTGTAAGACCTACATAGCAATAGGCAGATGCAGCCTCTGCTCCGGCTTGCAGGACAAAGAGGTTACAAGGCACATCTACATATTGAACTGTCTCTAGGTCACAGTAAGGACAGGACGCATGAACACTATACATGAATGGCACATTACATCACAATACATGCATGGCACATTGCATCACAATACATGAATGGCACATTACATCTCAGTAGTGCAGCGGAAAAAACCAAGGAGTGCGAGCTGACTGTCTCTGTGTTGTGGGGGTTGAATTCAACCCGCTACATTATTTTAATTTTTACAGTTTCATGGTGGAAGATGTGGGCAATTAACCAACTGCATTGATGACGGACATCGGGAAACAAAGCTTTGGCTGGTTACTGCAGACAATCCAGGGCCCCAAAACACAAGGCGAGCAGTTGACCTTTTCGAAAATCACTGTAGGATTGTCTGCAGTATTCAGTAAAGTAAGAAGTTTGTCCTGTTTTTTAAATTTTATTGGAAAAACTTAATACAAAGATAGTGTTATATTTTGTGGCTATTTTTTTATGATTGTAAGAACACGCAGAGAGTCTCTTTAGCATTCACAGGTTAGGGATAGATCAATGAGCCGCTTTTTACAGATAAATAAGAAATGTTAATGTGAGAACTTATTTTACATCAACAAATGAGCATAAATAAGGAACTCTAATATATTACAAGATTCTCAAATTTAATCGAGTGAGTAATATAGGAATAATTACAAAGATTCTCAATTTTAATAAATGAGTGAGTAATATAAGAATAATGGTACTGAAGATACATAGGAAGTTTTAATATAAAATAAGACTTTTATATGTTAATGGAATAAGACATAACACAAGAAACTTGAGTAATAACAAATAGTGAGTAGATTGTGCTGCCAGTTTGTTAAAATTAGATGGACTAATCTCTATAGTCTATATAATCTCTACAAACTGATTAAGAAAGCTAGCTCTGTCCTGGGGCAACGCCTTGATCCGATGGAGGAGATAGGAGAGAGAAGGACGGTGGCTAAACTGTCATCTCTGCTGGAGACCGAGTTCCACCCTATGCAGGACATACTGGATGCACTGAGGAGCTCATTTAGCAGCAGACTACATCATCCCAGGTGCACAACCGAGAGGTTTCGTAGGTCCTTCCTACCAACGGCTGTCAGACTGTACAACCTAAGCAGGGCTGCTCGCAGAGATAGCAAAAAGACGTAACAAACTAATAGTTTTTTTTGAATGCAAAAGATGCAATAGACTTACACAATGGTCCTCTCCGGCATACAACTAGGAACATACCGGTCGCTATGGAGGGTGAGAATATGTATGGGCACATAATCATACCATGTAGGATAACTAAATAGACGGTTATGCTGTTTCATCCCACCTAGCAACAATGCTCTGCACTGTGTGTGTTTATATATTTACATATTTATTCCATCTAGCTACAATGCTCTGCACTGGGTGTGTTTATATTTATATATCTATATATTTATTCCATCTAGCTACAATGCTCAGCACTGGGTGTGTTTATATTTATATATCCATATATTTATTCCATCTAGCTACATTGCTCCGCACTGTGTGTGTTTATATACTTGCATATTTATTCCACCTAGCTGCAATGCTCCGTACTGTGGGTGTTTATATATTTACATATTTATTCCATCTAGCTACAATGCTCTGCACTGTGTGTTCATATATTCATATATTTATTCCATCCAGCTACAATGCTCTGCACTGTGTGTGTGTGTGTGTGTGTGTGTGTATATATATATTTTATAGTAATATGTACATATGTATATTAGCTGCTCTTGCTTGCTTGTTTTTTTTTTTCTTGCCTTCTGATTGTTGCTCTGAGTGTTGCTATCCCTGTGCTGTTGCAATCCTGGAATTTCCCCGTTGTGGGACTAATAAAGGCTTATCTTATCTTATCTTATCTTATCTTATAATACGCTATCACTGGTTTTGGTACTGGACCAATGCCAAGGTAAACAGCCTCTATATAGAGTTAAACTGGTTAAAGGTATTTGAAATAAGTGTCAGGGACAAATACACAAACACACACAAATAGATTTGCAAATATTGTGCATGTTAATGTTAAATGTGGGAAATGTGAGGGTGGCTTAACCTCTTTTATCCCAATTTAAGACATAAAGAGTGGTATGGAGTGAAAAGCTGGCTTGGATCTCAAATTCCCACTTCTGACTGTCTGGAAAAAGGAATTTTGTATTTGTGGGTTTCTAAATAAAGGTGAAAGCCTGGGGAATGTAAATATTTTTTCGGTCTACAAGAAACAAAAAATCCTGATATTCCCTAGAATTCCAAGTTGTGCTTCACCCGCTTGTTTCACTAGGACTGTCAGAAATTGTATATATGTACAAATATGTTATCATTTCATAATTAGTTTTTAGCTGAACTTTTCTGTATTTTTTCCCTTACAATGGCTGCAAAATGCTGCATCAGGAAGGTTTAACTCACCCTGTAACAGACATACCTCAACAGACCGGAATAATCTGTATTTACTTAAAGTTTAGAAACTGGTGTGCAAGAAGTCATGTGCTGACATGGAGTTGTCTTTGTGTTACACAACAAAGCCTGACTGTTTCACGGTCTTATCAGTCACCACAAAGCCTGACTGTTTCACGGTCTTATCAGTCACCACAAAGGTGCCCATAAAGTTGCAGTAGATGTTTCCTGTGTCTGACCTGCTCAGTATAAAAGGGACGTGCTGGCTTTGTATGGGAGCGCGCATTTCCCATCTGTAATCAGAGGTGTGTTGCTCCTTGTACAAGTAAAAACTTTGAACAAATTTTGTGTCTCGAATCTTATTAAGGTACGAACCTAACAGAGTACTATTATTTTGTGAGTCTTGAGTTTCAGATTGCTGACATGCGTGGTGCCGTGACCCGGATGACCAATATCCAGACTGGGTGAGGACCAGGACAGACTCCAGGTTGAAAACCATGCATGGTCTGACTTATAGTCAGCTTTGAAAACCCGCCTTGAGGGAACTCTGTGAGCCTCGTCGGAGTCCTAACTTTGTCTGGTGACGGTCATCAGCACAGAGTCTGAAAAGTAAGTGAAAATTATTTGTCTGATCGCGGAAAGTAATTGTCATTGTTGAAAACCACAGGTCAGCTAAATGCGAGTAATGGTAGTATAAGGTGACGCCCTGTACTTTTCCTGGTGGTTAAAATTATTGTGTGAGCATCTAGTTCCATTCAAAAGGTGAATGCAATAATTTTATGAGGTAGTGTGACGGCGTTTCACGACTACAAGTAAAATGGGCAATTGTACTGGAAAACCGGATAGACAGAAGAGTAAACAGAAAAGGAGGGAGGATGTAGCTTGTAGAACAGTAAAGAATTATAATGATAAACTAAAAGAAGGAGAACAAGTAAAGGATCCGGAGAAATATTTAAATAAATGGGAAAAGGATTTTTCATTTAAACCTACACTTAAAGTGGATGAATGTCAAGTTTTGGTAAAAACAATAGAAATGACGTCTAAGGGGAAAAAAAATAATAAAAAAGGGAATCCCCCACATTCTGAACTTCGATGCGCGAATCTTTGGGCAAATGCGGCTGCAGACGCAAAAAATAAAGCAGATGAAGCAAAAAAAAAAGAATAAATTGAAAATAAAAACAAACAATGCTGAATTAAATTCCCAAATTAGCGTTGATGGTTCAGCGAATGGTTCCGAACCACCACCCCCCTATCCTAATACTGATCCTAAGGAGGGTCTATATAGTAAACTTTTGAAAGAAGCACAGCAAGTAGAGGAGGATTTTAAATCAAAAACTGAGGGAGTTGAAATGGGAAATTATCCATATGTACAAAAACCTGTGTCAGCTAATGTAGAGACTGAGATAGAAGATAAGGATGGGAAAAAGGTCAAGGTTTTGAGAAAGGAGGTCCAAGTTGTAACAGTTTACAAACCATGGACCTTAGCAGAAATGCATCAGACAGCCAAAGCTATCCCAAGGCCTGAGGAGGATATAAATGGTTTTGTGGAAAAAATTGATAACATTCTTGAAATGTATGCTCCGAGTCCTGAAGAGATATTAAAAATTTTTAAAGTGGTGCTTGGGAGAAAATTTGATATGTTTTGTGATGATTTAAAGAAACATACATGGGACCCGACTTTTGAGCCTGTGAGGCACGGAGCAGATTTAAGAGTAGCAGTAGCTCAGATATGTCAGGCTGTTAGGGCACACTTTAAACCAGTTACAACCATGTCTGATATATCAATGCTTCGCATAAAACCAGATGAGGATATTCAGGAATATTGGCATCGTTTCATTAAGGTTTACACCTCTACTGTAACAGTAGATCTTGAAGGGAATGACCAAGACCTATTGTTGTTTAAACACACCTTCCTGGATACTCTACCCACTGATTTGAAAGAAGCTATCAAGGTATCGTGTGTTACATTACGAACCTGTACCTTGGAACAATTTAAACAACATGTTTTTCATGTGGCAGATGCAAAGGTAAAGAATAAAACAACTAAGCGAATTCCCCTTCACTTTAGTGCTGAGGAACAGGAAGGACAAGTATATGTAGCTAGAATGGTGCAGGGGGGAGCAAGATTCAAAGCCAGACAGCAAGGTAATGTTAGAAATGGAGAAAACCAGGATGTATGTTTTAATTGTGGCCAACCAGGGCATTGGTGGCGTGAATGCCCTATGAACCAGAAACAGGGGAATTATGGTAGGGGACGTGGAAATAGGGGACGAGAAAGGTTTAATAGCCTGTCACGAGGAAGAGGCAGAGGAAATTTTCAGGAACAGCCACCAGTGACAGGGCCCTCAGGGGGCCAAGGACAGGGGGGTTGGAGAGCATGACTAACCGACTGTGACAAGCTCTCCCCCCCAGGACCGACAGACTATAAGCGACCAACAACGCAGACTGACTGATGTACTGTTTCGACCCCAAAACGATGTGTTGGACTTATCCACGATAACTATGTACTGTAGTACAACATCTGCTCCAACAATAACGCTGTTAATTAATGGTAAAGAGGTTGAGTTCCTCTGTGACACAGGAGCTACTAAAACGACTGTCCGTAAGGCTTCCCCTGGGACCAAACCCACTGGTGAGACGATTAGAGTCTGGGATTAGACGATTAGAGTTCGGGAGTGCGACCGAAACTGCAATTTGTATTGAAAGTGCCAGACATTTGTCTAGCGTGCTGCCATCTAATGTGATACATAATCTGCACGGTCCAAAACCTCTGCATGTAACTATGAAATATGTGCACTGTTATCAACCATTTGATTGCCCTCTTGCTGATCCCACTGATCCAAGATGGCGCCCACAGCGGTCGACATGGTGCTTCGCTGCGCTCTTTGTTTGTTTTTGTTTGTCAATTGTGTGTCTGCTTGCACTTATACCCGTGAAGAACTTTTAAATATCAGGACTTTGACCCCCACGGACCTCCTCCCAGTTTTTCTAGCCCCTGCCGCCGATCTGGTTTATTGTTTGGCTCGGAAAGTGAGACGGCGGAAGAGAGGAAGACGAGCGGGCGCTCTCGTACGACTTCGCAGGAGAGGCTCGCGAACGGCGCTGCCTGGCATATTTCTGTCCAATACCAACTCTCTCTCTAACAAGGTGGATGAACTGAGACTGCTGATGCGTTTTAAGGACCTCGCCTCCTCAGCTGTCCTCTGCTTTACTGAGACCTGGCTCCGGGAAAATATACCGGACAGCGCGCTGCGCCTCGACGGCTTCCAGCTCTTCCGTGCTGATCGTGACACAGAGCTTTCCGGCAAGACCACAGGAGGCGGTGTCTGCTTCTACATCAACTGTAGCTGGTGCTCTGATGTAACGGAAATTTCCAAACACTGTTCTCCTGCCTTGGAATTTCTTGTTATCAACTGCAAGCCTTTTTATTCCCCACGGGAGTTTGCTTCTTTTATACTGATCGCTGTGTACGCCCCTCCCGACGCGGACACGCGCGAAGCTCAGCGCGTGCTCGCGGATCACATTCAACACACAGAGCGGAGTTTTCCAGACTCGCTGATTATTGTGGCTGGCGACTTTAATCAGTGCAATCTGAGCCACGATCTCCCCCGCTACAAACAGTTTATTAAATGCCCCACCAGAGGATTAAACACACTGGATCACTGTTACACCACAGTGAAAGACGCATATCGCGCTGTCCCTCGAGCTGCGCTGGGATTATCTGATCACGTGATGGTTCACCTCATTCCCACATACAGACAGAGATTGAAGCTCACTAAACCTGTTGTGAGCACTACGAAGATACGGACCAGTGATGCTGAGGAGAAGCTGGAAACGTGCATGGAAATATCTGACTGGGGCATGCTTAAAGGAGCCACGCATGATCTGGATGAGTACACGGACACTGTGAACTCATATATCCACTTTTGTGAAGAGAACATTCTTCCATCACGCACCAGGGTGAGTTACTCTAATGACAAACCCTGGTTCACAGCTAAGCTCAGACAGATCAGGAAGGAGAAGGAAGCAGCGCTGAAAAGTGGAGACAGGGACTGCTACAGGGAGGTTAAATACCGGTTTAACAGAGAGCTGAAGAGGGCTAAATCTGTGTACTCAGAGAGACTCCAGCAGCAGTTCACTGCTAATGATTCGGCTTCCGTGTGGAGAGGACTGAGGCAGATCACCAACTATCGGCCTCAGGCTCCTAAAGGTCAGGATGACAAAGCCCTTTGTCAGAGACTGTCCCAACACTATGCCCGTTTTGACACCTCGTCATCTGTGTCCAACTCCCCCCCTCCCTCCAGCTCCACAGCCTCCACATTCCCTACTTCATTTAAGGCACCCCCCCCCCCCACCTCCCCCCCTCCCCTTATCATCAGTGAGCAGGATGTGCTCAAACAGTTCTCCAGACTGAACCCGCGCAAGGCCCCCGGCCCAGACGGCGTGTCTCCCTCCACCCTGAGACTCTGTGCGAAACAGCTGGCTCCTGTATTCACAGACATTTTTAACACCTCCCTTAAGTTATGCCACGTGCCGTCCTGCCTCAAATCCTCCACCATCATCCCTGTCCCCAAGAAGCCACGGATCACTGGACTTAATGACTACAGACCTGTAGCGCTCACCTCTGTAGTCATGAAGTCCTTTGAGCGCCTGGTCCTGTCCCACCTCAAGTCCATCACCACCCCTCTCCTGGACCCGCTGCAGTTTGCCTACCGAGCCAACAGGTCTGTAGACGATGCAGTCAACCTGGCCCTCCACTCCATCCTGCAGCACCTGGACTCCCCGGGAACCTACGCCAGGATCCTGTTTGTGGACTTCAGCTCCGCATTCAACACCATCCGCCCCGCTCTGCTCCGGGACAAGCTGTCCCTGCTCAACGTGCCTGACTCCCTCTGCAGGTGGATCATCGACTTCCTGACGGACCGGAGGCAGCATGCGCGGCTGGGAAAGACTGTCTCAGACTATACTAGCATCAGCACCGGATCACCCCAGGGCTGTGTACTTTCCCCCCTACTCTTCTCCCTTTACACCAACTCCTGCACCTCCAGCCACCAGTCTGTCAAGTTGATCAAGTTTGCGGACGACACCACCCTCATCGGGCTCATCTCCAACGGCGACGAGTCCGCCTACAGGAGAGAGGTGGCCCAGCTGGCGTCCTGGTGCAGCAATAACAACCTGCAGCTGAACGCTCTGAAGACAGTGGAGATGATTGTAAACTTCAGGAAAGTCACTACTCCTCTGCCCCCCCTCACCCTCTCAGGCTCTCCCATCACCACTGCTGATTCCTTCCGCTTCCTAGGCACTACCATCACCAGGGACCTCAAATGGGAGCTGACCATCAGCTCACTCATCAAAAAAGCCCAGCAGAGGATGTTCTTCCTGCGGCAGCTGAGGAAGCTCAAGCTACCCACCAAGATGTTAGTGCAGTTCTACACAGCCATCATCGAGTCCATCCTCACCACCTCCATAACCGTGTGGTACGCAGGAGCCACTGCCAGGGACAGACTAAGGCTGCAGCGCGTCGTGCGCACTGCTGAGAAGGTGATCGGCTGCAAGCTCCCATCTCTCCAGGATCTGTACATCTCCAGGACCCGGAGGCGTGCTGGCCGGATCATAGCCGATCCCTCACACCCTGGTCATGTACTGTTTGCCCCCCTCCCCTCTGGTAGAAGACTTCGGTCCATCCAGACTAAAACCTCCCGTCACATGAACAGCTTCTTCCCCTCTGCCATTAGACTGCTGAACACTAAGTGACTCTCGTGCACCATGTACAGCAGCTCAACCAGACTCATGTCAATCATCACTGTTTTCTTCCTGCATTACCGACTGCACTATATAGTTCTCCACAGTATCTGCTGCTGGCTAATATATATTTTAACTGTTGACCAGTATCACTTAATCTTATCCTACACTTTATTACATGTATAGTTTATTTCTCTTATCTTATCATGTTTAATGTTGCAGCATTGTACCAAGACAAATTCCTAGTTTGTGTACTACATGAACAATGGCAATAAACCTGATTCTGATTCTGATTCTGATTCTGATTCTGAAAAACTGTATGAGCTCCCACGCATTACTGTCACTTCCCACAAATTATATTTTACGGAGGAGGGAGTGGCAGCATTGGAGATCTCACTCCCTCCACCTGTGCGCTTGTTATTTTCTGGTGACACACCACCACATATGTCCCTATGGGGACCTGCGGATTATTTTTGGGCCGATGCAGGTCATGTGGTAGAAAAAGGACAAAAAGCTAGTGATTGGCAGTCTACTGCAACCAAAGGGATAATGTATTCTCCCTCAACTAAACTGTACTCTACTCATATGTACATGACCATGGAGGTGACTTTTGATATCCAATATTTATGTGGCAACGAATACCCACCCAATGTGTTAGGGGTGATTCCAGATCCTGAATGCATATTTGTGACTTGAGAAATGCAATTTCTGCCGGACACATTGTGGTCCAAAGGGAATGCAGACGTTGGTAAATTAAAAAATGCTACTCCTGTAATAATAAAGTCAAATGGGAGAGGATTTCCTTATAAAAGACAGTACCCACTGAAGCCTGAAGCTCTCGAGGGAATTAGACCAGTCATTGCTGACCTTTTAAAGAGTGGTGTGATAGTTCCATGTCCTGACTCTCCAGTGAACACTCCATTATTCCCTGTTAAAAAGGCTCCACCTAGTGTTGGCTGGAGGTTAGTGCAGGATTTACAAGCAGTTAACGCTGCAGTGGTATCCAGGGCTCCTCTGGTCCCAGATCCACATACTTTGCTTAATACTGTAGGACATGATTCATCAATATTTTCTGTCATAGATCTCAGCAATGCATTTTTTACCATACCAATACATGAGGACAGTCAGCTCTGGTTTGCATTTACATTTGATGGTAAAAGATACACTTATACTAGATTGCCCCAAGGATATTGTGAGAGCCCCACTATTTTTTCCCAAGAAATGTCATCATTGATGGCTAAGTTTGTTCCACCTGCAGGATCTAAAATTCTTCTTTATGTAGATGATATTTTGGTTGCATCCTCAAGCGAGGCACAGTGTAAACAAGATACCATTGCCTTGCTCCACTTCCTCTCCGAAAATGGATTGAAGTGCAGCAAGAAAAAGCTACAGTTTCGCAAAAAGGATGTTAAATTTCTTGGACATACATTAACATCTGAGGGTAAAATGTTGGAAAAGGATAGAGTGAGTGCAATACAAAATTTACCCTTGCCACAAACAAAAAAAGAGTTGATGTCTCTTTTAGGCACCCTGAATTACTGCAGGCAATGGTTGCCAAATTTTTCCCAACACACTGCACCATTGTATGCACTACTTCGGGGGCTCCAGGGTAATCTACACTCAAAAATTCAGCTTAATGCAGAGCATGTGGCAGCTATTGATTTTTTGAAAACTATGCTTTCAACTGTGTGTGCCCTGCATATTCCAAATTATGAAGAGCCGTTTCATCTCTTCTGTGATGTAGTAAACGGACATATGTCAGCAGTTTTAACTCAAATACATGCAGGAGATTATAAGCCTTTGTCATATTATTCTAGAAAGTTAGATCCAGTCGCTACAGGTCTCCCACCATGCATGAAAACTGTTGCTGCAACCGTTGACGCTGTAAATGTTGTTTTAGACATTGTTTTATATCATTCTTTGATTGTACATGTGCCACATGCTGTTGACATGCTTCTATCAGAACATGGACAGACTATGCTATCAAATGCTAGGTGCTTACGCTATACTATGACACTGTTGTCTCAGCCGCACCTCACATTTGTTAGATGTACTTCATTGAACCCTGCTACCCTGCTGCCCTCTAGTAGTGACACCACTGATGCACCAGACCATGATTGTGCGCAGCAATCATTGAAGGAATTTCTCCCACGCCCTGATTTGTCACAAACATTACGCCCTGACTCCCTCTGGCTTTTCACCGATGGTTCATCTGTGAAACTGCCAGACGGATCCACATCAACTGCGTATGCTGTAACTACTTTAACTGAAGTTTTGATTGTTGAAAACATACCTCAACCAGCTTCTGCTCAGAAAGCAGAACTGTTGGCACTGATTGCTGCTTTAAAATGGTCAAAGAACATTGATGTCACTATCTGTATAGACAGCAAGTATGCATTTAATGCTGCACATACTCATACAGCTTTATGGCAGCTTAGAGGTTTTAAAACATCTACTGGCAAACCAACACAACATAGTGATCTTTTACAGATTTTGACACATGTTTTGAAATTGCCAAAGTCATTGTCTATTGTTCACTGCCCGGCGCATACAAGGGGTAGTGATTTATTAACCAAAGGTAATGCATTGGCGGACCATGTGGCCCGGTGCGCTGCTGAGGGACACGGAGCAACAATATACCTCACAGCACCTAACAATGTAGATATTACTGTGTTGCTTGATGCACAGAAGGAAATGACTATGCCCCCTGGAGCAATTGTTTCAAACAATGGAATTTATTGCACTACTGATGGTAAAATAATCCTTCCTCCCTCCTTGTATCGCTGGCTGTCGATCTTGACTCATGGCAGTGGCCATGTGTCCACAGGAGGAATGAAGGCACAGGCTGAAAAACATTTTTTCTGCCCAGGAATTTTGAAAGAAATGAAAAAAGTGTGCCAACAATGTTTAATCTGCATACAAAACAATGCACAAGGTGCAATGAGGACGAGACATGGTAGTTTCCCACCACCTACATCTCACCCTACACTCTATGTGGTCTTTAAAAGGCCTGAGCAAAAACTTCCAAATTAAGGCAAACATGGCTGTTAAGCAAAAATCACAATATGGCAGAGGATATACAATTAAAGTTCTGTTAGTTCTGCTACTTCTGGCAGGAGATATTCACCTTAACCCTGGACCTGCCACTATTAAACAGCAGACCACTGGGTTAGCACAAAACCGAGCTGTACAAAAGCAAAAACAACATTTATTTTTCCAAACTGTTAATCATGCACGAGTTCTTTGGGACACCAAGGCTAAACCAAAGGGGATCCTCGGCGGTCATTTAAACATACGGAGCATAATCCCCAAAAGAGATGAGATTTCGGTGTTGCTGTTGGACTCAAATCTGGACTACCTTTGTCTCTCAGAAAGCTGGCTACACAGTAACATAGACACTAATATGATCGATATTGTGGGCTACCAGTGTTTTAGAAAAGACAGGCAGGTAGGGAGGGGAGGAGGTGTTTTAATTTACATCAAAGACAAATATAAATGTCAACTGGTTGATTTGAATACTTCACTTGAATGTTTAGCTGTTAATGTATGTCTCTCTCCGGTAATGAATTTCAACATTGCAGTATTGTACAACCCACCATCACACAATTCTTCCTTTTATAATGAATTAAGTGATCTGGTTAAACAACTTGAGAAGAACAGAGAAACAATAATTCATGGTGACTTTAATATCAACTGGTCTGATAAAAAAGACAAACAAAAACTGAAAAGCCTCATGACTAAATTTAATTACCAGCAAATCATCAAAGGACCCACCAGGATAACCAAACAATCCAGAACACTTATTGACATGGTATTTACTAATAAACCAGAACGAATAACCAGAACCTATAATCTTGTAACTGGTCTCTCAGATCATAACATGGTTCTTGCTGTCAGGAAACTTACTAAAAAGCGACTACAGTATTTTGGGGGAGTCGATATTGACAAATCAAATTTTATTATCCCCAAATCAAAAAATGAGGAGTTTGAACATTACTTAGAGAATCAAAATTGGGAGCAGCTCATGTCAACATGTGAAGTAGATGATTGTTGTAATTTTATAACTGCAACAATCACAAAGTCTATAGAAAAATTTTCAAAGCAAATTAAAAGTAGACAACAGAAGATTAGCCTACCATGGTTAAATAATGAAATAAGAAAACTTATGAAGAGGCGAGACTATGCACTGAAAACATCACTAACCTCCAAACTACAAAATGATCACCTTGTGTACAAAAGTTTAAGAAATAAAGTGGTACATGAGCTGCGAAAATCAAAAATATCTTATTACAATAAACTGATAGATCATGCAAAGGGTAACAACAGTTCCCTATGGAGGCATTTAAATAACTTAACTAATAAAAAAAACGATCAGAAGGGGGTAAAGGAACTTAGAATCAATGGCAAGACCGTCAGTGACAAGGCTACTTTGGCAAATGAATTTAATTCACACTTTGTGGGCTCTGTGGAAGACTTAACAAAAATTTTTGTGCTGCCAAATGTGCTCAACAACACAAATTCCATACTTCCAACAGATACTTTTCACATCGATGAGGTAAATGAGAAGTTAATTGCTGGTATTGTTAAAACACTGTCAAACTCAAAAACTAATGATATCTACAATATGAGCACCTCCTTTCTCAAAATGCACAGCAAAATATTAATCAAACCACTGACTCATCTCATTAATCTCTCCATTAGGTCTAGTACATTTCCATCTGGCTGGAAAAAAGCTGTCGTCATACCAGTTCATAAATCAGGCAGTAAAGACGATATATGCAATTACCGCCCAATCTCTATCTTACCAGTCCTATCTAAGGTTCTTGAAAAAGTTGTAGCTACACAGCTGATAGACTACTTACAAGACAATCAACTTCTTCATCCACATCAATTTGGTTTTAGACCAGGATACTCAACAGAAACAGCAAATTGTTGCCTTATTGAAAACGTCAAACAGTCCTTGGACAGGGGTAATGTGGTAGGAGCTGTTTTTCTAGATCTCAAAAAGGCTTTCGATACTGTAAACCACAGTTTGCTTTTATCCAAAATGGTATCTTTTAACTTCTCCCCAAATACATTAGAATGGTTTGCATCTTATCTCCAGAATAGAGAACAGTGTGTAAAAGTTCACCAGGATAAATCCTCATTTTTAAACAACCGCATGGGTATCCCACAAGGGTCCATTCTTGGTCCTTTACTTTTCAGCATTTTTATTAATGACCTGCCGTTACACTGCTCAGCTGCAACATGCCAACTTTATGCAGATGATGCAGTTATTTACACAGCTGCCAAGACTCCAGCACAGGCTGCAGATGTACTGTCTACAAGTATGGTTGATGTCCAAGAGTGGCTCCTCAAGAACCATCTATTGCTGAACCTTCAGAAAACAGTCTCAATGTGCTTTTCAATCAAAAAATGTAACCTGCAACATTTTAAAGTTAATATACATGATCATGACATCAGTTTAGTTACAGAATTCAAATACCTTGGCATTGTACTAGATCCTCAACTCAAATTTAATCTTCATATAAAGAAAATTTCAAAAACAGTAAAAAAAAATCTGAACTGCTTTAAATTAATTAGATATTACATACCTTACGAAGCAGCTGCACTGTATATGCATTCTATGGTTTTTTCTCATATATCATACTGTTTGACAGTCTGGGCTCAAGCAGCCCCTTCCACAATAAGACATATAGGTTCATTATATAATCAAACCCTAAAAATCTTGGACAAAAAGCCCATTAGGTGGCATCACTGTAATGTTTTAAAAAAATACAACCTATTGAGTTTTGAGAGCTTCATTGACCTCTGTCTTCTGAAATTAACGTTCAAATGTTTTCATAAATCAGCACCCGAGCCACTTGCTGGTTTTGTCCAAAGACAGGACAGCAGCAGAGCCACCAGGAGTTCTGTTAACAATAACTGTAAAATATTCCACCGCAGAACCACATTTGGACAAACAGCTTTCTCTATAAAGGGCAGTCACATCTGGAACACAATGCCAAATGAAATTAAAATAATAACGGACTTTAAAACATTCACTAAAAATGTTAAAAACTGGCTGAAAAATAAACAAGAATGTACTCATGTATGAATTAATTGTCTGCAAAGTGAGAGTGAATGAAGGGAAGGAATAAATGTGTTTGTTTATAGTGAGTGACGGAGGGAGGAAGGCCTGAAATAGGCAAATGTGAGTTATGTTATATGTGTTAAATGTGAGTCAGGCTGTTATATTTGTGTATTTATAATATTTATAATATTTATGTTAAATGTGAGTCAGGCTGTTATATTTGTGTATTTATAATATTTATAATATTTATAATTGTGTATTTATAATTTTTCTGCATTGATGTATGTGGTTATTGTGTATATTTTTTATCTTGATTCTTTTTTCTAAAGCCCATCCAGGGACAAGAGTTGCAAATTAGCTAATAGCTATACACTCTATGTGCAACACATCAGATTGATTGTCTTTGATTAATTGTCTATGTTTATTGCACTGTCCCTGTCAAATAAACTAATCTACTACTACTAAAATGCCCTTTTCTCAATGGTGTATGGATTTTATTGAACTATCTAAAGTGGGACAACTGCAGTATTGTCTGGTCCTCATTGACACCTATACTAAATGGACAGAAATTCATCCTACAGCAAAGGCAGATGCTAGATTTGTTTGCAAAGTTTTACAAAACAACATATTTCCCACGTTTGGAATACCGGAGACCATTTATGCAGATAATGGCACACACTTCACAGCACAAATGGTTAAGGATCTTACTTCTGCCGTTGGAACACAGCTGAAGTTTCACACTGCTTATCACCCACAAAGTGCAGGTCTAGTAGAAAGGAAAAATGGTACTGTTAAGCAAATGCTAAACAAAGTAATGCATGACCAATGAATTTCATGGCCTAAAGCATTAACTGTAGTGAAGCTAACCATTAACACCATCCCAGAAAAGAAGAGTGGGTTATCTCCATTTGAATGCGCCTTTCATAGGCCCTATATTCTACCTGACCTACTCCCATTAACTGCCACTAACCCTTATAAGACTCTTGGAGAGCATTTGAAAGAATGTAAACAAATGAAAGATTATGTTGAATCTGTCAGATCTTTCTCTACTCCACAGGAGGGCCCAGAAAATTCCCTCCAGCCTGGTGATTATGTCTTCATAAAGAACCATCACCGACAGAATTGGAATTCCGTGAGGTGGCTTGGACCATACCAAGTATTATTGACCACACCTACCGCAGTGAGGATTGCTGAAAGACCTTCTTGGATTCATCTGTCACATGTTAAAAGACTTCAGGTGCCCCTTGGTGACCTCCAGCCACCCCTAGGGTAAGTCCGGTTACAAAGGGGAGTCTAGTCCTTTTAAGGATAAGACTCGTCTCAAACCCGGTGAAGACAGTGACCTGAGTCTACAAGCACACTCCCAGGGGAATCAGGCACCATGGTAATCCTGAGACTGACTCTGACCTTCTTGAGCATCCCGCTATTGGTCCTCATCATTATCACCTCACCACCCTTGAGAAGAGATAATAGGAATATAGAGGAACATGTCACAGAAACACTGTTTATGACTAATCAGTGGTATCAGTATATGTTCCTCAATGCTCGTCTGACAAGAGGAAACGGCAGTTGTTGGGCTTGTTCTTTGTTGCCTTTAACCACTAAGGGACCAATCCTAAAGGCTGAACCCTTTCCTATAAACGTGTCTGACTGTATACTAGAGATTTCAGCCTGGGGATTCCTACCCGATATTACCATGAAAAATCATGATAACACCTCTTATCAAATGACATGTCCTGATCAGATTATGGCTATGAATGTAACACAACCATTAACTAGATTTGCCTTTACAAAGAAAAATGTGACTTTCCCAGCATGTGTGTATTCAAATGGTACCACGGCGTTGGGGAAACTTCTTCCACAACAATGTTTAACAGTGTTGTTACCTTGTACCTCACAGTGCAGCGGAGCAACAGATTGTTCTTTTACACCTATATTACCTAGTCCAAGGTATAGATCACAAAATTACACTGTCAGGAAGACTAGCATTACGGGCACAGTTCAAAGTAATGGCACCTATGTTATCAAAGAAGTTCATTGGTTATGTGGTTCTAAACTCTACGCTCAACTACCTCCCAATTGGGGAGGAATTTGTGCCCCAGTGACTGTTACTGATGGATCATTTGTTCTCTACTCTAATGACAACTCCTCAGGACACGCTAAGAAGAAAAGAAGTATTCAGTCCCTTTTTAGTGCTGCTGGACTTACTGTCCCACAGAAATATAAATTATGGACACTGGGTGACAAGGTTGGACATTCAATTTTCGCCCCATATGGAGTTGGCCAGTTAATGACAAAATTTGAAGAAATGAACTACAGACTGTTAACGTTTGTTAATGCCACTACTGTTGCTTTGAAGGTTTTATCCAATGTAACTGAACAGACTAGAGTTATGGTTATGCAAAACAGAATAGCATTGGACCCAGTTTTAGCCGTCCAAGGAGGTGTATGTGCTATGTTTAACGGGTCCTGTTGCACTTACATTCCCTCTGTCTCTGAAAGTATGGATACCGCTATTACCGTCATGGAACAAGTGCAGCAGGCAATCATGAATGATTATGATGAGAAGCTACAATCTGGTTGGTTAGACTGGTTATTCACAGGAAGTTGGTGGCAGGTGCTTCTTAAAGCCTTTATGCCTTTTATTATAATAATGATATGCATGTTTCTGTCATGTTGCTTTGTGATTCCCTGTGTCAAATCAATGATGTCTCGCGCTCTGTCTCAACATACATTTATGATACAACAAATGTTCCAAGACCAATACACTCCTTTAAATACCGAAGAGGTGGATAACAATGATAATTGTGCTCCTGTTTAAATTTGGAAATGATACTCTATGAAGACAATGTAGAAAATCTTTTGAAGTTACATTGTTCTGATGTCTGTATGTGATAAAAATTATGAACTGATAAACAGGAGGAAATTGTCAGAAATTGTATATATGTACAAATATGTTATGAATGAATGAATGAATGAATGAATGAATGAATTTATTTATTTCGGATAGTACATTACAGGTTAAAAGAAACTGTATAATATAACAACAAGGTCAAATTAGACAAAGACTCCTTCTACTATACAATTCCACGTGAATTATCCGAAATGGGTGATGGCTGAAGCCGCAGCTTATATTGCCCACCCATATTCCATCCAAGAATTCAAAGGAGAAAAAAGAGAAAACAAGACAAGAGCGATTACAATTTAAAACAAGGCTAAGACAAAATATGACTGAGAGAAAAAGAAAACTGAGCTAGTCTAAGTTAAGCGGTTACTATTCAAAAACAAATCTAAGACATAGTGTCACAGAGAAAAAAGAAAAAAAGAAAAAACTAAGCTACAACACAACACAGGCTAGATATGTCAATCCTTATGTGAGTTTACATGTCGTCTTGTAAATATGTTTGGAGTATTTCTTCCTTTAGTTTTTGTTTAAATTGTCCAAGCTTTGTACATGATTTTAATTCAGGTCCAAAATCGTTCCATAATCTGACACCTTGCACTGAAATACAGTGTTGCTTGGTAGTTGTTCTCACTGTAGGCTTTTGAAATATACATGTTCCTCTGAAGTGATATCGTTTCTCCCTTGTTTGGAACAACTTTTGGATATTTGCGGGCAGTGATAGATTCTTCACTTTGAACATTATTATTGCGGTTTTAAAGTCGATCAGATCTTTCAACTTGAGAGTTTTTTGTTTAAGAAAAAGTGGGTTTGTTGGTTCCCTGTAAGCTGCTTTGTTGATTATTCTAATAGCTCTCTTTTGAAGCATAAAGAGTGGATATATGTTTGTTTTATATGTATTTCCCCATACTTCATTACAATATGTCATGTATGGGAGTATTAATGAATGATACAAGGTGTATAGTGTGGGTTGATTCAGCAAATTTTTCACTCTGTGTAATATTGCAATTGATTTGGATACTTTACCTTTTATATAATTAATATGTGGCTTCCAACACAGTTTGTTATCAATTATTACTCCAAGGAATTTAGTTTCGGATACCCTTTCAATCTCTACACCATTTACACTGAGTTTGGGTACTGGGTAGTTGTGATGGTTGTTAAAGACTATAAATTTTGTCTTGCTTAAATTGAGCGTTAATTTGTTTGAATCAAACCACAGTTTCAGCTTTCCTAATTATCATTTCATAATTAGTTTTTAGCTGAACTTTTCTGTATTTTTTCCCTTACAATGGCTGCAACAATGCTGCATCAGGAAGGTTTAACTCACCCTGTAACAGACATACCTCAACAGACCAGAATAATCTGTATTTACTTAAAGTTTAGAAACTGGTGTGCAAGAAGTCATGTGCTGACATGGAGTTGTCTTTGTGTTACACAACAAAGCCTGACTGTTTCACGGTCTTATCAGTCACCACAAAGCCTGACTGTTTCACGGTCTTATCAGTCACCACAAAGGTGCCCATAAAGTTGCAGTAGATGTTTCCTGTGTCTGACCTGCTCAGTATAAAAGGGACGTGCTGGCTTTGTATGGGAGCGCGCATTTCCCATCTATAATCAGAGGTGTGTTGCTCCTTGTACAAGTAAAAACTTTGAACACATTTTGTGTCTCGAATCTTATTAAGGTACGAACCTAACAGAGTACTATTATTTTGTGAGTCTTGAGTTTCAGATTCCTGACAAGGACTCAGGTAGAAGCTTGGTGAGGCTAGAATTCTAGAAAGAATTAGGGATTTGGAGTTTGGACCGCAGGGCTGTAAATAATACTAACTTTTGCTTCCTAAATACTTAACAAAGGAAACTCTGTAGCCATGGCAGCAGGAAAGTCAGCATTTACTGTTGGTGAAACAATAGATAGAACACAAAAAGTCATTGAGAGACAGACAATTGAGAAAGATAGAAAAGAGGAGGTAAGAAAGTTTAAAAATGGGTGGCTGAGTTACAGGATTTAGGATATTTGCCAGGATCATCAAAACCGATGCCCTCGCCAGTTAAACTGGCAGAGATCCTGCAAATAATTATACTGTGGGGGCATGGTGTTGGACTTGTCCACCCAGGGAACAAGTGGACCAAAAGAGGAGGTATCACCGGGGGGGGTATCAGACGGGACAGTAAGGACTATGTGGCCCCCGGGGAGAGGAGTAAATGCTGGAGCCACTGGGAGAATAAAGGTGTGAGGGTGGCGCCTGTGTTATGTCTTGTTAATGTGCCACACAGTTCTTTGTGCAAATAACAATGTGTTATGGTCGGAAGTTCTGGGTCTCGATGCATGGGAATAAAGAGATAAAAAATGAATGCACAGAGACCTGGGATTCTTGTTTGCTGTAAATTATGTTGGAAAGGGAATAAAGTTTCTGTGTCGTCCAGCTCATTGCCTCGCCTGCCTCCTTTCTCCACATTGGTGACCTGAAGATGTGCCATGGGAAGCGAGCCGAGCACCGCCCTGGAGACTGCCTGGAGGGAGAGCACCAACACCGCGTGCATGGTCTCAGTCGAGCTCCCAGGCTTCTGGCTTCACAACCTGACCACGTGGTTCTTGCACATCAAAGCACAGTTTGCACTCCGCAGGATAATAATGAACGATACCAGATATTACTACGTGGTTGTTGCACTGGATGCGCGCACCATGCAACAGCTGACGAGCCTGCTCCAGGAGCCGCTGGCACAAGAGAAATATGAAGCGCTCAAGAGGATGCTTCTCCAGTGCTATAACCTTTCTGACAGTGAGAGGGCAGAGAGGCTCCTAATGTGTTCGGAGTTAGGGGACAAGTCAGCGGTGGAGCTTATGGAGAGCATGCTGGCGCTGAGGGGGAAAGACGAATCTTTCCTGTTTGCCTACTTGTTCCTTAGGAACCTACCAGCTACAGCGAGGGCGATCCTGGCAAACTTGCCGCAACTGGTTGCGAAGGATGACCACACCCTGGCGCAGGAAGTGGACCGCATCATCTTGGCGACCAGAGCTCCCAGCGTGCAGGCAGTGGCACCGGCATCCATGAGGGACTCCAGCGAGGTCGTGGTAGCCGAGACAGACACCAGAAGATGAAGAAACGGGGTGATCTGTTTTTATCATCACCGTTTCGGCTCAAATGTCCAACACTGCCTGTCGCCATGCCAATTCAAGAAGCCGGGAAGATGGCATGCTCGGACTTCGGTGGCAGCTGCAACTGATGGCGACAGGAACAGACTGCTTGCTCACCTCCGCCCCCTGGTGGAACCAGCGATGGATCCACTCCAGTTCGCCTACCAGCATGGCATTGGGGTGGAGGATGCGGTGATCTTCCTCCTTCACCGTTCTCTGTCCCACCTGGAGAAGCCTGGGAATGTGGTGAGGATCATGTTCTTTGACTTCTCCAGTGCTTTCAACACCATCCAACCGGTGATCCTGAAGGACAAGCTGCTGCGCGCAGGGGTGGACCAGCACCTGTCATCATGGATCCTGGACTACCTCACGAACCGGCCTCAGTTCGTGAGAACCCAGGACTGTGTGTCCGACACGATCATCGGTAGCAAGGGGGCCCCCCAGGGAACGGTGTTGGCTCCCTTCCTGTTCACTCTTTATACTACGGACTTCTCACACAACGCAACACACTGCCATCTACAGAAGTTCTCTGATGACTCTGCGATCGTTGGCCTCATCTCCAATGGAGATGAAGCTGAGTACAGAGGGCTTATCCAGGACTTCGTGGACTGGTGCCATCGGAACTGCCTCCAGATCAATGCGAGGAAAACTAAGGAGCTGGTGGTGGACTGCCGCAGGCATGGACAACCCCTCACAGCACCAGTAAATATACAGGGAACAGACATTGAGATGGTGACATCCTACAAGTACCTGGGTGTTCATCTGAACAATAAACTAGACTGGTCACACAATACTGACGCACTCTACAAGAAGGGACAGCGCAGGCTGTTCCTACTGAGGAGACTCAGGTCTTTTGGTGTACAAGGGGCGCTGCTGAAGACATTCTATGACACGGTGGTGGCATCAGCCATCACTTTTGGAGTGGTCTGCTGGGGCAGTGGCATTACTGCAGCCGATAGGAAGAGACTGAACAAACTGATCAAGAAAGCTAGCTCTGTCCTGGGGCAGCGCCTTGATCCGGTGGAGGAGATAGGAGAGAGAAGGACAGTGGCTAAACTGTCATCTCTGCTGGAGTCCGAGTTCCACTCTATGCAGGACATACTGAATGCACTGAGGAGCTCATTTAGCAGCAGACTACATCATCCCAGATGCACAACCGAGAGGTTTCGCAGGTCCTTCCTACCAACGGCTGTCAGACTGTACAACCTAAGCAGGGCTGCTCGCAGAGATAGCAAAAAGACGTAACAACCTAATAGTTTTTTGAATGCAAAAGATGCAATAGACTTACACAATGGTCCCCTCCGGCATACAACTAGGAAAATACCGGTCGCTATGGAGGGTGAGAATATGTATGGACACATAATCATACCATGTAGGACAACTAAGTAGACGGTTGTGCTGTTTCATCCCATCTAGCAACAATGCTCTGCACTGTGTGTGTTTATATATTTACATATTTATTCCATCTAGCTACAATGCTCCGCACTGTGTGCTTATATATCTACATATTACTCCATCCAGCTACATTGCTCCGCACTGTGTGTTTATATATTTATATATTTATTCCACCTAGCTGCAATGCTCCGTACTGTGGGTGTTTATATATCTACATATTTATTCCATCTAGCTACAATGCTCCGCACTGTGTGTTTATATTCTCATACAGTTATTCCATCCAGCTACAATGCTCTGCACTGTGTGTCTGTGTATATATATATATATTTATAGTAATATGTACATATGTATATTAGCTGCTCTTGCTTGCTTGCTTTTTTTTTTCTTGCCTTCTGATTGTTGCTCTGAGTGTTGCTATCCCTGTGCTGTTGCAATCCTGGAATTTCCCCATTGTGGGACTAATAAAGGCTTATCTTATCTTATCTTATCTTATCTTATCTTTATGTCACGGACACACATTTGGGGAGACGGGTTTTGGTGGACTCCAGCTCCCAGAAGAATCTCATCCTGCCGGTCAATGCAGACAGGGTGGCAGGACACAGCGGTCACGAGCTCTCAGCCACCGACAGATCCACCATCAGGACATTTGGGGAACGGACACTGGCAATATGCTTATACGGATGCAACTTTCAGTGGGACTTTGTGATAGCTGCGAGTTCCAGCCCCGTTTTAGGTGCAGATTTTTTATGTGCGTATGGGTTGTTAGTTGATGTTGCTAATAGGAGATTAGTGGATGCTGTCTCTTTCACCTCACTGCCCTGTACAGCTTGGGGAATTGGGTCGACAACACTAGCTAATGTTATAGCTCCAGGGAGTAAGAACCAACAGCTGCTCACACAGTTCCCAGCACTCACGGTCCCGACTTTTTTGGGTACAGTAACCAAACACGGGGTCGAACACTTCATAACGACAAAAGGCCCGCCGGTGTTTGCGTGACCTCGACACTTGGACACAGCTTAACTGGCCAGGGCACGGGAGGACTTTGCCAACCTAGAGCAGCTGGGCATCGTCAGGCACTCCAACAGCCCGTGGTCATCCCCGCTACACATGGTGCCTAAAGTCGACGGGTCGTGGCAACCGTGCAGCGATTTCCGGCACTTGAATAATGCCATGGAACATGATCGTTATCCAATTCCGCACATCCAAGATTTTTCCATGCACCTGGCCGGAGTGCGCATTTTTTCAAAAGTGGATCTGGTCCGCGGATATCATCAGGTCCCGGTGCTCGTGGAAGATGTCCCAGAAACAGCAGTAATAACTCTTTTCAGCCTTTTGGAGTTTTTACGCATGCTGTTCGGATTAAAAGGTGCGGCGCAGACTTTCTAGAAGATGATGGATGCAGTGCTTTGTGGCTTGTCCTTCGTTTTTGTCTACTTAGATGACATTTTGGTAGCCAGCGCGTCCGAGGAGGAGCATATTGCCCATCTCAAGACAGTTTTCCAGAGGTTGGAAGTGCACAGGCTGATAGTTAACCCAGCGAAGTGCCAGTTTGGTGTGCCAGTGATTGATTTTTTTTGGCCACCGCATTTGGGCAGAGGGGGCGATCCCATTGCTGGATAAGGTGCACGTTGTGTTGGATTTTCCACATCCGCAGACTGTGAGAGCACTACAGGAGTTTTTAGGAATGGTTAATTTTTATAACCGTTTCCTTCCCCGGGCAGCCCAGCTGATGCAGCTGTTGTATGCTGCGCTTAAAAAAAAGAAGCCTGCGGAAACCGTCGACTGGACTCCCAAGCAAGACCAGGCTTTTATAAATGCCAAAACAGCGCTGGCGGATGCTATGTTGCTAGCCCACCCTGATCCGTCTGCACGGATAGTGCTCACTACGGATGCATCTGATGTTGCCATTGGGGCAGTGGTGGAGCAGTGCGTCTCAGGTTCATGGCAGCCGCTCGCATTTTTTAGCCAAACTTTGCACAACAACGAACACAAATACAATGCGTTTGATAGAGAATTGCTGGCTCTCCACCTGGCGATGCACCATTTGCAGTTCTGGCTGAAGGGGCGTAAGTTCACCGAGTTTGTGGACTATAAACCTCTGACGTATGCGATGTCCAAGGTCTCGGAACCATGGTCGGCCCGGCAGCAACGGCATTTGGCCACAATTTCGGAGTTTACGACCGACATTCAGCACGTTGCCAGTAAGCTCAGCGTCGTGGTTGATTGCCTGTCACACACGTTAATCGCCCCGGTCCATATGGGAATAGATTTCCCTGCCATGGCCGTGGAGCAAGCCAGGGACGCTGACATTTGCGCGCTCCAGTCACCAACTGGGTTAAGGCTGGAGAGCAGGGTGGTGCAAGAAGGGTGCCCTCCCTTGCTTTGCGACGTCTCCACCGGCTGCCTGCACCTGGTCATTCCGAGCTCTTGGCGCCATCACGTTTTCGAGTCGGCCCACTCCCTTTCGCACCCGGGACTGTGCGCTTCAATGAAGCTAGTGGGGGCAAAGTTCGTCTGGCCGTGTTTGCGCAAAGACGTGAAAGAGTGGGCTGCAGCTTGCGTCACGTGCCAGTGGGCCAAAGTGCGCAAGCACACCAGAGCCCCCCTCGAGCCGTTCCAAATCCCTGCTAGGAGGTTCGACCATGTCCATGTGGATTTGGTGGGACCCCTCCCACCGTCGCAAGGTTTCACGCACCTTTTGACGGTCGTGGACTGCACCACACGCAGGCCTGAAGTGGTCCTGCTGGCTTCTACCACATTCGCGGAAGTGGCTCGCGCTTTTTTGACGGCTTGGTTTACATGTTTCGGATCTCCATTGGACATCACGTCTGACAGGGGTCCATAATTTGTGTTGGAACTCAGGTTTGTGATGGCACAGAGCCTGGGGGTCAAAATTCACCACACTACTGCGTACAACCCCCAGGCTAATGAGTTATATGAGCGTTTTCATAGGTCCCTTAAAGCAGCGCTCAGAGCTTCGTTCACGGACACAAATTGGGTTGACCGCCAGCCCTGGGTTCTTTTAGGGTTGTGCTCCGCACCTAAGGAGGATTTGGCAGCCTCCCCAGCAGAACTCATTTTTTCTCAGCTGCTGCGGATCCCTGGAGAGATTGTACCAGAAAACCCCATGCCTGAGGCCGATCCGCCCACACAATTTTTACACAGTACAGAGGTTTTGAGTGCACCGGGCCCAGCCCACCATTGTTTTCCCTGCACATTCGTCCCAAAAAGGTTGCAGAATGCCCGTTTTTTTTTTTTTCGTGAGACACAATGCGCACCGAACCCCACTGTGTCCACTGTACGATGGACTGTTCAGAGTGCTGGAACCTGGGGCGAAGCATTTTGTGTTAGACTTGGGGGGACGTAGGAAGACCGTCTGCATCGACAGGCTGAAGCCTGCTTTTTTGTTGGCAGATGAGCAGGTGGTGTTGGCCCAGGTTCTCCAGCGCAGACGCCCACCGTTGGTGGCTCTGCAGGTTGATGAGCCCTCAGCATGGACCCACATTTGCAAAGATAATGTGCCCCCCCCCTCCGTTTTTACCTCCACAGACTGATGTGCTCTCTTGTAGACCTTGCCAGCAGGGCGGTTCGACTGGACCGGTGACCCCCCACTACAGCTGCTATGGGTGCTAGCTCAAGCCCAAAGGACGGGGGGGTTAGTGCCCCTTCTGGGTGTTCGGCGGGGGGGGGGGGTCTGTGTGGGGGCATGTGGGGGTTTCTCCACCCTGAGAGGGCAGGGGGAAGGGGGAACAATGAACTGAAGCAGGAGGTGTCACTGGGGGGTATCAGACGGGATTGTTGGGTCTATGTGCCCCCAGGGGAGAGAGAGTTGCTGGAGCCGCTGAGGGCAGAAGGATGTAAGAGCAACCCTGGCGTAATGTCATGTTGATGTGCCACACATTCCTTTGTTCAAACAATGTGTTATGGTCGGAAGTTCCGGGTCTTGATGCATGGAAATAAAGAGATAAAAGTGGAATGCACATAGACCTGGGATCGTTGTTTGCTGTACTTCATGTTGGAGAAAGAAAAAAGTTTCTGTGTCGTCCAGCTCGTTGCCTTGCCTGCCTCCTTTCTCGACAATGTACTTAATTTCAACACCAGGAAAATATACAAAGCAGAGCCTGAAAGCATTTAAAAGCCTGGATGCTTGGTCATACTTTGGAGGAGCTAACCGTGGTTCCGGCAGGATCGGAGCTCAACTACAGCGGAGGTAAGCGGAGGAGCTAACAGCGGAGGAGCTAACTACGGCGGCGGTAAGCAGCGGAGCTGACAGCGGAGGAGCTAACTGAGGCCCCAGCCAGATCAGAGCTCAACTACAGTGGCGGTAAGCGGCGGAGCTGACTGAGGCCCCAGCAGGATCCGAGGTCAGATGGACCAGATACCGGCAGCACCAGCAGAAATGATCCTGCTATCATGAGGTCAGTAAAAAAAAATCCCACCAAAGAAAGAGGAAATGGAAGAGATTAAAAAATCTCTGAACTTCATGTCAGAAGACCTTATCAAAGTGGCCAATCAACAGTCCAAATTATTAGGGCTAATGGAGGAAGTCCAGGAGCTGAAATTAACAATTAAGGAAAGAGACAAAAAAATTGCACATTTGGAGCGACGGATCGAGGATCTTGAACAATATTGTGACGTTGGGAGGGTTCATACAAGAAAGGAGAGATGATTGTGACGAGAACAGGCTTTATTATACACACTTCTTCAACACAGACAGGAGGGGAGGTCATTCACACAGACCCCCGTCTCACTGAGGGTGACACAAACGCATGATCAGTCACTGCTCTGACTCTTGTAACACTGCTGTGTCATTATAACGCAGCCACAATGACTGTCATTATAATGCAGTTATAATGGCACAGCAATAACACTTTAGAACACACGAATGATAACGAATGCCACCTATTTCGGCGGGAGACGAAATAGGTGGCATTTCCACCGGTGTCGCCGCAGCCCGGTTTATCGGATGGCGTCCAATACTTCCCGGAGGTTGGACAGGGCGCCGTCAAAATCAGCTGCATGCACTAGCAGGTCATCCAGATAAACAATGCAGCGGCTCCGGGGCACATGAGCCAACACTCACTCCATCAGACGTTGAAAGGTAGCCAGGGCGTTGCAAAGTCCAAACGGCATCACCTTGAACTGATACAGTCCCTGCCCGATGGAGAAGGCTGTTTTCTGGCGGGCCTCAGGTGACAGCTCTACCTGCCAATAGCAATGTAACCGCTGCAGAGGTCTAGTGAGCTGACCCAGCTGGAGCCAGCGATGTGATCCAGCGCATCATCGATGCAGGGCAGGGGGTAGGAATCCTTGTGGGTGATGTCATTCAGGCATCAGTAATCTTCACAGAACCACCATGAACCATCCTTCTTCCTAACTAGCACCACCGGCGCCGCCCAGGGGCTGCTGGAGGGTTCAATAATGTCTGCCTCCAGCATTTCCCATACTTTTTGTTCTGCTGCCGCCCGCCTTGAAAAAGGCAGAAGGTGGGGGCGGAGCCGGATCAGCCTGGTCTCACCGGTGTCGATCCTGTGCTGCACCAAGCTGGTTTGGGTGCACTCCTCATCCTTCGCAGTGAAGATGTCCATGTAGCAGTCCAACAGCTCCCGCAGCTGGCGTCTCTGTCCCGATTCCAGTCCGCTGCAGCTCTGCTGGAACAATTTCTCGACTGCCTGCTGCGTTTCTGCTGACACCTTGACTTGCTCCGCTTTGGCCCTCCCCCTTGCTGTCTTTATTGGTGGTCACGCTCCCTCTGCTCGTGCTGGTGGCGCCGTTGTGTTCAGTACTTGCGGTGATCCGCCCAGTTCGGTCCGCCCTGGTGGCCCCTCGAACACGCAGGCCTCCGGGTTCCTCCTCTGGGCCCCGCTGCAGAGCGTGATGGTCCGAGCCCCCAGCAGTGGGGACGATCTGGCGGTGTCAATTTTTGCACTCCATGCTGCGAGCAGATCGAGTCTAATAATGCAGGGGTCTTGGATGTCAGCCAACCAGAACGGGTGGTTTGTGTTCCGGCCAGCCACCCCCACCACAAGAACTCTCTGCCCTCCCAGTCTGGCGCGCTCACAGGTAGCTGTGGTGACGCAGCGCCCAGTGGGTTCCCACCCCTGCGGTTCTGCCTCGTCCGTACCTGGCAGCACTACGGGTCGGACCAGGGAGATGGTAGAACCGGTGTCGATCAGGGCTCGGATCGGCGTGTTGTCCAGGCTGCACTGTAGGTACATCCCTGGCAAGTGTCCAATTCAGCCCACACGTGATGACAGTTCATTTGAGAGAATGTCTGTGGGAGGCGGCAGGTCCCCGTCCATGCCACCTCGCTCTAGTTTAATGTTGGCGAGGGGCCGGTTTGTCGCGGGGGTGGGTGCCGGGCAGTACCGTGCGATGTGTCCTGGCTCCCCGCAGCGGAAGCACCTTTTCTTGCGCCGCCATGGCCATCTTCTCCTTGACCGCGCTGCTGTGGTTCGGCGCAGTTCCTCCTCCTCGCTCTCAGCCGTGGCCTGGAAGGCTCTCTGCCTCTGTGCTGACGCATCAGCTGCACAACCCATTAGCGGTTCCACCCGCTCCGCTTATGCCACAGCCGTCTCCCAGCTGCTCGTGGCGTGAATCTGGATGTGGCTCTGGAGCTGGGCCGGGCGGAGCCCCCGGATGAAGTTCCGGAGGGCGAGCTTCTCCACTACCACCGGCTCGAAATCAGGGTAGCTACACCGTGTCAGCAGCCATCTGTCCACTGCGTAGGCTCCCAGGCTCTCTCGGCTGCCTCGCCGGCAGTTGGCCAACTGTTCCTCGGCGTGCTCAACATTGGCCGCTCTCCCAAACCGCCTCCGTAGTGCTACTTGTAGCGCTGGCCAGCTGTGACGTTCCTCAGGCTGGAGATCGGACAGCATGCAGACAGCCCTTCCCTCCATGGCCAGCGCAACCTGCACGACAGTCTCTTCGGGTGGCCAGCTGTTCAACGCAGCAGCCAGCTTGACCTGGACCAGGTAGTCATCCAGCAGGGTTTCACCATTGAAGCGGGGAAGTTTGGCCCACTGCCGGGTGGGTGGGACGGTTGCCTCTTGATCGATCGCCGCCCCTGGTTGCAGTGGAATCTCTGGCCCGTCCTGCCCTGAAAAGGGCGGGGAGCGGGGCTGATCTGCTCTGGTTAGCCCATCCTACCTTGAGAAAGGCAGAAAGCGGGGTACGCTGGTCCCGTCGGGTCCGCTGCTCCATTCATCCTGGTGAGCAACCATGGGGGTCGGTGTATCAGCTCTGTCGTCTATTCCCAGCTGAGCGATGAACCACTCCAGCTGCTGAATCTCTGCTCTGATCCTGGCTTCCATCTGCTCCATAGTCCCACTTCTGACACCAGTGTGATGTTGGGAGGGTTCACACAAGAAGGGAGAGATGATTGTGATGAGAACAGGCTTTATTATACACACTCCCTCAACACAGACAGGAGGGGAGGTCATTCACACAGACCTCCGTCTCACTGAGGGTGACACAAACGCATGATCAGTCACTGCTCTGACTCTTCTTGTAACACTGCTGTGTCATTATAACGCAGCCACAATGACTGTCATTATAACGCAGTTATAATGACACAGCAATAACACTTTAGAACACACGAATGATAACAACCTTTGAATCCTCTGCAGCCAAAGCATGCTGGGAGAATCCCCGCCCCCTTAACACAGCCCCAACGTTACAATATACTCATATGAATGATTTAATCATTAGTAGACTAGACATTAAATATCAATCATATGCTCATGCTACAGCAGGAATGAGAGGTGAGGAGGCTCCCCCAAGTGAATCAGTCTCCTTGGAAAACCAGGTGCTTCGGTTCCTTGAAAGCAGAAACATAAAGGTTGATGTAAATGCAATTTCAGCCTGCCATGCACTACCCAGAAAGGATAATAAAACAAAGATATCAATTGTGATGTGCTTTGTGAACAGAAGAGTAAAAAATGACATACTGAGGCAGGCCAGAAAGCTATGGGGAACAGAAGTTTACTTAAATACACATTCAACAAAGTCTAATGCTGAAATAGCACGGCAAGCATAGATGCTGAAAAGACAAAACAAGATACAGGCAACATGGACAATAAACTGTAGAGTCTGGATTAAACTAAATGGAACACCTGAAGAAGCAAAGCCCATAATGATAAGAGATCTCACTGACTTAAATAAATATAGATGAACACTGATCAAGAAAATTAAGAGACTATAGTAATCCATATTCACACACATGGCAAGAACAGTCCTTTTGTGACATAACATGATAATGTACTTTAAACAACAAAACAAAACTCATGACTGACTTTAGTAGATGTCAGTTATCCCCAATTGTAGGAAGTCATTTGACTCAGAGAGAGGACATTCAAACACTGAAAATATCTCATTATGCTGAACATAAACTACAAAAGATGGAGAGTGATATTGATCCTGATAACCACTTCTTCAACAATATTCATAATCACTGTGAATATTGTACTGAAAAGCAATTCAAAAGTCAAGTGCAAGTAGATGGTAAACTAACAATAATACACTTTAACAGCAGAAGTCTTATCAAAAACTTTCCACAGATTCAGGACTATTTAAAACAGCTGGATAAAAAATTTACAGCTATAGCAGTCTCTGAAATTGTGCTCAATGAAGAGCAGGCTTCTTTGATGGCAATAGAGGGATATCAGATGTTTCATATTAACAGATCTCAAAAAAAGGGTGGTGGTGGTGCACTGTATATTGATGAACTGTATAGGTATAAACTTGTAAATGGAATGTCCTTTGAACTACCAGGGATTTTAGAATGTGTTACTGTTGAGATTGACCAAGATAAAACAAAAAATCTAATTATAAGTTGTATATATAGAATGCCGGGAGTTTGCATTGAGACATTCAGAGATAAGTTAGTAGAGCTGTACAATAATATATCTAATAAGAAAATGGTTTTAATCTGTGGAGACTTCAATATTGATTTGCTAAATCCATTTCAACAAAATGTAACTACAGAGTTCATGAATTCTATGTACAGTATGAGTCTATATCCCACAATAACACATCCCAGCAGAACCACAGTCCACACTGCTACACTTATTGACAATCTGTTTGTCAACATCAATGATAAGAAAATAGAAAGTGGATTATTGATAAATGATATAAGTGACCATCTGCCAGTCTTTGCACTTATCCATGGTCACACGGGGGCCAATACATAAAAAAACAACAACTTTATAATCTTTCAGATATACAGTAAATCACAAAATGCAATCAGTTCTTTTAAAGAAGACCTGCTGAAGCAAGACTGGACAAAAGTTTATGTATCAGATATAAATGAAACCTAGGATACATTCATGAACATTGTAACCGCTCTTTATGAAAAAAATTGTCCATTAGTAAAGAGAAAGTTTAAACAGATACTGTCACGGTGGCCCTCATGAGCCACCATAAGATGCCAGCAGTCACCAGTGAGTTGCAGTGATGTTTATTAAGGAGTGCGATAACAAGGAATGATACACACAATGGTGCGGGTAGACAAACACAGGACGTACCTCAACGGGAAAGTATAACCGGAACAGAGCGTATCCTAACAGGTAGCTCAACGGGTAGATTAACACTAGAAGACCCAGACATTAGCCCTCTTGTGGCCACTTGATGGTCCCCCTATGGGTTTTCTAGCCAAAAAGGCCAAATGGCCCCTCTCTGGGACTTCTAGTGTTAACAGGAATATTAACAGCGAAGGTTAACAGGAACATACGGGAACGTAGACAAAGACTGCTGCATCGGGGAGCATTCAGCGCCTGCTTATAACCCTGGTCACTAATGACCCCGAATGCAGCACAGCTGTTGGCTCTGACAGCAGGGAGCTCCACCGGACGCTGCCACAATAAGAGCCCGGGGAGCTAGAAGGAAACCCCTGCTGTCAAAGCCAGGAAAAGGTACAAGATCCGAGTGCGGACGGAACCGACACTCGGGCTGTGACAGACATTTGTTGACAAGCCATGGTTAATCAAAGGATTACAAAAAGCGTGTAAAAAGAAAAAAAATATTATATAAAGCTTTTCTAAAGAAAAGTACAAAAGAAGCAGAGCAGCGGTACAAAACATACAACAATTAATTTATATATATATAATGAGATGTAGTAAAAGAGACTATTACAGTAAAGAATTGGAGAAAAACAGAGATAACACTAAAAATACATGGCCAATACTTAACAATATTCTTGGAAATAAAAACAGAAATACAAGCTACCCAACCAATCTTTCAAAAAAAAACCCCAAAAAACTCAAAAGAGTGTGAATACAGTCTCACCTGCAGATGAATTTAATAATTTTTTGGTCAACATTGGTCCTAATTTGGCTCGAGAAATACCCATTATGGCACCTACAGGTGATACAATAAGTAAAAACATTGCTATAAAAGACTCTATCGTCATAAGGAACACAGAATGAGAGAGGTCATTGAAACTGTTAAATCATTTAAAAGTAAAAAATCTACAGATTGTGATGGTATTGACATGCTTTAGGTCAAAACTATTATTGAATACTTAATGAAGCCACTGACGTATATCTGTAACCTTTCTCTCCAAACAGGTATATTTCCCAATGCAATGAAACTAGCCAAAGTAATTCCGGTTCAGAAGACGAGTGACAGAGGGGAATTTTCAAACTATAGGCCCATTTCACTATTGCTGCAATTTTCAAAGATACTCGAAAAAATATTCTATGAAAGAATTGACAACTTCATAACAAAGAATAATTTATTGTGTGAACAGCAATATGGGTTCAGACACAAGAGGACAACTGCATTTACTCTAATGGAATTTATAGAAAAAATATCAACTGCTGTAGAAAATAGAGTATTCAGTTGAGATATTCCTGGATCTTAAAAAAGCATTTGATACAGTGGATCATAAATTATTGTTAAAGAAACTACAAAATTATGGTATTAGGGGGTAGCACTGTCCTGGTTATGTAGTTACTTAACCCCTTGCACTCTGGTCAATTTCCCTAAAAACACCAAAAAATAACGTACCCAAAGTAAATCAAAAGCTGTTCTTCAACCCTTTGCAGCATCTTCATGGGGTTGGTCTCATTTAAAAGAAAACACTTTGATTTTTTTGGCAAAACAGTCATAATCTTTCTAAGTGCTCCTGCCACTGAGTAACAGTCATCTAAACATACTGAACTTGAAGAAAATAAATTTCGCCTGGGTGTTTTTTTGGATACAAATGCTTGCAAATAACACACAGCTGTCAGATACGGGCTGAAAAATGCAACAGAAATGTAGAACCAAGTGTTATCCAGCTGAGGTCAAAATTTTGTAACAATACCACAAAAAATGAATATATTACACAGCTTTCTTCACAGGTTGTTCCCAGGCGTTTTTGAACTGTGCCAAACTGTGCCAAATGGCACAGTTTGGAAAAACGTCTGTAACTTTTGAATGATTCAATATAGAAGCTTGAGGTTGGGCTTTAATGAAAGGTGACACTCAGGGCTGTGTGTGTGTGTGGGGGGGGGGGTGTTTATTCATTCATGAATGAATGAATGAACAAACAAGTCCCCACACACAAAGAAGCATGCCACGTAAAAAATGTGTGACTTTTTTTTACAAGAAAAAATAACCTACAGTGCACTAAAAATTATACTAGAATATCTGTAATGTAGAAGACAACAACTCCCCCCCCCCCCCCCCCCCCCCGCTACAGAAGACAGACATCGCCGGGTGCGCCGCGGTCAAGGTGCACCGCGGTCTACTACGCACAGTTGTACTAAAATATCTGCAATAATATCTGCAATCCACTAGTAGTAGTAGTAGATTAGTTTATTTGACAGGGACAGTGCAATAAACATAGACAATTAATCAAAGACAATCAATCTGATGTGTTGCACATAGAGTGTATAGCTATTAGCTAATTTGCAACTCTTGTCCCTGGATGGGCTTTAGAAAAAAGAATCAACTAACTAACTAACTAACTAACCTGCACTTATATAACGCTTTTCTAGTCACAAAGACCACTCAAAGCGCTTTCATTAATACTAACCCTCTATTCTAAGGGCCTATAGGAAACAGATATCTAGGGACAATTTAGAACAGCCAATTAACCTAACATCAAATCAAGATAAAAAATATACACAATAACCACATACATCAATGCAGAAAAATTATAAATACACAATTATAAATATTATAAATATTATAAATACACAAATATAACAGCCTGACTCACATTTAACATAAATATTATAAATATTATAAATACACAAATATAACAGCCTGACTCACATTTAACACATATAACATAACTCACATTTGCCTATTTCAGGCCTTCCTCCCTCCGTCACTCACTATAAACAAACACATTTATTCCTTCCCTTCATTCACTCTCACTTTGCAGACAATTAATTCATACATGAGTACATTCTTGTTTATTTTTCAGCCAGTTTTTAACATTTTTAGTGAATGTTTTAAAGTCCGTTATTATTTTAATTTCATTTGGCATTGTGTTCCAGATGTGACTGCCCTTTATAGAGAAAGCTGTTTGTCCAAATGTGGTTCTGCGGTGGAATATTTTACAGTTATTGTTAACAGAACTCCTGGTGGCTCTGCTGCTGTCCTGTCTTTGGACGAAACCAGCAAGTGGCTCGGGTGCTGATTTATGGAAACATTTGAACGTTAATTTCAGAAGACAGAGGTCAATGAAGCTCTCAAAACTCAATAGGTTGTATTTTTTTAAAACATTACAGTGATGCCACCTAATGGGCTTTTTGTCCAAGATTTTTAGGGTTTGATTATATAATGAACCTATATGTCTTATTGTGGAAGGGGCTGCTTGAGCCCAGACTATCAAACAGTATGATATATGAGAAAAAACCATAGAATGCATATACAGTGCAGCTGCTTCGTAAGGTATGTAATATCTAATTAATTTAAAGCAGTTCAGATTTTTTTTTACTGTTTTTGAAATTTTCTTTATATGAAGATTAAATTTGAGTTGAGGATCTAGTACAATGCCAAGGTATTTGAATTCTGTAGCTAAACTGATGTCATGATCATGTATATTAACTTTAAAATGTTGCAGGTTACATTTTTTGATTGAAAAGCACATTGAGACTGTTTTCTGAAGGTTCAGCAATAGATGGTTCTTGAGGAGCCACTCTTGGACATCAACCATACTTGTAGACAGTACATCTGCAGCCTGTGCTGGAGTCTTGGCAGCTGTGTAAATAACTGCATCATCTGCATAAAGTTGGCATGTTGCAGCTGAGCAGTGTAACGGCAAGTCATTAATAAAAATGCTGAAAAGTAAAGGACCAAGAATGGACCCTTGTGGGATACCCATGCGGTTGTTTAAAAATGAGGATTTATCCTGGTGAACTTTTACACACTGTTCTCTATTCTGGAGATAAGATGCAAACCATTCTAATGTATTTGGGGAGAAGTTAAAAGATACCATTTTGGATAAAAGCAAACTGTGGTTTACAGTATCGAAAGCCTTTTTGAGATCTAGAAAAACAGCTCCTACCACATTACCCCTGTCCAAGGACTGTTTGACGTTTTCAATAAGGCAACAATTTGCTGTTTCTGTTGAGTATCCTGGTCTAAAACCAAATTGATGTGGATGAAGAAGTTGACTGTCTTGTAAGTAGTCTATCAGCTGTGTAGCTACAACTTTTTCAAGAACCTTAGATAGGACTGGTAAAATAGAGATTGGGCGGTAATTGCATATATCGTCTTTACTGCCTGATTTATGAACTGGTATGACGACAGCTTTTTTCCAGCCAGATGGAAATGTACTAGACCTAATGGAGAGATTAATGAGATGAGTCAGTGGTTTGATTAATATTTTGCTGTGCATTTTGAGAAAGGAGGTGCTCATATTGTAGATATCATTAGTTTTTGAGTTTGACAGTGTTTTAACAATACCAGCAATTAACTTCTCATTTACCTCATCGATGTGAAAAGTATCTGTTGGAAGTATGGAATTTGTGTTGTTGAGCACATTTGGCAGCACAAAATTTTTTGTTAAGTCTTCCACAGAGCCCACAAAGTGTGAATTAAATTCATTTGCCAAAGTAGCCTTGTCACTGACGGTCTTGCCATTGATTCTAAGTTCCTTTACCCCCTTCTGATCGTTTTTTTTATTAGTTAAGTTATTTAAATGCCTCCATAGGGAACTGTTGTTACCCTTTGCATGATCTATCAGTTTATTGTAATAAGATATTTTTGATTTTCGCAGCTCATGTACCACTTTATTTCTTAAACTTTTGTACACAAGGTGATCATTTTGTAGTTTGGAGGTTAGTGATGTTTTCAGTGCATAGTCTCGCCTCTTCATAAGTTTTCTTATTTCATTATTTAACCATGGTAGGCTAATCTTCTGTTGTCTACTTTTAATTTGCTTTGAAAATTTTTCTATAGACTTTGTGATTGTTGCAGTTATAAAATTACAACAATCATCTACTTCACATGTTGACATGAGCTGCTCCCAATTTTGATTCTCTAAGTAATGTTCAAACTCCTCATTTTTTGATTTGGGGATAATAAAATTTGATTTGTCAATATCGACTCCCCCAAAATACTGTAGTCGCTTTTTAGTAAGTTTCCTGACAGCAAGAACCATGTTATGATCTGAGAGACCAGTTACAAGATTATAGGTTCTGGTTATTCGTTCTGGTTTATTAGTAAATACCATGTCAATAAGTGTTCTGGATTGTTTGGTTATCCTGGTGGGTCCTTTGATGATTTGCTGGTAATTAAATTTAGTCATGAGGCTTTTCAGTTTTTGTTTGTCTTTTTTATCAGACCAGTTGATATTAAAGTCACCATGAATTATCGTTTCTCTGTTCTTCTCAAGTTGTTTAACCAGATCACTTAATTCATTATAAAAGGAAGAGTTGTGTGACGTTGGGTTGTACACTACTGCAATGTTGAAATTCATTACCGGAGAGAGACATACATTAACAGCTAAACATTCAAGTGAAGTATTCAAATCAACCAGTTGACATTTATATTTCTCTTTGATGTAAATTAAAACACCTCCTCCCCTCCCTACCTGCCTGTCTTTTCTAAAACACTGGTAGCCCACAATATCGATCATATTAGTGTCTATGTTCCTGTGTAGCCAGCTTTCTGAGAGACAAAGGTAGTCCAGATTTGAGTCCAACAGCAACACCGAAATCTCATCTCTTTTGGGGATTATGCTCCGTATGTTTAAATGACCGCCGAGGATCCCCTTTGGTTTAGCCTTGGTGTCCCAAAGAACTCGTGCATGATTAACAGTTTGGAAAAATAAATGTTGTTTTTGCTTTTGTGCATCTCGGTTTTGTGCTAACCCAGTGGTCTGCTGTTTAATAGTGGCAGGTCCAGGGTTAAGGTGAATATCTCCTGCCAGAAGTAGCAGAACTAACAGAACTTTAATTGTATATCCTCTGCCATATTGTGATTTTTGCTTAACAGCCATGTTTGCCTTAATTTGGAAGTTTTTGCTCAGGGCTTTTAAAGACCACATAGAGTGTAGGGTGAGATGTCCAAGCCCAAATCCATACAGATAAAACTTTTTAACTTCACCTTTGGTTGAGTTTGTTGGAAAATCCTTCTTGTTGCAGGTCCAGACACACAAAGACAAAACGAAGAGGAAGTAGAGAAGTAGAGAAGGCTTATTAGTGGTGCCCATCAGCCCACTTTTTAATCCGGTGGCAGCCATCTTCAGTCTTTCTTGGAAAGAAGGAAAAAGAAAATCTGTGGATAGTAAAATAAATTCTGCTTATATCGCCAGAATCTGATCCGATCGTCCTCGAATCCAGCTGGGCCTCAGCTAGCCAACTAGCCCCTTCCGTTGCTGGTCTCGTTGCTCATAGTCGCCGTAACTGGTCTCCCGTCCCGCTCCTCCAACCGAGTCTCGTCACACACCGCCGCTGCCACCGAGCTCCGCTGAGGTCACGGTAAGTCCTCCGCTAGGCACCGCCACCTACCGTCGTCTGCCTGGGTGAAATCTCTGCTGAGCCCCGTCAACAAATAGCCGCTTGCCTGGTAGTATCTCCGCTGGGCCTCGCAGCTGGGCTTCGATTCAGGCTGGTGTAAGGTGGAATGACTGGCGCCAGCATTAAGCTAACTAGCGTTAGCTTAGCAATCGCTTCGGGTAGTCTCGTCGCACACCGCCGCTGCAGTCACGGTAAGTCCTCCGCTGGGCACCGCCGCCTACCGCCGTCTGCCTGGGTGAAATCTCTGCTGAGCCCCGTCAACAAATAGCCGCCTGCCTGGTAGTATCTCCGCTGGGCCTCGCAGCTGGGCTTTGATTCAGGCTGGTGTTAGGTGGAATGGCTGGCGCCAGCATTAAGCTCACTAGCGTTAGCTTAGCAATCGCTTCAGGTAGGGCACATCAGTGAATCACAAGGAAGCGCTGGAATCGCTGGTCAGTTTACTCACAGTGGCCGGATAAAAGCGATCAAAGGGGTAATCCACCGGAGGTATATCCGATCGCTGTAGGTTAGTTATTTAGAGACTGGCGCCAGCATTAAGCTAACTAGTGTTAGCTTAGCAATCGCTTCAGGTAGCATTAAGCTAACTAGTGTTAGCTTAGCAATCGCTTCAGGAAGGCGCAGGAAGTCGCTGGAGAAAGGCGATTAAAGGGCAATCCAGCGGAGGTGGCAATTCAGCCCGTGCGTGTTCGCCACGAGCGCCGATCGCTGCAGGCCAGCCACTTTTAATGGCAAAATCAGTGACTTTGTCTCAGCACTGAAAAAGTGTGACCATCCCGGTCGCCATCTTGAGTCTTATCTTACTTTATTGATCAAGATTGGAATTTGAAAAGCAAATGTCTTCAAACTTTCTTGAAGCCCATACAGGTGAACTCATTCAGGACTGACTGAAGCATTTGCATCCTGGAGACTCACTACACTACAGAAGAGTAGCGCGGGGGGGTGGGGGTGGGGGGCTCACGGTCCGGACGCGGCACACGAACCGTGTACCGCGACGCACGGAGTCCGGTTCATGCGCCGTGGTCTACTACGCACAGTTGTAATTTACCGATCAGTCAAAAGTCATTTTTGATTACAATTTTCAGGGATAAAGAATAATTTACCTTATTGTGGGGAGCGTGAAATAACGAAGTTGAATTGGCTTTTAATTCAGTTTTTATTGAAGCACTTCATCCCCAGCCATCTCTCAAGAAACAAAAGAGGATGAGCTGCATCAGACCTTCACATTTATACATCTCACACAAAGGGAGAATCACATATCCCTGCCAAAACCCCCTATTGACATTAACTCCCCCTCCGGTCTCTCAGTCCTCCACCTGTCCCCCAGGAGGTCGGGAAGTCCTTCCAGTCTCTTATCCCCGTACCTCCGTCCTCTTGTTGTTAACCGCAGGTGGTCCAGACATATTGTTCCATTCAGGACGTGAGGTCAATCCACACATGCAATCTCCTTTATGCTTAAGCATATGTAGGCAAAAATACATGGGCTACATAACTCCCCCCCCCCCCCCAAACGTCGAAGAATGGACAATATATTAAAATTAAGAGAACATGTTAATATCAACAGCACAGTCTATACCACATGACCACATCAAAAATCAGTGATAACATCAATAGCATAGCCTATACCACATGATCACATCAAACATCAAACAGTCAAATTGAGAGAACATGCTAATACCAACAGCACAGTCTATACCACATGACCACATCAAAAATCAGTGATAACATCAATAGCATAGCCTATACCACATGATCACATCAAACATCAAACATCAAACACCAAACAGTCAGTCCGTACGCCGTCTGGGCTTCAACCGTCTTCCAAATCTGCTGTAAGCAGGTCTCGGCGTCCCTGCAGCGCCGTCCTGCAAAGAATCTGCTGACTGAGGAAGAGAGTGGTTATTTGATCCCTGCGGGGACTCCGGGACACATTCCCTGGGGAGTCTGCCGCGTCGAGGTGCCCTCGCTACCCGTACCGACTCATCGTTCATCGTTCATCACAAAAGCAGGCTTTAGTCTGTCAATACTGACTGTTTCCTTTCTGTCTCCCAAATCCAGCACAAAATGCTTATCACCTGTCTCCAGCACCCTATATGGCCCATCATATGGCGGTCGGAGGGTTGGCCTTAGAGCCTCGTGCCTGACAAAAATGAACTCAGCATTTTTTAAAGCTTTGGGAACAAAAACGCGCGGAAAAGTGTGATGGACGGGGCCCGGGAGCATGTCCGCTCCCGTGCCAATCAGTGGTCCAAGAGCCAGGAGGCGTCCCGGTTCCGGATGCTCTGGTAGAAACTCACCGGGCAGCCTGAGAGGTTGAGCAAAAACTAACTCCGCTGGGGAGGCATTTAAATCCTCCTTAGGCGCAGAGCGCAACCCTAATAAAACCCATGGTAGTTTGTTTACCCAATCTGCATCCGTAAGCTACGCTCTGAGGGCTGCCTTCAAAGACCTATGAAAACGCTCGCACAAACCGTTAGCCTGAGGATGATAAGCGGTAGTGCGGTGAATTTTCGCTCCTAAGCTGCTGGCCATCGCTGACCACAGCTCAGAGACGAATTGAGGCCCTCTGTCGGACGTAATATCCGACGGGACCCCGAAACGCGCTACCCAGGCCGTCAAAAAAACGCGAGCCACTTCTGCGGCCGTGGTTGATGTCAGTGGGACCACTTCCGGCCAGCGTGTGGTTCGGTCCACCATTGTCAAAAGATGTGTGAACCCCTGCGACGATGGTAGGGGCCCACAAGGTTGACGTGCACGTGATCGAATCTTTTGGCCGGAATGTGGAACGGTTCTAAAGGGGCTCTTGTGTGCTTATGAATTTTGGCCCGCTGACAAGCCATGCAGGTCCTCGCCCACTCTTTCACGTGCTTGCGCAGGCTCGGCCAAACAAACTTCTCCGCTACCATTTTCACAGAAGCGCGCACCCCTGGGTGTGCCAGGGAGTGAACCGAGTCAAAAACGCGGAGGCGCCACACGGCCGGTACCACCGGGCGTGGCCGCTCGGTTGACACATCGCAGATTAGGGGGAGCATACCGGTTTGCAAACACCTGCTCTCCAGCCTTAACCCTGTTGGTCCAGACTGGAGCGCGCACACGTCCGCATCTCTGCCCTGCTCCGCTGCCATGGCTGCGTAATCTATCCCCACGTGAACTGGGGCCGCGTGCGCTTCTGCACTGCTATTTTGCTTCGCGGCTGCTGCAGTATAATCTGCCTCTGCGCGCGCCGGTGCTGTGGCCGCGCGAGAGAGGCAGTCTGCTACTATGTTGAGTTTACCTGCTACGTGCTGAATATCAGTGGTAAATTCCGAAATTGCGGCCAGCTGCCTCTGCTGCCGGCCCGACCACGGATCTGAAATTTTGGACATCGCGAAAGTGAGCGGCTTATGGTCAACAAAAGTGGTGAAACGTCGACCTTCCAGCCAGAACTGGAAATGGCGGATGGCCAGATGGAGCGCTAACAGCTCCCTGTCAAACATGCTGTATTTCCGCTCAGCTTCGCTCAAGGATTTGCTGAAGAAAGCTAGCGGCTGCCAAACACCGGCAACGTGCTGCTCTATAACTGCCCCTATGGCCAAATCTGATGCGTCGGTAGTTAGCGCGATGCGGGCCGATGGGTCCGGATGAGCTAGAAGCGCGGCTTCAGCCAAGGCTTTTTTTACCTCCGTGAACGCGCGCTCCCGCTCTGGGGACCACTCGATTGTATTGGAGGGTTTTTGCTTTCTGAGCGCGGCGTATAATGGCTGCATGAGCTGCGCTGCGTGGGGTAGGAAACAGTTATAAAAATTCACCATTCCTAAAAATTCCTGCAATGATTTGACCGTTTGTGGTCGGGGAAAATCTGCTACTGCGCGCACCTTATCCGGCAGCGGAACTGCCCCTTCTGGGGACACGCGGTGGCCCAAAAAATCAATCTGCGCAACGCCAAACTGGCACTTGGCTGGATTAATTATTAAGCCGTGCTCTTCCAACCTCCGAAAAACCGCAGTGAGGTGTTTTTCATGTTCTTCCTCTGAGGTACTGGTGACCAAAATGTCGTCGAGGTAAACGAACACGAATGGAAGATCACGTAACACGGCATCCATCATGCGTTGGAATGTTTGTGCGGCGCCTTTCAAGCCAAACGGCATGCGCAAAAACTCAAAAAGTCCAAAAGGGGTTATAACCGCCATTTTAGGAATGTCCTCCGGCCGGACCGGAACCTGATGGTAGCCGCGAACCAGGTCTATTTTAGAAAAAATGCGCGCCCCCGCTAAGTGCACCGAAAAATCCTTGATGTGTGGGATGGGGTAGCAATCGTGTGCCGTGGCATTGTTTAGCCTGCGGTAATCGCCGCAAGGTCTCCATGAGCCGTCGGCTTTCGGGACCATATGCAGCGGCGAAGCCCATGGGCTTTTCGAATGGCGAATAATGCCCAGCCTCTCTAGGCTGGCAAACTCCTCGCGCGCCATGGGGAGTTTAGCAGCATCCAGGCACCGAGCTTTCGCGAAGACAGGGGGGCCAGTTGTCGTGATAAAATGCTCCACCCCGTGTTTCACAACTGTTGCCGAGAATGTGGGAACCGTGAGTGCTGGAAACTGGGTGAGTATTGTGTTAAACTTACCACCTGCTGTGGTGACGTTGGTCTGCACCGGTGGCGGGGACACTCGTGCTGCACAGGGGATAGAGTAAAAAGAGAGTGCATTTACCAGCCGCCTAATGGCAAGATCAACTAACAAATCATGTGAGCACAGAAAATCAGCACCTAACATGTTGAAAATCACAGCCGCTATGACAAAAGTCCATTCATAAGAGCGGCCATGTAAGGACAGAGACAAAGTCCTTTCCCCGTAGGTGTTGATGCTCGAGCCGTTCGCCGCCGTTGCTCCGTTTCCATGGGGGCCAGCCACCCGGTCAGCATAGGTTGGGGTGATGAAACTCACTTGGGCTCCGGTGTCTATAAGGAACTGGCGCCTGGAGCTCATATCTGTGATATATAGCAGCTTATTTCTTTCGCCGAGAGCCGAAGCTGCTAACGATTCTCGGTCCTGCTGTTTCCCGACTTCTTGAAGATGCACGGTGGCACACACCTGTGCGCCCTCTCTGCGAACCGCCGATGATAAAAGCAGAGATCCTCTCCTCCGCTGGGTCGGGGCCACGCCTCTGCCGCTGGGCCATCACCTCTGCTGCGTCGGGGCCGCGCCGCTGCCATGGTTGGTATGTTCGGCTTGGCTGTCTCCGGCTCGTCGCTGCCTCGGGTCGCCGCCGCGGTCGCCTGCTCGCCGCAGGAGCTGAGGAGCCTCTGCGCCTCTTGGGCCAGGTCACGGAAATCCTGCTGGGTGTCACAACGCATGCTGGACAGCGTTCCTCTCATATGCGTCGGGACGTTAGTCAGGAAGATGTACTTAAAGAGGAAATCGTCGTCGTCTGACCCCCTCAGCTGCAGCATGTCTTCCATCAGGGCGACTGGCCTGTGATCTCCTTGGTTGAGCATAGCCAGGAGCCTCCTAGCCCTCTCTTCGGCTGAGGGCGTGAAACACTTGGTGAGGGCAGCCTTCAATCTGCCGTATTTGTCTTCGGCGGGTGGCTGCTGTACCAAGCTCCGCACGCATCAAGCTGTGCGGTTGTCGAGTCTAGCGATGACGTGGTAGAACTTAGTGTCATCCGCCGTTATGCCTGCGAGCGTGAACTGTGCCTCCGCCTGGAGGAACCACGAGTCTGGGTTGTCCTGCCAGAATTCCGGCAGTTTGACGGCGATGGCGCTCGCCAGGGCAGACTCCAATGAGTCCTGATCGTGGAGAGCATTTCCAGGCATTCTAACACGTCACTGGTCACCAGTGTGGGGAGTGTGAAATAACGAAGCTGAATTGGCTTTTAATTCAGGTTTTATTCAAGCACTTCATCCCCAGCCATCTCTCAAGAAACAAAAGAGGATGAGCTGCATCAGACCTTCACATTTATGCATCTCACACAAAGGGAGAATCACATATCCCTGTCAAAACCCCCTATTGACATTAACTCCCCCTCCGGTCTCTCAGTCCTCCACCTGTCCCCCAGGAGGTCGGGAAGTCCTTCCAGTCTCTTATCCCCGTACCTCCGTCCTCTTGTTGTTAACCGCAGGTGGTCCAGACATATTGTTCCATTCAGGACGTGAGGTCAATCCACACATGCAATCTCCTTTATGCTTAAGCATATGTAGGCAAAAATACATGGGCTACACTTATAACACTTACCTGTCCACAACAGCAGTGTCGCTGGCGAACTTCTCTTCCTCATTGTCAGACGAACATGACGCTGGTCCGCTTGTTACGGACTCGTGGTTCTGGTCATGCGACCCGGTCAAACCATAATTCCATTATTGCGGTTTTGCGCTTCCATGATTGCGGTTTTGGCGAACGATTTTTCAAAACAAATAAGAACAGTAGTAAGAAAAAAAGACCCAGCGGCTAAAAACAAAACAGATTTTGCAAGGGAGGCACGCTTTCGAACTACTGTGCTTCAATTGGCTCGCTGTATTTGCAGCCGTTGGTAGGCGGGTCCTTCTTGCTAGGTTTTCAGTCATTGGTTCTTCAAGGTTTCAGAAACCCAATTCAAGGCTCTTATTAGTTGAATGAGAGGTCAATCACATCTAAACCAATTAAAGCACTCCTTTGGCTTTCTGTTCGCGGCTGTGTCTGTAGTGGAAGAACGGAAATGCAGATTTTTTTTTTTTTCAGTGCCTCCTAGGATGCACAGTGTGCGTCCTAGGACGCCCTCGTGCGCCCTAGGATGCAGAGACATGTCCGCCCGCGGTACACCGAAGTGCAACAGGTTAAACAACAGACATCAGTATGTATGTCTAGGTAGCAAAAACTCGCAGTTACTGAAGATTACTTGTGGAATCCCACAGGGTTCAGTTTTGGGGCCATTGTTATTCAATCTGTATACAAATATAAGTAAAATTTCAGAAAAAAATGGATTTTATATTGTTTGCAGATGATACTAATTTATTATGCAGTGGATGCAAGTTGGAACAACTTTTGGATACACTCAGAAAGGAATTAGGAAAACTTAAACTGTGGTTTGATTCAAACAAATTAACGCTCAATATAAGTAAGACAAAATTTATAATTTTTAACAACCATCACAATAACTCAGTATTTAAACTCAGTGTAAATGGTGTAGAAATTGAAAGGGTATCCGAAATTAAATTCCTTGGAGTAATTATTGATAATAAATTGTGTTGGAAGTCACATATTAATTATATTAAAGGCAAAATATCCAAATCAATCGCAATACTACATAGAGTGAAATATTTGCTGAATCAACACACACTATATACCCTGTATCATTCATTAATACTCCCATACATGACATATTGTATTGAAGTATGGGGAAATACATACAAAACAAACATATATCCAGTTTCTATGCTTCAGAAGAGAGCCATTAGAATAATAAACAAAGCTGCTTAGAGGGAACCAACAAACCCACTTTTTCTCAAATTAAAAGCTCTCAAGTTGAAAGATCTGGTTGATTTTAAAACTGTAGTCATAATGTTTAAAGTGAAGAATCTATCACTGCCCGCAAATATCCAAAAGTTATTCCGAATAAGGGAGACACAATGTCATTTCAGAGGAACATGTATATTTCAAAAACCTTCAGTGAGAACTACCAGCAAGCAACACTGTGTCTCAGTGCAGGGAGTCAGACTGTGGAACGCTTTTGGAGCTGAATTAAAATCATGTACAACGCTTGGACAATTTAAAAAAAACTAAAGGAAGAAATACTCCAGACCTATATACAAAATGACATGTAAAATCACATAAGGATTATCATATCCAGTCTGTGTTGTGTTGTTGCTTAATTTTGTTTTGTCACGTTTTGTTTTAGCTTTGTTTTGTTTTGCAATTACTTTTATCTTTTTGACTTCTTAGATTTAACATGGGTGGGCAATATAAGCTGCGACGTCAGCCATCACCCTTTTCGGATATTTTATGTTCTACTGTATAATCCGAGGAGTTATTGTTTAATTTGACCTTTTTGGATCCCCGCCCCCCGATTCTGTTCCTTTCTTTTTTAATCTAATCTATCCGAAATAAAGATTCATTCATTCATTCATTCATACTTCAAGGCAGGATTTGTAGGCGAAATTAAAGTAACAAAGACACCAATGGATATTCTGTGGACAGATATGTATATATTGTGGAGAGTGCAAATAACGGAGGCAGACTCGTGCAGCAGACGACTTTATTCACTCTCACATCAGTCATAACAGAAAAAGCCTTTTTCCAATACACCAGGGTCTCTCCTTTTATATCCTCCACCCATCTCACATCTGCATGACATCTCGCATCACAATACATTCAACCCTTCTCCCCCCACTACTTCTTCCTGCTACCTCACCATAATCTCTCTCATCTCAATACCTATTGTCCTTCTCTGTTTACCCTCTGCATCCAGTCTGAGATGATTAACCCAGCTTCTACACCCCCCCCACCCCCCCCACCCCCCCCAGAATCTCAGACAGAGTTTCAGTCTTCACGTCTTTTTGGCTTCAGTCTCCTCCCGTATCTGCTGTAACGGGGATTCTCCACCTCCGCGGCACTGCTGTGCCGGTGGGGGGCTCCTGGGGGGGTGTCTGTCTGCGGGTGGGCAATAGCGAGGGGGGGGGACCTTGGACTTGCCCGTGTGGCTGCTCTGGTGAATCATTTACCTGGGGAGTTCTCCGTGGGGGTCTTCCACGCCGAGGGGCCCGAGCCAACATCACTTGCTCATCCACCACCACAAAGGCGGGCTTAAGTCTGTCTATACATATTTTCTCCTGACGACCCCCCAAGTCTAACAAAAAATGTTTGTCCCCTGGTTCCAGCACTCTGAACGGGCCATCGTAGGGTGGGCGCAATGGGGGGCGGAGGGCATCGTGCCTGACAAACACGAACGCCGAGTTCTTCAAAGTTTTTGGCACAAAAGCGCGTGGAAAACAGTGGTGGGCTGGGCCCGGCAGCATGCCTGTATCTGCGCTATGCTGCAAACGCTGAAACAGACAGTTGTCCGGCGCAGGATTATCTGGCAAAAATTCCCCGGGCAGCCGCAGTGGAAGCTCCGCTGGGGAAGCCTCCAAATCCTCTTTTGGTGCGGATTGCAACCCCAACAAAACCCACGGCAACCGGTCTACCCAATTTGCATCCGTCTGCGAAGCCCTGAGCGCTGCTTTCAGTGACCTATGGAAACGCTCGCATAACCCATTGACCTGTGGGTTGTACGCAGTTGTGCGATGAATTGCAACACCCAGGCTACGGGCCATCGCGGACCAGAGGTCGGAAACAAACTGAGGGCCCTTATCAGACATGATGTCTGACGGGATTCCAAAACGTGCCACCCATGTTGTCAAAAAAGCGTGCGCCACGTCCGCGGACGCGGTTGCCGCCAGCGGGACTGCTTCTGGCCAGCGTGTGGTGCGGTCCACCACTGTCAGAAGGTGCGTGCACCCCTGCGATGGCGGGAGGGGGCCCACGAGGTCCACGTGAACATGGTCCAACCTCATAGCCGGTATACGAAATGACTCCAAAGGAGCCTTCGTATGTCTGTGTACTTTAGCTCGTTGGCACACTACACAGGCTGCAGCCCACTCTTTCACTTGTTTGCGCAGGCCTGGCCATATGAACTTCGCTCCCACCATTTTGACTGACATGCGCACTCCTGGGTGCGCCAGAGTGTGAACTGACTCAAACACTCGGCGGTGCCAAGCAACTGGGACCACCGGGCGCGGGCGTCCCGTGGAGACGTCGCAGATTGGGGGGGGGGGATGCCGTCTTGCAGTACTCTGCTCTCCAGCCTTAACCCCGTTGGTACAGACTGGAGCGCACACACGTCCGCATTGCCAATCTGCTCTGTGACCATGGCTGTAAAATCTATCCCCACACAGACCGGGGCCACTACTGCGAGCGAGAGGCAGTCCGCCACCACTTTCAGTTTACCTGACACATGCTGAATATCGGTCGTAAACTCCAAGATCGCGGCCAGCTGTCTCTGCTGCCGGCCCGACCATGGTTCCGAAACCTTGGCCATCGCGAACGTTAGCGGCTTGTGGTCCACAAACGCGGTGAAGCTGCACCCTTCCAGCCAGAACTGGAAGTGGCGTATGGCCAGGTGGAGAGCCAGCAACTCTCTGTCGAACGCGCTGTATTTACGCTCACTGTCACGCAAAGCCCTGCTGAAAAGAGCGAGCGGCTGCCAAGAACCGGCGACACGTTGCTCCACAACGGCCCCTATGGCCACGTCCGAGGCATCGGTAGTGAGCGCTATCCGGGCCGCCGGGTCCGGGTGCGTCAACAGTGCACCGTTTGCCAGGGCTGTTTTAACCTCAGAGAACGCCTGCTACCGCTCCGGAGTCCATTCGACTCTGTCCGCCGGTTTCCGTTTCTTGAGCGCGGCGTACAATGACTGCATGAGCTGAGCTGCGCGGGGGAGGAACTGGTTATGAAAGTTAACCATCCCCAAAAACTCTTGCAGCGCCCTGACCGTCTGAGGCCGGGGAAAATTCGCCACGGCGCACACCTTGTCAAGCAAGGGTATCGCTCCCTCCGGTGAGACGCGGTGCCCCAAAAAGTCAATCCCCGTCACGCCGAACTGGCATTTCGCCGGGTTGATTATTAACCCGTGCTCCTCCAACCTTTGGAAAACCGTCCTGAGGTGGGTTACGTGTTCGTCCTCGGATGCGCTGGCCACCAGGATATCATCCAGGTAGACAAACACAAACCGCAGATCACGCAACACTGCATCCATCATGCGTTGGAATGTCTGTGCCATGCCTTTTAATCCGAAGGGCATGCGTAAAAACTGAAACAAGCAAAACGGAGTTATTACCGCTGTTTTGGGTATGTCCTCCGCGTGCACTGGGACCTAGTGGTAGCCACGGACCAGATCTATTTTAGAAAAAATGCGTGCCCCGGCGAGGTGAACGGAAAAATCCTGAATATGGGGAATCGGGTAGCGGTCGTGCGCTGTGGCGTTATTCAACCTACGGAAATCTCTGCACGGTCACCACGACCCTCGGTCTTAGGGACCATGTGTAGCGAGGATGCCCATGGGCTGTTTGAGCGCCTGATGATGCCCAACCTTTCCACATTATGGCCAGTTTAGTTGCGTCCAGGTGCCGAGGTCGTGTGAAAACGGGCGGCCCGGTGGTGGTGATAAAGTGTTCCACCCCATGCTTAGTGCTGGCCCCCTAAAACATTGGGACTGTGAGTGCTGGGAACTGAGTGAGCAGTGTGTGGAACTTACCGCCTGGAGCTGTGACGTTGGCTAGTGTTATTGGCCCGGCCCCTCGAGCTGTACAGGGGAGATAATCAAAAGACAGTGCATTAACCAGGCGCCTGTTAGCAACATTGACTAGCAACCCGTGTGCACACAGAAAATCAGCTCCTAGGATTGGGAAACTCAATGCTGCTATGACAGAAGTCCACTCGTACATATGGCCGTGTAGGGATAAAGTTAGTGTTCTCTCACCAAAAGTCTTAATGTCCGTGCCGTTTACGGCTACCAGCTGGGGGCCGCTAGCTCCCGCTAGTCGGTCGGCATAGGACGGCAGGATGAGGCTCTTTTGGGAGCCGGTGTCTACGAGGAACCATCTCCCGGAGCGCGAGTCCGTCACATAGAGCAGCTTGCTTTCTTCACCGGCGGTCGCAACTGCTATTGACTGCTGGCCTTGGTGTTTCCCGAACGCTTGAATTGGCACGGTGGCACACATCTGCGTGCGTTCTCTCCAAAGCGGCAGTGGTAGAAGCAGAGCGTGTCTCTCTGGTGCTTCCTGCCTGTCCTCAGGGTACCACCCCCAGAGCAACAGCCAGTGTGAGCGCGCTAATCAGGAACTGGAGGCAGCGCTATGGTGTGTCACCACCTCCAACCCAGCGTCCTGGAGCTCCTACCTGCCGTGGGTCGAGTATGCGCACAACACCATGGTCTCCTCTGCCACAGGGCTGTCCCCATTCGAGGTCTCTCTGGGCTACAACCCCCCACTGTTCCCGGAGGAGGAGGAAAACATTGCGGTGCCCTCCGTGCAGATCCATAAGAGGCGCTGTCGCCGGCTGTGGAGGACCACCTGGGCCGCACTTTGGCGCACGGCGGACCAAAACACCACCATTGCCAACTGCCACAGGACTCCGGCCCCACCCTACCGGGTCGGGCAGCAGGTATGGCTTTCCACTAGAAACATTAATCTCAAGGCCGAGTCCAGGAAGCTGTCTCAGCGTTTTATTGGGCCTTTTTCCATTACACATATTGTAAATCCTGTCTCTGTACGTCTGGCTCTCCCCCCTCCCTCCGCATTTGTCCCACCTTTCACATCTCTCAGGTCAAGCTGTTTGTCTCCAGCCCTCTGTGTCCCCCTCCCAAGATGCCAACCCACCGGTACTGATCGATAGTGACCCCGCATGGAGAGTCAACTCCATCCTGGACGTCCGACGCTGGGGTCGTGGCCTCCAGTTGGGAGGATTACGGTCCAGAATGGAGGTCCTGGGTGCATCCCTCCTTTGTGATGGATCCACAACTCATCAGGGACTTCCACCAGATGTACCCGGGCAGGTTGAATCGGCCACCGAGAGGCGTCCCGTAGGGGGAGAGTACTGTCATGACCTGCTCTGCATACCTGCTGCCCTAATTATCTCCACAGCTGTGTACACACCTGTTCTTCCTATCCAGCAGCCTATTTAAGCAGCGCTGCCCTCTGGTCTACACAGAGACGTCAACACTCCCATGATCTAGCTAGACCTCTTTGCCTACTCAACCCATCCTGCTTTGGAGTTCCGCCTCCTCTGCTTCGTCCTCCTCAGTGCTTCTCCTGGGAGTCTGACCTCCCCACCGGTAGGTAAGCCTTCATTTATTCCTACACTTTCCGTTCTTCTCCATTTCCCCTGTGCACAGGTGGAAGCCTCCTGGCAGTGGACCTGAGCACAACCTGCACCTCACCTTGACTGTACAAATTTGCACCTCTTCACCTCATTGGCAGTGGTGGCTTTGACATGGAGCAACTGGACTGGAGCCTCAGGAGTACTTCAGCGCCTCAGCTCTCCTGCCTACTCGTGAGACAGCACATTCTCTGGTATGATCCTCCATACCTCAAACACTCATCCATCTGTCTGTGTTTCCTCCTAGGGTTGCCAGTCAGAATGGTGGTCTGCTCGCCCTGCTGCTACATTCCTACACGCACGCACACATCCACACTCACACTTCTTATAATAAAAGATAATTGTGTTTATTCTGAGTCCTCGTCTGTTCCTGGGTCACCCAAACATGTCAGTTATGGGTTCATCTTTAGCCCAAGGACCACCTCTGGTAAAAATTTCATCCAAATCCATCTAGTAGTTTTGGAGTACATGCATGCACAGTGAAAATAATCTCAGTTCACATGTCCATACTATCGGCAGCAGCCAAGAGCCACCAAACTGATTTGAACAGCTGCAATCCAAACACAGAGAAGAGCACGGTGGCAGGTGTTTTAAATGGCGGAAGTGATGGAGGTATGTGAATACAATGACAATCAAGACGAACAGGAACTTTTGCTGTTTAGTGGCAGAGGAAGAAAACAGACGGGCAAAAAGACGAACATTTGTTTACCCAGTATTGGTGGATTGCTGAGTGCTTTCCTCTGGCGGGAGTTTCTAAGTGCATGTGTAGTACTGTTCCATTGTCATCCGTGGACAGGGCAAAAGAAGGTGCAGCAACATGTTGGGCCCAAGGTTTCCTGTCCTTCATCAGCCTTAACACCTCCTGCTCCTCAAGCCCCATGTCCCTTTTAATTGTGTCAGGATTACTCAGTCTTTGTCTGCCATGGCTAGTGCGACCACTGACTGGAGTCCAGAAGACCAGGTGGGAAACAGGCTGATCCACTGCGTGTAGGCAGTGTCCAGCAAACCATAGATGTCTCATTTTTATTGTTGTTGTTATGAGGGGTAATTTTCCATACACAACTCTGTTAGGAATATGGTCCTTCGAACTTATGTTCAATGCTCTTAGCAATAGTTGCGTGTAACATCCATCTATATGTGCATACAAGAGGATGGATTCTATGCAGGCTCTGAATATGTTGATCTTAAATGTGTGGGAAGACAAGGGGCGGAGAAGTGATAATGTATGTCAATAACAACTGGTGCAGACCGGGACATATCACGGTTAAGGAACAGCACTGTAGCAAAGACATCGAGTTGCTAGCTGTTAGCATGCGGCCTACATATCTCCCGAAGGAATATTCACACGTGATCTGCATTGTTATTTATGCAAATCTGACGGCGAACGCTGGGACAGCGCGTGACGTCATCCACTCAGTAACTGGCAGGCTGCAGACAGAACACCCAGGTGGTCTTCTCCTCATTGCAGGTGATTTCAACCATATTTCACTGTCCCCCATTCTACCCACGCTCACCCAGTATGTCACATGCCACACTAGAGACAATAAAACATTGGACTTATTTTATGCAAATACTAAGGAGGCGTACACCTCATCACCACTCCCCCCACTCGGGAGATCGGATCACAACTTGGTTCATCTCCTGCCGGTGTACAAACCCCTAGTACACAGACAACCTCCGGTCATGCGCACGGTGAAGTTATGGTCTGAGGAGGCAATGGACGTGCTAAAGGACTGTTTTGAAATCACTGCCTGGGAGCAGCTCTGTGATCCACATGGTGAGGACATCGATGGCCTCACTCACACCATCACGGACTACATCAGCTTCTGTGTGGACAACACCGTTCCCACCAAGACCATACGGTGTTGCTCAAACAACAAACCCTGGATCAACCCTGAGATAAAAACACTACTGAGAGAGAAGAAGAAGATCTTCAGGTCGGGGAACAGGGAGATGCTGAAGTCCGTACAGAGGGAGCTGAGGAGGAAGATCAGAGAAGGCAAGGACAGCTTCAGGAAGAAGATGGAGGACAAGCTGCAACAGAGCGACATCGGCGGGGTCTGGAGAAACCTTAAAACCATCTCTGGGCTCCAGAATACCTCCCCCCCAGGCCATAGGGGGCAGGGAGTGGGCGAACAATCTGAACCTGTTTTTTATTGGTTTGACCAATCGCCCTCCCCCCGACTGCACAACAACCACTGCTGCCTCTAAAGTCATCGAGACCTGCTGTCCGCACCCCACTCCACCAACACCCCCCCACTCCTAGCACACAGCCCCCCAACCTGACCCTCACTAAGACCCAAGTGAGGATGGAGCTGAGGAAGATCAAGGCAAGGAAGGCCTCGGGACTGGACGGCATCAGCGCGAAGTTCCTCAAGTCCTGTGCAGACCAGCTGTGTGAGATTGTGGAGCACATCTTCAACCTGAGCCTGAAGCTGGGGAGGGTACCACAGTTGTGGAAAACATCTTGTGTGGTACCTGTACCAAAGACTTCCCACCCCAAAGATCTGAACAGCTACAGACCAGTGGCCCTGATGTCTCACATGATGAAGACCCTGGAGAGACTGCTCCTTGCTCACTCCCTCCCCCGGTGGGACCAACGATGGATCCACTCCAGTTCGCCTACCAGCATGGCATTGGGGTGGAGGATGCAGTGATCTTCCTCCTTCACCGTTCTCTGTCCCACCTGGAGAAGCCTGGGAATGCGGTGAGGATCATGTTCTTTGACTTCTCCAGTGCTTTCAACGCCATTCAACCGATGATCCTGAAGGACAAGCTGCTGTGCGCAGGGGTGGACCAGCACCTGTCATCATGGATCCTGGACTACCTCACTAACCGACCACAGTTTGTGAGAACCCAAGATTGTGTGTCTGACACGATCATCGGTAGCATGGGGGCCCCCCAGGGAACGGTTTTGGCTCCCTTCCTGTTCACCCTTTATACTGCGGACTTCTCACACAACACAACACACTGCCATCTACAGAAGTTCTCTGACGACTCTGCGATCGTTGGCCTCATCTCCAATGGAGATGAAGCTGAGTACAGAGGGCTTTTCCAGGACTTCGTGGACTGGTGCCATCGGAACTACCTCCAGATCAACGTGAGGAAAACTAAGGAGCTGGTGGTGGACTGCCACAGGCAAGGACAACCCCTCACAGCACCAGTAAACATACAGGGAACAGACATTGAGATGGTGATATCCTACAAGTACCTTGGTGTTCATCTGAACAATAAACTAGACTGGTCACACAATACCGACGCACTCTACAAGAAGGGACAGCGCAGGCTGTTCTTACTGAGGAGGCTCAGGTCTTTTGGTGTACAAGGGGCACTGCTGAAGACATTCTACGACACGGTGGTGGCATCAGCCATCACTTTTGGAGTGGTCTGCTGGGGCAACGGCATTACAGCAGCCGATAGGAAGAGACTGAACAAACTAATCAAGAAAGCTAGATCTGTCCTTGACCCAGTGGAGGAGATAGGAGAGAGAAGGATGGTGGCTAAACTGTCATCTCTGCTGGAGTCCGAGTCCCACCCTATGCAGGACATATTGAACGCACTGAGGAGCTCATTTAGCAGTAGACTACATCATCCTAGGTGCGCAACCGAGAGGTTTCGCAGGTCCTTCCTACCTACGGCTGTCAGACTGTATAACCTAAGCAGGGCTGCTCGCAGAGATAGCAAAAAGACGTGACAACCTAATAGTATTGAATGCAAAAGACGCAACAGACTTACACAAATGGTCCCCTCCAGTATACAACTAGGACGATATCAGTCGCTGCGGTGGGTGACAATATGTATGGGTACATATTCATACTATGTAGGATAACTAAGTAGACGGTTATGCTGTTTATTCCATCTTGCTACAATGCTCCACACTTTGCATATATATTTATATATTTATGTGTACGTATGTATATCCACTGCTCTTATTTATATTTTTCGTATCTTCTTAATTATTGCTCTGAGTGTTGCTATCCCTGTGCTGTTGCAATCCTGAAATTTCCCCATTGTGGGACTAATAAAGGCTTATCTTATCTTAAATTGCCAATCAAGATTGGATTTCCAAATTTTCTCCAGCTTGTTACATGCCTTCCAGGCTTGAGCTTTCCTTGATTTAAAATCAAGAAAAGAGTCAGGCACATATGATCCAAGATATTTGAAACATTCTCCATTGTAAGATAAGACCCCTTTCTTGGTTTTAATGTTACATTATTTTGAAATTCTGGCAAATTAAAAGGCTAAAATATATGATACAATGATACAAGCCTTTAGTTCTATTTAATTTTGACCAGGCGAGCTGAAACAGAGCCATGCACACACACACACACACACACACACACACACACACACACACACACACACACACACACACACACACACACACACACACACACACACAGAGTAATTTAAGCACTCTTTGTCATGGCAGGCTGATATGCAGCTTTTTTTACTCCATTCATGCCTTTGGTGGACATCCTGCTCCAAATCCTCAGAAATGAAAGGCCCATCTAGGCTGCAGTTTACTTTGTGGCCACAAGGTGTCAGTAAAACCACAGTTTCTAAACCACCTTTAATCGAAGCTCTGGGTCTAAATAGATCAGAACCCCAACAGTATTAATCATGTCTGTTTCTAAACCATCCAACTGAAGAATCACACACCAGAGACTGAAATTTAAATCAAATTACTATGGAGAAAAGTAATGGAAATATTCCCACCTGGGTATTTAAAAAAAATCTTTGGCTGAAATGCAGGTTATTTTAGACACGTTCTTTAGTCAGACCTTTGAAGGAATATTACTAATATGTTATAAAATATGAATTTAGCTCAGAAGACTTTTCTCTGTATTGGTCCCAAGAGGGAGTGGCATGCAGGAGGCTGCTACAACAAGTCAAAGTCCAGAAGGAGGTGCATTAGAACAACAAAGTGTGAATAAGGTACTTACTTCAGGTCAGTGTTTACCTGCCACAGCACGGTAATACACAATCAGTAAGACAAGAACCACTGGATCTTCAGACCTTTGAATCTGATTTAAGTGTGCTGAAGTACTTTAACTAATGCTCCAGACACTCCCTTCTGGATCACTTCACCATGTACCGGCCACGTGACACCAGATACCACATGAATCATCACTGCAGCATGAACACGGTGGTAAAAATCCTGCTTTTTGCTGTGCACTGTACAGGTGAGTATCACACACTGTTGTTCTTCATTGTTGTAGTGGTATCAGGTTACAGCTCCAGCTCCTGTTTTAAGCACATTATGGGCAAACTTATCTCCATTGCCTTCAAGATAACCCCTGCATGTGTTTTCAGCTTTGTTGGGTGACACCATGAGAGAGAGAACTGTCTTGGTGGGATCAGAGGTCACCCTTGGCTGCCTGTTTGACAAACGGTCCTCACAGTCTGAGTGGAGTGCTCCCGCCATGGAGTGGAACATGGTGGATAAACAGACAGAGAAAAGAACGGTGTACATGTTCGAGGACGGTGAAGTTCAGGTGAAGGAGAAAGGAGTAGTGGTGAATGAGACTCGTCTGCACCGAGGCGATGCCTCCCTGCTGATTGGTAACGTGACTGTGGCTGATGAAGGGCTGTACACCTGCAGGGTCATCACACCTGTCACCTACACTGAGACTACTTCTTTGAAAGTTCTGGGTATGGCCATTTTCACTTTCTACCTGAAGCACATTAGTGTCAGGATTGGCACCCACATACTAGGCAATGTTGGACAGCACCACCAAGTAAAAATCCAGAATACACCATGTCAGGCATGTGCACAGATTGAGCCCAGGTGGACCTCTAGAACCTGCTCCCTTGGCTTCTGCCCTCTGCAGTGCCCCTCTGGAGAGCGTTGTTTTTAAGGTATTATAGATTTTATTTCCCCAAAGGAGACACCAATTGCCGATCAAATGTGTTTTAATAACCTATAACCAGTAAGCGATTTGATCGAGGATGCTATCCCCCTTGTTAGCAAAATCACCCACAACCACCCCCCTTGTTAAGCTGCTATCCCCCATCCCCATAATGATTGCAAGGACAGTACAATAGAATATGCCACAGAGTACACAGGTGCATCTCAATAAATTAGAATATCTTTGAAAAGTTAATTTATTTCAGTAATTCAATTCAAAAAGTGAAACTCATATAGATTCATTACACACAGAGTGATTTATTTCAGGTGTTTATTTCTTTTAATTTTGATGATTATGGCTTGCAGCTAATGAAAATCCCAAATTCAGTTTCTCCAAAAAATTAGAATATTACATAAGATCAATAAGAAAAAATGGATTTTTAATAGAAATGTTGACCTACTGGTGGCAGTGTGGTGGCGGAGTGGTTAGCATTGCGGCAGCACAGCAACTCACCCTTGGCCAGGGGATCCTGGGTTCAATCCCAGCCCCCGACCAACAGTGATCTGTGTGGAGTTTGCATGTTCTTCCCGTGTGCGTGGGTTTATGCCGGGATTTCTCTGGTTTCCTCTCACATGCCAAAAACATGCAAGTTAGGTTAATTGGCATCAAACTGAGGATTCTAAATTGTCCTTAGGTATGACTGTGCGAGTGAATGGTTGTCTGTCTCTCTGTGTTGGCCCTGCGATGGACTGGCGATCTGTTCAGGGTGTACCCTGCCTCTTGCCCAAAGAGGCTGGGATGGGCTCCAGCCCCCCCCCCCCCCCCCCCCCAACTGGGAGAGGGTTAAGTGGAAGAAGATGGATGAATGGATGGATGTTGGCCTACTGAAAAGTATGTCCACGTACACACTCAATACTTGGTTGGGCCTCCTTTTGCATGAATTACAGCATCAATGCGGTGTGGCATGAAGATGATAAGCCTGTGGTACTGCTGAGGTATTATGGAGGCCCAGGATGCTTTGATAGCAGCCTTCAGCTCATCGGCATTGTTGGAGCTGGTGTCTCTCATCTTCCTCTTGACAATACTCCATAGATTCTCTATGGGGTTTAGGTCAGGAGAGATTGCTGGCCAGTCAAGCACAGTGATACCATGGTCATTAAACCAGGTTTTGGTACTTTTGGCAGGGTGGGCAGGTGCCAAGTCCTGCTGGAAATCAGCATCTCCATAAAGCTTGTCAGCAGAGGGAAGCATGAAGTGCTCTAAAATTTCCTAGTAGATGACTGTGCTGACTTTGGTCTTGATAAAACACAGTGGACCAACACCAGCAGATGACATAGTTCCTCAAATCATTACTGACTGTGGAAATGTCACACGAAACCTCAAGCAACTTAGATTCTGTGCCTCTCCACTCTTGATGATGATGATGATGATGATGAGATACTGTACTTTATTTTGAACAAAAAAAGCAAAAACAAAACAAATGACAAGTGCAATAAAAGTGACAGTGTACAGTGCTCAAACAGGAGAAGGAAGAAGTTAATACTTATTTACTCCAACTCCTCTTTTCCCTAAATACAACCCATGTGAAATATATACATATTACCTCTATTAAGAACCTCAAGTAGACAATTAACTATATTTTATACATATCAACATTGACACTCATCCATCCCTACATACATACAGTCCATACATCAAAACCCAGCCCCAAACACAGATATACACAGTACTATCCCACCTACCATACCATAGTGTCCCAGAGTGAGCTTAGAGCATTACGTATTAATACTACACCTCTAACATATATCCTTTTAGCAAATAATGCTTATACCTCTTTTTAAATTCATTTCTGTTTGTACATAGTTTCATTTCCAGCTCCAGACTGTTCCACAAATCCACCCCACAGACAGATATGCACAGACTTTTCTTAGTTGTTCATACCTTAGGTTTTGTAAAGTTTAAGTCTCCTCTCAAATTATAATCATTCTCTTTTTTATAATATTTTTTGTATATTAGTTGGAAGTTGCTTATTAATTGCCCTGTACATTACTTGTACTGTCTTAAAGTTAACTAAATCCATGAACTTTATGGCATGTGACTGTAAAAACAGCAAGTTGGTATGGTCTCTATATCCTACATTATTTATTATTCTTATAGCTTTTTTTGTAATGTGCATATTGGCTGTAGGTTGGTCCTGTAGGTGTTTCCCTAGACCTCTACACAGTAGTTAAGATATGGTAAAAACAGTGAATTGTACAGTCAGAATAATGAGTTATAGTCCAAAATGTGTCTTGTCTTCCCCAGTATCCCTATACATTTTGCCAGCTTGGCCCGGATGTGACTGATGTGAGGTTTCCAGCAGATTTTATTGTCTAGCGTCACCCCAAGAAACAACATAATCTTTGTTTTTTCAAATTTAGAGATAATTTATTTTTGTTGAACCACTGCATTAACCTTTTCATTTTTGTTTTGACCACCTCTAAAACCTGCTGCAAATTCTCACCAGTGTAAAGGATATTTGTGTCATTTGCAAACAAAATAAATTGCAGAATTTTTCATACTTGGCATATGTCATTTATATATAAGATAAAGAGTTTGAGACCCCAAACTGACCCCTGGGGCACATCACAAGTGATGTCCATGAATGGTGATTTGTGTTCACCTATTTGTACAAATTGTTGTCTGTTACTTAAATAACTTTCCACCCAACTCAGTCCGACCCCTCTTATCCCATACCTTTCCAATTTCCTCAGGAGAGTTCTATGATCAATGGTGTCAAAAGCTTTCTTTAAATCTATAAATACTCCTACAGCAAACTCTTTTTTATCTATACAACTACAAGTTCAATCAGTGCCAAAGATGTAGATTTGTCCACTCTAAAACCATACTGACTGTCTGTAAGGAGGTTGTGTTTTTAACCTGTTGAACTCTGTGAATTCCACGGGCGGTCATGTCTCTGCATCTTAGTGCGTTTCAGTGCGCACTGAAAAAAAAAGCTGTATTTCCGGTCTTCCAGTACAGACACAGCCTTGTCTGAGAAAAAAGCTGTGTAATGTATTCAATTTTTGTGGTATTTTTACAAAATTTTGACCTGAGCTTGAAAACACTTGGTTCTACATTTCTGTTGTGTTTTCCAGCCAGTATCTGACAGCTGTATGTTATTTGCAAGCATTTGTATCTAAAAAAAACACCCAGGCGAACTTTCTTGTTACTCAGTGGCAGGAGCACTTAGAGAGATTATGACTGTTTTGCCAAAAAATTCAGTGTCTTCTTTTAAATGAGACCAACACCATTGAAGATGCTGCAAAGGGTTGAAGAACAGCTTTTGATTTACTTTGGGCATGTTATTTTTAGGCGTTTTTAGGGAAGTTGAACAGAGTTCAACAGGTTAAATGAAATTATCCAGTCTTTTAGTGAAATTTTTTTCAAGTATTTTGGAGAATTGTGAGAGTAAAGAGACCGGCCTGTAATCTGTGAAATGATGACTGTCTCCTGTTTTGTATAGTGGTATTACTTTTGCTATTTTCATTTTGTTTGGAAATGTGCCAGTTTCAAATGACAGGTTACAGATGTGGGTGAGTGGTTTAGCAATTCTTTCAATTACTTTTTTCACTATGGTCATGTCAGTTTCATTCCAGTCAGTTGATTTTTACCTCCGCCAAGGAGGTTATGTTTTCATCGGCGTTGGTTTGTCTGTCTGTCTGTCTGTTTGTTAGCAACATAACTCAAAAAGTTATGGACGGATTTTCATGAAATTTTCACAGATTGTCAGAAATGGGGTATCCTACAGATGATTAGATTTTGGTGGTGATCCGGATCACCGTCCACAAGAAAACCGCCATTATGGAAAATGCGATTTTCGTGAATAACTACTGAACCACTAATCCTATCATTGTCAATCCAATTGCTAGTCATATGTTTTCATGGTCAAGGAATCTGAAAACGTACACACAAACAATGTATGGGGGAATTGTGGCACTTGGCGGAGGTCTGCGCTCTCCGAGTGCTTTTCTAGTTTGTTCTTAAATTTACTTACAGTCTCGATAATTTCCTTTTCAGTTACTGCACCCAAAAAGATTGTGTTTGGATTTTTATCTTCTATTTCATTTACAGACTTGCCATCGTTTGCTTCTGGTGTCACTATTGTTTTTGCTAATTCTGGACCATCGTTTACAAAAAATTATTGAAACCACTGACCACATCCTCAATACTATTAATCAAATTGTCATTTTCAGTAAAATATTCTGGATAATTACCTCCACCAAGGAGGTTATGTTTTCATCGGCGTTGGTTTGTCTGTCTGTCTGTCTGTCTGTTTGTTAGCAACATAACTCAAAAAGTTATGGACGGATTTTCATGAAATTTTCACAGATTGTCAGAAATAGGGTATCCTACAGATGGTTAGATTTTGGTGGTGATCCGGATCACCGTCCAGAAGAAAACCGCCATTACGGAAAATGCGATTTTCGTGAATAACTACTGAACCACTAATCCTATCATTGTCAATCCAATTGCTAGTCATATGTTTTCATGGTCAAGGAATCTGAAAATGTACACACAAACACTGTATGGGGGGAACTGTGGCGCTACCGCCATTACGGAAAATGCGATTTTCGTGAGTAACTACTGAACCACTAATCCTATCATTGTCAATCCAATTGCTAGTCATATGTTTTCATGGTCAAGGAATCTGAAAACGTACACACAAACACTGTATGGGGGGAACTGTGGCGCTACCGCCATTATGGAAAATGCGATTTTCGTGAGTAACTACTGAACCACTAATCCTATCATTGTCAATCCAATTGCTAGTCATATGTTTTCATGGTCAAGGAATCTGAAAATGTACACACAAACACTGTATGGGGGGAACTGTGGCGCTACCGCCATTACGGAAAATGCGATTTTCGTGAATAACTACTGAACCACTAATCCTGTCATTGTCAATCCAATTGCTAGTCATATGTTTTCATGGTCAAGGAATCTGAAAACGTACACACAAACACTGTATGGGGGGAACTGTGGTGCTTGGCGGAGGTCTGCGCTCTCCGAGTGCTTTTCTAGTTAGCATTCTTTGATCGGTTACTAATAATCCCATTGAGTACTTGCCATATTCCGCTAAAGTTTTTTTTATTATCCTCTAATATTCTGTTGTAGTATTATTTCTTACAAGTCCTCATTATATTAGTAAACTTGTTTTTATATCTTTTATATTTGATCTCGGCCTCCACTGTTCTACACTTAATGAATTGTTTATATAATGTATTCTTCTTTTTACATGCATTTAATAGCCCTTTGGTGACCCATGGAAAATTTTTGTTTTGTTGTCTGTCACTGTATTGTTTTATAGGACAGTTTTTGTTGTACAATGATTGAAATATTTGTAAAAATTCATCGTATGCTTTATTTATATCATTTTCATCACAAACTATCTTCCAGTCTTGTATTAATAATTCCTTTGCCAGTAAATGCATAGATTCTTCAGTTCTTATTCTTTTATATTTAATATTTTTGGTATACGTTTTCTTCCTATAATCACAGTGATAGCCCACTCACGATATTATTTTCCATAATGTTTGTGAGTATGTTATCTATTAGTGTGGCACTGTGTGACGTGATTCTGCTAGGTCTGGTGATTGTTGGATGTAAACCCATACTGTACATTGTGTTGATAAATTCTTCTGTCAAACTATGTTGTTTTGAATTCATAAGATCTATACTGAAATCCCCACAGATGAATATAACTTTATGAGTAAGTTTTGCATACATTTTTTCCATCCAGTCCTTAAATAAGTCAATATTTGATCCAGGTGTTCTATATACACAGCTCACTACTACATTCTTCATATTGTCCAAACAGATTTCTATTGAAATACATTCAAATAAATCATCCACAGTCACTGACAAATTTTCAACAACCTTGTATTGCAAGCACTTGTCAACATAAATTGCAACTCCTCCTTCTTTTTTTCATTTTCTATTTATATAATTTAATTCATAGTCATCCATTGTAAAGTCCACTCCTTTCTCTTCACTGAGCCTTGTCTCTGATATTGCTTTAAACTGATGTAAATAGTCTTTAACGTTATTAAAGTTGGAATAGAGACTTCTGCTGTTGAAGTAGATCATTGATATCTTAAAATCAGATGTAACCATTGTGTTAAACTGTTCATCCATGTAGTAACTGCAGTTATTATTGATGGAGGTAAATAAATTATTGTCAGGGTCTATGTCATATTCCATGTCCTGTGGGTTGTGATCCGTATATTCAAAAAATTTCAGTTCCTGTTGCTCCTGTTTACTGATCTTTTGTTTCATGTAGTTATACAGGTTTATCTCAAAAAATTAGAATATCCTGAAAAAGTTCAATATTTTTTGTCACTCATTTCAGAAAGTGAAACCTATATATTATATAGACTTGTTACACAGAGAGTGATACATTTTAAGTGTTTATTTTAATTTAGATGATTATGGATTACAGCCCATGAAAACCCCAAATGCAGTTTCTCAAAAAATTAGAATATTGCATAAAATTCATTTTAAAAAATAGCTTTTTAATACAAATGTGGAACGACTGAAAAGTATGTCCATGTACACACTCAGTACTTGGTCGGGGCTCCTTTTGGATTAATTACTGTATGAATGTGGCGTGGCATGGAGGTGATCAGCCTGTGGCACTGCTGAGGTGTTATGAAGGTCCAGGTTGCTTTGATAGTGACCTTCCACTCATCTGCATTGTTGGGTCTGGTGTCTCTCATCTTCCTCTTGACAGTATTCCATAGATTCTCTCTGGGGTTTTAGGTCAGGAGAGTTTGCTGGCCAATCAAACACAATGATGCTATGGTCAATAAACCAGGTTTTGATACTTTTGGCAGTGTGGGGGAGTGCCAAGTCCTGCTGGAAAATGAAATCAGCTTCTCCATAAAGCTTGTCAGCAGAGGGAAGCATGAAGTGTTATTAAATTTCCTGGTGGACAACTGCACTGACTTTGGTCTTGATAAAACACAGTGGACAAACACCAGCAGATGACCTCTGTTCAGATAAAAGTAAATCTTGCATTTCATTTGGAAATCAAAGTCCCAGAGTCTGGAGAAAGAGTGGAGAGGCACAGAATCTAAGTTGCTTGAGGTTTCGTGTGATGTTTCCACAGTCAGTAATGATTTGAGGAACCATGTCATCAGCTGGTGTTGGTCCATTGTGTTTTATCAAGACCAAAGTCAGCGCAGTCATCTACCAGGAAATTTTAGAGCATTTTATGCTTCCCTCTGCTGACAAGCTTTATGGAGAATCTGATTTCATTTTCCAGCAGGACTTGGTACCTCCCTCCCCTCCACACACACACACTGCTAAAAGTATCAAAACCTGGTTTAATGACCATGGCATCACTGTGTTTGATTGGCCAGCAAACTCTCCTGACCTAAACCCCATACAGAATCTATGGAGTATTGCCAAGAGGAAGATGACAGACACCAGACCCAACAATGCAGATGAGCTGAAGGTCACTATCAAAGAAACCTGGACCTTCATAACACCTCAGCAGTGCCACAGGCTGATCACCTCCATGCCATGCCACATTGATACAGTAATTAATATAAAAGGAGCCCCAACCAAGTATTGAGTGTGTACATGGACATACTTTTCAGTCGGTCCACATTTGTATTAAAAAACTATTTTTAAAATTAATTTTATGTAATATTCTAATTTTCCGAGAAACTGAATTTGGGGTTTTCATGGGGTGTAAACCATAATCATCAAAATTAAAATAAATAAACACTTGAAATATATCACTCTCTGTGTAATGAATCTATATGATATATGGGTTTCACTTTCTGAAATGAGTGACAAAAAATATTGAACTTTTTCATGATATTCTAATTTTGTGAGATGTACCTGTATGTCCTGTTGCAGATGAGTGTGATCCTTCAGTGTCCTACAGTTATCTCTTGTTGCTGTCGACTCCAGTTCATAATGTTCATTGATATTTGTCCAGTTCCGTACTATTTCAGATGTTAATGACCTTGGCTTCATCAGGCGATCCATTTAATTTGAAATATATTTTACAGTTTAATGTCCAGGTGTTTTGAATCTTTTTTTGCTTTCTCAGGTATCTTGCTTTTCTGGCTATATCTTTCGTTTGCAAGGTGCTTGTTAATCCATCCATCCATCCATCTTCTACCGCTTTTCCGGAGGTCCAGGTCGCGGAGGCAGCAGTTCAAGCAGAGAAGCCCAGACTTCCCTCTCCCCAGCCACCTGTTCCAGCTCTTCAGAGAGGATACCAAGGCGTTCCCAGACCAGCTGGGAGACATAGTCTCTCCACCGAGTCCTGGGTCTGCCCCGGGGTCTCCTCCCAGTGGGACGTACCTGAAACACCTCAAGTGGGAGGTGTCCAGGAGGCATCCTAATCAGATGCCCATACCACCTCAACTGACTCCTTTCAATGTGGAGGAGCAGCGGTTCTACTCTGAGCCTCTCCCGGATGACTGAGCTCCTCACCCTATCTCTGAGGGTGAGTCCAGCAATCCTACGGAGAAAGCTCATTTCAGCCGCCTGTATCCGCGATCTCGTTCTTTCGGTCATTACCCAAAGCTCGTGACCATAGGTGAGAGTAGGAACGTAGATTGACTGGTAAATCGACAGCTTTGCCTTAGAACTAAGCTCCCTCTTCACCACAACAGACCGGTACAACGTCCGCATCACTGCAGATGCTGCTCCAATCCGTCTGTCGATCTCTCGCTCCATTTTCCCCTCACTCGTGAACAAGACCCCAAGATACTTAAACTCCTCCACTTGGGGCAGGAGCCTGTCCCCAACCCGGAGAGGACAATCCACCTTTTTCCGGCTGAGGACCATGGACTCGGACTTGGAGGTGCTGATTCTCATCCCAGCCGCTTCACACTCAGCGGAAAACCATCCCAGCAAGAGCTGTAGGTCATTGCTGGATGAAGCCAACAGGACAACATCATCTGCAAACAACAGAGATGAGATCCTGTGGTCACCAAGCATGACACCCTCCATTCCCTGGCTGCGCCTAGAAATCCTGTCCATAAAAATTATGAACAGGATCGGTGACAAAGGGCAGCCCTGAGAGTAGGAACGTAGATTGACTCCGACCGAGTGTTGGCAATACGAACCAAACTCTCACAACGGTCGTACAGAGACCGAATAGCTCGTAACAACAAACCCGATACCCCATACTCTCGAAGCACCCCCCACAAAAATCCACGAGGGACGTAGTCAAATGCCTTCTCCAAGTCTACAAAACACATGTAAACTGGTTGGGCAAACTCCCACGAACCCTCAAGAATTCTCGAGAGGGTAAAGAGCTGGTCCGATGTGCCACGGCCAGGACGAAAACCACATTGCTCCTCCTGAATCCAAGGTTCGACCAACGGCCGGACTCTCCTCTCCAGTACCTTGGCATAGACCTTCCCAGGGAGGCTGAGGAGTGTGATCCCTCTAAAGTTGGAGCACACCCTCCGGTCCCCTTTTTTGAAGAGAGGAACCACCACCCCGGTTTGCCATGCCAAAGGCACTGTCCCCGACCTCCACGCAATGTTGCAGAGGCGTGTCAACCATGACAACCCAACAACATCCAGGGCCTTGAGGTACTCAGGGCGAATCTTGTCCACCCCTGGGGCCCGGCCACCAAGGAGATTTTTAACCACCTTGGCGACCTCAGCCCCTGTGATAGGCGAGTCATCCCCCTCGTCCCCAAACCCTGCTTCCTCTGTGGAAGACGTATCAGTGGGATTGAGGAGATCCTCGAAGTATTCCTTCCACCGCCCAACGATATCCCCAGTTGAAGTCAACAGTGTCCCATCCGCACCATACACAGTGTGGACGGGGAGCTGCTTTCTCCTCCTGAGCCGTCGAACAGTTTGCCAGAATCTCTTTGAAGCCGACCGAAAGTCTTGTTCCATGGCCTCACCGAACTCCTCCCATACCCGGGTTTTTGCTTCAGCAACCACCCGAGCTGCACTCCGCTTGGCCTGCCGGTACACCTCAGCTGCTTCGGGAGTCCCACAAGCCAACCAAGCTTGATAGGATTCCTTCTTCAGCTTAATGGCCCCCCTCACCACTGGTGTCCACCACTTGGTTCGGGGGTTGCCACCACGAGATGCACCGACCACCTTGCAGCCGCAGCTCTGGGCCGCCGCTTCAACAACAGAGGTGGAGAACATGGCCCATTCAGACTCCATGTCTCCAGACTCCCTCGGAATGTGGTTGAAGTTCTTCCAGAGGTGGGAGTTGAAGACCTCCCGGACAGGAGCCTCAGCCAGACGCTCCCAGCACACCCTCACTATACGTTTGGGTCTACCAGGTCTGAATGGCTTCCTCCCCTGCCATCGGATCCAACTCACCACCAGGTGGTGATCAGTTGACAGCTCTGCACCTCTCTTTACTCGGGTGTCCAAGACATACGGTCGCAGGTCTGATGATACGATAACAAAATCGATCATCGACCTGCGACCTAGGGTGTCCTGGTGCCAGGTGCACATATGGACACCCTTATGCTTGAACATGGTGTTCGTTATGGACAGACTGTGGTTAGCACAGAAGTCCAATAACTGAACACCACTCGGGTTCAGATCGGGCAGGCCGCTCCTCCCAATCACCCCCCTCCAGGTTTCACTGTCATTGCCCACGTGCGCATTGAAGTCCCCCAGTAGGACAATGGAGTCTCCAGGAGGAGTACCCTCCAGCACCCCAGTCACAGCCTCCAAAAAGGGTGGGTACTCTGAAACATCATTTGGTGCATAGGCACAAATGATGGTCAGGACCCATTTCCCAACCCGAAGACGCAGGGAAGCAACCCTTTCGTCCACCGGGGAAAACTCCAATATAGAGGCAGCAAGGTGGGGCGATACAAGAATACCCACCCCTGCTCGTCGCCTCTCGCCCGGGGCAACTCCAGAAAAGGCCAAGCTCCAGCCCCTCTCCAGAAGACTGGTTCCGGAACCGGAGCTGTGTGTTGAGGTGAGGCCGACTATATCCAGCCGGTATCGCTCAACCTCGTACACCAGCTCAGGCTCCTTCCCCACCAGAGAGGTGACATTCCACGTACCAAATCCTCCTCATGGATCGTCACCTTATCGTGGTGGGGGGGTTTGCGTGCCCCAGTGATCCCAGGAGCTATGTTGTCCAGGGGCAATTTGCCTCTGATAGGGTCTCCCAAGACAAACTGGTTCTGGGTGAAGGGCCAGACTAAGAACGATCCAACAGACTCTCATGATAAATTGTATATCAAGGATTCAGTGTACCCCGCCCGGTATGGGGTTACCGGGGCCCCACCCTGGAGCCAGGCCTGGGGGAGGGGCTCGAAGGCTAGCGTCTGGTGGCCAGGTTTCCACCCATGGGACCCGGCCGGGCTCAGCCCGAAGGAGTTACATGGGTCCGCCCTCCAGTGGGTTCACCACCTGCAGGAGGGATCATGGGGGTCCGGTGCTATGTGGATTAGGTGGCGGTCAAAGGCGGAGACCTTGGCGGACTGATCCCAAGCTTTCTAAACTGGTGCTTGTTAATGTAGATGTTCATTCCTTTCAGTTTCCTACCTTGTTTTAGCAGCACGGTCTTGTGTTTTCTGTTGACAAACCTCATGATGACAGCTGGTTGGTCACTGTTGTTTTTCCTGGGCAGAGGGTGGCAGGCCTCAATGGTGTTACAGTCCAGCTGTATTCCTTTGGACTCCAGGAAGGTTGCCACCTGTTGCTCAGTAGATTTGGCTTCCAGCTCATTGAGTCCCCTTCCGCTGTCCTCAACCACCGCCCGAGCATATGATCGGGGTTTAATGTGGAGCCCTGTGATGATCACATCGTTCCCCGGGTGTATTGTTCCAGGTCTGCCACTCTGCTCTCCAGAAATGCCAGCCTCTTGTCCTTCTCGGCATTCTGGATCCGCAGCGCTTTTACTTCCTCGACCAGGTCCAGAATATTTTTCTGCTGCAGCCTAACAGCAGAAACCTCTTCAGCTAAGAAGTCGAGTGACTTTTTAATATCGTCCACCTCCTCAGCCTGCTGAGCTTTCTTGGGACCCATGATCCTGGACGATTTATGTTGACTAAACAGCTAACTGAACAGCTGTTTAGCTGTCACGACGGCCCTCACGGACGTCACAAGACGCCTCAGTCACCAGTGAGTTTGCAGTGGTAATTTATTGTGGATAAGGATGAACACACACAGAACACATACAGTGGCTGGGTGAAGTCTGAGCCGGGGAACACCCGATGCGCCAGACGACAACGTTAATGATGAGCTAGGCAAACAGGAACATACCTGAGCATATAGGAGCACCATCAAAACGTAGCAGGATATAACAGATGATCGTAACAGAGCATAACAGGAGAACATAACAGAACATAACAGAGACTGCCGCGTTGGAGGACATTTAGCACCCACTTATATCTCTGGCGGCTAATGACCCCAACGCGGCACAGCTGCTGCTAATGACAGCAGAGCAGCAGCTGACTTTGACAGCAGGGAGCTCCCCCGGGCACCTTCACAATAAGAGCCCGAGGAGCTGGAAGGAATCCTCAGCTGCCAAAGCCAGGGAACAAAAAGATAAGGGACCCGAGTGTGGCCGCTCTCCTCCTCCGCCCATGGCGTGGCTGCGGAACCGGAACCAGGCTCTCCAGAACCGCAGGCCCCCTCCTCATCCCGCGACGTTGGCCTGACGTCGAGGACCGCTCAGCGGAGGGAGACACAGAGGAAGCAGGGTTAATATTTTCATCCACAGCGGGTGGAGGGAGCTCGGGGGGCTGCATACCCCGAACTCCACCCCTAGGAGTCAGACAAGGCAAAACAATGTCAAAAGAAGAGAAATTATCATGCACTTGCCTTTCCCCTAAGGGTAAGATGGTCTCCGCTGTGGGGGACGTCATTCCTTCCTTTCCCCGCTGGATGGCGACAGAGGGCCCTCTGGGAAGACGAGATGAGGCCACTCGAGGCGGATCCGGGATGAAGCTCACCGAAACGGAGCTCTCGTGACACACAGCAGCCAGGATAGGCGACGAGGAGGAGGGGGCGACAGCCGGGGTCAGTCGGGCATGGAGCGCTGACGGGACAGCAGGCGAGGGCCCAGGAGAAGACGAGGCTGCGGGGATTCCCCTCTGACGAGGCGCAGGAGTGACAGCTGTGTGGGGAGTTGAGCCCTTGCGGCGACCCGGAACAGCATCCAGACGGGGCTCTAGCCGAGGTTGGAAGCCGGAGTGACGACGGTTCCTTGTAGGGGGAGAGGTGAAGGTGAGGTCCGGAAATCGCTGTTCCTGTACAGAAACAGCGGCAAGCAAGTCGGCGAACTCAGGAAACTCACGCAGCGCTGGATTCCTCTCCACGAGTCTAACCGCCGCCCCCACATGCTTCATACACGCTGGAGGATTTTTAGCGGAGCAAGCAGCAGCCACCCGGACCCAGATCTTGTCTGCTGTCATCTGCAGCTTCTCTGGGGGAATCCCGAGTGACGACATGCCCGATGGGAAAAGACCTCCGGACGGTACGAACTCCCGGGCCGGAACGGAGGCAGGAGCGGGATCCCGAAGCGAGGGGCGACGTCTCCTCCGCTTCAGCTTCCTGCCAGGATTTCCCTCCAGCCCTCGGAGTCTCTCACGCTGGGTGGCGATGTCATCTCTCCTCACGCTTACCTCTGGATGATTGGTGAAGCGGGGAAGAGAATCCAGAATCTCCTCGGCTAGGTCCAGGTATCTACAAATGTCGCTGGAAGCGTCCAACAGCGTAGCGGTGAAGATGGTGTAGTCTACCTCCTTCAGAACCTCCGCTTGCTGCCTGCCAAGGCGCCGACAACGGCCCCTGGATGACGACATGCTCCCCGCTGCAGACACTCAGACAGGTAGGAATAAACAGTCCACTACTGCAAACTGCACGGTGAATGGCGTCTCGACACAACGCCTCCTCTCCGGGCGTTAGGCGGCAGTCTACTGTCACGACGGCCCTCACGGACCGTCACAAGACGCCTCAGTCACCAGTGAGTTTGCAGTGGTAATTTATTGTGGATAAGGATGAACACACACAGAACACATACAGTGGCTGGGTGAAGTCTGAGCCGGGGAACACCCGATGCGCCAGACGACAACGTTAATGATGAGCTAGGCAAACAAACAGGAACATACCTGAGCATATAGGAGCACCATCAAAACGTAGCAGGATATAACAGATGATCGTAACAGAGCATAACAGGAGAACATAACAGAACATAACAGAGACTGCCGCGTTGGAGGACATTTAGCACCCGCTTATATCTCTGGCGGCTAATGACCCCAACGCGGCACAGCTGCTGCTAATGACAGCAGAGCAGCAGCTGACTTTGACAGCAGGGAGCTCCCCCGGGCGACTTCACAATAAGAGCCCGAGGAGCTGGAAGGAATCCTCAGCTGCCAAAGCCAGGGAACAAAAAGATAAGGGACCCGAGTGTGGCCAGAACCGACACTCGGGTTATGACATTAGCTAGCTGAGTGGTGGGCCGCTCAGCTCCACTCCCATTTTCCCAGTCCGTAAATGTGGTTATTGGCATCTTACGTCAGGCAGGGGTTGAAACAAGCACTGAAACACATAAATCTACCAGTTGACAGGAGCTGACAGTCGGTTGACAGCAGGCTGACAACAACAGGACTCCACTTTCTCCAGACTCTGAAACCTTGATTTCCAGTGACAGGACTTGGCTGTGTTATCTGCTGGTGTTGGCCCACTGTGCTTTATCAAGTCCAAAGTCAGTGCAGTCGTCTACCAAGAATAGAAGACTGCACCACCGGCTAGTCGCCTTCATGCCATGCCACATTGATGCAGTAATTCATACAAAAGGAGCCCCAGTCGAGTACTGAGTGTGTACATGGACATACTTTTCAGTAAGCCAACATTTCTATTAAAAATCCATTTTTAAAAAATAATTTTGTGTAATATTCAAATTTTTTGAGAAACTAAATTTTGGGTTGTCATTAGTTGTAAACTATAATAATCAAAATTGAAATAAATACACACTTGAAATATATCAGTCTATGTGTAATTAATCTATATGAGTTTCACTTTTTGAATTGAATTACTGAAATAAATGCACTTTCTGATAATAGTTAATACTGTACTACTACTAATAATAGAAGTAGTAATAATAACAACAATTAAGGAACACCTTTAAAGATTGTCTACTGTTTATGCAAGCGATTTTTTTTAAAATGTTTTTCTTTCTCCTTGTTTGTCAACAGAATAAAACAAAAAATACTGAACCGACACTTATAGTGTTTGAAAGGATAAAAAATAGGATAACAAATAACAAAAAGGATAACAAATATTATTATTAATATTATATATTATAAAATTACTACACTTGTTCACTGAAACTATATATCTATACAGTGGTGTGAAAAAGTGTTTGCCCCCTTCCTGATTTCTCTTTTTTTGTATGTTTGTCACACTTAAATGTTTCAGATCATCAAACAAATTTAAATATTAGACAACGATAACACAAGTAAACACAAAATGCAGTTTTTAAATGAGCGTGTTTAGTATTAAGGGTAAAAAAAATTCCAAACCTACATGGCACTGTGTGAAAAAGTGATTGCCCCCTAAACCTAATAACTGGTTGGGCCACCCTTAGCAGCAACAACTGCAATGAAGCGTTTGCAATAACTGGCAATGGGTCTTTTACAGCACTGTGGAGGAATTTTTGGCCCACTCATCTTTGCAGAATTTTTGTAATTCAACCACATTGGAGGGTTTTCGAGCATGACCTGCCTTTTTAAGGTCATGCCACAGCATCTCAGTTGGATTCAGGTCAGGACTTTGACTAGGCCACTCCAAAGACTTCATTTTGTTTTGCTTAAGCCAATCAGAGGTGGACTTGCTGGTGTGTTTTGGATCATTGTCTTGCTGCAGAACCCAAGTGCGCTTCAGCATGAGGTCACGAGCAAATGGCCGAACATTCTCCTTCAGGAGTTTTTGGTAAACAGCAGATTTCATGGTTCCATTTACCACAGCAAGTCTTCCAGGTCCTGACGCACCAAAACAGCCCCAGACCATCACACTGCCACCACCATATTTTACTGTTGGTATGATGTTCCTTTTCTGAAATGCTGTGTTACTTTTACGCCAGATGTAATGGGACACACACCTTCCAAAAAGTTCAGCTTTTGTCTCGTCAGTCCACAGAATATTTTCCCAAAAGTCTTTGGGATCATCAAGATGTTTTCTGGCAAAATGAGCCTTTATGTTCATTTTGCTCAGTAGCGGTTTTCATCTTGGAACGCTGAGATGTAAGTCTCTTTCTTATGGTGGAGCCATGAACACTGATCTTAACTGAGGCAAGTGAGGCCTGCAGTTCTTTGGATGTTGTCATGGGGTCTTTTGTGACCTCTTGGATAAGTCACCACTGCGCTGTTGGGGTAATTTTGGTTGGCCAGCCACTCCTGGAAAGGTTCACCACTGTTCCATGTTTTCACCATTTGTGGATAATGACTCTCATTGTGGTTCGCTGGAGTCCCAAAGCTTTAGAAATGGCTTTACAACCTTTTCCAGACTGATAGATCTCAATTTGTTTCCCATTTATTCCTGAATTTCTTTGGCATGGTGTCTAGCTTTTGAGGATCTTTTGGTCTACTTCCCGTTGTCAGGCAGGTCCAATTTAAGTGATTTCTTGATTGAGAACTGTCATAACCCGAGTGTCGGTTCTGGCCACACTCGAGCCTCATATCTTATTTCCCTGGCTTTGGCAGCAGAGGATTCTTTCAGCTCCTCGGGCTTTTATTGTGAAGGCGCCCGGGGGAGCTCCCTGCTGTCAAAGTCAGCTGCTGCGCTGCTGTCACGGCGAGCAGCTGCGCCGCATTGGGGTCATTAGCGGCCGAGTTAAAAGCCGGTGGTGAATGTCCTCCAGTGCGGCAGTCTCTGTTATGTTCAGCTACGTTCTGTTGTGCTCCTGTTATGTTCCTGTTTGCCTTGCTCATCATTGTTAACGGACTTGGGAATCTGTAACCCGCCTGTTAATGTTGTCGTCTCGTAAGGTACGTTCCCTTAAGACTTCACCCTCACTATTGTCCATCTGGCGCATCGGGTGCTCCCCGGCTCAGACGTCACCCAGCCATTGTATGTATCCTGTGTGTGTTCATCCCTCTCTGTAATAAAACATCACTGCAAACTCACTGGTGACTGAGGCGTCTTGTGATGGTCCGTGAGGGCCATCGTGACAAGAACAAGTGTGGCAGTAATCAGGCCTGGGTGTGGCTAGAGAAATTGAACTCAGCTTTCCAAAGATGGGATAAACCAGTTAATTTATGTTGTAATGGGGGGGTAAGCAATCATTTTTTCATACAGGGCCATGTAGGTTTGGATTTTTTTTTTAACCATTAATAATAAACACCTTCATTTAAAAACTGCATTTTGTGTTTACTTGTGTTATCTTTGTCTAATATTTAAATTTGTTTGACGATCTGAAACATTTAAGTGTGACAAACATACAAAAAAATGAGAAATCAGGGAGGGGGCAAACACTTTTTCACACCACTGTACACTGAGGATGCGCATATCGTAAGTTGATTATAAATGGATGATTTTTGCAGGGATTGTAGCCCCTGACCTATGACCTCCTGTTTCACCTCACTTCACAGGCAATAACTGTCTTGTGAAATCAATTCCTCCTAAAGTTTTGTTCAGATTGTTTTGAAACTTGGTACCATGGTTTGATATGCTCTGATGTGCATATTGCAATTTCACTCTCATCGGATGATCTTGAGGTCAAAGGTCAGATTTTCCTTAAATCTTCTAAACACAATAACTACTGAAAGAAATGATGTAGGCTTTTCAAATCGATACAGTAGTTGTATCTAATATACATCTTGGACAATTTACAACCTGACCTAACTATGGGTGTGTGATCAAGGGGTCAAAAGTCCAAGTTAACATTACAGTTGCACTATGGTAAATGGTACATTTACTAGCTCTCTATAAATTCACAAAATCTCTGTGTGTGTCTTTGTGTCTGTCTGTCTGTCTGTTCCACGCATACCTCTTGAACTGTTCCTCAGACTGACCTAAGGTTTTATACATGGTTTCCTGAAGTTATGAGGGTTTGCATCCCTGCGTATGGAGTCGCTCAGTCAAAATATGTAATTTTTATCAATAAAAGTTTTGCCACCGCTCTGACATCGCTCTGTGTCTCTTCATACCCTGGCTTCAAGAAGTGTGGGCGGGCTTTCGGATTGACTCTGTGCTTATTGGATAATACGCGGCATCACGACCATGCTGATTGGATAATATACGGCACCAAGACCCGTCAGTAACCACAGTGCTCCCTGGACAAAACAAGGAAGTGAAAAATGACAAATTTGATTAGAAAAAGATCATACTGAAGATTTAATGCTTAAAAAATTATACCACAAAGTTGCTGTGATTGTGCAGGTCTAAAGGATAATTCGCCATATGTGGAGAATGAGGTGCGTGAGCCAACAGGGCGGAGCATCAGTGGGGACTGGGTCTGACAAATCAACACAGAACATGCTAGGAGAAGCAGTGTCCAGACATGACCTGGCTCAAAGGCATGCTAACTGATGGCGATAAAAAAAAAAGTTATTTTCAATAAAGTGAAAAAAAAGGTAATGCATGGAGTGTGCTTTTGCCCTGAGGCTGATTTATCATGGAAAACAGCTGAGCTCTGAGGTTGAGCGATCAGCTGATTGGATCCACAGTGTTCTGACATTTTGGCATATCTATCAGAATAGCTGATAGACATACTAACTAACTAACTAACCTGCACTTATATAGCGCTTTTCTAGTCACAAAGACCACTCAAAGCGCTTTCATTAATACTAACCCTCTATTCTAAGGGCCTATAGGAAACAAATATCTAGGGACAATTTAGAACAGCCAATTAACCTAACATGCATGTTTTTGGCATGTGGGAGGAAACCGGAGAAATCCCGGAATAAACCCACGCAACACGGGGAGAACATGCAAACTCCACACAGATCACTGTTGGTCGGGGGCTGGGATCGAACCCACGATCCCACGATCCCCCGGCCAAGGGTAAACTGTGCTGCCGCAGTGCTAACCACTGCGCCACTGTGCACTGAAATGGCATTTCTCTCTCTCTTCAGTGGTGTGTGCAATATTAAAAACAAAAGGAATAAAGCTGGAAAAACAACAGCAGTCCATGTACAGTAATGCTACCCATAGTGCAAATAGTGACAAAAGACAGACTTAAGTTTTAATGCTTAAAAAATTATACCATAAAGTTGCTGTGATTGCATAAGTCTAATGGATAATTTGGCATGAAGAACACGAGGTGCGCGGGCGGGTGTGTGTGTGTGTGTGCGCTGGCGGGGAAGCAGCAGCTGAACCGGTGGATCGCAGTCCTTCGCAGGCACATGGGTAAAGCAGCAGCCAGTGGGTTTCAAATATTTGTAAATGTGTCCTGTTATAGTACTGCATGAGTTTATCAACGGTACACAGAAGAAATTCAATATTTCACTTAACTCCATCACTGAACAGTGATATAAACACAAATAAGTGATCTGACAAATAAACAAGGGATCTAAAACAGTTGCCAATATTGGATGTCCCATTCATTTTCAATATTTAGGTATTCTGTAATTAATATTCACATAATCAAATAAATCTTAGTGCCATTTAGTCCCTTTTATATTTGTCAAAGTCTAACCCTATATATAGGCTACACCTCTGTATTCTACTTTCAAACACTGCCTACATTTGGGCCTGTAAAGCCTGATTGGGATACTTGTTTCAAACAGGAATATTTGTGCTCTACAGGCAATGCACTAGTTACTATAAAACAAGTAAAGCTAGGGCCACCAAACCCGGTATACAGGTTCACCTTGAGATCCTGACCTCTGACTATGGGTTTGGGGTCAAAAGGTCAAAGGTCAAGGTTAGCATTCCTTATGACTTACAATGTACAACGAGTAAATCTAGGGTCACCAAACTTGGTACTCAGGTTCACCCTGTGACCCTGAAGTGCGACTATGGTTTTGGGATTGCAAGGTCAAAGGTCAACATCAAAATGGCTTACAAACTACATCTTAACAACAAAGAAAGCCACGGTCACCAGACTTACTACACAGGTTCACCTTAGGATCTTGACCTCTGAATATGGATTTGGGGTTAGAAGGTCAAAGGTCAAGGTTGGCACTCCCTATGCTCTCTTACTATAAAACATGTAAAGTCCTCTAGGGTCACCAAACTTGCAACATGGGTTCACATCCAGATCCTGCCCTACAACTATGGGTTGTTTACTTTGTTGTATATTTTTCGATGATGGGCTTATCATAATTTGGTTCTGCCACAGTAATTATATTGAAAACTGCTCTCCGTCAGTAAGTAGTGGTATCTTTAAAGAAAATGGAGGTGGGGGATATTGCACTCACCTCAGAGTGCTCTTGTTCTTTTAAATTTGTGACTTCTTTCCTTGTGAATTTGCTATTTTTTCCTCATAAATTCACAATTTTTTCCTCATAAATCTGCAACTTTTCCTCATGAATTTGCAGCTTTTTCTTTTAAATCTGCAACTTTTTCTTGTAAATCTGCAACAATGTTTTTGTTTTTAAGGGTTTGAACTCTTCTTTATTACAAATATAGGGCCCTGACTACAATAACATCTAGTGTCCCCTTCAATCTTTACTCTTGAGAAAATGTTTTGCTTATTGTCCCCCCATCCCCCAACAGTGGCATGAAATATCCTCAAATGTTGCTGATCTTCATTAACAATGACATCCCATATGTGAACTTCTCCTCCAGCTCAGCCTTTCGTGTCCCTCCCCGAAAAAGCAGTGGTGGCAGAAGGAGAGGAGAAAACTATTCAGTGTGACGTCACAGGTTTCTATCCAGAAAAGCTGGCTGTGATGTGGTACATCAAAAATGGCACCCAGACCTTCCATGCAGGTGCAGGCCAACTCTCGCACGTCTGCACCGAGTTGGCTGTTCACAATCCGGATGGCACCTTTAGCATCCGCAGCAGCATCACCCTGCCCTCATCAGCAGTGGTAGACGGAGAGACACGTGTCATCTGTCAAGTGGAGCACCAGACCTACAGTGGCGTCTACAACAGATCCGTCATGCTGACTGTTCAGGGTGAGATTTCAGCCTCTTCTTTTTCAGTTATGACATTTTATATTCAAGTCATGAGCCATACTAACTGATATAGTGTAGTCCTGGGTGGACATTTCATTTCACTGCTGGGGGGGGGGGGGGGTAAACAAGACACTTTCTCAAGAAAAAATATTGAGGGGGGCACCATAAGTATTATTGTAGTCAGGTCCATTCCTAGGTTTTGGAGGCAATATGCAAGGTGAAATTTACACACAAAAAAAAGTCCAAAATTGTTGCAAATTAATGAGACAAAAGTCACAAATTAAGGACAAAAAAGCTGCAAATTAATGAGGAAAAACAGTTGCAAATTTACATGAAAAAGTTGCAAATTAACTTGAAAAAAGTTGCAAATTAAAGGGACAAATGTTGCAAACTAATGAGAAAAAAGTTGTAAATTTACATTAAAAACATTGCAAATTAACAAGAAAAAGTTGGAAATTTATGAGAAAAAACATCACAAATCTGTATGAAAAGGTCGCTTCCTCCCCCCTCTCAAAAAATTGTTTTGCATGTATCCTTAGCAGTGGTGCTTAAAATGCATTTTATTATGATTTTTTTTTAGGGGTGGGGGTCTCTTTTTTTCCAGGTTGGGGGGGCATGTGCCCCAACCCCCCTCGACTTACATCTATGACTGAAGTCTCTAAAATTCATATGTATCTGTCAATTCTTCTCCCTACAGCTTCCTCACAAACGTATCCCAGTAATGCCATTGTGATATCTGTGGCCACTATTATCAGTTTGCTACTGGTCATCCATGCAATTGGAGGATATTTACTTCTTGATCGCTATTTCCACAAAGGTGAGCAAGAATATTGGCATACATATTGTTTTAGTAAATGGATACTGCAATCTTTCAAAGTTGCAAACAATCTGGCAAACATGTCAAAGACTGTGAGAAAATTTATACAATAGATGTAAATAAACATCTAAAGGAGATAAAGATAACATTGCTATCTCCTGGTCTGTAGGTGCTGCCCTCACTCTTGCCCTACTAAAATGTTTACCAGGATAGATATCTATTTTAAAAACTTGTGGCATGATTCACAGTATCTGGGAACCCCTGAGCACTCTGCTAAGTGGACAACGTGATAGCAACCTAGTTATGCTAGTGGTTTTGAGATCCTTACTTTTTCAACCTTTTTTGAGTCACGGCACCTTTTCTACACTGACCATCCAAAAATGTTAAAAAAGGACCTACAGCGGGGAAAATAAGTATTGAACATAACATTTTTCTCATTAAACGTATTTCTGATGGAGCCATTGACCTGAGCTTTTCACCAGATATCAGTAACAACCCAAGTAATCCATACATACAAAGAAATCAAGGTAAGTGTGTTCACAAAACAAGTTATATTTAATAAAGTGGAATGACACAGGGAATAAATATTGAACACGCTTGGTGAAATTCATTTAATATTTAGTAGAAAAGCCTTTATTGGTAATAGCAGCTTCCAGATGCCTCCTGCATGGAGAAACTTTGGGCAGCTTGGTGGAGCAGCGGTTAGCACTGTGGCTGCACAGTAAGAAGGTCATGGGATTGATTCCAACCCTGACCATCGTGGATTCGATCCCACCCCCTGACCATCGTGACCCTTTTGTGTGGAGTTTCCATGTTCTCCCTGTGTCTGTGTGGGTTTACCCCGGGTACTCTGGTTTCCTCCCACAGACTGGAAACATGCAAGTTAGGTTATTTAGAGACTCTAAAGTGGCCCTAGGTGTGTTTGAATGGTGAAGGGATTGGCGCCACACCGTGGTTGCCTCATCCATCCAGGTGGATGCCTCAATTTCCCTCTAGGATTAATAAAGTATACAAAAAAATAGCCACAGGCATTGCTCAGGTGTGATTTTAGCCCATTCCTTCCATACTGTCTTCAAATCTTTAAGGTTCCATGGGTGTCTTCAATGAATTGATCTTCAGTTCGTTCCATAGATTTTCAGTTGGATTCAAGTCAGGTGACTGACTAGGCCATTCAAGAAACTTTATTTTCCTTCTCTGGAGCCAGCTGAGAGTTTCCTTGGCTGTGTGTTTGGGATCATTGTCTTGCTGGTATGTCCACCCTCGTTTCATCTCCAGCATCTTGACAGATGGCAACAGGTTCTTATCAAGGATGTCTCTGTACATTTGTCCATTCATCTTTCCCTCAATTATAGGAAGTCTGCCTGTACCATGTGCTGAAAAACACCCCCACACTATGATGCTCCCACCTCCAAACTTCACTGTTGGTATGGTGTTTTGGGGCTGATGTGCAGTGCCATTTCTCCTCCAAACATGCTGTGTATTGTGGCATCCAAAAAGTTCAATTTTGGTCTCATCTGACCAAACTATTTTCTCACAGTATTTTACTGGGTTGCTCAACTGTTGTGCAGCAAACTTTAAACAAGCTTCTACATGCCTTTTCTTCAGCAATGGAGCTCCTGGTCGTGGCCGGTTTGTGGTAAAATGATGTTCTTTCTACTTCTGAATGATGGCTTCAACAGTGCTCACTGGAACACTCAGCAGTTTAAAAATGCACCTGTAACAAATGCAATCATTATGTTTTGCAACAATAAGGTTGTGAAGGTCTAGAGAGAGCTCTTTGCTTCTACCCATCATGAGTTCTTTGTGGTGTGACAATCTAATATTCACAGGCCTTTTAAAAGGTTATCAGTCAGGACTTAGCCAACTGAAATGAATTTGCACTGATAGGGGATGTGATGGTTTCCTAAACTCTGATGGATTTCAGCTGGTTTCTTGGCTTTCTATGCCTTTTTACACCCCCTTTTCTTCATGTAACCGGAGTGGTGGCTCAGTTGGTAGAGCATCCGCCCCACACCCGGGAGGCAGGGGTTCAAATCCCGGCCGGGTCATACCAAAGACCATATAAAAATGGTGCTTTCTGCCTTCTAGCGTGGTGCTCCGCATAATGGAATGGGGAAAGTAAAGTTACACACAGAGCTACCAGAGGACTGACCCCCCACTGTAGCTTTCACTACTTACAGTAGCTGTGTGGCCTAGGGTCAGAGAAACGGAGATAGGCGCCGCCCATATACACCTTCAGGTGTGAAGGGATTAACTAACTTTCTTCATGTAGTCAATACTTATTCCCTGTGTCATTCCACTTTATTAAATATAACTTGTTTTGTGAACACAGTTGTCTTGATTTCTTTGTATGTGTCATGAACTGAGCACAGGAGGTTTCCGCCTGGCTCAGTCTCATGGCCTTTTCTTTATATTTGCTATATTTTGTGCTCTTTGGGTTTCTGTGTTCTTGTACTGTTTGCCATTTTCCTGTTTATGTTTTCATTTTGTTGCACTTTTATTTTGTATTAATTTACAGTTATATTTCAGTCTGCATTTGTTGATATTTTATTTTTTAGATCTTTTCTGTTGGGTTGACAGCTGTCAAGGGCATTTCCGGGTTTTGTGCTTTGTATGGGCATCGCTCCTGTCAGCTGTCAGCTTCAGCCTCTCCTCTCATTGGCCCCAGCTGGTCCAATTCTGTATCATTGTTTTCTCCTGCTAGCTCATGTGACCCACACCTGCCGTTACTTATGTAAATTGTTTTTGACCCTATTTAAGGGCAGTCATTTTCATTTCTTGTTGCCACAGTCTTGTTGGGTTTCCCCTCGTCTCCACCAGAGCCCTGCCTCACTCTGGTATGCTTCTTCTGTAAGATAATTTGTTGTTTGTATTTTGTGCACTGTGTTGGACTTTATGTTTGTTGTTTTTTTTCAATAAATCTTCCAAACTCACAGTTCAGCACGTGGGTCTCATCTTTCTGCCCTGAACGGCAATTCATGACAGAAGACTGCGGCCAGTAGAGACCCAGCTGCTGTGAGTTTGTTGATTTTTTGTCCATTTCTGTTTTTCTCTCCAGTGGCGGTGAAGGCTTGCAGGTTTTCCCTATTTTTCCCCAGTTTGGTTTTCTTTTCTTACCCAGGGTTACCCCTGTCTGCCACCCCGGATGTGTCCACCCTTGGACTGGGCGAAGATGTCTGTGCCTGCGCTGACGAAGAGCAAGCGCTTGTGCACACGGAAGCCTCCAGCCTCTTGCCACTCTCCGGCGGCAGCTCCACATCCTCCTCCCGAGCACTGGCCCGCTCCATCGGCCGAGGAGCTGGAGGAGCGCAGGCAGGTCTTACTAGCAGAATAGAGGGTTAGTATTAATGAAAAGCGCTTTGAGTGGTCTTTGTGACTAGAAAAGCGCTATATAAGTGCAGGTTAGTTAGTTAGTTAGACTGAGCTCCTTCTGGAAGTTAAGCCATGGCTCCCCCTGGATCTTGCTCAGTAGCCGGAGGAGATTTCACCGGGGGGCTCACAGTTTGAGCTGACGAAGGAACGTCCCCTGACTTTGGAGCCTCTCCTTCTTCACCTTGAGCCTACATCTCTGCCTCCTGCTCCCCGCCGTTGTTCTAGGAAATCCCACCAGAAGAACGCTCCCACCTCTCAGTCGGCAGCTTTTCCCACACCGAGACAGAAGCCTCCCTCAGCAGTGCACCCTCTGTGTTTTTCTTTGGCTGTACCATCAACCTCTTCCCTCTCCGCAGCTGCTGTCTCCTGCTTCTGCTCGACGTCTCCTCCCACTGCTGAGAGTCAAGCTGTTTTCTCCCCGACTCCACCCGACATTGTGTCTGCAGGGACGGCTCCTCCATGTTCCTCTTAGGGGCCTACAACCATTGAAGTCACGGAGAGGGCTGATTTCCAACCAGCTGCAGCAGAAAACATATGCCCCAGGAACACAGGCAAGTGGCTTTTCATTCTTTATTGCCAACATATGAATTATCTTGCCTGATTTCCAGTGGTGAAGCTCAGTTCCCGCAGTCCTGTGAGCTCTCACCACCTGCTGCAGCTAAAAACTTGTCACCTGCTCTATCCGTGTCTCCTTCTCTGCCTCCTGAGTGTACCCCAGGATTGAGCCGCCAGATGCTGGAGGAGCTTGCGGCCCTGGAGGACCTGGTTCCAGCCCTGCAGCCATGCTCTGGACAGAGAGTGAGCACTGAGACCGAGCCAATGCCTGTGCTGACGAAAAAGCATCCCCAGGCTTCAGCAGAGCAGGATTCAGCGCCAGCTGAAAGTCGACCTCCTGTAACCACACAGGGCAAGCCATCTGAGTGGGTCACCTCGCCGGGGGGTCCCAGGACTGAATTGACCATCATGCCTGCTGCAGGGGCCACGGTAGCAGAGCTGGAGTTGGACCTCCAGAGGGCCGGGTTTGAAGAACCATCACCTGGCTCGATGGAGTCCTGGACGGTGGTGGAGTTTGACATCAGGCAAGTGCTCTCCTTTGTCTGTATTGTCTCTCTTTTGGAGAAATCTTGCCTGGCTCTTGGTGGGGAAAGCCACCTGCTGCACCTGAGCTCACCTCGCCGGGCTCCACTGCTGCCGGTGACCCTGACCCTGTATCTTTGCTTCTCTTGCCTGAGTTTTTCCCCAGGGTCACCAAGGATTATCCAGCTCGGCCCGAAGTCTCCGTGGGTCCTGGCTCACTGCCCGAGATCCCCATAGGTCCAGCTCTTCCCGCTGAGGTCATTGCGGGTGCTCCGTCCCAGCCCAGGACCTCCGAGGGTGCTGCTTCTCCATTGGCTGAGGTTGTCTTGGTTGCTCCATCCCAGCCCGGGACCTCCGTGGGTGCTGCTCCCCCTCTGGATGAGGTCTTCGTGGCTGCTCCATCCCAGCCCGGGACCTCCGAGGGTGCTGCTTCTCTGTTGGCTGAGGTTGTCTTGGTTGCTCCATCCCAGCCCGGGACCTCCGTGGGTGCTGCTCCCCCTCCGGATGAGGTCTTCGCGGCTGCTCCGTCCCAGCCCGGGACCTCTGTGGGTGCAGCTCCTCCTCAGTCTGGATCTCCGTGGGTGCTATGTTCTAGCCGAGGGCCAGTGTGAGTGCTGTGCTCCAGCCTGGGGGCCACCGAGGGTGGCCCCCAGGCTGGAGCACAGCACTGAGCTATGGCCCAGTCCGGGCCCACCATGGGTGCTACTTTGCTCCAGCCCGGAGCCACCGCGGGTGTAGCTTTGCTCCAGCCCAGAGCCATCGCGGGTGCTACCTCGCTGCTCCAGCCTGGAGCCACCACGGGTGCTGCAATGTCCCAGTCCTGGACCACTGAGGGTGCTACAGGCCAATCCGAGGGCATCGAGGTTCCCCTTCCTCTGCCTGATGTTGTCGTGGTTCCCCCTCCTCTGCTCGACTCCGTTGTGGCACCCCTCCTCTGCCAGATGCCGTCGTGGTTCCCCCTACTCTGCCCAATGCTGTCGTGATTCCCCCCTCCCCTGCCAGATGCCGTCGTGGCTCTCCCTCCTCTGCCAGATGCCATCGTAGCTCCCCCTCCTCTGCCAGATGCCATCATGGCTCCCCCTCCTCTGCCAGATGCCGTTGTGGCTCCCCCTCCTCTGCCAGATGCCGTCGTGGTTCCCCCTCCTCTGCCAGACACTGTTGTGGTTCCCTCTCCTCTGCCAGATGCCGTCGTGGTTGCCTCTCCTCTACCTGACACCATCGTGGTTCCCTCTCCTCTGCATGATGCCATCATGGTCCCCCCTCCTCTGCGTGATGTCACCAAGGTTCCCCCTAATTCTCTATTCCCCTCACCTCTGGTCATCCTGGTTGGGCGGCCACATCCTGGATCATCCTCTCTGTGGCGGTGGTTAAAGAACTCAGGCCAACCACCTGACAGACTGTGCCATTGGGTTGGGTGGTTCTTATTCTCTGGCAGACCACCCAACTCCTACCACCTTGCCGTCTGCCAGGCCTGGGACTTCGGCCGACCACCGGAACTGCCCAGCTCTTTGGTCCAGGGGGCCTAGGTGGTTGGGGTTTTCTCTGGTGTGGGTCCTGAGCGGGGTCTTGTTTCGTTCCCTCCTAGCTAGTTCCCCCCACCACCCACACGGGGTGGGTTATTGTTGAACTCCTATGGGGGGGAAGTCTTTCTTTTTCTGTTGATGTTACCCTGGGGTGTCTGGTATCCACCCCTTGAGAGGGGGACTCTGTCATAAACTGAGGTTTCCGCTTGGCTCAGTCTCATGGCCTTTTCTTTATATTTATATATTTGCTGTATTTTGTGCTTTTTTGATTTGTGTATTCTTGTACTGTTTGCCATTTTCCTGTTTATGTTTTAGTTTTGCTACACTTTTATTTTGTATTAATTTACAGTTATATTTCAGTCTGCATTTGTTGATATTTTATTCTTTAGATCTTTTCTGTTGGGTTGACAGCTGTCAAGGGCGTTTCTGGGTTTTGTGCTTTGTGTGGGCATCGCCCCTGTCAGCTGTCAGCTTCTTCTCTCATTGGCCCCAGCTGGTCCAATTCTGTATCATTGTTTTCTCCTGCCCGCTCATGTGACCCACACCTGCCGTTACTTATGTAAATTGTTTTTGACCCTATTTAAGGGCAATCATTTTTATGTCTTGTTGCCACAGTCTTGTTGGGTTTCCCCTCATCTCCACCAGAGCCCTGCCTTGCTCTAGTGTGCTTCTTCTGTAAGTTAATTTATTGTTTGTATTTTGTGCACTGTGTTGGACTTTGTTTGTTGTTTTGTTTTTTTTCCAATAAATCTTCCAAACTCACAGTTCAGTGTGTGGGTCTCACCTTTCTGTCCCGAAGGGCAATTCATGACAGTATGTAACTGTAACAGGGTTAGAAAATATGGTTTGTTTTAAAATGTTATTGTCAATGTTTGAAATAACATTTGCATTTTAATCGTTTAAATTATCAGTAAGGATAAAACAATTGACCATTCATTCATTTGAGGTTTTTAGAGTTCAAGTGTTTCAAATATGTATTTTATTTTGGAGACAGGAAGTAGTTTGGGGTGAATGTATACTAAAGGTGCCTTCAGACCAAACGCAAACGGGCGGCGCAAATCCACACAAAGTTGATGGAAAGAGGCGAGCACACGCGACATCGTGCATTTGCGCATTCACGTCCGAGGGATAGCGCTAGCTTTGAGATTCTGCCGTCACCGGAGTAAAAGTATCAACATTGGCGAGTAGACTAGTTTGAAAATGAGACTGCCACTCATGTGGAGACAGGAGGACTGGGAGCTCTTCAGCTGAATTGGGATGTGGGAGTTAGTTACCACAGATACCACGGATACCTGCCACGTACGTGCTAACAAGGCTAGCGAGCTAGTAGTGGAAACACTCATCACCTTGTAAAGTTTGGGAGAAAGGGACAACTTTTTCAGGTGAGCCCTCTGTTGGATAATGTAAACCTAAAGCATGACGTCATTTTGGGGATTTCCACAATAGGTTGAACACTAGTGCAGAAGTTATAAAAGCAACTTCACCTGTCTGCATCTCACTCAGACAGTGAATTCATGTCTATTGGTGTGTTTACATTGAGTTATAATGTAATTATGCCACGCAAATCAGGGATCATGTACCTCTGAACCCTCCCTTAGTTATGCTGCTAATAGGTTTAGACAGCTGGGGGACCTCCAACAATGCACTGGGCTTCACTCCTTTCTTCACTCTCAGTGAAACATTTTTGCTGGTCATTAACATCTGTTTGTCCTCTCCCATAGATTGAGTCCCCGTCGTGCTGTTTGCTCTCTACATATCTGTTCTTTTCTTCTTCTTCTCTATCCCCTCACCCCCCCAGCCAGTAACAGCAGATGACTGCCCCTCCCTGAGCCTGGTTCTGCTGGAGGTTTCTTCCTGTTTAAAGGAAGTTTTTTTCTCTCCACTGTCACCAAGTGCTTGCTCACAGGGGATCGCCTGATTGCTGGGGTCTTTCTGCAATTGTGGGGTTTTCCCCTACAGTTGAAAGTGCTATGAGACGACTGTTGTTGTGAAATGGCACTATATAAATAAAGCTGAATTGAACCCACATGCCAAAAACATGCAAGTTAGGTTAATTGGCATCAAAGTAGGGATTCTAAATTGTCCTTAGGTATGACTGCGAGAGTGAATGATTGTCTGTTTCTCTGTGTTGGCCCCTGTGATGGACTGGCGATCTGTCCAGGGTGTACCCTGCCTCTCGCCCAAAGATGCTGGGATAGGCTCCAGCTCCCCCGCGACCTGAAAAGGATTAAGCGGAAGAAGATGAATGAATGATGAATGAATGAATGAATGAATTGAATTGAATTTGGTGTGAAGACACCTTAAGGCTTTGTTGTGAAGGAAAACAGAAAGCGCTTGCTGACGAAGAAAAAAAGAGGAAAAGTCGCAAAGTGGGAGATATCGAGACACGAGTAAGAAAGAAGCATGTGGCTGATGATTGGACTTTCTACTCGGTGGTCTGTGAGAGAAACATTCAGTTCCATGTAACTTTTCAAGATAATAGACATTCTCTGTGAAGACTGACTCGGAGACTGAGCCGTTTGGATGTGTGCAAGTTTAGCTGCTATGCGAGCTATTTTTTTTACTGGTAAAGTCAAGGACTTTTAGTTGCTGTCAGTTAACCCAGCTGACAATAAAGACTGAAGTTGCCGTTACCATCAAGGGGACTGCAGGGCTTTGTGCACACGATTGGAGTTTTCATTTTTAGTGGAGAGAGTGGATTGAAGAGGGAGGAGGACGCCAACGTAATTGGTGTCCAGCGGTTGGAGGAGGATGCCACCTTGGATTGTGCTGAGTGACTGGAGGAGGACGCCATCTGTTTGAGGGAATGTGTAAGGATCCTGTCCACTTCAGAAGGTTCCACACCCTTGTTTCCTTTACACTGGAGGGTCACAGTAAGCAGACTGGACTCCAGCGCTAAAGGTACCTTATTTTATTTATTTTTGCTCATTGAGTGAAACGGCCATTTAGTTTTGGGCCGCACCGCACTTGAGCGTTGTTCAGGCCTGCAACATTTGTTTTCCTTTTTCATCAACCTGCAGGTGTTAGAGTGTGTGTGTGTGTGTGTGTGTGTGTGTGTGTGTGTGTGTGTGTGTGTGCCCACAATTTAAGTTGAGGTTAACACTGATTTTGCATTTAGTTATCTGACCATTTGTGTGTAATTTTATTTTATGAATTAGCTTTAATACAAGTTCATATTCCATTTAAAAACACTCTGGTGTGGATGGGATTTATTTACATTTTGATGTTACTGTCATGAGCTGAGCACAGGAGGGTTCCGCCTTGCTCAGTCTCATGGTTTTTTCTCTGTATTTATATATTTGTTGTATTTTGTGCTTTTTTGAATGAATGAATGAATGAATGAATTTATTTCGGATAATACAGTACAGGTTGAAGAAACTGTATAATATAACAACAAGGTCAAATTAGACAAAGACTCCTTCTACTAAACAATTCCACGTGAGTTATCCGAAATGGGTGATGGCTGAAGCCGCAGCTTATATTGCCCACCCATATTCCATCCAAGAATTCAAAGAAAAAAGAGTAAACAAGACAAGAGTGATTACAATTTAGAACAAAGCTAAGACAAAGTGTGACTGAGAGAAAAAAAAAAAAAAAAAAAAAAAAAAAAAAAAACTAAGCTAAGCTAAGTTAAGCAGTTACTATTCGAGACAAATCTAAGACAGAATGTCACAGAGAGAAAAAAAAAACAAAAAAACTAAGCTACAACACAACACAGGCTGGAAATGTCAATCCTTATGTGAGTTTACATGTCGTCTTGTAAATATGTTTGGAGTATTTCTTCCTTTAGTTTTTGTTTAAATTGTCCAAGCGTTGTACATGATTTTAATTCAGGTCCAAAATCGTTCCATAATCTGACTCCTTGCACTGAAATACAGTGTTGCTTGGTGGTTGTTCTCACTGTAGGCTTTTGAAATATACATGTTCCTCTGAAGTGATATCGTTTCTCCCTTGTTTGGAACAACTTTTGGATATTTGCAGGCAGTGATAAATTCTTCACTTTGAACATTATTATTGCGGTTTTAAAGTCAACCAGATCTTTCAACTTGAGAGTTTTTTGTTTAAGAAAAAGTGGGTTTGTTGGTTCCCTGTAAGCTGCTTTGTTTATTATTCTAATAGCTCTCTTTTGAAGCATAAAGACTGGATATATGTTTGTTTTATATGTATTTCCCCATACTTCATTACAATATGTCATGTATGGGAGTATTAATGAATGATACAAGGTGTATAGTGTGGGTTGATTCAGCAAATATTTCACTCTGTGTAATATTGCAATTGATTTGGAGACTTTACCTTTAATATAATTAATATGTGACTTCCAACACAGTTTGTTATCAATTATTACTCCAAGGAATTTGGTTTCAGATACCCTTTCAATCTCTACACCATTTACACTGAGTTTGGGTACTGGATTGTTGTGATGGTTGTTAAAGACTATAAATTTTGTCTTACTTAAATTGAGCGTTAATTTGTTTGAATCAAACCACAGTTTAAGCTTTCCTAATTCCTTCCCGAGTGTATCCAGAAGTTGTTCCAAATTGTTTCCACTGCATAGCAGATTAGTGTCATCGGCAAACAATATTAAGTCCATTTTTTCTGAGACTTTACATATATCGTTTATATACATATTGAATAATAATGGTCCCAAAACTGAACCCTGTGGGACTCCACAGGTGACCTTCAGCAACTCTGAGTTTTTGTTGCTAACACATACATACTGATATCTATTCTTTAAGTAACTACTTAACCAGGACAGTGCTACACCTCTAATACCAGAATTTTGTAGTTTCTTTAATAATAAATTATGATCTACTGTATCAAATGCTTTTTTAAGATCTAGGAATACTCCAACTGAATACTCTTTATTTTCAATGGCTGTTGATATTTTTTCTGTAAATTCCATTAGGGCATATGCAGTTGTCCTCTTGTGTCTGAACCCATATTGCTGCTCACATAATAAATCATTCTTCAGTATGAAGTTGTCAATTCTCTCATAGAATATTTTTTCAAGTATCTTGGAAAATTGTGGTAATAGTGAAATTGGTCTATAGTTTGAGAGTTCCCCTCTATCGCCCGTCTTGTATATTGGAATTACTTTAGCTATTTTCATTGCATTGGGAAATATACCTGATTGGAGAGACAGGTTGCATATATACGTCAGTGGTTTTACTATGCATTCGATAACAGTTTTGACTAGTAGCATGTCGATACCATCACAGTCAGTAGATGTTTTACTTTTGAACGATTTAACAATTTCAATGACCTCTCTTTCGTCTGTGTTCTTTATGAAGATGGAGTCTTTTACAGCAGTGTTATTGCATATTGTATCACCTGTTGGCACCGTAGTGGGTATTTCTCGGGCCAGTTTAGGTCCAATGTTAACAAAAAAATTATTAAATTCATCTGCAGGTGAAGCGATATTCACACTCTGAGTCGTTTTATTATTTTTTGGAATATTAGTTGGGTAGCTTGTATTTCTGCTTTTATTTCCAAGGATACTGTTGAGTATTGTCCATGTATTTTTTGGTTTATGTTATTCTTGCACTGTTTTTCATTTTCCTGTTTTTGTCTTAGTTTTGTTATGCTCTTATTCTGTATTAATTGGTATTTATTTCTCAGTCTGTACTTATTGATATTTTATTCTTTAAATTCCTTATTGTTGTGGTTGACAGCTGTCAGTGGCATTTCCTGGTTGGTGCTCTGAGTGGGCGTAGCCCCTGTCAGCTGTCAGCCGGTCACTCCTCTCTAATTACCCCTAGCTGGTCTAATTATGCTTCCTTCTGCCTGCTCATGTGACCCACACCTGTCATTGCTTATGTATGTAAATTGTTTTTGACCCTATTTAAGGGCAGTTGTTTTCATTTCCTGTTGCTGCTGTCTTGTATGAGTTTCTCTTCGTCTCCACCAGAGCCCTGCCGTTGCTCTGGTGTGCTTTATCAGTAAGTTTGCTCACTTGTTTGTATTTTGTGTTAGAGCACTGTTTGGACTTATGTTTCGTTGTTTGCAATAAACCACACAAACTCCTCAGTTCAGCACGTGGGTCTCACCTCTCTGCCCCTGAAGGCCAGTTCGTGACAGAAGACAGTGGCCAGTAAGAGACCCAGCTGCTGTGAGTTTGTGGATTTTTTACCTTTTTTGTTTTCACTCACCTGTTTTTCTGGAGCAGTCGACATGTCATCAGCCCATACGGACTCTACAGGTGGGCGCAGCTACCCGATGAGCCTGGGGTGTGAATGCTGCAAAACCCTTATAGAGATGGACGAGCTCATCTCCGCAGCGCGCATCGGTCCAACCCTGAATGACGCATTGTGGTATCTGGAGCTCACGGAGGCAGCTGCTCGCCGGTGCCCTCAGCTCAAGGAGCATGCTGAGGGGGTGGAGAGGATTTCTCTGGTGACGGCTCTGCAACGTGAGAACAGTGAGATGGTGCGGAATTCCCCGGGGAAACCTGGGCCTGCGCCAAAGGGAAGATGTTCCTGGGCTTCTGTAGTATTGGCACCTCACCAGTCCCCGGCACCTGTTCCTGCTCCCGCTCCACTTGCTCCAGAACGCCGCCATCCAGGGAAATCCCGCCGGAGGAACACCTCCACCTCTCAGGCAGCAGTTTTTCCTTCGCCGAGGCAGAAGACTCCCGCAGCAGTGCCCTCTTTGTGTATTTCTTCTCCAGCTGTCCTGCCAGCTTCTCCTCTCTCCGCAGCTGCTGTTTCCTGCTTCCCCTCGGCGATTCCTCCCACTGCTGAGAGGTCAGCCATTTCCTTCCCCGCTCCCCCATCACCGTGTCTGCAGGGGCGGCTCCTCCATGTTCTACTGAGGGGCCCACAACCACTGAGGCCACGGAGAGGGTGGATTCTACACCTGCTACAGCAGAAAACATCATGCTCCAGGAACACAAGGAAGTGTCTTCATTCTCCCACACTTTATGATGATATGATTGCCTGATTCCCAGTAGTGAGGCTCAGTGTTTGCAGTCCCCTGAGTCCTCGCCACCTGCTGCAGCCATTCATTTCTCACCTACCCTCTCTGTGTCTCCTCCTGTGTCTGCCGACTACTGAGTTGAGCCACTGGGTGATAGAGGAGCCTGCGGCCCTGGAGAACCTGGTTCCAGCCATGCAGCCATGGTTCAGACGGAAGGAGAGAACTGCCTGTGATCTGGAGCCTGTGCCGATGAGTGAGCATCCCCGGGCTTCAGCTGTGCCGGATTCAGCGCCTACAGAGAACGGACCTGCATGGGTCACATCGCTGGGGGGTCCCGGGACTGCATCGACCATCATGCCTGCTGCTGGGGCCGCCACGGCAGAGTTCGAGCTGGATCTCCAGAGGATGGACCCAAAACATGAGTCGCCTGGATAGACGGAGTCCTGGACAGCGGTGGAGCTCGAGCTCAGTCAAGTGCTCTCTTTTGTTCCTTTACACTCGAGGGTCACAGTAAGCAGACTGGACTCCAGGGCTGAAAGGTACCTTATTTTATTTATTTTTGCTCATTGAGTGAAAAGGCCATTTAGTTTTGGGCCACATTGCACAGAACGTCGTTCAGGCCTGCAACGTTTTTTTTTTCCTTTTTCATCAATTTAAGTCGAGGTTAACATTGATTTTACATTGAGTTATCTGACCGTTTATGTGTGTGATTTTATTTTATGAATTAACTTTAATACAAGTTCATATTCCATTTAAATATACTCTGGTGTGGATGTGATTTATTTACATTTTGGTGTTACAGTATTTTGAGGAAAATGCACATAAATAGAGTTCAGGTGTAACATTTTGTTGGACATTTAAATTAGTGGTTAAAGAACCCAGGGCCCGTACCATTAAGGTAGGCTACATATGGGTTACTTGGGTTGCTACTGATGTAGCAGAGTCAATAAAAGCATTCCTACTTGGCTTGCCCCTATTGGTGACACAGGTAGAGTGCTGGACTCGGAGGTTGTGAGTTCAAATCCCTCGGTTGGACGTTGCCAGTTGGGGGTTGGTAATCACCCTCCACTTGGTTACACTTGGCATTGTCGGTAGGATTTACTGGCAGTGTATCACTTCCCTTCTCCATATGCCCGCAAGTGTCAGAAGGCGGCCATGGGACCTGAAAAGCTAAAATGCACCTCTGACGTTGGGACGAGGTATCCCTGCAAGTGTCAGAAGGGTGGCCCAGAGCCTGAAAGCTGAAATGCACCTCTGACATCGAGACGATGTCAAAAATCAGAGGGAAATATGTAGCAGAGTCAATAAAAGCATTCCTACTTGGTTTGCCAAGTGGGTTGACCCTATTGGCGACACAAGTAGAGTGATGGACTCTGAAGTCGGAGGTCATGAGTTCAAATCCTCTGGTTGGATGTCACCAGTTGGGGCTTGGTAATTGTCCTTCGCTTGGTTACACTGATATCTGGTGAAAATCTCAGGTCAGTGGTTCCATCAGAAATATGTTTAATGAGGAAAAATGTGGATGTGTTCAATACTTATTTTCCCCACTGAATGTAATGACAGTTTAGTCTGGGAATTTGTTCATATTCAGTGTGAAATGCGACATGCTTACAAAGTCAATGGAAAGATGTGAACACATACATACATTTGCTCCGGGCGACACGAATACAATCAAATTTGTATCCTTGTGAGTTGGATTTTGTTCAGCTCAGGTCAAGAATTCACTTGATGCTTGGTCGCAATAGCCAGTCAGTGTTAATATTCCACCATTACTGGGAGAATAAATTAGTTTGAAAATGAGACTTACCAGAGACAGAAGGACTGGCGGAGCACAGTGACAGTTTGTAACCACTGCTTGGTGTGATGGTCAAGTGACGGTCACTTCTGAGAAAGACTGCGGTTGGACAGTTGAAACATGAAAAGGTAAAAACATCTTTTTATTCTTGTCTCAAATAAGAAAAACTCAAAATAAAAACCCCAAACATACAGAAGTGTCTATATGAAGAGATCTTTTCAACAGCTTGAAAAATATGTCTTTTCATTTTTTTTTCACATTTCAACCAAATGCAGACATTTGTAGATCATTGGCAAAGCAGTCTTCAGCATTTTTTTTCAACCAATTTGTATTGTGAGGGTAAGCCTCAGTCCTGTGAAACATTCGTTTCTACCTTGTTAAGCACCTTATTTTGTTTACTGTGCAATGCAAAATCAAACTATGTGTTCATTAGTATAACTATTGTTAGTTATCATACATTACTGTTTCTTTCCACAGCTCCACCTAGCATTTCTGAAATCTACCAGCCCAGCATCATATATGCTCAGGTGCCCACTGAGCTCAAATGCAGTATACATGGAGTCAAAAAGTGGGAGCTCAGAGTGAAATGGTTTAAAGTGAGACCTGATGCAGACTCTGTGGACCAGTCAGAGTCGGCCCCTCTGTTGGTCAGTGAGGATCTAAGTGAAAAGGCTATTCTACAGTCGGATGGGGAGCAGCACATGTCTGCTCTGACTGTGTGTCTCACTGTTAGTGAAACCATGACCAAGTACCAGTGTGTGGTGTGGTACAGGAATAAAAGGATCAGCAGAGAGACCCAAGTCAAAGTTAGAGGTGAGTACCTGAGACTGGACTTTACCTCAAGGTGGTCCTTAAGACTTGTTAGATAATTCAGTCCAAATTGCAGAACGACCAACTTCTTTAACTTCTATTAAAGCTCCAGAATGTAGAAATCTAAAAAAACATCATGAAGGCTGCTCCTGCAGCTCCCCTGCCTTCTCTGTCATAAGCCATTCTCCACCCAAAATGCATATCTATAAGATACTTCAATTGTTGTGGGGCACCCAATAGCAATGCCTCTTGCTGACATGATTGGGTCATGAGATGCTGAGGTATAGTTTTGCTATCAGACCACTTGCATTTTGATTTGTTGTAGGATGAGAATAGAGTTATTTTCAAATTTAATCCAAAATTTAAAGAAAATTACCTTAGCCCTGCTTTCTTCCAGTTTAGGAAAAGTAGAAGTCTTTCTAAGAGTAGTTTGCATGTTCTCCCTATGCTTGAATTTTATTCCGGGTGCTCCTGTCCCCCCCCCCCCCAATAGTCCAAAGACATGCATATTAGGTTAATTGGCGATTCTAAATGTGCCCTGTGTAGCTCTCTGTTAAGCTCATGTGAGGATGTCAAACTCATGCTTTGGAGGGCCCTGCAGATTTTTTTTACAGCCAGTCACTAAAGCAGTTGTTTTCACTGTTCAGCAATTAATGAGATGTAATTCCATAAAATCTTCTCCTGAAGAGACAGGTTGGAAAGAAAACCTGCAAGGTCTTGACTGTCCATGCCACAAGTTTGACTCCCCTAAAATAAAGAGTTAATGCACATATTACCCACACCGACGAGTGGCCTGGGTAGAGTAGTTGTCCGTGCTCTAACTCGACAGAGAATGAGGTTCTCTATGTACCAAACCTATGTACCAAGTTTGGTACATAGGTTGACCTCTGGACTAGAACCTATGGTTATACTTTTGGGGTCAAAAGGTCAAAGTCAGAATGCCATATAAACTATGCCCTATTATTATAGAATGGCATCACCAAACAGAGTCACCAAGCATCATACACAGGTTCACCTTGGGATCCTGAACTGTGACTATGGTTTTGGGATTGCAAGGTCAAAATGCCATAGAAACTACAGTATATCTCAAGAACAAAAAAGCCAGGGTCACCAAACTTAGTACACATATTTACCATGACATCTTGACATCTGACTATGGGATTGGGGTCAAAAGTTTTCTATCTATAGGGCTGCAAAAGGCCTGGGTCTGTATCTCGGTTAGTTAAATGCTTTGAGTGGTCATTGAGATAGAAAAAGAGCTATATAAATACGGGTCTATATTGTTATTAGGTAGTTGCGGCTGAGGCGAGGTCTGGCAAGCTCACATGTAGATCATCCATACATAAATCCATCATCACAACCATTTAGATTTGTTAACCACTGGAATTATGATTGTTAGACTTAGACTTAGACTTAACTTTATTAATCCCTTTGGGATAACTCCCTCTGGGAAATTTAAAATTTCCAGCAGCACATAAAAGGAGCATACAGATCAGAAAAGCAAAGAAAAAAAAAAAAACACTTGGCATACCCATTGCATTATAGAAGCAGTAATCTAGGCAGTATTATAATCAGCTCCAGTGAATGACCTCATATTTCCTCCCATCACTCCTTCAGTGGAGCCATCCTTCCTTCAGATCTCCAGCATCCCTCAGATCCCCAAAGTGGAGAGGCTGCTGGTCCTCTGCTGCAGGGTGGAGAAGTTCTTCCCTAAGGATATTCACTTGGAGTGGTCCAGGAATGATGGGGAGCAGATCGACACTGTCACTCACTTCGGCCCTTTTTCCGACAACAGTCGCCTCTACAGTGTGTGGAGCAAGATTCACCTGATTATGGCCAGAGAAGACGAGAGAGCCATATACACCTGCCGAGTTTATCACTCCAGCTTCCCCCCTCCGGGCTACAAGGACGCTCTGTACCACATCAACACGCAAGGTAGCAGCACAAAATATTCTATGCATTCAGTATTTGGGGTTAGTCTAGAACGCACTATCCTTGGAGGAAAGGGGATGTTTCCCACTGAGCCTCGGAGCTCACAGCTAGCTGCCCAACCATGGTTTTTAGAGCTGTTCTCTAAGTTCTTGTCATTCTATTAGACGTCCATGATCCCAGCTCAGGCATGACATGAGTACTGAGGGTTTATCATTGCTATCTTTGCAATGCAAATTAGTACGACCAGGGATTTTATGATTTTTATTTTTTTTCTCTTTTTTGTAAACTGTCGCCAAAGTAATTAACCAGCTGGCTCATTAATGCACAATTACTGCATATACAGTACATACTGTATATTGTGCCATTTTGGCTTATTTTGTTATATTTTGGTTGTAATAGCTTGGTATATTTATTTTTTATTTTATTTGTTTATTTGTCAGGGACAGTGCAATAAACATAGACAAAAAAGAAAATCTGATGTGTTGCACAGAGAGTGTACAGTATAGCATTAAGCTAGTTTGCAACTCTTGTCCCTGGATGGGCTTTGATGCTAATGTTAGCTAGTCTAAGTAGACACAGTCAGGATTTTTTTTTTTTTACCAATTTCGAGGTCGACCTGCCAGGTACAAGCTGAGAGAGGAGTTTACTAGCCTAGCTGCCAGACGTTTATTTATGTCACTCTCTCTAGACACCCATTTACCCAGCCCGGTCATCTATCAATCCTTGATCATATATTTCTTTCATATATATTCTTCTTTTGACTGTTCCCTTTAGGGGTCGCCACAGTGGATCATCTACCTCCATCTCACCCTATCCCTTGCATCTTCCTCTGTAACACCAACCCTCTCCATGCCATCCTTCACTACATCCATGAATCCTCTCTGTGGTCGTCCTCTTTTCCCCATGCCTGGCAGCTCCATCTTCAACATTCTTTGTCCAATATATCCACTATCCCTCTTCTGCACATGACCAAACCATCTCAGCCTTGCCTCTCTTACTTTGTCTCCAAATTGCTCAACCCAAGCTGTCCCTCTGATATACTCATTTCTAATCCTGTCATCTCTAGTCACTCCCAATGAGAATCTTAGCATCTTGAACTCTGCTACCTGTCTTTTTGTTAGTGCCACCATCTCCAAACCATAGCAGGTCTCACTACCATCTTGCAAATCTTTTCTTTCACACTAGCTGATATCCTTCTGTCACAAATCACCCCCAACACTTGTCTCCACCCACTCCATCCTGCCTGCACTCTCTTCTTCACCTCTCTATTCTCCATTGCTTTGGATGATTAACCCCAGGTATTTAAACTCACCTATCTTTAGGCCTGTAGCAATAACAAATTTTGATGGATGATAATTCAATTCAATTTAATTCAATTTTATTTATATAGTGCTAAATCACAACACATGTCATCTCAAGGCACTTTACAAAAAGGTAGGTTTAGGCCACACGATAAATTTTCCCCAAAATTATCGCAATAAATAATATTATCATTTACATAATGAAGACCATTTTACTTCCCGGATATGGTGATATAATGATAACAGTCTATGTTAGAGGTGGGCAATATGACCTAAAAATATATAATATGTCTAAACCCTGTATTACAGAATACAGGGTTTTGTTTTGTTTTTCTTTTAAATTTATGCAAAAAGGACAGTTTAACAGGCCAGCGTTATTTACCTTCAACATATTCAGGAGAAACAAAACAAAAAACTCTTGTTTCTCCAGTTTATAAACAGCAGCTCAGATTTAGTTTAAAATAGTTTTTGTTCTGTATCAAATATTACAAGAAAATATAAACCACTACATCTTAAGTGCATACAGATGTCAGGTTTTGTGCTAAATCACTACCTGCATTGTAACTCTCATTGCACGGACGGACCTCTCCTGGGGCTTTTTGGCTCTCGTCGCACTGAACAGATTGTTTTTTTTTCTCTTCGAGCAGTTGAATAAAATCAAGATGAAGCAGACAAAATGGAATGAAAATAAAATTACAGACGCTTTGAACAGCCCATTGTCGGACATTAACACTGCTCCAGCGGTGTTGTTGACGTGCGGAAAAAATGCAAGCAAATTATCTGCATTGCTGCACTGTTTTTCTAAACATGGCAGCAGTCTGAAACAGAAACTAAAACTTAAATATTTGCACTCAGCTGTATGCAGACGGAGCAGTAGCTTCCTGTGTCATGTTTGTTATGCTGTTTCTATGGTAATGTGTAACTTTCGTTGGCAGTGTAACGGTGTGATGTCATCAGGCAGCAGACCCCAAATATCGTGACATTCACTTTTACACCGGTATAAATTTTTTATACTGGTATTATCGTGAATGATACAATATGGCACACCCCTAGTGTCATGAATTGCCCTTCAGGGCAGAGAGGCAAGACCCACGTGCTGAACTGTGAGTTTGTGAAATTTATTGCAAAAAACAACAAACATAAAGTGCAACACAGTGCTCGAAACACAAAATACAAATGAAGAAGTAAACTTACTGATAGCGCACCAGAGCAGGGCAGGGCTCTGGTGGAGATGAGGAGAATACAAACAAGACTGTGGTGCTGAGAAAATGAAAATACAGCCCTGAAATGGGATCAAAAACCATTTACATAATCAATGACAGGTGTGGGTTATCTGAGTGGGTAGGAGAAAGCAATGAAGCATAATTGGGACCAGCTGGGGGCAGTGAGAGAGGAGCAAACCAAAGCTGACAGCTGACAGGGCAGCGCCCACATGGAGCACCATGCCACTGACAGCTGTCAACCAGCAAAAGAACCACAGTGAAGATATAAAGAATAAAATATCAACCCAAGCAGACTAAAATAAAAAATAAATTAATACAAAATAAAAGTGTAAGAAAACTAGCACACAAACAGGAAAATGGCAAACAGTACACAAATACAGAAACACAAAAAGCATAAAATACAAGAAATATGTAAATATAAGGAAAAAGCCGTGAGACCGAGCCTGGCGGAAACCTCCAGCTCTCGGCTCATGACAGAGCCCCCCTCTCAAGGGGTGGAAACCAGACATCCCAGGGTAACATCAAAAGAAAAGGAAGGACCTCTCCCCCCCAATAGGAGCACAATAACCCACCCTGGGAGGGTGGTGGGGGGAACAGGCCAGGAGGGAACGAAACAAACCCTGCTTAGGACCCACACCAGGAAAAACCCTCAACTCCCCTAAGCCCCCTGGACCGAGGAGCTGGACAGTTCAGGCGGGCGACCAGAGTCCCAGGCCCACCAGATGGCATGATGGAACGAGTCGGGTGGCCTCCCAGAGAACGTGGGCCACCCAACTCTGTGGTACTGTCTGTCGTGTGGTCTGCCAGAGTTTTTCAACCACCTGAACAGGAGAGGTGGTCCAGAAGGCAGCTGCCCGATGGGAAGGGCAAGTAGTAGGCACGATGGAGGAGTCGGGGGAACCAAGACAACGTCAGATGGAGGAGAGGGAACCACGGCGGCGTCTGGCAGAGGAGAGGGAACCACAACGCCGTCCGGCAGAGGAGGAGGGACCACGACGGCATCTGGTAGAGGAGGGGGAACCACGATGATGTCGGGCAGAGGAGGGGGAACCATGATGACGTCGGGCAGAGGAGGGGGAACCACGATGGCCTCAGGCAGAGGAGAGGAAACCACGGCAGCCTTGGGCAGAGAATAAAATAGGGCAGCATGGTGGTGCAGTGGTTAGCACTGTTGCCTAACAGCTAGAAGGTTCCAGGTTCGAATCCCCAGGCTGGCAGGGGTAGGAACCTTTCTGTGTGGAGTTTGCATGTTCTCCCTGTGCTGCGTGGGTTTACTCTGGGGGATCCGGTTTCCTCCCACAATCCAAAGACATGCATGTTAGGTTAACTGGTTGTTCTAAATTGTCCCTAGATATCTGTCTCCTATAGGCCCTTAGAATAGAGGGTTAGTACTAGTGAAGTGCTTTGAGTGGTCTTTGAGACTAGAAAAGTGCTATATGTCACGACGGCCCTCACGGACCGTCACAAGACGCCTCAGTCACCAGAGAGTTTGCAGTGGTAATTTATTGAGGATAAGGCAGAACACTCACAGAACACATACAGTGGCTGGGTGACGTCTGAGCCGGGGAGCACCCGATGCGCCAGACGGACAACAGTGAGAGTAAAGTCTCAAAGGAACATACCTGAGAATAACAGGAGCACAATTGGAACGTAGATGAACACCACAGAAGAGCATAGCAGGTGATCATAACAGGATATAACAGAGACTGCCGCGTTGGAGGACATTTAGCACCCGCTTATATCTCTGGCGGCTAATGACCCCAATGCGGCACAGCTGCTGCTAAAAACAGCAGAGCAGCAGCTGACTTTGACAGCAGGGAGCTCCCCCGGGCGCCTTCACAATAAGAGCCCGAGGAGCTGGAAGGAATCCTCAGCTGCCAAAGCCAGGGAACAAAAAGATATGAGACCCGAGTGTGGCCAGAACCGACACTCGGGTTATGACAGTACCTCCCCCTCAAGGCCGAGCTCTGAGCGGCCTGAGTAACACCCAAGCCCCCCCCCCACCCCCCTAGGGTGGGTGGATGGGGCGCCGGCAGGAGGGAGAGAGACAAACAACCAACAAGGCTATAGAGAAAAAAAAAAAAACCAGAATCCCTTAAACGTGGGTAACAAGAACAGAACCACAGGCAATATATACAGTATATATGGGCAAACAACGAACTGACATAAGGTGGAGGGAAAGGACCACCAAACATTGGAACAAGAAAGGAGTGAGCCACAAAAATCACAGATCAACCCCCCCCACACCACCCCAACAGTCTCACAGACAAACAGAAACCCCGGGAAGAGTGTAGTTCTGACCCAGAGGGGCGGAGGCAGAAAGTTCGGGGGGCCGACCGGCAACAGGAGGCCACAAAACAGGCAGGGGGAGAAAGAACAGTTCGGGAGGCCTACCCCGGTTCCATGCTCGGAAGCAGAGAATCTCAGGCGGCCGGACCAGGTCACCACACAGGGAGTCCAAAATGTCGGGAGGCCGACCCAGAGAGCCAAATTGGCGAGACAGTCTTTCGGGCGGCCGACCCGCATCGCTAGCCCACCAGAACCGTTGGGTCAAAGTAGCCGGCGGTCCTGCTGAAAAGGGGAGAGATGAGGGAGAACCGGGCGAAGCAATCGGAACCCCAACGGCCCCAGGTGAACATGGGCAGCGCGCCTCAGGGAGACGAGGAGGATGACAATGGAGATGAGGGTGAAGAGGGGAATGAGTCTGTCCAGCATCCGGTGGCCGGGGACCTGCAGCTCCCTCACCGAATCCAGGACCTGCTGGTGCTGCACCCACGGTGGACCCCGATTGGGCCTCCGGAACCGCACCCATGGTGGACCCGGTCGGCGTGGCACCAGACTCGACCTCCAACCCCGAAACCGGAACCTCTGGCGCAGCAGGCGAGAGCAGCCCCTCGCCGGCGACCCTGGGAGAAGACTCACACAAGAGAGAAAACCCGGGATCAGGATCACCGGCAGCGCCAGAACCCGGCGAGATAAGCTCGGACGCAGCGGGCGGCTGCACCCGGCTCATCTCCCCTTGAGACAGGCAAAAGTGCTCTAAAAGGTGAAGAAGATAGATAAAACAGAGCACTTGCCTGAGCTCGGGTTCTGACGCCGTCCAGGACTGCGATGATCCGGGCTCAGAAGTCAGGAGGTCGTCATCAGGCTCCCACTCAGCTGCGTCGGGCTCCGCAGCTGGCATGATGGTGCATGCAGCCAGAGAGTCCTCCAGCACCGATGTCCACGCCGGTGGCCCACACGGCGTGGTGGCAGGAGAATCTCGCCCTGTTGGACCGGACCGCTCCTCCGTGGAACCCCGGGGACGCTTCTTCATCGGCGATGGCTCCATGCTGCAGTCCGCTCTCCTCCTCCGCCCATGGCGTGGCTGCGGAACCGGAACCAGGCTCTCCAGAACCGCAGGCCCCCTCCTCATCCAGCGACGTTGGCCTGACGTAGAGGACCGCTCAGCGGAGGGAGACACAGAGGAAGCAGGGTTAATACTTTCATCCACAGCGGGTGGAGGGAGCTCGGGGGGCTGCATACCCCGAACTCCACCCCTAGGAGTCAGACAAGGCACAACAATGTCAAGAGGAGAGAAATCATCATGCACTCGCCTTTCCCCTAAGGGTAAGATGGTCTCCGCTGTGGGGGACGTCATTCCTTCCTTTCCCTGCTGGATGGCGACAGAGGGCCCTCTGGGAAGATGAGATGAGGCCAGTCGAGGCGGATCCGGGATGAAGCTCGCCGAAACGGAGCTCTCGTGACACACAGCAGCCAGGGTAGGCGACGAGGAGGAGGGGGCGACAGCCGGGGTCAGTCGGGCATGGAGCGCTGACGGGACAGCGGGCGAGGACCCGGGAGAAGACGAGGCTGCGGGGATTCCCCTCTGACGAGGTGCAGGAGTGACAGCTGTGTGGGGGGTTGAGCCCTCGCGGCGACCCGGAACAGCATCCAGACGGGGCTCTAGCCGAGGTTGGAAGCCGGCGTGACGACGGTTCCTTGTAGGGGGAGAGGCGAAGGTGAGGTCCGGAAATCGCTGTTCCTGCACAGAAACAGCGGCAAGCAAGTTGGCGAACTCAGAAGACTCACGCAGCGCTGGATTCCTCTCCACCAGTCTGACCGCCGCCACCACATGCTTCATACACGCTGGAGGATTCTTAGCGGAGCAAGCAGCAGCCACCCGGTCCCAGATTTTGTCTGCTGTCATCTGCAGCTTCTCTGGGGGAATCCCGAGTGACGACATGCCCGATGGGAAGAACCCTCCTGGTGGTGCGAAATCCCGGGCCGGAACGGAGGCAGGAGCGGGATCCCGAAGCGAGGGGCGACGTCTCCTCCGCTTCGGCTCCCTGCCAGGATTTCCCTCCAGCCCTCGGAGTCTCTCACGCTGGGTGGCGATGTCATCTCTCCTCACGCTTACCTCTGGATGATCGGTGAAGCGGGGAAGAGAATCCAGAATCTCCTCGGCTAGGTCCAGGTGTCTACGAACGTCGCTGGGAGCGTCCAACAGCGTAGCGGTGAAGATGGTGTAGTCGACCTCCTTCAGGAGCTACGCTTGCTGCCTGCCAAGGCGCCGACAATGGCCCCTGGATGACGACATACTCCCCGCTGCAGACACTCAGACAGGTAGGAATTAACAGTCCACTACTGCAAACTACACGGTGAATGGCGTCTCGAAACAACGCCTCCTCTCCAGGCGTTAGGCGGCAGTCTACTGTCACGACGGCCCTCACGGACCGTCACAAGACGCCTCAGTCACCAGAGAGTTTGCAGTGATAATTTATTGAGGATAAGGCAGAACACTCACAGAACACATACAGTGGCTGGGTGACGTCTGAGCCGGGGAGCACCCGATGCGCCAGACGGACAACAGTGAGAGTAAAGTCTCAAAGGAACATACCTGAGAATAACAGGAGCACAATTGGAACGTAGATGAACACCACAGAAGAGCATAGCAGGTGATCATAACAGGATATAACAGAGACTGCCGCGTTGGAGGACATTTAGCACCCACTTATATCTCTGGCGGCTAATGACCCCAACGCGGCACAGCTGCTGCTAAAGACAGCAGAGCAGCAGCTGACTTTGACAGCAGGGAGCTCCCCCGGGCGCCTTCACAATAAGAGCCCGAGGAGCTGGAAGGAATCCTCAGCTGCCAAAGCCAGGGAACAAAAAGATATGAGACCCGAGTGTGGCCAGAACCGACACTCGGGTTATGACACTATATAAGTAAAGGTCCTTATCCCTTATCCCTAGGAGAGGGAACCATGATGGCCTCGGGCAGAGGAGAGGGAACCACAACAACGTCGAGCAGAGGAGAAGGAACCACGACGGCCTCGGGCAGAGGAGAGGGAACCACAACGCTTTCAGACTGCTCTGCAGCACCCACGGTGGTCCTGGACTGGGATATTGCAGCGCCCGCAGTGGCTCCGTGCTGGAGCAAAGCAACACCCGTGGTGGCTCCGGGCTGGAGCAAAGCAGCACCCACGGTGGTTCCAGGATGGAGCAAAGCTGCAACCTTGGTGACTCCGGGCTAGAGCAAAGCTGCACGCGCGGTGGCTCCGGGCTGGAGCAAAGCTGCACCCGTGGTGGCTCTGGACTAGAGCGGAGCTGCACCCTTGGTGGCTCTGGGCTAGAGCGGAGCTGCACCCTCGGTGGCTCCGGGCTGGAGTGGAGCTACACCCTCGGTGGACCCGGACTGGTCCAGAGCTGCACCCTCGGAGGCCCCAGGCTGGGACGGGGCACCCGCAACGACTTCAGCAGGAAGGGATGCAGCACCCACAGAGGGCCCGGACTGGGCCAGAGCTGCACCTTTGGAGGCCCCAGGCTGGGATCGAGCACCCACTATGACCTCAGCAGGAAGGGAAGCAGCACCCATGGAGGGCCTGGACTGGGCCAGAGCTGCATCCTGGGAGGCCTCGGGCCGGGACAGAGCACCCACGATGACCTCAGCAAGAAGGAAAGCAGCACCCACGGAGGGCCCGGACTGGGCCAAAGCAGCACTCATGGAGCACCACGCCACTGACAGCTGTCAACCAGCAAAAGAACCATAGTGAAGATATAAAGAATAAAATATCAACCCAAGCAGACTAAAATAAATTACAAATTAATACAAAATAAAAGTGTAACAAAACTAGAACACAAACAGGAAAATGACAAACAGTACATGAATACAGAAACCCAAAAAGCATAAAATACAGCAAATATGTAAATATAAGGAAAAAGCCATGAGACCGAGCCTGGCAGAAACCTCCAGCTCTCTGCTCATGACACCTAGTTTATGTACAACTTTTCAGCGAGCTTTAATCTTTTCTTTATGAACAACATTAAACATTGGAATAGAAATGTGGAAAAAAATATTTAAAATATCCTAAATAAATAAAACCTACTAAAATAAAATTCATTGCCACAGGCGATTGATGCACGTGACTTTAAGTCATCGATAAGCACCATTTATTTGTGTACAATATGTGCATCTCAGAGACGGTACAGTAGAGAACTACATAGTGAACATTTCAACTTCATGGACCATACCATCTATTTTGAGTTGTTTTTTTTCCAACAGTTGTGCTGTCTAATATATCCAGTAATGACGGTAGGAACGGTCACACCGATCATATGAAAATAGCATAAACCTGAGTGTTACATTTAGTAGCTGACCTCTTCATCGGGCAAAAACTGAGGGCTTTGCTGTGCAAAGAGATCATACTGTTGGTTCTTCCTATCTTCCCCCATCCCAAAGTCATACTACAGACTACCATCCGATACTGTCAAGCTACATTTTCCCCTGACACTACCCTGCAGTCTCCTGTGTCTTTCAGATTTCTCCTTCAGCATAAAGTATATTCCACCTGTGTGCATCTTCCTCCACTCTTGTAAGTCACCCTATGTTCCACTCTCTTCTTGAAATATGTGGTCACCACATCCATTTACATCCTTTTAGCAAAATCTACAGCCATCTGCCCTTCCACATTTCTCTCCTTAAAAATCATACCTACTCAGAACCTCTTCATCATCTCTGTTCCCTTCACCTACATGCCCATTAAAGTCCACTCCAGTCACCACTCTCTCCTCCCTGGGAACACTCTCTACCATTTCATCCAACCTACTCCAGAATTCCTCATTCTCTTCTTCCTGACATCCAAATTGTGGGGCATACACACTGACAACATTCAACATCACACCTTCAATTTCTAGCTTCAAACTCATGATCCTGTCTGAGTCCCTCTTTACCTCCTGGACACTCTTCACATAGTCTTCCTTCAAGATTACCCCTACTAATTTCTCTTCCTATCTACACCATGATAGAACAGTTTAAATCCACCTCCAATGCTCCTAGCCTTGCTTCCTTCTATCTGGTTTCTTGTACACACAGTATGTCTACCTTTCTTCTCTCCATCATATCAGCCATCTCTCTCTGTTTGCCAGTCATAGTCCCTACATTTAAAGTCCCTACTCTCACCACGACACTTCTACCTTTCCTTTTCTCTCTACCTTCAAAGATGCCTTCCCCCTCTCCTTCTCGATCTTCATCCAACAGTAGCCCAATTTCCACCGGCACCCTGTCAGTTAACAGCACCGGTGGCAGTCATTGTCAACCCAGGTCTCGACAGATCCGGTATAGAAGTCTCATTCGTCATAACCTGCATGTTTGATTTGGCAAAGATTTCATGTTGGATGCCCTTCCTGACACAGCCCTCCCCATTTACCTGGGCTTGAGACCAGCGCTAGGAGTACACAGGCTTGTGCACCCCCTGTGGCTGGGTTTCATTCATATACATTATCTGAGCTTATTTTCTTATAGTTTATTACACTCTCCTCTGGACACCTTCTCAATTAGCAATGGTTTGCTGCCAATCGCAGTAGCCATTCACTCATTCATGGTTGTTTTTCTGCTCATTATACCTAAGGGACTGGTCATGTGCTATCAGCCACTGAAACTGTAACATTCAGCTAGTATTTGTACAATACTTAGTATGACAACAGAACCTAAAAGCTAACATTAGTCTCAGCAATGGCATTGTCATCAAAACGAAGACCTCATGGAAATAACAAAAGATTGAGTGCTGGGTAAACTAATAGCAGTAAACTAATAATAGAGGCTCTTTAAATTAATGATTGAAAACGTAAAATACAGGGATTTTGTTCCTGAGATAATTTGCCATTTTAAAAATAGGGTATTTTACCATAGACTGGTTTTATGAGTTTCAGTAGACCTACTTTATTTTACTTTACTTCATTTCAAAAATCTTAGAAAGAGTTGTTGCTACGCAATTATTTGACCACCTGCAGGGAAATGGTTTACTTGAAGAGTTTCAATCTGGGTTTAGAATCCATCATAGTACTGAAACAGCCTTAGCGAAGGTCACTAACGACCTCCTCATTGCATCTGATAATGGACTAGTTTCTGTACTTGTCCTTTTAGACCTTAGTGCAGCTTTTGATACTATCGATCATAATATTCTACTTGATAGATTAGAACACTATGTTGGACTTAATGGAACTTCGTTGCAATGGTTTAGATCTTATTTATCTGATAGGTTCCAGTTTGTTCATGTAAATAATGAGTTTTCTTTCAACTCAAAGCTTAGTCATGGAGTTCCACAGGGATCTGTGCTAGGCCCTACTCTTTTTAGTTTATATATGCTTCCGTTAGGCAACATTATTAGAAAGCACTGTATACATTTTCATTGTTATGCAGATGACACACAATTATACCTGTCAATGAAGCCAGATGATAGTAATCAATTAGCCAAGTTAGAAGCCTGTCTTAAGGAAATCAAAGCTTGGATGACTTGTAATTTCCTGCTATTAAATTCAGATAAGACTGAAGTCATTCTTGTTGGTCCAAAAAACCTTAGAAATTCCTTTCCAAATCAAACTTTCAGTTTGGATGCGGTTACTCTTTCTCTTAATAGCTCTGTGAGGAACCTTGGAGTTATTTTTGATCAGGATTTGTCCTTCAATTCACATATTAAATTTGTTTCTAAGACTGCCTTCTATCATTTGCGTAATATTGCCAAGATTAGGAACATCTTGTCTCAGAGTGATGCTGAGAAACTGATCCACGCTTTTGTTAGCTCGAGATTAGATTATTGTAATTCTTTATTATCAGGCTGTCCTAAAACATCTTTAAAAAGTCTTCAGCTGATCCAAAATGCTGCAGCAAGAGTTTTAACAGGTACTAGAAAGAGAGATCATATCTCTCCGGTTCTGGCCTCCCTTCATTGGCTTCCCATAGAGTTTAGAATTAAGTTTAAAATCCTTCTTCTTACTTACAAAGCTCTAAACAATCAGGCTCCTTTTTATTTAAAAGATCTGATACTACCGTATTATCCTAACAGAGCACTACGCTCCCAAAATGCAGGATTACTTGTAATACCTAGAATCTCCAAAAGTACAATGGGAGGCAGAGCCTTCAGTTATCAAGCCCCTCTCCTGTGGAATCAGCTGCCAATCTGGATTCGGCAGTCAGACTCGATCTCTGTTTTTAAGAATAGGGCTAAAACCTACCTTTTTGATATAGCCTACAATTAGGGAGGGATCATGTGTTTCTGAACCCTCCCTTAGTTATGCTGCTAATAGGTTTAGTCAGCCGGGGGACCTCCAGTAATGCACTGGGCCTCACTCCTTTCCTCACTCTCAATGAAATATTTTTTTTTTGCTGGTCATTAACATCTGTTTGTTCTCTCCCATAGATTGAGTCCCCATCGTGCTGTTTGCTCTCTACATGTCTGTTCTTTTCTTCTTCTCTATCCCCTCACCCCCCAGCCAGTCGCAGCAGATGACTGCCCCTCCCTGAGCCTGGTTCTGCTGGAGATTTCTTCCTGTTAAAAGGGAGTTTTTCCTCTCCACCGTCGCCAAGTGCTTGCTCACAGGGGATCGCCTGATTGCTGGGGTCTTTCTGCAACTGTGGGGGTTCCCCCCTACAGTTGATAGTGCTATGAGATGACTGTTGTTGTGAAATGGCGCTATATAAATAAAGTTGAATTGAATTGAATTGAATTGAAAATTGAATTACTTTATGAAACCACATGTGATGCCCCGTAGTTGCAGTATCACTTCCTGATTGGCTTTCCTCCCGAGAGTGAATGCTATGTCTTTCTGCTTTATCCACCTTATTCCTAGCTCCCATGATGCCTTGCATGAATTATGGGTGCAACTTCTGGTACTAGTTTAGAAAGTGGGGTTGTCACAGAAAAGGGGACACTTTTCCTTGTTAAAAAAAGACAATGACTTCAGCATCAAAAATGTGGGAACACGGCCTTTTGCACCTCAAAAAGAGTAATATAATCATACCACTTCCCACGACTATTGAGGGATGAGAAGATGACCCTAAAAAGTGGCCTCACAGACAGTAGCTCCGTTAGTTAGCTCCACTGCTAAAATGCTAAAGCTGTAAACAAATAAAAGCTCTGAGATATATCAGTGTCTCCACCGCAATAAAGTTGGTTGTATTTCGTTAAAATATGTTGGACATAATCATATTTACCTTAGAGCAGACGTAGAATCTAGTCAGAGCCACAAACAACCACAACACCGTGCTTAGGTGTTTTAATGTCGGAGTGTGGAAGATGAAAGCAGATGAGGCAGCGAGCTAAACAACACACTGTGGAGAATGGGGAAAGATGAGGCTGAGTTTATTTCTCAAGTCAGATTTATTCACATTCTCCAACATCATCCAAACACAGAAAGAGAAAAGAGAATGAATCTTCCAACATCTGTCCCTTTTATACTCAGGACATCAAACATACAGTCACATGGTACTTAATCCCAGTCACAATGTAACTTCCCCCCAATCTTAACACACTCCACCTCTCAGTCTCTGGCAGCTGGGCGAAATCCCCCAAGGCTATCTCTTTGCATGCCAAAGACTAAACTTCACACCCTCGTGTTATCTCCAGAGCGGCTCAGTCCTTTGTTCCGTCTCAGATGTGAAGCCTAAGGTGGTATACGTATGAATCATGCAGTCATATACAAATGTGCATATATGTGCCCCACATGACCCCCCCAAATGTCTAAGATGGAACAATCGAAATAACAGTCTGCAAGTCATGGTAAAATTATTACACATCAGTCCACATGTCGCTTGGGCCTCAGTCGCCTCCCATATCTGCTGTAAGCGGGCTTTACCACTCTTGCGGCGCCCTCCTGCTGGGGAGCTGCTGCCTGAGGATTAGAACTGTTAGTCAATCCCTGTGGGTGTCCTGATGAATGCTCCTTAGGGGGTCTGCCGCGCCGAGGAGCCGTAGCCAACAGCACATTTTTGTCGGCCAACACAAAGGCGGGTTTGAGTCTGTTTATGCCAATCTATTCTTCCCTGCCCCCCAAATCTAGCAAAAAATGCTTATCCCCTGTTTTCAGCACTCTAAAAGGTCCATCATAAGGTGGCCGCAATGGGGGGCGATACGCATCGTGTCTGACAAAAACAAACTCCGCATTTTTTAAAGCCTTAGGCACAAAAACGCGCAGAAAACTGTGATGAACGGGGCCAGGAAGCGTGCTCGATCCCGTGTCGCTCTGCAACCGCTGAGCAGGGGGGCACTCTGGCACAGGATTATCTGGGAGAAATTCCCCGGGCAGCCGGAGTGGCTGTGCAAAAACTAACTCAGCTGGGGAGGCTTTTAAATCCTCTTTAGGTGCAGAACGCAACCCCAATAAAACCCATGGTAGCCTGTCCACCCAATTTGCATCCGTAAGCGACGCTCTGAGGGCCGCTTTCAATGACCTATGGAAACGTTCGCATAAACCATTAGCCTGCGGGTTGTACGCGGTAGTGCGGTGGATCGTTACCCCCAGGCTGCGGGCCATCGCTGACCAAAGCTTGGAAACAAATTGAGGACCTCTGTCGGACATAATGTCCGACGGAACTCCAAAACGCGCTACCCATGTCGTTAAAAACGCACGCGCTACCTCCTCGGCTGTGGTTGATGCCAGTGGGACCACTTCCGGCCAACGCGTGGTGCGGTCCACCATTGTCAAAAGGTGTGTGCACCCCTGTGACGGCGGGAGGGGGCCTACGAGGTCGACATGCACATGATCGAACCTCTTAGCCGGGATGTGAAACGGCTCCAAGGGAGCTCTAGTGTGTTTGTGTATTTTGGCTTGTTGACAAGACACGCAGGCTGCTGCCCACTCTTTAACTTGCTTGCGCAGGCTCGGCCATACAAATTTCTCTCCTACCATTTTGACCGATGCGCGCACCCCCGGGTGCGCCAGAGAATGAATCGAGTCAAAAACGCGGCGGCGCCACGCAGTAGGTACCACCGGGCGCGGTCGACCCGTGGAGACATCGCAGATTGGGGGGGCATACCATCTTGAAACACCCTGGTCTCCAGCCTTAACCCTGTTGGTCCAGACTGGAGCGCGCGCACGTCTGCGTCACTAACCTGATCCGCGGCCATGGCTGCATAATCTATCCCTGTACGGACTGCGGCGGCGCGCACTTCCGCGTCGCTAGCCTTCTCCGCGGCCATGGTTGCACAATCTACCCCTACGCGGACTGGGGCCGCTACAGCGCGCGAGAGACAGTCTGCCACCACATTAAGTTTACCCGCTACATGCTGAATGTCGGTAGTAAACTCTGAGATTGCAGCCAGCTGCCTCTGCTGCCGGCCCGACCACGGTTCTGAAACCTTGGCCATCGCGAAAGTAAGCGGCTTGTGGTCAACGAACGCGGTGAAACGGCGTCCCTCCAGCCAGAACTGGAAGTGGCGAATGGCTAAGTGGAGAGCCAACAACTCCCTGTCGAATGCGCTGTATTTTCGCTCGCTATCGCGCAACGTCCTGCTGAAAAAGGCGAGCGGCTGCCAAACCCCGGCGACCTGCTGCTCTACGACCGCTCCTATGGCCACATCTGACGCGTCAGTAGTGAGCGCTATGCGGGCCGTGGGGTCTGGATGTGCTAACAACGCAGCGTTTGCGAGGGCTGTTTTGACCTCCGCGAATGCGCGCTCCCGCTCAGGAGACCATTCGATTTTGCTTGTGGGTTTTTGTTTTTTTAGCGCGGCATACAATGGTTGCATGAGCTGCGCTGCGCGGGGGAGGAAGCGGTTATAAAAATTTACCATTCCCAAAAACTCTTGTAACGCTTTGACCGTTTGTGGCTGGGGAAAATTTGTTATTGCGCACACTTTGTCAGGCAGAGGGACGGCTCCTTCTGGAGAGAAGCGATGCCCCAAAAAATCAATCTGCGTCACCCCGAACTGACACTTCGCTGGGTTGATTATTAACCCGTGCTCCCCCAACCTCCGGAAAACTGCCGTGAGGTGATTTTCGTGTTCGTCTTCGGACGCGCTGGCTACCAAGATGTCGTCCAAGTAGACGAACACAAAAGGAAGATCACGCAACACTGCGTCCATCATGCGCTGGAACGTCTGCGCAGCGCCTTTAAGCCCAAACGGCATGCGCAAAAACTTGAAAACTAACTACTAACTAACCTGCACTTATATAGCGCTTTTCTAGTCACAAAGACCACTCAAAGCGCTTTCATTAATACTAACCCTCTATTCTAAGGGCCTATAGGAAACAGATATCTAGGGACCAAACGGAGTTATTACCGCCGTTTTGGGGATGTCCTCAGCGCGTACTGGGACTTGATGGTACCTGCGGACCAAGTCTATCTTAGAAAAAATGCGTGCCCCCGCCAAATGAATGGAAAAATCTTGGATATGCGGGATTGGGTAGCGGTCGTGCGCTGTAGCGTTGTTCAGCCTGCGGAAATCTCCGCAAGGACGCCATGAGCCGTCGGCTTTAGGGACCATGTGAAGCAGGGAAGCCCATGGGCTCTTCGAACGTCTGATGATGCCCAACTTTTCAAGGCTGGCGAACTCCTCGCGCGCTATGGACAGTTTAGCTGCATCCAAGCGCCGAGCTTTTGCAAAAACGGGCAGTCCGGTGGTAGTAATAAAGTGTTCCACTCCGTGTTTAGCGACAGCTGCTGAAAATGTGGGAACCGTGAGTGCTGGGAACTGAGTGAGCAGTGTGTGAAACTTACCACCTGCTGTTGCGACGTTGGCTTGTGCTATGGGCGGGGTCACTCGGGCAGCACAGGGAATAGAATAAAAAGAAAGTGCATTAACCAGGCGCCTATTAGCAAGATCAACCAACAAACCATGTGAGCACAGAAAATCAGCCCCTAACATATTGAAGTTCACTGCAGCTATAACAAAAGTCCACTCAAATGTACAGCCGTGGAGGGACAGGAGCAGAGTCTTATCACCAAAGGTCTTAATCCTCGAGCCGTTTGCTGCTGACGCTCCGTGACCTCCGGGACCCGCCAGCCGGTCAGCGTATGTAGGCATGATGAAGCTCACTTGGGAGCCTGTGTCCACGAGGAATTGCCTCCCCGATCGCGCATCCGTCAAGTAGAGCAGCTTGTTCTCCTCCCCGAGGGCCGCAGCTGCTATCGACCCCCAGTCTTGGCGTTTCCCGAGCTCCTGAACTGGCACGGTGGTATATATTTGCGTGCCCTCTCTGCGAAGTGGCGATGGTAAAAACAGAGGTCGTCTCCTCTGCGATCCCTGGACCTCGCCGCCGCCGTTGTCGGTGGGTCTGCTACTGCCGCCTCTGGCCTCCTGTCGTCTCCGGCCGCCGCGCCGAGCTCCGTCGCTGCTGCGGTGGCCGCGCGCTGTCTGCTGGCGTTGAGAATCCGTTGTGCCTCCTGGGCCAGCGCGCGGAAGTCCCACTGGGCCATCAACGGTGAACCAGCCAGGGTCGCTCTCGTGGCCGACGGTAGAGTTCTCAGGAAAATGTGGGCAAAGATGAAATTGTCGCCGTCTGAGCCCCTCAGCCTCAGCATGTCTTCCATCAGGTCGACGGGCGTGCTATCTCCCAAGTCGTTCAGGGCCAGGAGTCTCTCCGCTCTCTCCTGGACTGAGGGAGTGAAACGCTGGATGAGCGCAGTCTTCAACCCGCCGTATTTGTCGTCGGCCGGTGGGCGCTCCAAAAAGTTCTGCACATATCGAGCCGTGCGGTTGTTGAGCTTGGAAATGACATGGTAGAATTTGGTGTCATCTACCGTTATCCCCCGGAGGGCAAACTGTGCCTCGACCAAGTGGAACCAGGAGCACGGGTTGTCTTGCCAGAAGTCTGGTAGCTTGACTGTGGCTGCGTTCGCCTGGCTGGCTCCTGACGAGTCCGGCTCGGGGGAATTATTTCTGCTCATGATACGTCATAGGGTCACCAGTGTGGAGAATGGGGAAAGATGAGGCTGAGTTTATTTCTCAAGTCAGATTTATTCACATTCTCCAACATCATCCAAACACAGAAAGAGAAAAGAGAATGAATCTTCCAACATCTGTCCCTTTTATACTCAGGACATCAAACATACAGTCACATGGTACTTAATCCCAGTCACAATATAACTTCCCCCCGATCTTAACACACTCCACCTCCCAGTCTCTGGCCGCTGGGCGAAATCCCCCAAGGCTATCTCTTTGCATGCCAAAGACTAAACTTCACACCCTCGTGTTATCTCCAGAGCGGCTCAGTCCTTTGTTCCGTCTCAGATGCGAAGCCTAAGGTGATATACGTATGAATCATGCAGTCATATACAAATGTGCATATATGTGCCCCACAACACAAACTTTATTCACATTCCATCATCAAGTACAGAAAATACTCTCCTGGGGTCTCTGGGAACCTCCTTTTTATTCCATTTATTTCTGCCCCATGAGACCCAGGGAGCCAAAAACAATACACTCAGTGCACAAAGAATTCTTGGCATATTAACATCATAACACACCAGCCCTGCTTCTCTAGCAAACTCCAGTGTCTTCTGGACTCCCCAGGGGCGGATAGTCCTTTCTGTTACATCTGAGACCCCCCAGTGCCACTTCCTCCTTCATTCCCTCTGTCCCCCCCGCCCCCCGGCTTCCGACTCTGGGTGGAGAAACCCCACACACAGTGCCACCACAGGGGTAAACAGACAGCTGCAGCTGTTCATTTAACCCCAAAATTAAAATGCTCATGCTGCTGTCATGCCATAAATGCTTGTTATTTAACTTAACATGTACAGACCTTTTCTGACAGTTGTTCAAAATTTTATTGATCTATATTTTGTGATAATTTAAAAATTAATGCATGCTGAAGCCGCTAATATCAAGTCCATATCATTCCAATGCAGTGCAACGAATGCAAAAACCCCCCACCTATTTGATATCTTTCTTAAATTGTTAAGCCTTAGGAAGCAAATTGTTGCTATTTTTTTATCTATTATTTTACTTTATGCAGCCTTACATCTGGTGACATATATAAACGTCAGATCTGTGACATTCATACAAGTGAAAACATATCTGGTGCTGTTCTGCCTGTACCACTGATCACACAAACAGTCCTTTTTTAGTTTTCAGTGCATGACCTACTCATTGCTGTTGAAGCCACAGATTTAGCTGTGCTTATGTGTGAGGAGCCTCACACCACGAACAGCAGCAAGTACCAGAACTACACAAAAACATTCAAAAATACAAAAACTACAAGTGCTAAAATTATCTACTTGACTGCAAAACAGGTATGTGGACTATACATTAAAACAAATTTAAAACACTTTTAAAAATGCTATTTTAAATGCCCCACTACTCCACTCTTGCTGAATGATTTAATGCTACTTCAACCGAAACCGGAAATTGCATCCATAATCATTTCTACAGAAGAGAAGTGCCCCCAAGAATAAGGTGGATACAGTCTAACACAGGATACAGGATACAGGAGACACGAGACAGGATACAGTGGATAAGGTGCTACATAATCCACACACAGTTATCAGCATATCTGATGGTTTGTAAACTTGGTGTTCAAACAGGGACCCCACCTGATGTGATCTTCATTGATTGTGAGCCTCGGCATCCTCGCCCAAATGAAGAATGTACGCTGCACCTGTCCATCAAAAACTTCTGCCCCAAGAATGTCTCTGTGACATGGACTAAAAACGGACAGGAAGTTCTTTGCGGCGTCTTCAACACTCCCCCTAGCTTGAACATCAATGGACTGTACTCTATGTTTACTTTTCTGAAAGTCACTCCCAAACAGGAGGATCAGGACTCTGTCTACAGATGTCGGGTAGAACACAGTGCTCAGAGGGAGCCCGAGGAAAGGACTTTCACACTACCAACACTGTGTATGACAGAAACCTGCTGAAGTTATTACATTGGGTTAAAGACACACTCTGGTGGATATAAATCCCCTTAAAAAGAAACCTAAATTGTCTAAAATGGTATCATATGCCCTTGTTCTACAAAAAACCCTTTCATTGTCTTACAGTTTCACATCAAAATCTTTTCACTTTTCCTTCTCCTTCAAACACCAGGATCTATGAATAATCCTATCCACAAGGCTAACAGTGGCTAGCACTGCATTAAACAGAATAAATCCTGTCGTAAAAAGACTTACTGGTTGAAGGACATGCCCAGTTGTATGCACAGTGGCCCAGGATAATGACTGAAACTGCATCGGCCCTTAAAAGCAGTTTAAAAGCCCTTAAGGATGATTGTCACAAATTTGCCTCAAACCACTTCCAGTCTGAATGAAGCTGAGGTGGTGCATGCATTCCACTAATGCCAGTTGATGCATATTCCAAACATACCTACGAGTAACACCATTTCTCCTTAAGTGTCTTTTTTGTGACTGTGACGATGGAACAGCAATGATTGCTCATAAACATGTTATTGAATTTCAAAGCCCTGTTTCAGTAATAGCAGGGTCAATAAAATTAATCTACATACTTGGGTAGCACAGTGCTTAAGTAATGTGCCACATTTGTGCAAACATCGATATTTTCTAGTACAGTTTCTACCAATGAGCCTAAAATGAGTGGTCCATGGCTACCAAACCATGTGCTGTGTCACCCTAAGGACTAGTGGTCAAGAACTCTCACCCATAGATGATCAAAACCCCATGGAGTCTAGGGTGGCACAGTGTTTATGTAATGTGCCACACTTGTACAAACACACCCTTATTTAGTAGTACAGTAAATCACGAGCTTAAAATGAGTGGTCCATGGCTACCAAACCATGCCCTGTGCCACCCTAGGAACTCGTGGTCAAGAATCCTCACCCATGGATGGTCAAAATCCCATGGAGTCTAGGGTGGCACAGCGCATGGTTTGGTAGCCATGGACCACTCATTTTAGGCTGATTGGTAGAAACTGTATTAGAAAATATGGGCATGTTTGCACATATGTGGCACATTACATAAACACTGTGCTACCCTAGACTTCATGGGTTTGAGGGATTTAGAGAACTAGTGCCTAGGATGGCACAGCGCATGGTTTGACAGCCACGGACACTGCTCCCACACCATCAGCCCCATATTCGAATATGAATATCAAACCTGATGCCAGCTTCACAGTGCTCCAATTTAGCTGTTTGTTGCTTGTTATTTAGACTGTTTGGTCTCCTTTTAGTCTGTTGTTTTCTGTTGCTGCCCATCGTGACTCACTATTGGGTCAGCACAGTAACAAACTGCTGGTAGACTCATGCTAAGGTCTCATGGGTGCGGTAATCCCACCGCTGATCAGAGCTGCGGGTCGTCATTTGTTGCGCTATCCTGCGCTGCGTGCCCATTCACTGGAGGCTAGCATTATTAAAACTGCTGCTTTACCTCTTGGAGTTTTACGTTTTTTGAGATTTATTCGTGTAAGACCCACCTTGATGCTGGTAGTTTCTCATCCCATTTTGGAGGCTTTACATTATTAATTAAGGTCACTTTTATTTGGGACTGGTTTGGATGATTTTTTTTTGGGGGGGGGGGGGGTCATTGCCTTTTTCTTTAGAGGCTTTAGTTTAAAAAATAAATAAATAAAAATTATATATATATATATATATATATATATATATACGTATATAATATTCCAAAAATTGTTTGCCTCTTCTAAGAGCAAATCTCTCCAAGAAGGTGCTTGTGAGAAGGTTGATGTTTTTTTCTGTACTGGAGAAATTTAATTAATTTAATCCATTGTTTATGGGTTGATTTTGTTTATTTGTAATTCTGGTATTCTGTTGTGTTATTTATTTTAAGTAGTTATTTTCTTGTTCTTTATGTTTTCTTGTTCAAACTGTTTTTGTTTTGTTTTTTTTTATGTCTTCTCAGTATTTTTATGTCTTTTTAGAGCTGTAGGCCTACGGTTGTGGGACTGGTTGCTGTTGGTGGTTGCATCTCTCTGTGTGTTGCACCTTGGGCTTCGTCCCTCACAGTGGTGCCTTATTTGATACCACTCCCTTTGGCACCTGCTCATCACCAGTAGGCCACAGTTCATTTTATTGACTGAGCGGCCCAGTTAAGGTTTTTTTATGTTTTATTATTGTGCTAATAAAAATTTCTGTCAACTTTGGAACACGTCTCTTGCCTCCTGAGTATAGCGAACCTGTGTGCCCAAAGTTAAGGTTTGGGGATAATTCTCTGGGTGAAATTCCCTGGGTGGTGTTGTTGGGTTTCCATTGTGTGACATTAAGGTCAGTACTTTGTACATCATGTAGAATAGGAATATAGTAGTATATTAGTATGGCAGTGCCCTAGGCTGGGAGGGGTGACGCCCCGCCTCTGGGAGGTGGTGTCACCTGCACTATATAAGCCTGAGGCAGGAGACCTCTGGTCTCCTTTGCCACACTCCTGTACTTGCAGTAGGGACTCCCGTGTGCACACTAGTTCTTGCTTAATAAACACGATAAACCGTCACCTCCCCTCCTCCTTTATTCGGACACTACATTGGCGACAAGGATAATTGGAAATGGAGAGAGCTGCAGCCGCCCTTCAACCCTTTTTGGAGGCTCCGGGAGAGCCGTTGGTCCCGTGGACCAGGTGGTTTGCGGCCTTTCAGAATTGTCTGCTCGCGTTGGACCTCGGCGACCTGATAAAAGCACATGCGAGGGCTCTCCTTGTCCATAACCTGGGCATGGAGGGCCAGAAGATCCTCAGCACTCTTGGAGGGGGTGAGGCTCATGGCTGGCTATTTTCGAGCGCCCGACAACACCATCATGCGGTGCATCCAATTCCGGCAACGGGTTACGATATGGTCAGGGTGGGAAGTTACAGTAATTTACAGTGTAATACAGTTTTGTATGTTATTTCTTTTACAGCACGGACTGCCAGAGCGACTCCCCTTCACGGGCTGGCCTTTAGGGCTGCAGGTGGTCTCATTAGGGATGTGATTTCCTTTGTGTTAGGGTGAGTCAGATAGTAGGCGCTAGACCACTGCTGTGAATGTGAGTGTGACTGTTGTGTGTGTGTGTTTGGCGTTTAATGCCTGGGAGTGAACGGAATAGTAATTGCCCATTTAGTGTCTTATTTATTTGTGTGTCTTTATTTTGGGAGTTCCCTGGTTATATGTGTGTGTATTCTGTGGGTTATAGGACGGGTATTGCCATTTTCTGTGTTTAGTGTCTGTGTTTAGCTTAGGAGGGATTATTTTAATTTGGTGAGTAGCTCATTTTCTTTATGTTTATTTAGTGGTGGGTTCCGCTGGGCCAATGTGGTGTGAATGGATAGGCCAATTCCCCTGTATTAGAGTGTGATTTGGGTACAAATTTATTGGTTGGGTAATTAGTGTGATTGCAGGTTTTTCGGGGGGGGGGGGGATATACAATAGGAATATAGTAGTATATTAGTATGGCGGTGCCCTAGGCTGGGAGGGGTGATGCCCCGCTTCTGGGAGGTGGCGTCACCTTCACTATATGAGCCTGAGGCAGGAGACCTCTGGTCTCCTTTGCCACACTCCTGTACTCGCGGTAGGGACTCCCGTGTGCACACTAGTTCTTGTTTAATAAACACTATAAACCGTCACCTCCCCTCCTCCTTTATTCGGACACTACACATCACCCCTTATTTTTGGGGATCTCTGTGCCACAACACCCAATTATGCCTAATGTTGGTATTTTGCATCATAGCTAATTCTATTGTATGGGCTATATTCCAATTAATAATCTCCATTTAATTTGCCATCTGCTTGACAGCAAAAACACAAACTTTATTTTTTTTATATAGCCTAATTGTAAATATATTTAGGCATTAAGGGGTTAATGGTGAAACCCATCTTAATTGGGTCAAGTTTTCAAAGCAGCTGCCCAAAAATGTTAACTGGCCCTTGAGGCTAACTTCAGTTAGGCTAGAGTCCTGATTGGGTCTATGTTGTGGTGGACACAATACACATCGCACTCCACCTAGGACAATGGGGTTGGTGGGGGAGAAGATTGTTCAGGATGCTAATGGAGAAAGGTGAGAGGAGCTAAACAGACAAAGATGTGTCTTTCACCCCCACCCCCCACCCCGCCGCGCCAGGTTCGCACCTGAGGATGCAGAGGTGTAAATGTATGGTAGCAAGACCTGCTCTGTGACATGTGGATCAATGTCGTGTTAATGTGTGTACATGTCTTTCATTTTCTGAATGCCAATGTATTTACCCTGTGTGCCAGAGGCGGGAATAGAAGTGTATAAAAGAGTTTGCGCAGGGACTCAGAGGGAGAGTTTTTCTGTTTTATGTTGGAAGGGGAATAAAGTTTGTGTGTCGTTCAGCTCACTGCCTCGTCTGCTCTCATCTTCCACAATGTCACCAAAAACGTTCTGTCTAAACTCACTTTTTCTCAGTGGGTGGGGCTTAACTGAAATTTTACAGCAAGAAAACAGACATGACATATTTCAGTGATTTCGTTCTTTATATGTCTTGGAAGTCATAAAAACCATGTTACAGACATGTTATCAAGAAAAAAAATCTCTTGTCAGAGTTTCATTTCAATATTTTAGTTTTAGTCTCCATGACTACTAGATGGATATTACTGTTACGTATGGCTCTTGCGAGCCATTAATAAGAGCCAAGGGCTAACCGGTGAGTTTGCGTCGTTTATTAATAAGGGAAAAGGAACAGAGCCTCGTGGGGCAAAACACAAGTAATACAAAAGGTTGACTTACAGATAATGATGACAAAGGAACAGAGCCTCGTGGGGCAAAACACAAATAATAAAAGGAGTATACTTACGGATACGATGAGGGAAGAGAGGAGGACTGGAGCCGGACGTAGGGATTCCAGCCTGATCCACAACAAGAGGTGGTGTGGACCGTGTGTGAGGTCACAGCGCTGAGTAATCAGGGCCGCTCCCTTATATAGTGGTTGACAGCACCTCAGCTGATGAGAGGTAATTGGCCTCCAACCGTCCTGTAGAGCTTGACAGCTGGAAGCCCGCTGAGACGCTGTCATAATAAGAGCTGGGCTGAGGAGGAATATGGCCTGAGCACGGATGACATTGGCGCACAGAGCACATGACAGGACCTCCCGCTCAAGGCCGGGCTCCGAACGGCTAGTAACACCGAAGCCCCACCTAGGGCGGGCGGATGGGGCGCAGGCCAGGAGGGCATGAATCGAGAAAAGGGGAGACAGGAAAAAAAAATCACAACATTGGCAGGGAATAATGAAGCAATTACAGAGTACGGGAAAAAAACACAATACTCCATAAAATGCTAACAATATGCAGACAGAGAGAAACCCCCCCCCCCCACAACATTGGCAGGGAACGAACGAAGCAATTACAGAGTACAGGGGAAAAAAACAAAACACAATACTCCATAAAATGCCACAAAATGCAAACAGGACCCAACAAAGAAAAACAACCACAGGAGACCTAAAAGGAAAACAAAGGCTCCTAAGGCGTAATCCAGCAAATACAGAGCGTTCCTCGACAGGAGAGGGGGAAAAAATAAGACACGCTAACCGCGATAGGGCTACAAGAAATCATATTACACCTGCACACTCACAAAATCACAAAGGACCAAAGGCACAGGAATAACAGAAGAAATAATACAGTTCAGGGGGTCTCCCCGCACCCAGCATCCAAACCGCCAACAGGGGTGACGGGAAGCATTCAGGCGGTCTACCCGAATCCCAGGCCAGGAAAAACAGTACTTCGGGCAGCTGGACCAGACCGCCAAATAGAGAGTCCAGTGGGTCGGGTGGCCGGACCAAAGAGCCGAATGGGCACGGCAGTCCTACTGGCGGCCGACCCGCATTGCTCAGCCACCAGGACTGCAGGGGAGAGAAAGGCAACGGCTTCCTTGTAGAGGGGAATAGCAAGGGCGAGCCGGGCAGAAAGTGAGAGGTCCATACGGCACCTGTTGGAGAAGGCTTGGGGGGATGATGAAGGTGAAGATGAGGACGATGGTGAAGATGGGGGAGAAGATGAGCCGGTCCAGTGTCCGGTGGCAGGGGATCTGCAGCTCCCTCACCGAACTTGGATTCCGCTGGTGCTGCACCCTCGTCGGACCCTGATTGGGTCACGGTTGCTCCCGCGACGGACCCCGATTGGGTCGGCGCTGCACCAGGACCGACCTCCAACCCCGAACCTGGAACCTCTGGCACAGCGGGCGAAAGCAGCTCCTCGCTGGCGACCCTGGGAGAAGGCTCGGGAAAGAGAGAAGAACTGGGATCAGGATCACCGGCAGCGCCAGAACCCGGCGAGACAAACTCGGATGCAGCGGGCGGCTGCACCCGGTTCGTCTCCCCAAGAGACAGGCGAAAATGCTCTAGGACGGAAAGGAGAAAGACAAAACAGAGCACTTGCCTGATCTCGGGTTCTGACGCCATCCAGGACTGCGAAGATCTGGGCTCAGACGGCAGGAGGTCGTCATCTGGCTCCCACTCAGCGACGTCGGGCTCCGCAGCTGGCATGATGGTGTCCGCAGCCTCAGGATCCTCCGACACCGATGCCCACACCGATGGCCCGCACGGCGTGATGGCAGGGGACCCTCGACCTGCTGGACCGGACTGCTCGTCCGTGGAGACCCGGGGACGCTTCCTCGTCGGCGCAGGTTCCACGCTACAGTCTGCCCTCCTCCTCTGCCCACTACATGGCTGCGGGACCGGAACCAGGCTCTCCAGAACTGCAGGCCCCCTCCTCATCCGGCGACGTTGGCCTGGCGTCGAAGACCGCTCAGCGGAGGGAGACACAGAGGATGCGGGATTAATAATTAAAGCCACAGCAGGTGGTGGGAGCTCGGGGGGCTGCAAACCCCGAACTCCACCCCCAGGAGTCTGACAAGGCAGACAAGGCAGACCAAAAACATGTAGGTTTAGGGCGCTCGCGCACGCAGCGACCAGCAGCCGGTGGCTTGTCACCAGACTGCAAACCAAGTCTACCTACGGGTACAAATAAGTAACAAAAAAAAAAAAAAAAAAAAAAAAAAAGGCAAATCACAATAATGAGAATGTGAATGTTTGGACTTGCCTGTCTCCTGGAGGCTGGATGGTGCCTGCTGCGGCGGACGTTGCTCCTCCCTTTCCCTGCCGGACGGTGACAGAGGGCCCCCTGGGAGGACGACGGGGAGCCGCTCGAGAAGGTTCCGGGACGGGACTCGCCGAAACGGGACTCCCGAGACACACAGCAGCCGGGATAGGCGACGAGGGGGAGGGGGCGACAGCCGAGATGAGCCGGGCACAGAGCGCTGATGGGACAGCAGGAGAAGATGGCCCGGGAGATGAGGCTGCGGGGATTCCCCTCTGATGAGGCGCAGGAGTGACAGCTGTGTGGGGGATTGAGCCCTTGTGGCGACCCGGAACTGGATCCGGACGGGATTCAAGCCAAGGTTGACAGCCGGTGTGACGACGGTCTCTTGCAGGGGGCGAGGCGAAGGTGAGATCCGGGAATCGCCATTCCTGTGCAGAAACAGAGGCAAGCAGGTCGGCAAACTCAGGGAACTCACGCAACTCTGGATTCCTCTCCACCAGTCTAACTGCCGCCTTCACATGCTTAATGATTGCGGACGGATGCACAGCAGAGCGAGCAGCAGCCACTCGGTCCCGGATCTTGATTGCTGTCAGCTGCAGCTCCTCCGGGGGAATCCCGAGTGACGTCATGCCCGATGGGGAAAGACCTCTGGATGGTGCGAACCCCAGGCCTGAACGGAGGCAGGGGCGGGATCCCGAAGCGAGGGGCGACGTCTCCTCCTCTTCAGCTTCCTGCCGGGATTTCCCTCCAGCCCACGGAGTATCTTGCGCTGTGCGGCTATGTCATATCTCCTCGCGCTTACCTCAGGGTGGTCGGCGAAGCGGGGAAGATGATTGAGGATGTCCTCGGCTTGGTCCAGGTACCGGGGCACGTCACTGTTGAAGTCGAGGAGCGAGGCGGTGATGAGAATTTCATCCACGCACTCGAGGGCGTCTGCGAGGACATCACTCTGACTCAGAGTGCGGGACCTCTGCGACGGCATGCTTCACCACGGTACCCGGACAGGTAGGAACAACAGTCCAATTTAAGCTAACTCACGGCAGCCGGCACCTCACTGGCTGTGACCTACTGTTACGTATGGCTCTTGCGAGCCATTAATAAGAGCCAAGGGCTAACCGGTGAGTTTGCGTCGTTTATTAATAAGGGAAAAGGAACAGAGCCTCGTGGGGCAAAACACAAGTAATACAAAAGGTTGACTTACAGATAATGATGACAAAGGAAAAGAGCCTCATGGGGCAAAACACAAATAATAAAAGAAGTACACTTAAGGATACGATGAGGGAAGAGAGGAGGACTGGAGCCTGACGTAGGGACTCCAGCCAGATTCACAACAAGAGGTGGTGTGGACCGTGTGTGAGGTCACAGCGCTGAGTAATCAGAGCCGCTCCCTTATATAGTGGTTGACAGCACCTCAGCTGATGAGAGGTAATTGGCCTCCAGCCGTCCCGTAGAGCTTGACAGCTGGAAGCCCGCTGAGACGCTGTCATAATAAGAGCTGGGCTGAGGAGGAATATGGCCTGAGCGCGGATGACATCGGCGCACAGAGCATATGACAATTACTTAGTGTAGAGAGTTTGACTTTCTGAAATATTGTCACTTCGCTGTTGCTGTAGTTTACATTAGGCTGTGTGTCCACCAAACATGTTTTTTCCACTCTGGGCAGCTATTTAACATTCATTCTCTATGTAGTTCAGCGTTTACAGTGCTGAGCGCCCTCGGCGTTGAAACTTTCTCGGCGGTGGCCGTTTTTTGTGGCGGCGCTCAGGGCGTTCAAGTTCAAAAAAGTTCAACTTTTCAGAGACTGCAGCTGAGCTCGTCAATGTCAGACCTAAGCAGCCAATCAGAACCGCTGCGTGGGCAGGACATAGCACACTGGTGCTCCTCTGTACTCAGTCTCCTGCTTTCCATGTCATCATATTTTACATCCAGAGCTGCTAGAAAACGTTTCCTGTTCATTGTTATTTAGAGACTGATATTAAAAAATCTGTAGAAAGTCTGACAATAGGAAACGCAGAAGTGCTGAGCTGAGAGTGACAAGCTGTTGCTGAGATACCAGAGCACAGACTTTTTTTTCCTAGAGCGCTGCGCACAAACGCTGAAAAAAAAAAATGCCCAGGGCGGTCGGGCGACAAAAAACGCGTTTGGTGGACACGCAGCCTTTTACTCTCATGAGACTGAATTACTACTGTGAGTCTCATTACTTGTATGCCATCTGAGTGTGTATTGTTCCTGGTTGCCTCTACTCACGCTCTCTTCAGTAAGTGTTCATGCAATCTTAACAAGGCTTCATCACTGTGTCAACATGGTGTCAGAAGACGAATATCTCCTCGAGGGACAAGCTCCTGAAAACCGAAAAAAAAAAACTAAGAGGAAAAGAACAAGCAAGAAGTCACGGAACATGGTGAATGGATTCCGATGCCCAGACCCCCTCGTCTTTGACAACAATGTGACAGAAAACTGGAGGAGGTTTGAACGTGAATATGACATATTTATTGCTGCAGCACACAGTGATAAACCGGCTAAAACTAGAGCCTATGTATACTCCTCAATCTGGCAGGAGCAGAAGCCACTGAGAGAGAGAGAGATCATTCACATATGCACCCACAGTTTTGTCAGAAGGGGGCGACATAATCACACTGGCAGAGTCCAGAGAAGACCCCAGCTGACTGAAAAGAAAATTTAAAGAAACAAGTGCATGCCCGAAGAAAGCAAGTATTCCTGTCTGAAACAGGTAGCCCAATCAGACTTTACAGGCCCAAATGTAGGCTGTGTTTGAAAGTGGAATACAGAGGTGTAGCCTATATGCAGGCAATCACACGTTAGACTTTGACAAATATGAAAGGGACTGAACTGAGATTTATTTGATTGTGTGAATATTAATTACAGAATAACTGAAAATGATTGGGACATTCAATATTAGCCACTGTTTAAGAAAAGCTTGTTTATTTTTTTGTCAGAATGTGGAGAAAGGAGGCAGGCGAGGAAACGAGCTGGATGACACAGAAACTTTATTCTTTCTCTAACATAACTTACAGCAAAAAAAGATCCAGGGTCTCTGTGAATTCCTCTTTTTTATCTTTAATACCATGCATTGAGACCCTTAACTTCCAACCATCATACATTATGTTTAGAACAAAATCTGTGTGGCACATTAACATGACATAACGCTGGCACCGCTCAGACACCCTTCTTCTCCCAGTGGCTCCAGCATTTACTCCTCTTCCCGGGGGGGCGCATGGTCCTTACTGTCCCGTCTGATACCCCCCGGTGGCACCTCCTCTTTTGGTCCATTGTTCCCTGGGTGGAGAAGTCCAACACCATGCCCCCACAAGATCACTTATTTGTGTGGTCTTTTATGAGTTATATTCATAAATGTTATGTTGTACTTTGGGGAATGGGAGTTGTTCAGTCACCATTATAATTTAGTTTATATGTGTAGTTTATAGTCTATCGTCAAAAAAGTCATGCAGTACTATAACAGGACATATTTACAAATATTTGAGACCCATTGTAATGTATCCTTTTATACTTTAGCATTGAACATTATTATTATTTTTTTTTTTTTTGTATTTGTATCTTGTATACTTTATTGATCACCAGAGGGAAATTTAGGGCATCCATGGTACAGCACCAATCCCGTCACCAGTGTCACACACACACACACACACACACACACACACAGAGGGCTGATACTGTAGTTAACCCGGTATCAGATGGGACAGTAAGGACTATGCGCCCCCCGGGGAGAGAAGTAAATGCCGGAGCCACTGGGAGAAGAAGGGTGTCAGAGCGGCACCGGCATTATGTCATGTTAATGTGCCACACAGGCTTTGTTCTAAACATAATGTACAGTATGATGGTTGGAAGTTCCTGGTCTCGATGCATGGTACTAAAGATATAAAAGAGGAATGCACAGAGACCCGGGATCTTTTTTTGCTGTATGTTGGAGAAAGAATAAAGTTTCTGTGTCATCCAGCTCGTTTCCTCACCTGCCTCCTTTCTCCACATTGTTGACCCTGAGACGTGCTATGGAAAGCGAGCCGAGCACCGCCCCGGAGACTGCCTGGAGGGGGAGCACCAGCGCCGCGTGTGTGGTCTCAGTCGAGCTCCCAGACTTCTGGCTTCACAACCTGACCACGTGGTCCTTGCACATAGAAGCCCAGTTCGCACTCCGTGGGATAACAACAGACAGTACCAGGTATTACTACGTGGTCGCTGCGCTGGATGCACATGCCACGCAACAGGTGATGAGCCTGCTCCAGGAGCCGCCGGCCCAAGGAAAATATAAAGCACTCAAGAGGATGCTTCTCTAGCGCTATACCCTTTCTGACAGTGAAAGGGCAGAGAGACTCGTAACGCTTTCGGAGTTAGGGGACAGATCAGCAGTGGAGCTCATGGAGAGCATGTTGGCACTGAGGGGGAAGGATGACGAATCTTTCCTGTTTGCCCACTTGTTCCACAGGAACCTACTGGCTACAGTGAGGGCGATCCTGGCCAACTCGCCTTGGCTGGTTGCTAAGGACTACCACGCCCTGGTGCAGGAAGCAGACTGCATCACTTTGGCGACCAGAACTCTCAGCGTGCAAACAGTGGCACTGGCATCCATGAGGGACTCCAGCGAAGTACTCTGGGGATTTGAACCTGGAATCTTCTAATCGTGACGCAATGGAGCTAACCACTGTAGCATTGTGCTACCAACCTTTAAAAGTATTTCACACATTATGAAACCAAACATTAAAATAGTTTCATCTTTTTTTTACAGTGAAAATGTTGTTAGTGACACATTTAAGCACTACCAATACAGTAGGTGGTTGGTGGGCAGTGGTGACCTAATGATTAGGGATGTGGACTGGTGAGTGGAGGGTCATGGGTCTGATCCCTGGACTGGAAGGATTAGATCTGGGTGGGACAGATAACATAGCAGTGTTTGCCCCACCCTCCTTAACCCCACTGTGGTGCCCCTGAGCAAGGCCCTCAACTCCAACTGCTCCAGTGGAGCTGCTCAGTGGCCACAGGTCAGTCTGTGGTTGTACTGGGCAGCTTCATGGTGTGAATCTGTAACTGTGTGAGTGTGAACACAGCATCCTTGAGAAAGAGAGGTTGCCTCTCAATGGAGCTACCCTGTATAAATAAAGGTTAAATAAAATAGATATAGCAAGTGTGAAGAACAGTGTTGGGAGTGGAAAAATTAATTTTGGACAGTTAGCAGAATCTTTTCAGTTAACCAACCAATAATCACAGAAGAAATACTATTTATCAACTTAACTTTTATTGAGCCACACAGGTAGTCAAAAACGCCATGGGTCTCAGTAGCTCAACCTGGTCCAAGACCCAGAACAAAAGAATTTCCTCCTACATATAGCTTCTGAGTTGGTGGGCATTTCCCAGAAGCTCGCCAACAATACATGTCCATTGCCCAAACTGGTCCAATCCGGTCTTCTCAGGTCCAAATAGCGCCCCCATCCTTCCTCTCAGCATTCCAATGGTTCCAGATGTCTTCTTGCTTTTATGGCGTTTATGGCTTCCACATCCTTCCTTTCAGCATCCAGATGTCTCCTCTTTTAGTCCTTTATGGCATCAGCCACATCCTGTTGTTTAGGACTCTTCAACCAACCCTACACGACCCCCATGCCCATACATGGAAGCAGGAAACAGAGACTAGAGATTTGTGGGTGTGCATGTGTGTGTGTGTAGAGCTAAAGCACTTTTTGTGCGTGGGTGTGTGCATGTGTGACTGTATGTGTGTAGCTTGTGTGTGAGAGCACTTTGTGTAATATCTAACTAACTAATCTTCGCTATTTATTTATTATAACAGGAGTAACGTGTTACTGTAATGCCACTACTTTTGCAGTAACATGCTGTGTAATGGAAGTACTGTTTAAAAATTCACTAATGCGTTGCTGAAATTTGATCAGATGCATTACTCGTTTTATTAATATGAATAGACATTCTTTGTACAAATAAATGAATATACAAACTGACCCTACGTACAGTAGCTGAGACGTAGCCGTCAGTCGGCGTGACCTGTTGCAGAGAGCTGAGTCTTCACTACTGAGTGGAGGAAAAGATAAAGCTACTTTGTTTTTGTGGAAATAGATTATTTTTCCTTTGTCGCGGTTAAAGACAAAAGCATATTGGTGGGTTGCAAACTTAAGTGCTGGCTGAGACTTACGGCAATCTTCAGCTCTGACAAAGCTAGTGTTATGCTATACTATACTAACAACACCGTGAAGTGGATCTACTGTATTCTGAACAGCCACACTCGAATGTAAAGTGGAAATACTTCTCAACAGCCACAGCTGGATTTCAAGCACAGGTATGCATCTAGACAGTTTGTGACCCAGCAAGAATTAAACTGACTGATTGCCAGATACGTTGTTCCAGACTGAAGACATGATAACACTTTCCATCAGACAGCTGGACTGAGATCCACTGAAATTAAAATGCATTTACTTGCAACCTGGATAAAGATTATTCAAAACATGGATTTTGATCTCCAGAAGGAATTTGAGGGACTGGATCATGTCTCTGTCACAGCAGACATTTGGACTGTGGATAATGGACATTTTCTTTGGATCACTGCACACTGGATTAAATCCATAATCATAAAGGTAAGATAAGCATGAAAAGCTTCATGCAGTGTTGCCAACTCTCACTCCAAAATGAGGAAATTACTGGCGATATCATGTTGATTTTCTTCAGATTTTTCCAACAATAAGAGCTCTCAAGGCAGGATAAAGCAGACTGAACATGTTCTAAAAGCTCTGTCTGAAACAGTCTGTTTTCAGCTTGACATTAATAAGCCCGTAATGTAATCCATTAATTAAATTGTCTTGCTATGTGTGCAAGATATCCCACCAATGGAATGTTTTACATTGGCTGGACACTGGCTAAAATGGCAAGGGATTTAAATCTAGAGCTGTAAATCAGGTATGTGTCTTTTAGTATATTACCAATTTTCTCCAAGGTTTTAGAAAAAAAAAAACTGTTGCTACACAATTATTGGAGTATATGGAGTCTAATAATTTCCTACATCCTCTCTATGGCTTCTGACCAAATCATTCAGCTGGGAGTGCTAACTTCTACTTGACTGAACAAATTAAAAACAAAAAAAGTCAACAGAACAAGGTCGGGTTGTGGGAGCTGTTTCACCGGACCTTAAAAAAAACCCCAAAACTTTTGATGCAGTGTCATTACATTTTAGTTACAAAAAAAAATTTAGATCAATTTTTCTCATCTGGCCATGCAATGTTTTTGTCTTATCTGTGTGACAGACAACAATGTGTAATGGTGAATAATGAAAGGTCTTCTTTCTTAGCCTCTTAAAATTCTACTTTTCCACCTGCAGAACGTTTCTGTCATGTCCGCTGCGCGATCTCGCAACGGACATATAAAATGGAAGTGAGCCCAACGTGCAGTAAAGTAACGTGCTTATTACAGGGAAAAAATGTACACAAAATATCCAAATAACAGTCACTGCGAGAATGGGTAAGACAACCGGCTACAAACCTCGGTGGCCTAGATAAAGCGCCTAACGTGCTCCAAGCAGGCAGGAGCGGGGGGGGGGGGGGGGCACAAAGAAGACTTAGAGAAATGTTGGAGCGGAAAGGCTCTAAGCCACAACATGATAAGTCCAGGGGAAGGAAGCCAACAATCCGGTGAGTCAGGATGTCCCATGTTGACTTAAGCTTTTTTTTGAATGAATGAATGAATCTTTATTTCAGATAGATTAAAAGTAAAGATTAAAAGAAACAGAATAATATAACAAAGGGGAAAAAATCCAACAAGGTCAAAGTAAACAATAACTCCTCTGATTATACAGTTCAACATAAGTTATCCGAAATGGGCGATGGCTGAAGCCGCAGCTTATATTGCCCACCCATATTCCATCCAAGAATTCAAAAGAAAAACTTGTTTACAATTCGGAACAAAGCTAAGACAAAATGTGACAAAAAAAAAAACAAAGCAACAACACAACACAGACTGGATATGACAATCCTTATGTGATTTTATATGTCATCTTGTATATACTGTATGTTTGGAGTATTTCTTCCTTTAGTTTTTTTAAATTGTCCAAGCGTTGTACATGATTTTAATTCAGGTCCAAAATCGTTCCATAATCTTACTGACATAACGCACGGCTCAGGAGACGCACACACACAGGCTTAGAGTAGTTCAAAGAGTTTATTAACAACAGGAGTGAATGAGTGCGTGTCTGCGGGATGTAAATGTGTTGGTGATGGTGTCTGCTCCAGGCACAGAGGCAGGTGACCGTACAGCCGAGCAACCCTATGGAGAGAGCACAGGGAGAGGGTGACGGGCATACACCAACACAGGAGGAATTTATGGCGAGAGAAGGACTTACTTGGTGGGTCAGGACAGCTGGCACAACAAGGGGGTGAAGCCCGGAAGACAGCCACCTGGAGAGCTCCGTGCAGCAGCGAGGATTGGGCGATGGAGTGGAGATGTCCGCCGCTGGGGAATCCACCTGTGCACAGGGGAGAAGACTGAAGAGAAAAGGTAAGCGATCTTCTTACCAAAATGGTTACGCTGAAGGGAAGTATGCTCACAACGGTGAGGGACGAAGTCTGACGGCTTCAGGCCGAGCCTCCGGGCGAGACGGCCTTTATCCCTCGCCGCTGATGATTGGCAGGTGCGTGAGCAGGTGGCGCCGCTGATGAATGGCGCGGCGTGACAGTACTCCCCCCTCTAGCAGCGCCTCCTGGCGATGGCTTATCCGGGTGCGCTCGGTGGAAGTCCGCGATGAGCGATGGGTCCAACACAAACGACGGGGGCACCCATTGCCGATGCTCGGGCCCATAGCCCTCCCAGTCCACCAGGTATTGCAACCCACGGCCTCGGCGCCGGGAGTCCAGGATGGAGGAGACGGACCAGGCCGGATGGCCACCAACCATCCGGGGCGCGGGTTGCGCTGCAGGAGGAGGGCAAAGGGGGTCAGTGACTGCCAGTTTCACCCTCGACACATGGAAAGTGGGATGGATGCGGAGGGAGGGGGGGATAGCCACGCGCACAGCCACCGGGTTGATGATCCGGGTGACGGGAAAGGGACCCATGAATCGCTGTGCCAGCTTCCTCCTCTCGCCTTTTAATGTGACGTCCTGGGTAGACACATACACGAGTTGCCCAACTCTGTACGCCGGGGCAGGTCTTCTGTGCCGGTCCGCCACGGTCCTGTTGCGCTCCGCTGTGCGTAAAAGCGCATGACGCGCGGCAGCCCAGGTGGAGCGGAACTGCCTAAGGTGCGCCCTAACGGAGGGGACAGTCACCTCGTTCTCCTGCGCTGGAAACAGCGGGGGGTCGTAACCCAGGGACGCCTTGAAGGGGGACATCCCCGTTGCAGAAGAGCGGGCGGTGTTGTGGGCATACTCCACCCAGGCGAGATGGTTGCTCCAGGACGTCGGCTTGGATCTGGTAACACAGCGGAGCGCAGCCTCCAGCTCCTGATTGGTCCTCTCACACTGCCCGTTAGACTGGGGGTGATGGCCGGAGGAGAGGCTCACCTTGGCTCCGATGGCGTTACAGAAGGATCTCCAAACCTCGGACGAAAATTGGGGGCCCCGGTCCGAGACCACGTCCACCGGAATCCCGTGCAGCCTGACCACGTGTTGGACGAGGAGGCCCGCCGTCTCCAGGGCAGTAGGGAGACCCCGCAGGGGAATGAAGTGCGCCGCCTTGGAGAAACGGTCCACAATGGTCAGGACGGTGTCAAAGGAGTTGGAAACGGGGAGTCCGGTGACGAAGTCCAGTGCGATGTGCGACCAGGGCCTGCCGGGGACGGGCAGAGGCTGGAGCAGACCCGCTGGGGGGGCATTTCCCGACTTGCTGGTGGCACAGATTGGGCAAGCCCGGGCGTAGCGGGCTGCATCCCTCCGCAGGCCTGGCCACCAAAAGGACCGCTGGAGGAGGCTGATCATCCGAGAGGTGCCGGGATGACAGGTGAGCCGGGAGGTGTGGAGCCAGTGGATGACCTCTCCTCGGACCGCAGATGGGACGAACAGTCTTCCCTCCGGTCCGCCGCCAGGATCAGGTTCCACCTCCTGCGCCCTCCGGATCTTGTCTTCAATGTCCCAAGAGATGGCACCGAGGACGCACGACCTGGGCAGGATAGTGTGGGGCGTCTCCTCAGCCTCCACGGGGGTGAACTGCCTAGAGAGGGCGTCAGGCAGGCCGTTTTTGGAGCCCGGCCTGAAGGTGATCGAGAAGCGGAACCTGGCGAAGAACAAAGACCAGCGCGCCTGGCGGGCATTCAGGCGCTTGGCAGATCGTAAATACTCCAAGTTCTTGTGGTCCGTCAGGACCACAAACGGCAGGTCCGCCCCCTCTAGCCAGTGGCGCCACTCCTGTAAGGCGAGTTTAATGGCCAGGAGCTCTCTGTCCCCCACATCGTAGTTCCTCTCCGCCGGGGACAGGCGCCGGGAGAAGAAGGCGCACGGCCGCTTGGCGCCATCATCAGGTGACCGCTGGGATAACACTGCTCCCACTCCCGTGTCCGATGCGTCCACCTCCACAATGCACTGCAGCGCGGGGTCGACCTGGCGAAGGACCCGGGAGGAGGAGAACTCCGCCTTCAGCGCCCTAAAGGCAGCAGCGACCTCTTCAGTCCACCGGAACGGGACCTTCGGGGACGTGAGGCGGGTCAGCGGTCCGACGATCGAGCTGAAATTTGGGACAAAGCGGCGGTAAAAATTGGCGAAGCCAACAAACTGTTGCACCTGCTTCCGGGATGCGGGAGTAGGCCACTCCACCACCGCCTTCACCTTCTCTGGGTCTGGGAGCACCTGATCTTGAGCGATGATGAATCCCAGGAAGGATGTGGTCCTAGCGTAGAATTCGCATTTCTCAGCCTTCACGTACAGACGATTCTCCAGCAGTCTTTGGAGGACCCGCCTCACATGGACCTGGTGCTCGTCCCTGGACCTGGAGAAGATAAGGATGTCATCCAGGTAGACGAACACAAAAAGGCCGATGAAATCCCGGAGGACGTCATTAATGAGGCGCTGAAAGACGGCAGGAGCGTTGGTCAGCCCGAACGGCATGACGAGATACTCAAAGTGGCCGTTCGGGGTACGGAAGGCTGTCTTCCATTCATCTCCCTCCCGGATCCGGACGAGGTGGTAAGCGCTGCGTAAATCCAGCTTGGTAAACCAGGTCGCCCCCTGGAGGGAGTGAAAGGCAGTGTCCATGAGGGGCAGGGTGTAACGGTCCCTCTCAGTGATGTCATTCAGCGCTCGGTAGTCTATGCAGGGGCGGAGGGATCCGTCCTTTTTCCCGACAAAGAAAAACCCTGCCCCCACGGGTGACGACGATGGGCGAATAATCCCAGCGCTCAGAGATTCCTTTAGGTATGTATTCATGGTCTCCTTCTCCGGCGCCGACAGGCTGTAGAGCCGACCAGATGGCAGGGGAGCCCCCTGGCGGAGGTTGATGGCACAGTCATATGGTCGATGCGGGGGAAGAGACATAGCTTTCGATTTGCTAAATACCATACCCAGGTCGTGAAATTCTGGAGGCACCAGTGACAGGTCCGGAGGTGCTGTATCCGCCACAGGGGGAGCCGCGGATGGGGAGCAGGCAGCGGACTGAAGGCAGGTGCCCATACAGAAGGTACTCCATGCCGATACCCCAGCGGACCTCCAGTCCAGGACAGGGTTGTGGAGGCGTAGCCAGGGATACCCCAGGATGACGGGCGACACAGAGTTGGGCAGGACGTAAAATACCATCTCCTCCCGGTGGTTCCCTGAGATGATGACTGGGACAGGCATGGTCTGGTGAGAAACTCTCCCAAGGGAGGCACGGGAGAGATGGACCAGGGAGATGGGGTGTTTTAATGCCTGACAGCGGATGCCCAATCGGGTTGCCAGGCCTTGTGAAATGAAGCTGCCCTCTGCGCCCGAATCCACCAGTGCGTGGGTGAGGTGCCCAGTGGGATTGTGGCAAAAACGGATGGGCAGCTTTAATTGGGTGAGAGAGTCTAACCGGTTGGGATCCGCGAGGCTCCCTACAGCGATTCGCGGACCCCGCCGACTGGCTTTCCGCGGGCAACGCTCCACAGTGTGTTGGTCACCTCCGCAATACATGCAGAGGCCCAACTCACGGCGGCGTTGTTTCTCCGCAGGGGAAAGCTTGGTCCAGCCCGTCACCATCGGCTCCGACTCCTCGGGGCACAATGCTGGCGGCGCCGCCAGGGGGCGAGCTTGGAACAGGTGCGGCGAGACTCCACGAGGGCGAGAAGAAGAAGACTTCCGCCCCGAGGAGCGCTCGCGCAGCCTGTTATCCAAACTTATCGCTAAGGATGTCAGCTCCGCTAGCGTCCCAGGGATATCCCGTCCAGCCAGTTCATCCCTCAGATCACTATTGAGGCTGCGGAGGAACAGGCCACAGAGGGAGCGATCCTCCCAGCCCAATTCCTCCGCCGCTACCCGGAAGTCGACCGAGTAGTCCGCTGCCGACCGGCCTCCCTGCTGGAGAGCGAGGAGCCGATCGACCTGGACCGTCTCGGTTTGAGAATGGTCAAAGACCTCCAGGAAGCGCCTCACGAACTGGTCATAGGTGAGGGTGGCATAACTGGGCCTCGCCATTACGGCGTAGGTCCAAGTTAACGCACGCCCCTCCAGAAGATTCCCTATGTAACCAATCCGACTGTGATCCGAGGGAAAATCTCCGGGCACACGGTGGAACACGGACTCACACTGCATAATGAACCCCCGCGCTCCGCCGAGCTTACCGCTAAAGCGGGCGGGGGTCGGAATCGGTGTGAGCCGAACCGGTGCCACTGGAGCCGGCTGGACGGCCGCTGGAACAGCAGGAGCCGCGCCACCCTGGCGAGCCGGGGGGAACGGCTGTTGAGGATCCAAGCGGCCCAACCGGTTAGTTAAATTCAATAATTGATTAAAGATCACCTGTTGTTGATAAGCTATTTGATCCACTCTAGCCTCGAGAGTGGAAAACCGGTGTGCGAGCCCGCCGTCCGCCGAGCCGCTCTGCTGAAGCCGTACTGACATAACGCACGGCTCAGGAGACGCACACACACAGGCTTAGAGTAGTTCAAAGAGTTTATTAACAACAGGAGTGAATGAGTGCGTGTCTGCGGGATGTAAATGTGTTGGTGATGGTGTCTGCTCCAGGCACAGAGGCAGGTGACCGTACAGCCGAGCAACCCTATGGAGAGAGCACAGGGAGAGGGTGACGGGCATACACCAACACAGGAGGAATTTATGGCGAGAGAAGGACTTACTTGGTGGGTCAGGACAGCTGGCACAACAAGGGGGTGAAGCCCGGAAGACAGCCACCTGGAGAGCTCCGTGCAGCAGCGAGGATTGGGCGATGGAGTGGAGATGTCCGCCGCTGGGGAATCCACCTGTGCACAGGGGAGAAGACTGAAGAGAAAAGGTAAGCGATCTTCTTACCAAAATGGTTACGCTGAAGGGAAGTATGCTCACAACGGTGAGGGACGAAGTCTGACGGCTTCAGGCCGAGCCTCCGGGCGAGACGGCCTTTATCCCTCGCCGCTGATGATTGGCAGGTGCGTGAGCAGGTGGCGCCGCTGATGAATGGCGCGGCGTGACACTTACTCCTTGCACTGAAACACAGTGTTGCTTGGTGGTAGTTCTCACTGAGGGTTTTTGAAATATACATGTTCCTCTGAAATGATATTGTTTCTCCCTTATTTGGAACAACTTTTGGATATTTGCGGGCAGTGATAGATTCTTCACTTTAAACATTATTACTGCAGTTTTAAAGTCAACCAGATCTTTCAACTTGAGAGCTTTAAATTTAAGAAAAAGTGGGTTTGTTGGTTCCCTGTAAGTAGCTTTGTTTATTATTCTAATAGCTCTCTTCTGAAGCATAAAGACTGGATATATGTTTGTTTTATATGTATTTCCCCATACTTCAGTACAATATGTCATGTATGGGAGTATTAATGAATGGTACAAAGTATATAATGTGGGTTGATTCAGCAAATATTTCGCTCTGTGTAGTATTGCGATTGATTTAGATATTTTACCTTTAATATAATTAATATGTGACTTCCAACACAGTTTATTATCAATTATTACTCCAAGAAATTTAGTTTCAGATAACCTTTCAATCTCTACACCATTTACACTGAGTTTAGATACTAAGTTGTTGTGATGGTTGTTAAAAACTATAAATTTTGTCTTACTTAAATTGAGCGTTAATTTGTTTGAATCAAACCACAGTTTAAGCTTTCCTAATTCCTTTCCGAGTGTATCCAAAAGTTGTTCCAAATTGCTTCCACTGCATAATAGATTAGTGTCATCGGCAAACAATATTAAATCCATTTTTTCCGAGACTTTACATATATCATTTATATACATATTGAATAACAATGGCCCCAAAACTGAACCCTGTGGGACTCCACAAGTAACCTTCAGTAACTGTGAGTTTTTGTTACCAACACATACATACTGATATCTATTCTTTAAGTAACTAATTAACCAGGACAATGCTACCCCCCTAATACCACAATTTTGTAGTTTCTTTAATAATAAATTGTGATCCACTGTATCAAATGCTTTTTTAAGATCCAGGAATACCCCAGCTGAATACTCTTTATTTTCAACGGCAGTTGATATTTTGTCTATAAATTCCATTAGAGCAAATGCAGTTGTCCTCTTGTGTCTGAACCCATATTGCTGCTCACACAACAAATTATTCTTCATTATGAAGTTGTCAGTTCTCTCACAGAATATTTTTTCAAGTATTGTGGAAAATTGCGGCAATAGTGAAATTGGTCTATAGTTTGAAAATTCATAGGCTTCCACACTGACTGGTCACACTGCCTCCCATAGTAAGTACACAATGCTCTAACGAAGGCAAGTGGACACAACCGTGTGGCAAGCTAGTGAGTGACTAATTGGAATTGTGTGTGTATGCATGTGTGAGTGTGTGTGCGTGCATGTGTGTGTGTGTGTGTGCGTGTGGTGATACCATACAGCCGATGAATGTCGGGTGAGGAGGAGGCGTGGCTGTAGGACTGGCAGAGAGCAAGGCTCAATCTACCAGCTGGAATTAATAAGCAATAATGAAAAACTTACAGCCACAGGTCGTGGACGGGGTTGAAAACAACCCCAAACATGACAGAGCTCCCCCTCACGGGGTGGAAACCAGACACCCACCATACCATCAAAACAGAAAACACAACCTGCGCCCCCCCCCCCCCACCCAAAAGGTGAACACAACAAACCAGGGTGGGAGGTAGGGGAAAACAGGTTAGGAGGGATTAATCAAGAAAAGATAAGCACCACAATACAACACCATGAACACACATTTTTCCCAACCCCAAAATTAACTAACCCACCCCACCCCCAAGAGCCCCACAGTTCAGGAGACCAACCACTGTTTCAGGCCCAAGAACGACCATAAGTTCAGGGGGCCGGCCAAAGTCCCAGGCCAGCAGGCGGCCTGCAGAACAGCATCAGGCGGCCTGCCAGAGGAAAAGGGCTACCTGACCCAGGAACCCAGTCCTTCGGGCGGCCGGCCCGCATAGTTGAGCCACCAGGCTGGGAGAGATAGATGAGGTGGTGGCCTACCCACCGGAAGGCTGACAGGTGGATGGCCGGACTGAAGAAGGGGAACCCCTGCGGTTCCTGGTGGCAGGACCAGGCGGACCATGGTGGAGCCTGGCAGAAGAGGAAGGGATACCCTGAGGACCTCTGGAAGGGAGGAAGGGACCTCGGTGTCCCCAAGCTGGCTGACTGCACCCTTGGCAGTCCCGGCTTGGGACTGGGGCTTGACTGCACCCTCGGTGGTCCTGGTTTGGGACTGGAGCTCGGCTGCACCGTCGGTGGACCCCGACCGAGCCATAGTTGCACCCACGGTGGAGCCCAGCTTGACCCCTGTTGCACTCGCAGTAGGACCCGGCTGGGTCACTGCTGCACCCTCGGTGGGCCTCGGGCTGAGGCACGGTGCCCATGGCGGACCAAGGCTGGAGTGTAGCACCCATGTGGGACTGATGCTGGGGTGCGGCACCCACAATGGTCCCTGGCCGGGACACAGCACCCACGGAGACCCAGGCTGAGGCGGAACCCAAACTACAGCCTCTGGCAGAAGGGGAGCTGAATCCCGGTTGACCTCACCGGGAACAGTTGCAGCCATGGTTACTTCCAGTGGCGAGCCTGGATCCTCGGTCTCATCCAGTGATGTGGACCTGTCTCCAGTGATCTGGGCAATGTCTCCATAAGCTCGACCTCATGGAGGTGCAGCTTGGGCACTGACTCTGCTGTGGCGGCTTCCACAGCAGGTATGATGGTCTCTGCAGTCTCCGTTGTCCCAGCCGTTGTGACCCATGCTGGTGGTTCCTCCAGCGTGGCAGCTGTGGTCTGGCTCATCATTGCTATGGGGGAACGATCCTCCTGGACTTCTGGCTCCTCCTGGTCCCGATGGTGTGGCTCCGGCGCTGGCGTGCACTCGGAGGAAACAGGAGAGAGCAGCAGCAGGTGGAGAGATCTCTGGGGACTGCGCACCCAGAGATCCTCTACCAGGGATCAGGAAAGAATTTTCAATAATTTTAGAAACACATGAAGAGATTACTTGCCTGTTCTCCTGGTTTGTGATGTTTGCTGTTGCAGCTGGCGAGGCAACGCTCCTCGAGATGGCTGTGGTGGAACTGGGCTCCTCCATACATTGTGGAGAAGCCTCCCTGGGTGGTGCTGGAGAGGGAGGGGTAGCCACCAAGTCCTCCTCCTCCAAACGGCGATCTATCTCCACCAGCATCACAAGTCTGTGCTTCTCCCATCCAGTCTCAGATGAGGCAGGGCCGTCCTCCGATTGGAGTCTCTGTTCCTCTATCATTAGGCAGTCAATATCATCTAAGATGGATTGGCAGCGTTCCCCCGGACCTCCCCGGGATTGAGCAGGCCTGAGCTCTGGAGACGAGGGTGGGGCTGGAGCGGAAGAGCTGAGGGAGGAGGAAAGCTTTGCCCAGTGCGAGTGCCTCTTCTGTATCGGGGGCCACTCCAACGTTGGTGTCTCCCTACCGGGCTCCTCCTCTCACAGCGCGAGAATGAAATGAAGGATGTCTGCTGATTCTGGGAAAAATAAAAGGTCCAGACATCCCTCTAATGCCTCCACCACGAGGCATTAGAGGGATGTCTGTAGGTATGTCTGTCTCATGTTGTCTGCAGAAATTCCATGGACAGCAAACTGAGCATCCACGTGGATGAACCAGGCAGCTGGGTCATGAAACCAGAAGTCTGGGAGCTTGATCGTTACAGCGAATAAGGCTGGGGTCTTGGGGGGAAACCCTAGCGTGGGTGTTCCCGAAGAGGAGCTCGTTTCGTCTTCCAGCCCGAGCATTTTTACGTCATAGGTCACCAGTGTGGAGGAATGATGTGACGAGACACGAGAGCTGCCACTTCAGAACTTTATTCAACTCCAACAACAAGACTGACTCTCTGGCGCCAAGGCACATACATTTATATCGCCTGCCTCCTCCCCCTTGGCGCCAAGGTGCATACATTTACAGCTCCTGCCCCAGGTGCCAAGGCGCATACATTTACATCTCCTACCCCCTCCCCCTACTTCCCAAGTCACTGGGTGAGAGTGAAACCTCCTGGTTATTTTTCTTAAAATGGCGGCGCGCGGTTGTGCAGCGGCTCTTTGCTCCCTATTTTTGTGTGTATGTATGCTGTTTTTGGATATTGGACCATGTGAAGCTGGATTTATGTACAGTCGTACTGAGCTGATAAACATTGGACTTCAACAAAAGTCTGCTGCTACAGCAGTTTTCGAGAACACACAAAACATACCGGAGGCCATCTGTAGACCAGCGGGATCACTATGGATTGTTGTCGGTCCTGGGAAGCGACGCAGACGGAGGAGGGAGAGAAAGCAAAAGCGGGGATGCCGGTCGGACCTGCTAGCGAGGCTAAAGAGACAGCCGCATAGACCTCCACTACCCAGCATTTTTCTCTCCAACGCCAGAAGCATCGTCCACAAGATGGATGATTTAGAGCTACAGCTGGCAACTAATAAAACTGTGAGAGACTGCTGTGTGCTGTTGTTAACGGAAAGCTGGCTCCACTCGCTGGTCACCGATGCTGCAGTGCAGCTGCCAGGGCGCACACTTCACCGAATGGACCGAACAGCAGAATACGGTAAAAAAAGAGGAGGCGGTCTCTGCATTTTTCTTCACAACACTTGGACTAATCACAGCCGTATTATTAACACTTACTGTTCTCCTGATCTAGAGACAATGTCAGTCTTATGTCGGCCTTTTTATCTTCCAAGAGAGCTCAACGTGATTGTTATAACAGCGGTCTATATTTCTCCTGATGCAAATACTAAAGCGGCCCTTAGTCATTTGTACAGTGTAATAAATAAACAGCAGCCGGCCTATCCCGAGGGTGTTCACATTATAGCTGGTGATTTTAATCAAGCATGCTTGAAAACTGTGCTGCCCAATTTCACACAGTATGTGAAATGTGTCACTAGGGGAAAGAATTGTCTTGATTGGGTGTATTCGAACCTGAAGCATGCTTACAGAGCTGTGCCGTGTCCACATCTTGGCCTGTCAGACCATCTATCATTGTTCCTCATCCCAGCATACACCCTCCTCAGGAGAACTGCTAGACCTACTATAAAGAACATCACAACATGGCCTGAGGAGCTCTTTCTCAGCTGCAGGACTGTTTTTCAAACACTCTATGGGATTTATTCAAGAATGAGGATCTGGAAATGTACACACAGACTGTATTACACCACATCACCTACTGTATCAATCAGGTGACTGTGGAAAAACGCATCAGGGTTTTTCCTAACCAGAAGCCTTGGATGACAAAAGAAGTCCAGACACTCCTCAGAGCTCATGATACAGCCTTCAGGTCAGGGGATACAGATCTGTATCGCACCGCCCGGGCTAATCTGAAGAAAGGCATTAAGGAGGCTAAACAGACCTATAAGAAGAAAGTCAAGGACCATTTTTCTGATAATGATTCGAGACAAGTATGGCAAGGCTTTAACCACATCACAAACTATAAGGGCAGCAGCATCATTTCCAGTGACATCAGCGCCTCACTGGCAGAAGAACTGAACTGCTTTTTCGCACGGTTTGAGGCAAATACACCTCGCCCGGACCCACAGATGTTATTGAATGCCAGTTCTGATGTGCTTATCCTGCAGGATCATGAGGTGAGACAGACACTGAGAGCAGTTCACCCGAGAAAGGCTACTGGTCCCGATGGAGTGCCAGGAAAGGTGCTCAGAGCATGTGCAGATCAGCTATGCTCTGTTTTGACTGACATTTTTAACTTGTTTCTCAAGGCAGCCGTTGTTCCACAGTGTTTAAAATCTGCAGTCATTATTCCTGTACCTAAAAAACATACTATTAGCAGTCTGAATGACTATCGACCAGTAGCAATAACACTCATTGTTAAGAAGTGCTTGGAGAAAATGGTATTGAAACATCTTTTGCCTAGTCTCCCCCCAGACTTTGATCGGTACCAGTTTGCCTACAGGCGGAGCAGATCCACTGAAGATGCTATTGCTATAGCTCTCCACTCGGCATTCAGCCATTTAGAAGACAAGGGGAGCTATGTAAGAATGTTGTTTGTTGACTATAGCTCAGCATTTAATACAATTATTCCCAACATTCTCATCACCAAATTGCTTCAGCTTGGTCTGCCTGCTCACACTTGCAGCTGGATTAAGGACTTCCTAACAAACAGAACACAGACTGTTAGACTCGGACCCCATTCCTCCTTTACAGTCTTGCTTAACACAGGCTCGCCACAGGGCTGTGTGTTGAGCCCCACTTTGTATTCATTGTACACATATGACTGCATACCTGTTCATCCCACAAACATTATAGTGAAGTTTGCAGATGACACAACAGTAGTGGGGCTCATATCAGGAGGAGATGAGTCCGCATAGAGATGAGGTCCAGAAACTGGTGAGATGGTGCTCAGATAATAATCTGCTATTGAATACAAAAAAAACAAAAGAACTCATTGTAGAATATGTAGAAAGAAAGTGGCTGACAGCACTTAGCCACTCCTTAAGATCTCAGTTGTTCATTGTAGAATATGTATGTGTGCCGCTGGGAATCTCGGGTATTCTGGCTACAGCTTGTGAGAGCTAGCGGCACGCCACTGGAGGGATGCACAAAATAAAGCTCGTATTCTGAACCTCACGTGAATTGCTGTGTATCTTCGACACTTCTACATGGTGTCAGAAGTCAGCCTCTGCCCAGCATGTCGCAGAACCTCCGACGGATTGATCCACTCGTCTTTGACGAAAACATCGCAGACAACTGGGTCAGGTTCAAGCGCGAATGGCGCGTTTACAGCATCGCGGGGCTAACGTCGGCTAGCAAACAGGTGAAATCGTACACGCTCCTCAACCTCGCCGGTCCTGATGCGCTGGACAAGTACGACACATTTACCTTCAAACAAGGCGAAGATCCGGAGGATCCTGACACACTGGTAAAGAAATTTGATGAAATTTGCCTTCCTATAAAAAACGTCATTATGGACAGACATGCGTTCAATACTACAGGCCAGAAACCACACCAATCTATCCAGTCATATGCAGCCACGTTAAGGTCTCTGGCCAAGAAATGTGAGTTTGGCCCGTTACATGATGAACTGATTAGAGACAGGTTGGTGTGTGGCGTCCGCGATGACACCCTCCGCACCCAGCTACTGAAAGAAAAGAAACTGACGCTAGATGCAGCCATTGAGATGTGCGTGCTACACGAGCAATCTGAAAAAGGCAACATGGAACTAAAGAAGGAAAAAGACGACAAAGAAATGAAAAAGGAAGGAGACCTGTGTGCAGTGCAATTCAACCTGTGCTCAAACTGCAGTGGGCAACACCCACCCAATCGCAGCAGCTGCCCAGCTTTCAATAAACGCTGCAACTCGTGTGGAAAATGGAACCACTTCTCCAAATGCTGCAGATCGAGCGGGGAGCATAAACCCAGCGCACAGCGTGGGCAGCAGCCGAGCAGACCACCCCACAACCCACGCAGAGGAGGATACGCGCACAAAATAAGTGAACTGGACACAGAGACCGCACATGACCCAGCCGAACTCTTCTACTGTGAAAGCGTGGAAACGGCTACAGAAAAGGGCGAGATATTCACCATGCTGTCGTCCTCCACCACTGGAAAACAACTGAAAGTAAAGACTGACACTGGGGCTCGGTGCAATGTGATCTCCAAAGCCGCTCTTGACCACACCGACCCCAATGCGGGCATCGACCACAGCCATATAACCAACCTCGTGGCCTACGGAGGACAGGTAATAAGAACAATGGGCATGGCTACTGTGCATCTCACATGCGGGACATTACACTTTCATGTTGTTGACAGTGATGTGAAACCTCTTCTCAGTCTCATTGATAGTGTAAAACTGGGCTTTGTGAAACTGGGACCAAATGTGCATGCACTCCAACAGGGGGCGCCAGAACTGACAGAATACAGAGACTTGTTTGACAACAGCACTGTAGGCAAGCTTCCGGTGGTGTACCACATGCGTCTGGACGACACAGTGCACCCCATGATCTGTGCTCCCAGGCGGGTACCACTAGCAATGAAGGACAAGATCATTCAGGAGCTCAACAGAATGACCAAGCTGGAAATCATCAAACCAGTCCACGAACCCACAGAATGGGTATCCGCAATGGTGGCTGCCTGCAAGAAGGATGGCAGCATCCGGCTGTGCATCGATCCAGTCCATCTCAACAAAGCACTTCTCAGGCCCCACCATCCCATGAAAACAGTCGAACAAGTGATAGCTGACATGCCGGGCGCCAAAGTGTTCAGCGTCCTAGACGCAAAATGTGGATTCTGGCAGGTGCCACTCAGCAGCGAGTCCTCCACACTGACCACATTCATGACACCAGTGGGCCAGTATGCTTTCCTCCGAATGCCCTATGGGATATCGACGGGGAGTGAGGTGTTCCAGAGGTGCATGGAGCAACTCTTTGAAGGGCAGCCATGTGCAATTGTCGTCGACGACATCCTTGTCTGGGGCAGCACTACAGAGGAGCATGACGCGCGTCTACGTCAGGTCATGGAGAGAGTGCGTGCCGTCAACCTCAAGCTGAACCCAGACAAATGCCGCTTCAGGGTGTCTGCAGTCTCATACGTGGGGCACCTGCTCACCGACCAGGGGATCAAACCGGATCCTGCCAAGACTGCCGCGGTTTGCCTGATGCCTCCCCCAGAGGACAAGCATGGGGTCCAGAGATTCCTCGGCATGACAAACTACCTGTCAAAGTTCATCCCAGGCTACAGCGAAGTCACAGCACCCCTGCGTCAGCTCCTCCTTCAAGATGTGGACTGGGTCTGGCAGGAGCATCACACAGCGGCCTTCAACAAACTCAAGGACCTTCTCACCAGCCCCCCAGTCCTTCAGTATTTCGATGTACACCAGCCAGTGGTGCTGTCTGCTGATGCCTCTCAGCATGGTCTAGGGGATGTCTGCCTACAAAACAACAAACCTGTGGCGTTTGCCTCCAGAGCCCTCACGGAGACAGAGGGGCGCTACGCACAAATAGAAAAGGAGCTCCTGGCTCTAGTCTACGCCTGTCAAAAATTCCACGACTACATATATGGCCGTCCTGTGACAGTGGAGACCGATCATCAGCCCCTCATCACCATACTGCGAAAGCCCCTCCACTCTGCATCCGCTCGCCTCCAGAGAATGATGCTGAAGCTGCAGCGTTACAACCTTCAGGTTACCTACAAAAGAGGCAAAGAACTGTATGTTGCAGACACCCTCTCACGTGCACATCTGCTGGCTGCTGACCAGACCGACAGTGCTGAGGACTACGATGTCATGACGGTGGAGGTGCTCTCCTCAAGAAGACTGGAGGAACTGAGACGTGAAACACTGGCAGACCCTACATGCCGCCGGCTAGCTGAGGTCATCACCACAGGCTGGCCTGACTCGTCAAAGAAACTGCCTCATGATCTCAGACCATTCTACAGCATGAGAGATGAGCTCACGACGGACAATGGCCTGCTGCTTCGCGGTCTGCGCTTCGTCATCCCCCACTCTTTGCGACACTACTACGTCAAACAGCTGCATCAAGGCCACCCTGGCCCCGAAGCAACAAAACGCAGGGCCAGAGAAACCATGTTCTGGCCCACAATCAACCAGGACATTGAGAATGAGCTCTCCAAATGTGCTCCGTGTAATGCACTGCGACTTCACCAGACAAGAGAGCCTCTGAAACTACATGATGTACCTGACCTACCGTGGGCCCTCACGGCAGCTGATGTCTTCGAGTGGGAGGGAAAAGAACACCTGGTGCTTGTCGACTCGTACTCTGGCTGGTATGAAATGGATCAGCTCCCCAACACCACTAGTGCAACCATCATCACCAGGCTGAAACGGCACTTTGCCACACACGGTGCACCTCAGCAGCTCATGACTGACAATGCTGCATATTTCACTAGCAGGGAATTCCAGGAATTTGCCCACACATGGGACTTTACCCACGTCACCAGCAGCCCCCACTACCCACAATCACATGGGTTAGCTGAAAGGGCCGTTCGTTCAGCCAAACACCTGCTGGAGAAATGTGCACGTGATGGTACAGATGTCTATGTGGCCCTACTCAACATACGAAACACACCAAGAGATGGACTGCCCTCGCCCTGGCGCCCTGGCGCACAAAGACCCTCATTCCCATGACCAAAGCAATGTACCTACCCAGGGTGCAGACACAGGTGCAGGCTGCTCTCACACACGCAAGGCAGCGACGCAAGGCACACTACGACAAATCAGCCAAACGCCTAACACCACTGCAAACAGGGAACACAGTCAGGATGCAGACGCCCAGGGGATACGACCGGCTCGCAGTGGTCACGGGAGCTGCAGCACAACCCAACACCTACCAGGTCCAGGTCGGGGATGCCACGTACACAAGGAACAGACGTTATCTGCTACTCACCCCGGAGACCTACACCCCTCATACACCAAGCCTCCCATCTAGCACCACTCCAGACCGACCAGCGGATCCACAGCCTGTCGCCGCCCAGCCAGAGGCGGCCCCAACCCAGGAAGGCGTGATCATCACCCGCTCAGGAAGAGTATCGAGGCCCAGCACCCTCTACAAAGACTACACCACCTAGACACCTTCACTCACTCACACTCACACACACTCACTCACTCACTCACTCACTTAAAAAAGTGTCACTGTACAACGTCACTGTTCATTCTTCATGCACGTTCTTATTCACGTTAAGTTAATGAATTTGTAATATAGTTGAATATTGTTATTCTGGCATTCCTAACTTCCCCTCATGTGCCTTACCCTAATAGGAGCACTTAGGCTGTTCTTTTATCTGTCAAAACTGCCAACCTCCCCTGTTTGTTATACTTTATTGAAAGGGGGGATGTAGAATATGTAGAAAGAAAGTGGCTGACAGCACTTAGCCACTCCTTAAGATCTCAGTTCATTGTAGAATATGTATGTGTGCCGCTGGGAATCTCTGTTATTCTGGCTACAGCTTGTGAGAGCTAGCGGCACGCCTCTGGAGGGATGCACAAAATAAAGCTCGTACTCTGAACCTCACGTGAATTGCTGTGTATCTTCGACACTTCTACACTCATTATTGATTTTAGGAAGCATAGCAGTGAGCCGCCTCCTCTATATATAGGCAAGGAGTGTGTGGAGAGGGTGGAGGCTTTTAAGTTTCTGGGTGTTCATATTTCTCACAACCTTACCTGAGCAGTTAACACCATAGCTACGATAAAAAAGGCTCAACAACGTCTACACTTTCTGAGGCTCCTCAAGAAGAATGGCCTGAATGCACAGTTGCTGGTTTTATTTTATCGCTCTGCTATTGAGAGCATTTTGTCATATGGCATCACGGTTTGGTATGAGGGCTGTTCAGCCGCAGACTGCAAAGCCTGGCAGAGAGTGATCGAGACTGCGCAAAAAATCACTGGCTGTTCTCTCCCTTCTCTGGAAGAGATTTCCAAGTCTCGGTACCTCAACAGAGCTACTGCCATCATTAAAGACTGTACTCATCCAGGTCATGATTTCTTTCACTTGCTCCCCTCGGGAAAGCGGTACAGATCCCATAAAACCCGGACTACCAGGTTTAATCATAGTTTTTTCCCAGCAGCAGTACGTATTTTGAACAGATTTATGTAACACGCAGACTGCTGATATTATTTTGTTATTTTAGGTTATTTTGTGGCAATAACCCTGTGTGTATAAGCTGGTCTTTTATATTTATCGCTCAGTATGTTTTCATTATTGCTACGTACATATTGCATTCAACTTTTAGGTAATATTGTTTCAAGCATTATTTATTGTTGTAATTATAAGAATGTTAAATGCATGAGTGAACTGCGAATGTGATAGTTTGTTTTTAGGGAGCAGCATCTCAGTTTCGTTGCATTGTTTATTAACAATGGAATGACAATAAAGGCACTTTGACTTTTGACTTTGGTCCACCACAAAACAGGATTTAGGCTTAGGGAGGTAACTTCGGGGTTAACCTGGGTTTTCTGTACTACAAAGCTGGTTCACTTCTTACCAGGGTAGCTCATCATGGCAACTTATGCTATGAAGCTAACCTGGTCCGGAGCAGGTTAGAATCCAGATAAGAGCTCAGCGGGTGTATCAGCACCGCTCTCCAGCCAATTAAATCCTTTGGAAAACAACAACCACCTCCTGTAGAGTTTGAGGAGACACCTCCCTCCCCTCTATTAATGGAAGACTGATATCATTATTTAAGGTAAACTCTGCTAAGGTCAGATCCTGGGATGGGTTCCCCTGTTTTTTTCGGTCTTATTTTCTATGCTGCAGTCAATATAAAACAAATTTTGCATTTTTGTAAAACAAATTGTGCATTTGTCTGTATTACCTCAGCATAGACTGTAGGCTACAATATCTCTACTTCAAAAATCAAGATTCATTTATTTTTGTTCCCTATTTAAAAAAAAAAGTCTTCACATACTAGTAGTTCAGTGTAAGAGAAAAAATAATAACCTAATAAATAAGTGCATTAATTGTCATGATCAGGTGAGAGCGTCTCCCCACTCCCATCCTGTCTGTTTTCCCAGCTCCGGAGCTCATCAAGTGCACCTGCGTGACTACACACCTGCTGCCTGATTCACCAGCATATTTAAGGGCCAGAGTGTGAGGGGCTCTCTGCTGGATTGTTGGGTTTGTGCTGCCTAGCAACTGCTGATCTTGTTTGGCGAAAATTTAGTGATGGCCAGATGAGGATTTCTTGAAGACTCGAGCCTTTCCATCAAAATGATTCATATTGATGAAGCCTCATGTGAAACTTCATTTGCTTTACTTGGCCATGTAGTCGACAAAAAGTATACAGCATGCAGATTTTTACAAGGACATTATTGGTTTAGTGTGTATTTTTTCAATTTCAATAAATGTGCTGTCTTTTAAGAAATATCAACGATCATAAGGGAAAAAAGAAATAATAAAACTGGGGTGACTACAGTGAATGTGCCTGTGTTACTTGGTGTGCTTGTACTATTTATCCATTTTCATTAAGAAATAATTTTCAACAGTCTTATGCTGTCTTTTCCAGTATATTCAACTCTGGCCTTGTTCTCATGCAGGGCACAATGGCAATAGTGCCTCAGCATAATGATGTGTAATAATGACCCAAGCTCTTTGAAACACAACAGACACTTCACCTTGCAAATAAAAATAAAATTACAAGAATAACACAGCTGAGACTCAAACCCAGGCCTCCCACTTGTAGAGCAAATGCTTTATTGCTAAGCCATCACCTCAGTTACAATAAATATCCACTATCTGTGGAAAATACATCAATGGGAGAAATGCACTCAAAATGTTCCCAAACGAGAGAAGTCCGTGTTGTTGGTGTTGCCTCCATCTGAAAATTGGCTGTGACAAATCCCTTACACAGTCAAACATCGACAACACAAAACGTGAGGGATGGGGATTTCCATTGTGTATCACTGCTCACTTTATTTCATGTTGCGTGCAAGATCATGAATGGCTTCCTGACCCAGTCACGTGGTACACTGTCAGCAATACACGCCTCGAAATGCGCTTCACCAAATATTTCCTGGATAAGCTCGGAGCACCCTCAACGCTCCGGAGCCCGCCATCCCATCACTATGAAAATTGTCATTTGTCCTCCGTTGTCTTACCATGCTGTCCTCTCCTTCCCTCAGGTTTGCTGCCGCCTTCAGTGGTGCGTCTCCGGAGCTGGGTTTGCTCGCTCGCCTGAATCTTCCTCCTCCTTGACAACAGCTTCTCCAACCAGGTCCTCCAGTCACTCCTACTCCTCACTGGTCATCATTAACTCTTCCCCTCCTCTCTCTGGCTGGAGTTACAACCGGGCTCTCTGCCAGTACCGTAAGATCCATTCCCTCAGCAGTATTTTCCCTGTACTCCTTATCCATTATTAATCCTTCCTCTCCTCTCCTCCTTTTCCCTAGATCTCATGTGGCTCCAGCGTGCAATTGTTTTCTTGTACATAGTGTGGCGTGTTGGCTGCGGGTTTCTTTATTTGTGGTGTGTGTGTTTATTATTTAAATTAGCGTGTTTTATATAGGGTTTGGGTTTTTCATCAAAGAGGTGTAAATTTTTCACCTGTGTCTGTGTTCTGCCGAAGTGGTTGCCCTGCATTTAAGCCTCCTCAAATTATCCAAAATCATGAGATTAATAAACTGAAATTACACTAAGGTAGAATAAAATTTAAAAAAAATAGATCAGTGTAGAAGAGCTTGAAATGATGAGGCGATTTGATATATAAACCAAAGTTTATTTATCAGCTCTCCTAACAAGTCTCATTCTAGTGCAGAGGTAGCAGAAGGAAAAGAGACCGAATATCTCTGGCTCACTGACTTTATACTTGCACATAACAAAAGACATGCATAACAAAGGCTGACATCCCTCATTATCTTAATCCCCCCATTGTCTTGGTATTTCCTCTCCTCGCCCAGGGGGTGAGGGTAGCTCCTCCGGTCTCCACCGCAGTGTCTGGAAACGTCTTTGTTCTTCACTTGGCGGTTGAGAGCCTTTGTCCTTTCAGAGGTGTGAAGTTGCTTTACATATGTAATTACCAAACATTTCCACATGCTTCAACATATGTAGGTTATGGAATATATGATTAATATAGCCCACAGCCCCCCCCCCAAACGACTAAGAAAGGACAATAGAAAGGTTCACAGTCTAAGATAATTACTATGACATACTAAATGTTACATCTCTTGCCACAGAAGAAACTTTCCAGCAGCCATGCCCCTAAGAGAGTTCAGTGGTAATCATAACAGCATAGTAAAATCATAAGTCAGTCCTAAACTGTTGCAGCACAATTAGTGAACAATTGTGGAGTAGTTTGCATCAGTCCCTGTGCTGTCTGGGTTTTAATCTTCTCCCAAAACTGCTGTGGGTTCGTTTAGGCGTCCTGCTGGGACCTTCTTGTGAGGAATCTGCAGCGTGGGAAGGAGAGTGGTTAATTGTTCCCTGCAGGGGGGCTGAGTCTTTTCTCTTGGGGGGTCTACCCCGCCGAGGTGCTCTCGCCAACTGTGCAGGCTCGTCTTTCAACAAGAAGGCAGGTTTAAGTCTGTCAATGCTGACTGTTTCTTTTCTATCCCCAAAATCAAGCACAAAGTGTTTATCACCATGTTCCAGCACTCTGAATGGCCCATCGTATGCTGGGCGGAAAGTTGGTTTTAAAGCTTCATGCCTAACAAAAACGAACTCAGCGTTTTTTAAAGCTTGAGGGACAAAAACCCGTGGAAAGGAGTGATGAGCTGGACCGGGGAGAGAGTCTGGTCCGTTGCTGCCTAAAAACCTTGGGACTGGAAGATGCCCTGGCTCTGGGTTCTCTGGTAAAAATTCACCTGGGAGCCTGAGAGGCTGTGCAAAAACTAATTCTGCCGGAGAGGCATCTAGATCCTCTTTAGGCGCAGCACGCAACCCCAATAAAACCCAGGGAAGTTTATTTACCCAATTTGTATCCGTTAGTGAGGCTCTGAGGGCAGCCTTTAAAGACCTGTGAAAACGCTCGCATAACCCATTAGCCTGAGGGTGATAAGCGGTGGTGCGGTGAATTGTTGCCCCTAAGCTGCTGGACATGGCTGACCAAAGCTCTGAGACAAATTGAGGCCCCCTATCGGACGTGATGTCCGATGGGACGCCGAAACGTGCTACCCAGTTTGTCAAAAAGACGCGAGCGACTTCCTCCGCTGTGGTTGCCGCTAGAGGGACTGCCTCCGGCCAGCGTGTGGTGCGGTCTATCATTGTTAACAGGTGTGTGAAACCTTGGGAGGAAGGTAGTGGCCCCACGAGGTCGACATGAACGTGGTCGAACCTTCTAGCAGGGATTGGAAAAGGCTCCAGAGGGGCTTTTGTGTGTCTGTGTATTTTGGCGCGCTGACAAGAAATGCAAGTTTTTGCCCATTCTTTTACGTTTTTGCGCAGGCCTGGCCACACAAACTTTTCGGCGACCATTTTAACCGAGGCGTGCACACCTGGGTGCGCGAGTGAGTGAATTGCGTCGAAAATACGGCGGCGCCATGTAGCTGGTACTAACGGGCGAGGTCGGCCGGTTGAAACATCGCATATTAGGGGGGGTACGCCGTCGCGTAAACCCTTTTTCTCCAGCCTTAACCCTGTTGGTCCAGACAGGAGTGCGCGCACGTCCGCGTCACTGCTTTGTTCCTCTGCCATGGCTGCATAATCTATCCCTGCATGGATAGGTGCTGCGTATGTGTCTGTGTTAGTGAAGAGTTCTGCTGCTGAGGCAGTATAATCTGTCTCCTCGCGCTCTGGTGATGTCACAGCGCGAGAGAGGCAGTCTGCTACTACGTTAAGTTTGCCTGCCACGTGTCGAATGTCTGTGGTGAACTCTGAAATCGCAGCCAGCTGTCTTTGTTGCCTGCCTGACCATGGTTCTGAAATTTTAGCCATAGCAAAGGTGAGTGGTTTATGGTCTACAAAAGCCGTGAAACTCCGCCCTTCTAACCAGAACTGGAAGTGGCGGATGGATAAATGAAGCGCTAGCAGCTCCCTGTCAAAAGTGCTGTATTTACGCTCAGTTTGGTTTAGCGATTTGCTAAAGAATGCTAAAGGTCGCCAGATCCCACTGACATGTTGTTCTACATCTGCCCCTATAGCCAGGTCCGAAGCGTCTGTGGTTAGCGCGATGCGGACCGAGGGATCTGGGTGAACTAACAATGTGGCGTTAGCTAGAGCGCTCTTTACTTCCGCGAAGGCGTGTTCGCGCTCCGGGGTCCATTCGACCGCGTTGGAAGCTTTCTTTTTTTTGAGCGCGTCATATAGGGGCTGCATGAGCTGAGCTGCGTGGGGGAGGAAACGGTTGTAAAAATTAACCATTCCTAAAAATTCTTGTAGTGATTTGACCGTCTGTGGCCGTGGGAAACTTTTTATCGCGTGAACTTTGTCTGGAAGTGGAACTGCCCCCTTCGGAGAGACTTTGTGTCCTAAAAAATCAATTTGTGACACGCCGAATTTGCATTTGGCTGGATTGATTATTAGCCCGTGCTCTTCTAGTCTCTGAAAAACCGTAGTGAGGTGCTGCTCGTGTTCTTCCTCAGACGAGCTTCGTCGAGGTAGACGAAGACAAAAGGAAGGTCGCGTAAGACCGCGTCCATCATTCGTTGAAAAGTTTGAGCAGCGCCTTTGAGGCCGAAAGGCATTCGCAGAAATTCAAAAAGGCCGAAAGGGGTTATTACAGCTGTTTTAGGAATGTCCTCCGCTCGGACTGGGACTTGATGATAACCGCGGACTAAGTCTATTTTTGAAAAAATGCGCGCACCCGCCAGATGTAGTGAAAAATCTTGAATGTGAGGAATTGGGTAGCGGTCATGCGCTGTAGCATTGTTTAATCTGCGGTAATCTCCGCACGGTCTCCAAGAACCGTCGGATTTCGGAACCATGTGAAGTGGTGAGGCCCAAGGGCTCTTCGAGCGTCTAACAATGCCCAATTTTTCAAGGGTCGTAAACTCGTCCCGTGCTATGTTGAGCTTGGCCGCGTCTAAGTGGCGAGCTTTGGCAAATACGGGTGGGCCCGTTGTGGGAATAAAGTGTTCAACCCCGTGTTTAGCCACAGTGGCTGAGAATTTGGGAATTGTGAGTGCTGGAAATTGGGTGAGGAGTTGCTCAAACTTACCTCCTGCCGTGGTGACGTTAGCCTGCACAGGTGGTGGAGAAACTCGAGCTGAGCATGGAATAGAAGCAAAGGACAGTGCATTAACCAAGCGCCTATTTGCTAGATCCACTAATAACCCATGTGCACACAAAAAATCCGCGCCTAACAAGTTAAAACTCACCGCCGCTACAACAAATGTCCATCTGTAGTTGCGGCCGTGGATGTGGAGGTGCAGGCTCTTTTCGCCGAAAGTGTCGATGTTAGAGCCGTTGGCTGCCACCGCTCCGTTGCCCCGGGTGCCCATGGCTTGATCTGCGTGGGAGGGCGTGACGAAACTCAGCTGAGCTCCTGTGTCGATGAGGAACTGCTTGCCGGTGTGTCCATCCGTCACATACAACAGCTTATTCTTCTCGCCGAGAACCGCTACCGTTAACGGCTCTCGGCTTTGTCGTTTAAATTTGCAGGGGGGAACACATTTGTGAGCCTTCTCGGCGAAACGGTGGTGATAATAACAGACGTTGCTCCGTCTGTTACGTTTTGGCCGTGTCGCTGTCACCGCGGGCTGGATCTGCTCAGTGGGTTGTGGCTCTTCGTGGTTCTGGGCATCAGCGTTGAGGTCTGCGGATGCTGCTGTGGGTGTCTGCTCCTTGCAGGCGTTGACGAGCCGTTGAGCTTCGTTGGCGAGCACGCGGAAGTTTTGCTGGGTGCTGCATCTCATGTTGGCGAGTGTCCCTCTCATGTGTGGCGGCAGCGTGCTGAGGAATATGAATTGGAGGAGGAAGTTGTCATTGTCTTCTTCTTTAAGCTGCAGCAAATCCTCCATGAGGGCTTTAGGTTTGCACCCTCTGTGGCCGTAGACCGCCAGGATCTTCTCGGCTCTCTCTTCAGCTGAGGGGACGTAATTTGCCATGATGGTTGCTTTCAGCGTTTCATATTTGTCTTGGGCCGGCGGCCGCCGGATCATGCTCCGCACACACCTCGAAGTGGTGGCGTCGAGTTTGGAGACGATATGATAGAATTTGGCATCGTCAGCCGTGATGCCCGCCAGTGTAAACTGGGCTTCAGCTTGCTGAAACCACGAGGCGGGGTCTTCTTGCCAGAAGTCTGGCAGCTTGACAGCGACGGCATTCGTGTATACCATCACTGCTGTGTCCCCAGGGTGAGAGTGCCTTGCTTCGGCTCTCACAGCGGTGCTGGTGCTCGGTTAAGCCCTCTCAATCCCTTCTGCCGGGGGGGAAAGACGTCCATCTGTTCCCCTGTCTGCGTGGGCGCTGGCGTCTGCCTGGGTCGCCACGGATGAGTCAATTGCGGGGGAACGCCTCAGGTCCATACTCGCGTCAGGGGTCACCAGTGTAGAAGAGCTTGAAATGATGAGGCGATTTGATATATAAACCAAAGTTTATTTATCAGCTCTCCTAACAAGTCTCACTCTAGTGCAGAGGTAGCAGAAGGAAAAGAGACCGAATATCTCCGGCTCACTGACTTTATACTTGCACATAACAAAAGACATGCATAACAAAGGCTGACATCCCTCATTATCTTAATCCCCCCATTGTCTTGGTATTTCCTCTCCTCGCCCAGGGGGTGAGGGTAGCATCTCCGGTCTCCACCGCAGTGTCTGGGAACGTCTTTGTTCTTCACTTGGCGGTTGAGAGCCTTTGTCCTTTCAGAGGTGTGAAGTTGCTTTACATATGTAATTACTAAACATTTCCACATGCTTCAACATATGTAGGTTATGGAATATATGATTAATATAGCCCACAATCAGTCTTATTTCACAGTTCACATTCTCCTGTAAAGTCTGACTGTTGTTGAGGAAAAGAAAACAGCTGATTTGTCCTTGAGCTGATGGTTTTCAATCTTGCCCTTGACTGTACCCTTTTCATAGGAAAAAGAAATATTTAGAAGACTTACTCTGAATTATATTATTTATAGCTTAATATAATTTGGGGCTGCAGTATAAAAGGTAGGCTATAGTACTGCTTATTAATGAAATAGGAGAAAAATTACATGATTAAATATGTGATCAATAACCACTGCAGCGACGGACAATATTTAAAACAATCATTTAATTTAAGCATTCAAGAGTGAAAGGGAAGATTTACAAGACGGTAGTGAGACCTGCCATGATGTATGGTTTGGAGATGGTGGCACTGACAAAAAGACAGGAGGCAGAGTTGAATATACCAAGATTCTCACTGGGAGTGACTGGAAGGGACAGGGTTAAAAATGAGTATATCAGAGAGACAGCTCAGGTTGAGCAGTGTGGTGACAAAGTAAGAGAGGCAAGGCTGAGACGGTTTGGACATGTGCAGAGGAGGAACAGTGGAGATATTGGACAAAGGATGTTGAAGATGGAGCTACCAGGCATGAGGAAAAGAGGAAGACCACAGAAGATTCATGGATGTAGTGAAGGAGGGCAAGGAGAGGGTTGGTGTTACAGAGGAAGATGCAAGGGATAGGGTGAGATGGAGGCAGATGATCCGCTGTAGCGACCCCTAAAAGAAGCAGCCAAAAGAAGATGACTTAATTTAAGCATTCACAATGTCAGTATTTTTTCATGCTTCTTTCCAACTTTGACTGTTGCAGCCAATTCTTTTTCCCTGTAATATTTCATGCCAGTGCTCTTCGTATTTATTTAAACTGAGACTTTTCTTCACCAGTGACACACTCCACTCTGTTGCCTGTTCAGTCTCCTATTGGTCATCTGCTGAGATCACCGCCTCTTTCCCACAGGCTGCTGCCCACCTTCCTGTAGCGGGCATTATTAATCTGAGCATCTTAATAAAGATCCATTATCTTCCCTCAATCTGTTGCTTGTGTGCCTTGTGTCCTGCATCCTGAATCCAAGCCCTAGTTTATTTTGTGTGACTGAATGAAATAAAGCATCATTAGTGGACAGGGGCGTGTGGTTTCAGTGGTTGATAGGATATGACCGGTCTCTGGAGTAAAACAACCACAGAAACATACGTGAATGAGTGGCTAAACTGCTAGCTTCAGCTAGCCATCTTGTGTTCTGTTTTGAGAAAATAAAACTTCAAGCGAAAATCGGGGCCGGGCATTCTATCTTAAATCAGCATCGTGGTTAATTGACCTTCTCACATAATTTTTTTCCCGGCTATTTTTTTCTCCCTCCCTTCTTCTTACTGACAAGGCAATAATTAAGCAATATTACACAGTGTGGTATCATATCACAGCGGTGTGGTAGTAAATGAGAAGAGTATAATACAGAACAGGTTTATTGTTAGTTCACACAGAAAATAAACATTGTCCAGTGTTTACAATGCATACCTCTTGACACTTTGTGGGTCATGTCATGCGCGCGGCAGCTAATTGGCTTGTTAGCTGCGGTGGGGGAGTCCTTTACTACCACCACATAGTAACTATGAGTCTTATTGGGTTCTTAAATAACTGTCACAGTCTAACAGCGACTTAGCTTCTGCTCCTTTTAGTGTTAGTATCCACACACTTCACTCGCTTTTTTCTTGCCATCGTCATCTTCAGATTGACTCCTTATTTCAGCTGAAATAGAGTCAATCCTCACGTACCATGTAGATGCAAGACCATGTTTTTTTTTCATTACAACCTGTCTGTAATTGTTCCGCCCATGTTCTGCTGCATCTGAACAGCAGAATGCGCTGACTTCCTGAGTTACATACCTGCGTCTAAAGGGGCAGTACATGATAATCTCTCACATATACGCACAAAACAGAGAGAGGGGAAAAACCAGAAAAAACCAGCATGAGTAAGATTACGTTGATTCCACACCCAGAACGTCGGTTCTGGTTTTATTTTGGTTAATCACCCAGCCCTAGCAAAAATAATATCTAAATGCAATGTATATGGTGAAATGTTTGTAGATTTGAATTTGAATTTATTTTGAATTTGAATTTATTTTTTTTATTCGGTGACAATAATAATAAACACATACAATACAATAAGAACACACAAAAGAACAACCGAAAGGGTGTAGGCTGAAGCTAGTGCTTATATAGTGCCTACCCCGTTACAATTATAAAATCAATAACATAAAAATTTAAGTCTTACCCAAAATCAACAAAGAAAATTAAATAGAACAAGTAGACAAAAACCCCTTTAAGTTATTACAAATTTATCTCCCAGCATTTACAGTGAGATACTGGGAGATTTTCTCATCTTTGTACAATTTTTTGAATCGCTTCAGAGTTGAACATGTTTTAATATTTTCAGAGAAATAGTTCCACAGTTTAACTCCAGTGACAGACATGCAATGATACTTTGTATTTGTTCTAACCTTTGGCTTATTAAAAACAGAGTTACCTCTTAGCTCATATTTGTGTGACTGAGGTCATCCTGCGTAGTTCGCCCACCTCGGGACACGAACCCGCGACCTACCAGTCAACTACACAGTTCGAGCATGGGAGACACAGCACGATCGCGCTGAGCTAAAGGTCCGACCGATAGCTCAGCGCTTCCGATACTGTATGAGGCTTTTCGGGAGGGAGGTTTACTAACGTTCTACGCCGAACAGTGCTAGTTGGCATCCGTTACACTCTCCCCCTTAAACCTCACTCCCATCCGGGTCACGGCACCATTGTGACTGAGGTCATCCTGCGCAGTTCGCCCACTCGGGGACACGAACCCGCGACCTACCAGTCAACTACACAGTTCGAGCATGGGAGACACAGCACGATCGCGCTGAGCTAAAGGTCCGACCGATAGCTCAGCGCTTCCGATACTGTATGAGGCTTTTCGGGAGGGAGGTTTACTAACGTTCTACGCCGAACAGTGCTAGTTGGCATCCGTTACATTTGCTTTCCTTTTTTTTAAACAGTCTCTGAATATTTACAGGTAATTGGTTATTATTTGCTTTGTACATGATTTGAATGACATTATAATCTACCAGATCTCTAAATTTAAGAGTATGTAATTGAATGAATATTGGATTTGTTGGTTCATGGTAAGGTTTCTTTGATACAATGTGTACAGCTTTTTTCTGTAGTAAAAAAATTAAATTTGTGTTTGTTTTATATGCGTTTCCCCAGATCTCCACACAGTATGTCATAAAAGGAACTATCTGTGAATTATATAAAATGCAAAGAGATTTCTGACAAAGGAGATCCTTAACTTTATACAGTACGGCAATGGATTTAGACATTTTAGTTTCGACAATTTATGTGTGATTTCCAGTTTAGTTTGTTATCAACAATGACCCCTAGGAACTTGGTTTCAAAAACTGTGTCAATTTCAACATTGTTTTAATTTTTCTGTGATAAAAAGTTGTGTCATCTGCAAATAAAATACACTTGAGCAATTTAGACACAGAACATAAATCATTAATATACAAAATAAACAGCAATGGGCCAAGCACAGAACCCTGTGGTACCCCACACGTCATCTTCAGCAACTCAGAGTCTGAATTATTCACATGAACATATTGATATCTGTCTTCTAAATAGCTGTGTAACCAGTCAAAAGCAATTCCTCTGATGCCACTTATGTAATTAACTGACGAGTAATTTATGGTCAACCGTATCAAATGCCTTTTGTAAGTCCAGAAATATTCCAACTGTGTATTCTCTTCTACCTGTTGCATCTGTAATCTGCTCAACAAAGTCCATGAGTGCCAGTGAGGTGGTCCGGTTCTTCCTGAATCCATACTGTTGTTCACAGAGTATATTGTGCTTATCAATGAAATCATTTAGCCTCTTAACAAATATTTTTTCCAGTATTTTGGAGAACTGAGGTAACAAGGAGATGGGTCTGTAGTTTGACAATGAGTGTTTGTCACCAGTCTTATACAGAGGAACAACTCTTGCTATTTTCATTTTCTTTGGAAATTTACCAGCAGTAAGTGACATGTTGCATATTTAAGTAAAGTGTTTAACAATACAATCAATAATACATTTAATCAAGAACATACTGAAATCATTACAATCAGTTGATTTTTTTGTCTTTGAATTTGTTAACAATGTCAAGAATTTCTTTTTCATCTGTTTCTTTCATAAACACTGAGTAAGCGTTTATGTTGACGATATTGTCAGCGCCACTTGTATTTGCTCATGATACAGTGGAGTTGGCGATCTTTTTTTTCCAATATTAACAAAATATTCATTAAAAGTGTTGGAGATCAAGCTATTTTCATTGATTATTCCATTTTCTGAATTTAAATAAGAGATGTGGTTGGAATTTAATTTTCCTCTCTTTGTTATATTATTTAACACCTTCCATATATTACATGTATTAGTTTTGTTTTTTTCCAATAATTTACTGTAATATGTTTTTTTACTCGATCTTAAAATACTAATGAGTTTATTTTTATGTCTTTGTATTTCTTTTCTGCTTCCACAGTTCTTAATTTCAGAAACTTTTTGTATTACAAGTTTTTCTTTTTACAAGCATTTTGCAGGCCCTTGGTGATCCAAGGTTTATCTCTGTATTTAACTTTAGTTTCCTTTACCACTAGAGGGCAGTGTTTATTATATAGCTGTGATAAAATAGAGACAAATTCTCCATATGCTGTATCAATGCCGTCAACATAAACACTGCTCCAGTCTTGTATTTTGAGATCATTTCTAAGATTGTTGATTGTGGTTTCTGTTACAAGTCGTTTAAAAACCTTATCTATTTCAAAGTTATGTGTTACACCAGTGTGTGAAGAAACAAAAACAGGCAGATGGTCTGTCACATCATTGACAATAAGGCCAGCAGTTACATTCCCCTCAGTGACATTTGTGAAAATGTTATCAATAAGCGTTGCTGAATGTATTGTTATTCTAGTGGGGTATGTTATTGAAGGGTAGAAACCCAGACGGCAGTGGCTCAGGAGGTAGAGCGGGTTGTCCAATAACCACATGGTTGGCGGTTCGAATCCTGCTCTCCCCAGATATCCTGCCGTTGTGTCCCTGGGCAAGACACTTCACCCCAATTGCTCCTGGTGGGTCTGGAAGTGCCATGTTAGGCAGCATGCCACCATCAGTGGGTGGATAGCAGGATCTGTAAAGCGCTTTGGTCATCAAGAGATGAGAATAAAAGCACTATATTAAGTGAGTACAAAACATGGAATTTATGAATTCACTTATTTGGATTTAATAAGTCAATATTGAAGTCTCCACAAATAAATACCAGCTTCTAATTACCTACTGCACTGAAAAGCTCAGACAATTTTTCTTTGAAAATGTCAATATATGTACCCGGTGCTCTATAAATGCAACTTATTAATGTTTTTTGTAGTTGTAATTAATTCCACAGTTACACACTCCATGATGCTTTCCATTTCAAAAGACTTATTATCTACAACTTGGCTTTGGTAGCAGGACCTGATATATAAAACAACACCACCACCCCTTTTTTTTGACCTGCTTGTGGTATATAAATCATAGCCTCTCATTTGTACTGTATGAAGTTGGTCATTTTTTAGCCAAGTCTCAGAAATTGCAACAGCACAAAAAAAATTGTGTTATATTGCAACAAACTGTCCTGGATTTTGGAAAAATTCATGTTGAGACTTCTACTATTAAAGTGTATTATTGACGATGATTGGTCAGAAATTGTATTTATTAGTTGGTCTGAGCTAAAGTATTGACATTGATGTTTTATACTGTTGAGAAAGTGATTTTCAGGATCGGTTTCACATTCAACACAGTGTGGCTTATGCTCAGTATATTTGTACCCTTTAAAAATGAGGTTGTTTCCTATAAAAGTTTGCATCTTCATTATTCCAGTCTATGGAAACAAATGCACAGTTTATAAGTTGATAACGAAATGTCAATCATTTCTGGTTGATTTTTGGCTCCATTGATTTTGGTATACTGTTACGGGGATGGCGTGGGTGAATAATGAGTCTGTCATACCTTAAGTAGGCTATGTTCCCCCGTGCTCTGGCATTAATTCTTTTCCTTCTTACCAAATCAGCGAAGTCCTCATTGATGAGATTTTTGTTCCTTTGAGGGACTTGGCTCTTTGAAGAATGGTCATCCTATCCTTGTGCCGCAGGAACTTGACCACAATGGGCCTCGGCCTTTCTCCTCCAGGTTTCCTGGTGTGGTGGGCTCTCTCCACTCGATCCCTGGTGGTAACTGTAGTTTCTCCATGAGAATATTTTTAATCTTCTCCTCCGTGTCAGCCAAGGTCTCTCCTGGTGCCTCCACAACACCATCAAAGACTAGATTATTTCTCCAGGATTGTCCTTCCAGATATTCAAATTTGTCGGTGATAGTCAATAGACTGTCACACACTTTAGAAACATCTGATTGCAGCACATTGTTGCGGTCTGCTTGTTTAGACAAATCGGCTTTTATGTCATCTACGTCTTTTTGAGTGAACTGTAGACTGGTTTTAATGTCCTGCAACTCTCTCGTCATCGTGTCCACTCTTGCATTAGCTGAGTCCATGATCACTTTGATGAGGCTTTTGAAAGTTTCCTGTTGTTAGTTTAACAATGCAGAAAACAGTTCTTTTTGCTGTTGCAGTAAGTCATTTACCTGTGCAAGGGACACATATTCCTCCTCGGATTTGGCCTCTGCTTTTGGCTTAGGTGGCATTTTGCTGCAGTTTTTGCAATAATTTGCAGTGGACAAGGAGACAAGAGTCTGTTTCCAAGACTATTTCGGTGTTGATGAAAAATTCAAGCAGCAACAACAACAGGAATGCGTGTAAGGCCTGGTGCCAGGCCTGAAGCCTGATGGAGGTGGCTGCAGGGCCTGGTGGTGGTAACTGCCTGTGAAGTCTGGTGGTGGGAACTGCCTGTGAAGCCTGGTGGTGGCGGCTGCCTGTGGAGCCTGATGATCGTGGCTGCTGGCCTGGTGATGGTGGCTGCCTGTGGATCCTGTTGTTGGTGGCTGCCTGTGAGGCCTAGTAGTAATGGCTGCCTGTCTGCTTCTAAGGCAGAAAGGGCCAATTCTAAATCCACCAGAATCTTCCCCCAAGCCACCAATCCACTGCCAAGTGTCAATCAAATCACCTCCAAAAGTCTAGAACTAGCCACAGGTGAAGAATTGAAGTTCTATTACCTCTTGAACAGGTAGTATTTAATCCTGCTGCTTAGTGCTGCTGCTCAGTCCTGCTGCTTCCCCATGTTGGTAGATGAACAAGGATTCCAGTGGGGAGTGAATAGAATTTAGAAAATAGTGATCAAAACTGGCCAGACTGGTGGTTAGGCTAATGCCAGGTGGCCTATCTGTCTGCCTCTCCCTGCAGAGGTGAGCTGTAATGCAATCAGACTTGACTGACTTCAACCGCCTAGCCAAGCTAATGCTAACCACTTGATGTAGCATCAGGGCGAAAACATGACACAATAAGCAATAATGATGTGAATATATTATCAACTGTGTATTAGTGAAACAGGGATATCCATTATCTTGACTGAAATCTAAAGAAAATAACAATATAAACTGTGCCAGGTGAGGAGCTCACTGTTAGCTCAGTGACAGACAGCTAGGCTGGCCAACAAGTGGAAAGAACATCATTTTACCATAAACCAGCCACGACTAGTTGCTCCTTGCAAAATTTCTGACAGAGGAGTGAAAAGAATTACACAAGGTTACAAAAATAATTTTTTTGTAAGTTGTCTGTTTTTTTCAACTGATTTAAGACAATTTTGCACCACTGAATCCGAAAATGACATCCATTTCTCTCGATCAGGTGCTAAGTAAAAACCTGTACTTACTTAGTACTGTGCATGTACTTACCTTTTTATAAAGGTAAGTACATGTAAATTGGATGTTACGTCATCATTGTTCAAAATTCAGAGAATTTCAAGACAAAGAATTTTGCATCATATAAAGCGAAAATACCCGTACATGTAAACAAAAACGTATAAAACAACATGTGGCCATAATCCAAAAAGTTGACCTGACTGAGCAAAACCAATGTGATTTTTGGATTCAGCACATCAAAATTGTCCTAAATCAGCTAAAAAAAAAAACTTAGACAATAAATTTGGTGTTGACCAGTGTTATCAGATGAGTTATCCAAGAGCCAAAGACCAATTGTGGAGCGCTCCAGAAAGACCTGGCGTTATCAGGTACTGCTGTTTCAAAGAAAACAATAAGTAATGCACTCAACCAACATGGGCTCTATGCCCGTTCACCTCACAAGACTCCATTGCTGAAGAAAAAACATGTTGAAGCTCATTTAAAGTTTGTTGCACAACATTTGGGCAAGCCAGTAAAATACTGGGAGAATGTAGTCTGATTAGATGAGACCAAAATTGAACTTTTTGGATGTCACAACACACAGCATATTTGGAGGAGAAATGGCACTGCACATCAGCCCCAAAACACCATACCGACAGTGAAGTTTGGAGGTGGGAGCATCATGGTGTGGGGGTGTTTTTCAGCACATGGTACAGGCACACTTCATATAACTGAAGGAAAGATGAATGGACAAATGTACAGAGACATCCTTGATAAGAACCTGTTGCCATCTGCCAAGATGCTGAGGATGAAACGAGGGTGGGCATTTCAGCAAGACAATGATCCCAAACATACAGTCAAGGAAACACTCAACTGGCTCCAGGGAAGGAAAATAAAGCTGCTAGAATGGTCCAGTCAGTCACCTGACCTGAATCCAATTGAAAATCTATGGAACAAACTGAAGATCAAAGTTCATAGAAGACACCCACAGAGCCTTCAAGATTTGAAGACAGTCTGAGTGGAAGAATGGACTAAAATCACTCCTGAGCAATGCCTGCACTTAGTTTCTCCATACAGGAGGCATCTGGAAGCTGTTATTACCAACAAAGGCTTTTCTACTAAATATTAAATGAATTTCACCGAGCATGTTCAATACTTATTCCCTGTGTCACTCCACTATTAAATATATCTTGTTTTGTGAACACAGTTGCCTTGATTTCTTTGTATGTATGGATTACTTGGGTTGTTACTGATATCTGGTGAAAATATCACGTCAATGGGTTCATCAGAAATATGTTTAATGAGAAAAATGTTGACTTGTTCAATACTTATTTTCCCTGCTGTATATGCTAGTGTGCAAGGTATTGGAAGGCAAAAAAGAAAACTAATTTTAAAAAATTAATTATGATAAATTAGCCAATATTATTAAGACTTGAATAATACACTTTAGTATAGGCACAATTTACTTTAGCAAGAACCAACAATTATTTGCTGTTACATTAAAAGCAAATGTAGCTTGTTAATAAATGTAAAAGTAATACTAAGGACTTAAAGTGACACTCAACCAGAAAAAAACTTGCTTTTTGGCTAACATGTCTGTAATAACGTGTTTTATGACTTACAAGACATACCAAGAGAGAAATCACTCAAATGTGTCATGTCAGTTTTTTTTGCTTTCGGTTTCAGTTAAGCCCCATCCCTGAGGAAAGGTGAGTTTAAATGGAGTATTTTTGGTGACATAACTATAGTAGGTCCATAGTGTTGAGCCAATCAGGACTCTCTGGCCTAACTGAAGTTAGCCTCCAAGGCCAGTTAGCATTTCTGAACAGCTGCTTTGAAAATTTGATCCAAATTAAGATGGGTTTTACCATTAAACTGCTTTTAAGGACCGATGCAGTTTCAACCATTATCCTGGGACACCGTGCATACAACTGGGCATGTCCTTCAACCAGTAAGTCTTTTTATTACAGGATTTAGTCTGTATAATGTAATGCTAGCCACTATTAGCCTTATGGGATATGGGTGGGCCTATTCACAGAGCCTAGTGTTTGAAGGAGGAGCAAAAGTGAAAAGATTTTGACACAAAACTGTAAGACAATGAAAGGTTTTCTTTGAAGAAAAAAGGGCACAAGATACCATTTTAGACAAAGGAGATTTGTTTTATAGAGGATTTATATCCACAGGAGTGCATCTTTAAATCTTTGGAGCCCGACTTGCCTTTCATATTAAAAAAAATACAAACTTCTTATGAGTGCATTAGTTAAAAATACTGATGTGAAATCATTGCACATCAATTATGGCACATCTAGACCAGAATACAATCAGAGTCCAGATAAAAGTCTTTGGGTGGTAGAATTAGGCAAGATGGTTGGGTTTACATTCACTGTAGAGGACATGGAGGGGTGAGGCTGTTCAGCTGAAGTCTCGGTTGGTGAGGATCATGGGGGCCACCATGGTCCACATGTACAGAGCCAAACACACCCAACTGGAGGTGATCTTCACCCACACTGCCGGCCACTTGCTGGTTATGGTGTAATCCGTGTCGGGACTGCCATAAGGACAAAAAATAGGAAACTATTTCTGTTGTCAAATAAGCATTAAGTAAGTAAATTTTATTTATATAGCACCTTCCACGGATATAAAAATCATAAAGTGCTTCACAAAGCAATAATAGCAAAAACAAATAAAATATAAACAGGATAGATTAAAAACATAAATTTAAAAACAAAAATTAAGTTGTTTTATTATTGTGTGTGTCTACATGGATATCTTTCCCCCTCTTTTATAGCTTCGGCTCATGTTCCAGAATCAAACATTTGGTGGGTGAGCACCCATAATGTGATGATAAATTTAAAACTTTATCTTTGCAAAACCTATGTGATCACATTATAATTATTAACCTTTTCCAGTCATTTCATGGTTTCTGCAGCCACCAATATTTTTAAATTAAGAATTTCAAAGACTGATTAAATCTCCAACAGATAAAATCTCAGACTTCACTTCTGTAAGATGGAAAAAGCACTGTGACCATATTACAACAACAAGCCTTGTTTAATTAGTGAAATGACAAAAGTCACTGACCTGTACCAGTTGGTGAGGGTCATCATGATATAAAGTGAGGCAAGGCACATCATGAAGTGAAAGAAGGAGTAGCTGTACTGGACCATATCGCGCTCATTGTCCTCCACCCGAGTGGGCCCCATGGACTTGTCTATAATGTCGGAGCTGCTGCCCTCCTCAGTGACGATGTCCGAGTCTTTGGTGGCCATGGTCAGTTTGTTCACCTGGCTGGTGCTGGATGAACGGATGCTGAGGACAAAGCACAGGCAGATGGACACTGTGTTTAAGCACAAACACAACATGTTACTGTCATTTTTCCTGACATGTCAATGTTATGAATGCAGCTCACTGCTCGATGTCAGAGCATGTGTGGAGGGCAGGTCTGACGAAGGTTCAGCTACAGCCAGATAAGACCATCTTGTACATTATTTAAGAGCAGCTAAGAATCGCAGCTTTTAAAAACATTATGCACAACAGTGCACAGCAGAATTCCTAGAATAGACGATGCTTACCAACCTACCCTGATCTCTGACAGCTCCCGGGGGGGGGGGGGGGGCAGACCTTAGGCTGGAAATCACTGCCATAGACAGTGAACATATAGTCATGTGAAAAAATTAGGACACCCCATTAAATATTTAGTTCCTTTTTAAGAAATGTTCACATACTGATGTCTAATCTTGTTTGTATTTATCTCTGGAAAAGGTGATTTAATTGCAGGTAAATAACAAAAATTAACCTTGTTTTACTCATTAAACAAAAGATAACAAAAATGTGTATTCTAACTGAGGAAAAAGTTAGGACACCCAACCGCCTAATAGCTAGTGTTACCCCTTTTTGTTATGATCGGGTGAGCGCGCTCCCCCTCCCTTCCTGTGAGAGGTTCCCCGGCTCCGCAGGTAATCAACACGCCTGCGTGAGTGGATGCACCTGCTGTCTCTTCACTGCCAGTGCTTAAAAGGACCAGTTTGTGAATGCTCCAGCGCTGGCTCGTTGGGTATACTGCCATAAGAAAATAAAATAAGTGAAGTCTTGTCTATGAACCCAGATATTAACCTTTTTCTCTCTTTCACCTTGTCAGGTTGCTGCCATCTCTGCGGTGTGTCCCTGGGGTTCGTTGTGCACTCACCTGCTCCGTCATCATCGTCATCTCTCCAGATCGCCTACTCCACCCGGTCAGACATTTCCCCAGCCCTACTCATCCGCAGCTTCCTCTCCAAATCATCTTTGCCATACTGGGTTCCTCCGTCGGGCTCTCTGCTCCCACTCATAAGAATATTTCTATTATTCGTTCCATATTATTTGGTCCATAACCAGGAAACGGGCGGGAAACATCTGTGCTGACCCATCACACCCCGGCCACAAACTGTTTGAACTTCTATCTTCTGGTCATCGTTACAGATCACTGAAGGTCAAAACCACCCGTCACAGGAACAGTTTCTTTCCTCAAGCCATCACTCTGATGAACTCCTAACATTCACCTAGTCCTACCTGTTGCTGTACTCATGACTTTTCATCCATTATTACATTGCACATAACTCTCACACTGCTTTTTACTTCATTCACATTATATCACTGAATCTGAGTTCACATTGAAATACTGTGTGACTGTATATTTTTTCATATATTTCTGCAAAGTGTGGTTAGTCTGAATAAATAACTGCATATATTCCTGTATATATTTGCATCCTTTTATAGAAACGTGGACAGACTGTAATTTACTGTACATACTCTGTTGTCATTGAATCCTTATTTAAATCCTCCACCTGAACAATGAGAGCAAGTTTTTAGCCAAAGTCAAATTCCTTGTATGTGTTGTGCATACTTGGCCAATAAAGCCGATTCTGATTCTGATTATTCATTATTCTCTGCCTCCCTCCTCGTACTAACCTGCTCTCGTCTCCCTCCTTACAGGCTGGGTTCTCCTCTGGCGAATGAGGCGTTTTTCCACTAATTCTGCGTTCACTCTTTTCAATAAAATTGTGTTTAAACTTTGCCTCTCTGTATTGTGTGCATTCCCTGGTGTAGCATCTTGCACGTGAGCTGATATTTATTGTAATCATGACACTTTGGCTGAAATAACTTCAGTGAGACGCTTCTTGTAGCCATCTACCAGTCTGACATCGGTCTGAGGAAAGTTTGCCCCACTCCTCAACGCAGAATTCTTTTGGCTGTGAGATGTTTGAGGGGCTTCTTGCATGTACAGCTGGTTTCAAGTCACCCCACAGCATCTCAATGGAGTTAAGATTGGGCTTTGACTCAGCCATTCCAGGACTCTCCATTTCTTAGTTTTTAGCCAGTCCTTGGAGGATTTACTGGTATATTTTGGGTCATTGTTATGTTGCAGGGTCCAGTTCCGCTTCATCCTTTTTTTTTTTTTTACAGATGGTCTCACGCGGTCCTCAAGCACCCTCTGATAGACGGTAAAATTCATGATGGATTCTATGATGGTGAGCTGGCCAGGTCCTACTGCAGCAAAGCATCCCCAAACCATGACACTTCCGCCTCCATGCTGCACAGTTGATATGAGGTTCTTTTCCTAAAATGCTGTATTTGGTCTACGCCAAACACATCCTCTGTTCTGGTGTCCAAATAATTCAATTTTAAACTCATCTGTCCAAAGAACAATATTCCAGAAGTCCCGGTCTACGTTCTCTCTGGCAAACTTCAGTCTGGCCTTCATGTTTCTCATAGAGAGCAAAGGTTTCCTCCTTGCATGCCTCCCATGCAAGTTAAACTTGTGCAGTCTCTGATTGTAGAGACATGCACTTTCACACCAACAGTAGCAAGAGCCTGCTGTAGGTCCCGTGATGATATTTTAGGGTTTTTGGAGACTTCTTTAAACATCCTTCGGTCTGCTCTTGGGGTGAACTTGCTTGGACGGCCAGACCTGGGCATGTTGGCAGTTGTTTTGAATGTCCTCCACTTGTAGATTATTTTCCGGACAAAGGAATGGCTGATGTCAAATTCTTTTGAGATGTTTTTAAATCCCTTACCAGACTCATAAGCTGCTACAATCTTCTTTCTGAAGGCCTCAGACAGCTCTTTCGATCTCAGCATGGTGTGCACTCTCACTTCCAACAGTCATGAGCACACCAAACTAAATGTGAGGTTTAAATAGGACGAGCCACCTTCAAAATGCTAAGTAACGATGTTCTAATCATGTGCACCTGATGTGATACACCCGTATGTGATTTCAGCCATTTTAAGTGGGAACAAATGTGGGGGTGTCCCAATTTATTCCTCCCCAGAAATTGCACGTTTTTAGAATTACATTTTACAGAAAATTTTAAAAAGTCTTTTCTTCAGTTTTAATTGTTTAGTTATATCACTTGAATCTCACAGTATTGTTAAAATTAATATTAAATATTCATATGTCCAAATATGTTAAAAAAAACAAACACACAGGCTTTCATAGGGTGTCCTAATTTTTTCACATCACTGTAGTTGGTAAATTTTGTGGTGTGGGCAGGTGATTGCGGACACCAGCAGCTGTATCACATCATTACACTTTTATTAATATAATGGTAATTCACAACTTAAATTGATTAAAGGCACTCCAAAAGTTTTAAAGAGAACCACAGCTGCATTTGATGACAATGGGGATTAAGAACTCTCTTATAAAGGCAACACAATGTAAGCGTTTCACCTTAAAATAATTTTTCCAAAATTAGTTTGACGGTATAGCAACCTTTTACTGGGTGAATGCCACGTCCCCCATAGCCTGAGTCAGCCTGCACTGCCTGCAACAGCTGTTCTTGATAGGAACACTGAAAGGACTACGGCTATGGTGCCTATGATATGACCTCAGGGGTCGTGCACACGACAACATTTTTACCCCAAACTGTGGAAGTTCGTCTATAGTTTAGCTGTCCGTGCATATGATGCCGGGTGTTTGGAGGTGTGAAAGTGTAGAGATTTGAAACCAGTCTCCAGAGAGGAGAGGTTTTCTCTGCGCTGATTTTCCACGTCTGTGTGTACAGAAATAAATAGCAACGGTATAAAGGTGCGCTGAGACCAAATGTGAACGGGCAGCACGAATCCATAAAAAAGTGAATGGAAAGAGGTCGGTACATGCGAAATTGCGCATTTGTGCGTTCACGTCTGAGGTAATATGCTAGCTTTGAGATTCTGCCATCACCGGAGTAAAAGTATCACCATTGCAGAGCAAACTAGTTTGAAAATGAGACTCACTCACCTGGAGACAGGAAGACTGGGAGCTCTTCAGCTGAATTGGGATTTCGGAGTTATTTACCCACGGTTTCCTGCCACAGACATGCTAGCAAGCTAGCAACGAAAAGACTCATCATCTTATAAAGTTTTGGAGACAGGGGCAACTTTTTCAGGTGAGCCCTCCATCTGATAATGTAAACCTAAAGCATGACGTTATTTTGGGGATATCCACAGTAAGCTGAACATTGCTGCAGAAGTTATAAAGGCAACTTCACCTGTCTGCATCTCATTCAGATGCTGAATTCATGTTTATTCGCACATTTACATTGAGTTATAACGTAATCGTGCCACCCGAAAAATTCGCCCATTCGCGTTTGGTGTGAACGCACCTTTACAGCCTCAATTTACAATAGATTTCAGCCAATCCACACACCAAGCAAATTGTACTTCTCACAGAAATAAGTGCCGTGATTAAACTTTAAGCTCCTCAGCCAGCTGACATCACATCATATCACTATTCTTTCTTACTTGTAATGCTTTTGTAAAAGTTATGACTGAAGACTTCTTATCAAATATTCAAAGTTGCTGTCAGTAAGTCAGATTTTTTTTTATTGCCGACAATTACACCATTTATGACTCCCTCATTCTTTTAACTTAAACAAATATAAATATTTCTTGCTGATGGAATGAGGAGTGGGACTTTTATGTTGCTGCTTAGTGGGCACAGTTTTGTTTTTCGCCGTGGGGAGCCGGTCCAGGAAGTGTCGGGCTGGACACATTTGCTATCAATCAGAACGGAACGGTGACTTGATTCTTCTGAGCTTCCGTACCATCCCGTTCACATTTTGTGTAGCTATGTGCATTTGAACCGGGGTGGAAGCACAAAGGAGACCTGGACAGCTCTGTGAATAAATGGAAATAGAAATATAAATCCGTAAAGATGTGGATGAAGAATAAATCTTACTGGGATGGATCTGTTGGACATGTGGCAATAAAATGGGACTGGAATTGTCAGATTATCATTGATTGTGGGACTCTAAGGAGCTGTGATCGGTGACTAACTGCTATAATGCTATGGTGATAGGCTAGCTCACCAACTCGTCTGTTGCAGTTTGTGCTGTTGAGATTGGATCTCAGATCTGTTTTGGTGAGGAGGTAGATGAAATTCTTAGCTTTCAAATGATGTGTGTCATGGCAGATTTCCTAGATCATAGCACATAATCAGAAGATAAAACATGACTCAGCTGGCTGTTTATGTAACAGTGACACTGGGTTATTAATTTATCACTGTAAAAAGGTCAATACACAGTGAATCTTACTTGAGTGGATCTGTTGAACCTGTAGCACTGACACAGGACTCGATTTGTTTGATTACTGTTGATTTGGGAATTAGGGGAGGCTTGGCTGGTGAGCAAGGAGCTTTTTATGGTCAGACACTGCAGTGTTGCTGGCTTGATTTACCATTTTGTTTCTGCTATTGGGACTGCATCTCAAATCTGTTTTACTAACAAAATAGACAAAATTCTAAGATTTAAAATGGTGAATGGCATGACTACCAACTCAAAACAGGTTTACTACTCTTCAGTCTGTGGCACTCTATGCCCCCCAAAAAACTTGTGTAGGGTTCCATAGGGGCTACGGGTGGGCCGTAGAAATTGTAACAGGTTAACGATAAGCTTTATTTAAAAAAAAAAAAAAAAAAAAAAAAAAGATTTAAGAGCACACCACACTGTTTCATATGCACCATACTTGGGCCTGTAACGATAACAGCTAAGGCTGTATTCACACCAGGATAGTCCGGGGGTCTCTGTTTGACTCGGCGGGGAATGTTGAGAATTTTCATACCTTCGTTTGGTTCGGTTTGCATTCACACAGCACTTCACTCAAGCGGGCCAAACTGCTTGGACAACGTCACGCAGTTACAACAGCTACTCGTTTGTGGCGCTGAGGCTGAAACCACCACTGACAAGGAAGAAAAAATCTCGTTGAAGAAGAGAGATCCGGCTCATCAATTGGCCAGGACTGAAAAGGGAAATCCGGTGTTATGCCGAGAATTCATACCTGCCAACTTTTAAAATCTGAAAAGCCTAGTAGCTAGCCGGGGTCCAGGGGCCGTGGGCCCCGGTAGGTCCAGGACAAAGTCCTGGTGGGGGGTTCAGGGGGGCAAAGCCTCCCGACGGCAAACAAATATTAGCATTAAATCAAGTTAAAATTTGGCTAACAACCTCATATTTCTTCAACAATCATGTTTCTATTTTCCTTAAATTGTCAATGCAGATATGCTGATGGAAAAGATCAAGGACAAACTCTATGGTAACTCTCAAGCATTGTTGTTTTCCATGGTGCACCTCTTAGCTTTCTTCAGTTGGTCTTTTGAATGGAACACACTGTGGCACTTGTTACCCGAAGCTGTCATCATCATTTTCCTGGTCATGAGGTTGCCCAGAACTTTAGTTGACAGACTGGACCTGAACTCAGTTTTGTTCTTGTTCACATGGCTGAATATGCGCTCACAGTCCGCAGTAATAATTCCTGGAAATGCTTTGGAGTATTCCTCACAAAAAGACTTGCCATGTGTGTGGATATGGATTATCATAGTCTCTTAATTTTCTTAATCAGTGTTCATCTATATTTATTTAAGTCAGTAAGATCTCTGATTATTATTATACTCTTTGCTTCCTCAGGTGTTCCATTTAGTTTGATCCAAACTCTACAATTTCTTGTCCATTTTGCCTGTATCTTATTTTGTCTTTTCAGCATCCATGCTTTGCCGTGCTATTTCAGCATTAGTTTTTGTTAATGTTCATTTAGGTAAACTGTTCCCCGTAACTTTCTGGCCTGCCTCAGTATGTCATTCTTTACCCAGGGATGTGATTTGGGGTTGGGGAAATTATCTGAAAATTTAGCAGGGGGTCTGGGGGACACAGTCCCTTAGCGGGGTCAGGGGCAGAGCCCCAGTGGGGGGGGCAAGGGGGGGCAAAGCCCCCCGAAGCCCCTGGGTTTTTATGATTTTTAAGTACCAGAACTGTGCTTAAATGACATAAAACAAACAGCTGAATGCCACTTATTACTGTATAATATTGACTTATGTTTCAAGAAGATAAAATCTCTGAACTTAGTTCAGAGATTTTTTTGATCTCTTCCATTTCCTCCTTCTTTGGTGGCATTTTTACTGACCTGTTGACAGTAAAACAATCTCTGCTGGTGACGCCGATATCCGATCCGACCGACCTCGAATCCAGCTGGGCCTCAACTAGCCCCCTCCGCTGCTAGTCCTGCTGCTTACCGCCGCTGCAATTGAGTTCCTGTCCAGCCGGGGTACTGGCAGCTCCTCCACCGAGTCCCGCCGCCCACCGCCGCTGTAGTTGAGCTCCGATCCTGCTCCTGTCCGGCTGGGGTCCTGGTAGATCCTCCGCTGAGCCCAGCCACCTACCGCCGTCTTCCTCAGTAGTTCCTCCGCCGAGCCCCACCGCTGTAGCTGGGCTCCAGCTACAGTCGACTTATCCAGCTGGGGCCCCCGCTGCTCCTCCACTGGTCCCTGTCTCGTACCACCGCTGTACTTGAACTCCGATCTGACTCCCGTCCAACTGTTGCCTCGGTTGGTTCCTCCGGCGAGCCCCAATCACCGGGGACGGAGTCGCTTCTTTGTATCGGTGTTAGGTGCTACGACTAGCTATGGCGTTAGCTTAGCAAACGCTTCAGGTAAAATTAGATACGATTCCTAGCGATCTCGTGTTTGGAATTGCTTTCGTGTTTTTTTTACGATTTAAAATTTTTGACTGAATTTTTAGTGAAAAACCATAATTTTGATTAATAAAGCCGTAACCCGGAATGGGGTCTTGAAAACCGTAACTATTACGGCAAAACCGGAGTAGTTGGCAGGTATGAGAATTGCTCGCTTGCCAAGAATTGCATCCCATCCACCAAAACTATAAAATATAACACTACAGCCAGGCTTGTAACCATTTGTGCATTTTTCGAAGTACCCATTATACATTTTTAGAAGTAAAAACAGTTATTACCTCTTGTAAATTATCTTAAAATTATGTTTATTCAACGACGGGATGCAATTCTTGGTAAGCGAGCAATTCTTAGCATAACACCGTTCCCTTCAGCCGAGTTGTTTGTCCGCCACAAACTAATAACAATAAAAAGCTCCGCTGTCTGTATAAACCCCCATGCTGCCATCATGTCGCTAAACATTTTAAAAACATCGGTATTCTTGTGTGTAGCCACAAGCAGCTGAGAAATCTGGTTCTCAGACCAAATAGCTATCAGAGCCTGCATTTCTTCCTCACTACTCCAAGTCCAAGAGACATTTTTTTTAAACTTTTCTCCTCGGCTTTCTCCGGTAAAAGCATTTCTTGGATCTGCGCTGTCACTAGCTGGGGTTGGGATTTCTGCCAGACCCAGTCTCGTGGCCTTTTCAGTGCATTTATTTGTCTCTCGTATTATTGTGCTCCTATTAGTGTTTTTATGCCTTTCATTTTTCTCCAGTTGTGTTTCTGTTATTTTTGGCCATGTCTTGTTTAGTAATTGTTTTTGGATTCATGGCTATTTGTTTTCAGTCTGCTGTGATTATGTTTGTTCTTTTCTCTGGGTTGACAGCTGTCAGGCAATTTCCGGGTTTTTGCTCTACTGGGGGCGTCGCCTGTCAAGTTGTCAATCCAGCTGCTCTTCCCTCATGTGTCCCTCCTGTACAACCTGAGCCTGAGTCTGGAGAGAGTACCGGTGCTGTGGAAGACATCCTGCCTGTTTCCTGTCCCCAAGAAGTCATCTCCATTGGATCTGAATGACTATCGACCAGTTGCCCTCACATCTCATGTGATGAAGGTCCTGGAGAGACTGGTCTTAGCCCACCTGAGGCTGCAGGTGGAGACGTGGCTGGACCCTCTGCAGTTTGCATATCAGCCCCATTTAGGAGTTGAAGATGCTGTCATCTACCTGCTGCAACGAGCCCATCAGCACCTGGATGGTGGAGGAGATACTGTGAGAATCACTTTTTTTGATTTCTCCAGTGCCTTTAACACCATCCAGCCACTGCTGCTGGGTGAGAAGCTGCGGGGGATGGGGGTTGACAGCTCTGTGATCTCCTGGATTACCGACTACCTGACAGGCAGACCACAGTTTGTCAGGCTGGGCAGTGTCTTGTCTGGAGTGGTGGCTAGTGATACGGGAGCGCCACAGGGGTCTGTGCTCTCTCCTTTTCTTTTTACCTTATACACCACGGACTTTCAGTATAACACTGAGTCATGTCACCTGCAAAAATTCCCTGATGACTCAGCTGTTGTGGGGTGTATAAGAGGAGGAGAGGAGGGGGAGTACAGGGCACTGGTAGACAGATTTGTGGAGTGGACGGAGCAGAATCACCTGAGGTTGAATGTCAGCAAGACCAGGGAGATGGTGATTGACTTCAGGAAGAGGAAGGCTCCTTCTCAGCCACTGCAGATTGGGGGGAGGATGTGGGAGTGGTTGAAGACTACAGATATCTGGGTGTCAGGATCAGCAGCGGGTTGGACTGGAGATCCAACACCGATGCTGCGCACAAGAAGGGGATGAGCAGACTATTTCCTGAGAAAACTGAGATCCTTCAACGTGTGCAGCAGGATGCTGGAGCTTTTCTACCAGACTGTTGTCGCCAGCGCCATCTTCTTTGCTGCGGTCTGTTGGGGTAGCAGTATCAGGGCCAGAGATACCACCAGACTTGACAAGATGATCAAGAGGGCTGGCTCTGTAATTGGTCTCAGACCGGAGACCTTTGAGACAGTGGTGGAGAGGAGAACACTAAATAAACTGCGATCCATCATGAACAATCCTGATCACCAACTCCACCACACACTAGATAGGCAGCAAAGCACTTTCTCCAGTAGACTACTACAGCTTCATTGTCGAATGGCCAGGTACAGGAAATCTTTCCTGCCACATGCAATTTCACTGTACAATAACTCACTATGATGTTGTATTCTGGTCATAGCTATGCTGCCACACTGCACCTTACAGACTAACTGGTACCTCACATTTCACTTTGCTCCTGATAGTCCTTCTTTGTGCAATCGGATGATTCATGTGTTTATACGGGTCATCATCATATATTAAGCTATGATGTATATAGGTTCTATAGTCGTGTTAGTTTCTTTTTTACTTTCCATGGGTAATCCCTTTGTCTGTCGTGTGTGTTTCTGTTGTTTGGCTGTCAACTGTCATGCTGCTGTTACACTGTAATTTCCCAGTTTGGGATCAATAAAGTACATCTATCTATCTATCTATGTATCAGCTGATTCCAATCACTACTGTGCCTCTCTTTCCTGCTCATGCGTGTCCACACCAGTACTCACTTGTGTTAATCAATTCACTAGTATTTAAGTTCTGCTGTGGCACTGGGTCAGTGCGGCTACATTGTTTGTGTTCATGTGCGTATGTATTTCTCCTGCGAACCGCATTCATCTTGCTTCTGCTGTGCTGATCATCCCTCCAGAGCTTCCTTGCTCTGAGGCACACGCTGTAAGTTTTCCCTGTTTGGATATTTGGTATTATTGTTATCATTCTAGACTGTTTCGTCTTTTGTTTAATAAATGCATGACATTATCTGGCACTTGGGCCGTCCTCTCTGCCCCGAAGGGGCACTAAACATGACACACGCGGTTGTCTTTATTGTTATTTTCTAACCAAAATGGAGACAGAAGGACCAGGAGCTCTTCAGCTGAATCGGATCGGGATGTTGGATTTATTTACCCACGGATTCCTACCACGGACAAGCTAGCAAGGGAAACAAACATCAGGTTTTCAAGGCAGGGACAACTTTTTCAGGTGAGTGGCAACTTCGCCTGTCTGCATCTCACCCAGATGGTGAATTCATGTCTTTTCATGTATTTAGATTGAGTTATAATGTAATTGCGCTGCGCAAAAAATTCCCCCGTTTGCGTTTGATGTGAAGACACCTTTACAGTAGAAGTACTTTCTCTTCTCACTACGTGTTGCTGTGGTTACATGAATGCTGAGGGGCACATCCGCCCTTTGGTCCGCTGGATACTCTGTTTGCATTCACATGGTAAGCGAAGCGCACCAGACTTTGTTTGCAAGTGAACCGAGGCCCCCCGTTTTCAGGGGGACCAGACTTCACTTATTTGGTGCGCACCAGAGTTCCAACGTGCGTTCAGACGGCACCAAACAAACCGAACTACCCACGGAATACACACTTTGGTCCTTTAGTCTGGACCAAACAGTGGCCGTGTGAATGTGCCCTAAAACGTTTAATCGTACGATAAGAAAAAATAACCACGATAAGTTTTCTGGCCATGATAAGTGGCCGTTTATATGTGTATTTTTTTTTTTTTACATATTCTGTGAACATTTCGGTGGCAGCACTGCTTCTCTCTGCACACTCCCCGTGTGAGGCGGGGCTCATCATGCTCACAAAGCGGGGACAGCCGGAAAAGGTGGAGCGGATAGCTGGGGTCTACTCACAGTATAAAGTTTGTCCTGACTGAGCCTCAAAGTCTGCTCCGTTTTAATGGCATGTTCGCTTCACACAGTGAAACCCTCATTTTTTTGCCAGTTGGAGAAGTCGGCTTCAACTAGCTCGACTGTGTTTATGCTAGGTTCGTATGATGTATGATCAGTGTGACCATTCTTACAGTCATTTTACAACACAGCAGCTGTATTAGAGAATGCTACCGACCGCCCCCCCCCCCACACTGCCAAAATAGACGGTAAGATGCATGAAGTTGAAATTTTCATTATGTAGTTCCTATTGTGCCGTGTCTGAGACAGCACATATTGTAAACAAACAGTGCGTACCAATGATGTAACGCCACGTGTCTCGGTCATCCATGGCAACATACAAGCAGTAGTGGCCAAAACAATTTTAATTATTTAAGTCATTTTGAATATTTTTTTCCACATTTCTATTCCAATGTTCAATATTGTTCATAAATAAAAGTTCAGAGCTCTTTGAAAAGTTGTACATAGACTGTTATCATTATATCACCATATCCAGGCCATAAAATGGACTTCATAATGTCAACAATTAATATTGTTTAGCACGATAATTTGGGAGAAAATTTACCGTCCATCATTTTCAATTTGTTATCTTTACAGGCCTACCTCAAGGAGTAGTAATTCCATATTTTTTTGCTGAGGGTGTGTGTTGGTATCGAATCAACTCAATATCATAACACAGAATATTGGAATCAAATTGATGTCAAATAGTTGGATGGCCACATCTGAAATCCAGCAGAAAACAACAACACATGACTGTGTTGTGTAAGTGAGAGTGACAATTGCAAGAATTATATGGACCTATTGTAAAATATAATCAAGTATTTTTATGTGTGTGTGTGACTTCTTCAGACTGCACATGATCAATGGTAAGAATGTTTACCTGGAATACAGGATACACAGGACAAAAATAATGAGTCCCACGATGCTCTGAGCGTCCCACCACTGAATGTACGGAGACGTGAGGACAGGCTCCTCTGTACCAATGATCACCACGGCTGTCTGGTTCTCAGTCTCCATAGGAGGCAATGTGGGAGTCGCAATCTGCTGGAAGATGCTCAGCAGGCTGGGGTTGCATGTTTGATCTCAGGAAAAGAAAAAAAAAAGTGAGCACCATATTTGAATCCTGAGCCCTGTATCGTGATTACAGATCTACCAATATTCACCACTTACCAGGCTCATTGGTCATGGCAGACCAAGTCAGGAACATGGTGTATAGGGTGATGAAGGAGGACTGAAGGAGGCCTGAGTGAGGCTGAAACTCCTGAGGGCACACATATAAGAGGAATGTTGCTATGAGTTACATCAAATGATTTCATATGCATTATATAAAGAAAATATTAAACCGTATTATTTGCAAGAGCACTCTGAGGCGAGTGTAATATCCCCTGCCTCCATTTTCGTTGAAGACCCCAATAAAGAATGGGCGTGTGAAGTCACCCGACGGAAAAACCACAAGGAATTGCGGGAAAAGTGTTCTGCCTGTCTGTGCTTAGTAGTGAGCAATGAATGTGGTTAGGCTGCGTGTCCACCAAATGTTTTTTTCTGCTGTGGGTGACTATTTTCTGTTTATTTTCTATGTAGTCCAGTATTTAATGCACTCAGTGCCTTCAGCGCAGAAACACCCTCAGCAGTCATGGCACTGAAAGCTGAAAAAAGTTCAACTTTCGGAGCACTGCAGCGCTCATCAGCTGCACACCTCTCTCACCACCCGATCAGAATCAGGATAAAAGTACACCATGATCAAAGGAAAACAGGTTGAGAACATTTTTACTTTCCCTGTGGACACACAGCCTCGCCATCTTATCTCCAGAATAGAGAACAGTGTGTAAAAGTTCACCAGGATAAATCCTCATTTTTAAACAACCGCATGGGTATCCCACAAGGGTCCATTCTTGGTCCTTTACTTTTCAGCATTTTTATTAATGACTTGCCGTTACACTGCTCAGCTGCAACATGCCAACTTTATGCAGATGATGCAGTTATTTACACAGCTGCCAAGACTCCAGCACAGGCTGCAGATGTACTGTCTACAAGTATGGTTGATGTCCAAGAGTGGCTCCTCAAGAACCATCTATTGCTGAACCTTCAGAAAACAGTCTCAATGTGCTTTTCAATCAAAAAATGTAACCTGCAACATTTTAAAGTTAATATACATGATCATGACATCAGTTTAGCTACAGAATTCAAATACCTTGGCATTGTACTAGATCCTCAACTCAAATTTAATCTTCATATAAAGAAAATTTCAAAAACAGTAAAAAAAAATCTGAACTGCTTTAAATTAATTAGATATTACATACCTTACGAAGCAGCTGCACTGTATATGCATTCTATGGTTTTTTCTCATATATCATACTGTTTGACAGTCTGGGCTCAAGCAGCCCCTTCCACAATAAGACATATAGGTTCATTATATAATCAAACCCTAAAAATCTTGGACAAAAAGCCCATTAGGTGGCATCACTGTAATGTTTTAAAAAAAATACAACCTATTGAGTTTTGAGAGCTTCATTGACCTCTGTCTTCTGAAATTAACGTTCAAATGTTTCCATAAATCAGCACCCGAGCCACTTGCTGGTTTCGTCCAAAGACAGGACAGCAGCAGAGCCACCAGGAGTTCTGTTAACAATAACTGTAAAATATTCCACCGCAGAACCACATTTGGACAAACAGCTTTCTCTATAAAGGGCAGTCACATCTGGAACACAATGCCAAATGAAATTAAAATAATAACGGACTTTAAAACATTCACTAAAAATGTTAAAAACTGGCTGAAAAATAAACAAGAATGTACTCATGTATGAATTAATTGTCTGCAAAGTGAGAGTGAATGAAGGGAAGGAATAAATGTGTTTGTTTATAGTGAGTGACGGAGGGAGGAAGGCCTGAAATAGGCAAATGTGAGTTATGTTATATGTGTTAAATGTGAGTCAGGCTGTTATATTTGTGTATTTATAATATTTATGTTAAATGTGAGTCAGGCTGTTATATTTGAGTATTTATAATATTTATAATTGTGTATTTATAATTTTTCTGCATTGATGTATGTGGTTATTGTGTATATTTTTTATTTTTTTTTTCCCATCTTTACTTGATTCTTTTTTCTAAAGCCCATCCAGGGACAAGAGTTGCAAATTAGCTAACAGCTATACACTCTATGTGCAACACATCAGATTGATTGTCTTTGATTAATTGTCTATGTTTATTGCACTGTCCCTGTCAAATAAACTAATCTACTACTATTAAAATGACACTGAATATGTTATTCAAACACAGGAAATGTAAATATACATATAAAACGTCATACAAAATCCAGGATGGTAAAAAAAAAATGGCATTCACTTATATAGCGCTTTTATTCTCATCTCTTGATGACCAAAGCGCTTTACAGATCCTGCTATCCACCCATTCACACACTGATGGCGGCATGCTGCCTAACATGGCGCTTCCAGACCCACCAGGAGCAATTGGGGTAGAGTGTCTTGCCCAGGGACACAACGGCAGGATATCTTGGGAGAGTGGGATTTGAACCGCCAACCATGCAGTTATTGGACAACCTGCTCTACCTCCTGAGCCACTGCCGCCCCCAGGGTGGCAGGATGACAAGAAAGTGAAAACACTTATTTCCAATGTGGTCCTTTCAATCACATTGTTATTCCTCCAAATACCACGCAACGTTAGAATGGGGGAGTTTTGCTGCATTATCAAATACAACACCTGCTCTCACAATTGCCATTGAAAAAGACTGATAACAGCGTACACCTTTTTTTAACTGCCTGACTTGGAAGAAAAGTGGAGCAAATTGGGTCTCTGAGAGGCGTGGGATGGAATGGATTGCAGCGGTCAGAAGGAAAGACATCAGCTCAAGCAATATTCCTGCATACATGGTGGTGTGTTCACTGCATTTTCACCAAGGTAAGTTGTGATTTAAAAAATAGTTAGAAGTGCAGAAAGATGTCCCCTCTCCAGTGCAGCTGTCTTGCACGCCGTGCCTTTGGCTGCACCTCAGCCACGACTGTCATCTCTCAATAATGTGTAAGAACGCACAGGGCAAAATCAAATAATTTCCCCACATCATCTCTGCTATTCCGAATTTTTCTTGCTAATCTGGAGCAGTTTTTTTTTTTTTTAATGGGAGCTTTTTGTGTTGCTGATTTTCTTTGATTTTTTCTTGAAGTTGATTACTTGTTGCCTTCATTACACACGGATTTAATATCAGCTGGTGACTGAAATCCATAATGTTTGGTATCGTTAAATTAAGCAGATTCTCCTCTTTCAGGTGATTATAAAAATGTCACTGTCCTGATTTAGGATGTTTTATAGCAACTAATTATACCAGTAATTTATTTCAGTGCGCCAGCGCAATCAGCTGATTTGATACACCTCCTTCAGTGTTCTGACACTTTGGCATATTTATCAGAACAACACTAGACAGCTGATATTACAGACTGCAGCAAAAGGTCAAAATCTTTATCCTTTAGCTTGAAAGCGCTCAGATAAATCCCCAATGGTTCCCATTATACAAACAAATATGTGTGTGTACGCTGTAGGCAGCAGCAGAGCTCTGTATGCTGCAAATACTCCATTATATGGAAACAATAAGTTCGAAACCTGTTCAATAAGTTACACATGGGTTCAAAGAGCATTACTCATATGTTAGAAATAATTTTTGGGTACGCTAGACATTAATCTCAATGTATTTCGACTTTGTAGAAACAATGACTGCTCACCTTTGTGTTAAACAAAGGTTTTCTGTTCATTCACCCAGAATATTTGAGGCGGCTGGATCCATCCACTGGTAAATTGAACATGAACCTCTAATGATTTATAGTTTTTAAATTGCTCATGGGTTTATGCACTCACCCCACAAACCAGGTAGGCAAACACATCTTACAGCGTGACTCGAGGCAGTTGGTCGAGATTCCTGGGCCATTTCTTGTGCTCATATCGATCATCCCATTTATTTCTTAAATTTTTTAGAGGTAGCTGTCATGTTTGGGGTTGTCTTCAACCCCGTCCATGACCTGTGGCTGTAGGTTTTTGATTATTGCTTATTAATTCCAGCTGGCAGATTGAGCCTTGCTCTCTGCCAGTCCTACAGACACACCTCCTCCTCACCAGACATTCGCCAGCTGTATGGTATCATCACCACACACACACACACACACACACACACACACACACACACACACACACACACACACACACACACACACACACACACACACACAATTCCAATTAATCATGCACTGGCTTGCCACACGGCTGTGTCCACTTGCCTTTGTTAGTGTATGGTGTACTTATGGGGAGGCAGTGTGACCAGTCAGTGTGGCAGCTTAAGTCAACATTGGACATCCTGTCTCACCGAGTATTGGTTCCTTTCCTTTTGGACTTCACCATGTTGTACTTCAGAGCCTTTCCGCTCCAACATAATTGTAAATCTTTTTGTGCCTTTTCGCTCCACTCCTGCCTGCCTAGAGCGCGTTTGGCATTTCCTCTAAGCCAACAAAGTTTGTAGCCGGTTGTCTCACCCATTCTCAACAGTGACTGTTACTTGGACATTTTGTGTATATTTTTCTCCCTGTATTACACACGTTACATTACTGCACGTTGGGCTTGCATCAATTTATATGTTCGCTGCGAGACTGCACAGCAGACATGACAGTAGCGCTCCTTTGCTTCCTTATTCAGCCTCTCTGAATAAGGAATTTGAATTTTCTGTTTGCTCCATTCCATTGCACGTATGTCTGTTCATGTTAGCAATTGCCTAGACTACAGGTAAACAAAGAAGCCAGACCATGACGATGGTGACAATGGCCCAGAATGCAGCACAGCATGACATCAATGCCCATTCTCTATATGTCACTGAAGGACAGCAGTTTTCAATTTTTCTATACAATTACTGGGGCAGAACCAAATGATGATAAGCCTATCATTCATGAATATACAATAAAAATAGTGATATACAACCCCTAGTTATAGGTCAGGATCCCAAGGTGAACCTGTGTAGCTTTATTCATTCTATAATAATGGGGCATATGGAATGCCAACCTTGACATTTGACCCTTTACCCCAAATCAGACCAGAGTCAAACTGCAATATGTGCATCATCAGCGTATATCAATCCCTGGTAACAAGTTTCAAAATAATTGGGGCAAAATTGTAGGAGGAGTTGATTTCACAAAAGTGGGCCAGACGGATGGATAGCCGGACCGCCCCATGACATAATACCCCTTTGGTCTTCAACTAGGTGGGGAATAAAAATGTCTCATGGACCAGTTTTTTTTTTTTACATATCAAATGTTGAAACTGAGACATTTTAGTATTTCATGAAAAATATTTCCTCATCCTAAATTTGATGGCAGTAATAGGTCTCAAAAGAGTTGAGGCAGGGCCATGTTTACCACTGTGTAGCATTCCCTCTTCCTTAACAACAACCTACAAATGTGGAAACTGAAGAGACCAGCTGATGGACATTACTGAGAGAATATAGGATTCTAGATGCTCATTAGTTCATGATCTTCTTTACTGTATTTTGTGCTTCATGATGCTCCAAATGTTTTTAGTTGGTCAAAGGTCAAGACTGCATTCAGCAGGCCCGGCCTCTTCTACTATGAAGCTATGCTGTTGTGATAGATGTAGCATGTGGTTTAATCTGAAATATGCAATGCCTGACCTGTAAAAAAAATCCTCTGGATGAGAGCACATGTTGCTCTGACACTTCTACAAACCCTTCATAGTTGATGATGCCTTTAGATATAGAAACCTATTAACTTAGTTGCAACATGTTCCTCCAGCTGTTTCTTTTTAGTGTCACTTACTTTTCCACCCTTTTGGTGTTCCCGTTCAACCTCTTAAGAAGTGCTGCTGCTATTAAAATCAAGGTGACCTAGTATTTTTCATGAAATTGTAATAAAATGCCTCACTTTCAACATTTGATATATTTTCTATGTTCTATTGTAAATAGTGGTTTAGAAAATTTGCAAATCATGACATTCTCTTTTTATTCAAATTTTACATTCACAACCTTTGTTGGAATTGGGACTGTGGTTAATGGACCAGTTCTGAGTCACTTATATGACATTTTTAACAAAGTTAAACATTGGTCTACCCAAAACCACAGACATTCCTACCTGTTATTGAAAGGTGGAATTTTAAAACACGATAACTCTGTCAAATAAATCAGTATTATTATAAAGATTATCTATATCCCCCATTTAAAAGAAATATGCAGTTAAGAAAATGGATAAATGGACGTGTATGATGACCTTCTCCATCAAAAGCTTAAATTTTATCCTGATCTGAATATTTGTCACCGATGTGGTTTGTAAGTCATGGAGAAACTCTGGTGACACTTTTGTAGCTCAATGAAAAAGGTATAAAAAAAATTATACTGACAAGTAGATTGTTGTTAAACCCTTAATATATGTTCTATTAACATTATCTTAATACATTGTCAAACATTTTCTAGTCTTACAATTCAAAGGCTTCTCTACCTCATCATCTACACCTGATTTAGGATCATGATTCCACATAATAATCACGTCTTTGGACTGTGGGAGGAAACCAGAATAAAGAAAGTTTGGAGATAATTTCAAACCTGGAACCTGCTTACCAATGCAGGACCACTAATGCACAATACTTTTCATTTTCCAACAACTGCTTTACAGGAACATGCTGTGTGTTACTGCGTCTGAGTGAATTATCTGAAGCTGACATGTTCCTTCCTGTCCTGTACCTGAACTTTAGGCAGCACGGAGACAACCGAGGCCCCGATGCACAACAGCATGTTGAAGCTGATGAAGAACTTGTTGATGAAGCAGCCATCATCCGTGGTGTAGAAAACGTAGAACAGAGCGACGGCAAGGAGCGACAGGATATAGTTTACCACTGTGACGGCCAACAATGCTATAAAAAGAAAAGACATAACAGCTCAAGTTATTTCAATATGGAGAAGGTTATGGATACTGGATATCACTAACTTGTAAAACATTCATATAAAGTAAAAATGTAAATCAAAATTTACAATAAAATTTCAAACTACTTTTCTGAAAAATCCTTGAACTCTTAAAAAAAAAAACCAGCCTTTAAATCATTTTTCACTACAAGAAGCTGTTCTAACTAAAAGGTAAATGTCACTAGCCTTGATACTGGCCTGCGGCTCTATTATTGGCCTCCCCAGCTGTCTGTCATGTAGATGAGCAAGGAGCCAAAGGCATTAGCTTAAGAGCTAACAGTGGTACGAGGATGCCTGCTTACCAAGCACAGTTTATAATGGTATTTTCTTTAGATTTCTGTCACCCTAATAGACATCCCTGTTTCCACCTGGTTCATTAATCCACAGTCAAATGTCATGAGCCTCCCCGTGCGCTTTTATGTGGCGCACGGAAGAGGGGAAGGAAGAATGGATTTACAAGCTGGATTTCACCACAACACAATTATTAACACAAGGGCAGACAGTTCTAAAATAAAGACGTACAAAAAGGGAACAGGGTGCACTTAAGGGCATCACACGATTATGTGTCACAGGCAGACCACAGTGGCCACAAAAACAAACAATACAATTAATGTCTTTAGCTCGGGAAACTAGGAGAACTCAAGGAGGCTCAACTGACTGAAGATAACAACCTGGGCTAACCAGCCAAAGCGTAGCAGTCGACTGCACGAAGAAACACCAACAAATAAACCCACTATCCAGGAGCGGTGGCACAGCAGTCGACTGCACGAAGAAACACAACAGATTACCTTTCAGTGCAGAAGCAGTCCAAAAGTCCAAGCGTCCAACGAGCAAACACAATCCTTCTAGCAAACAGGCAGTCATACGGCGATTAACGACTGTTTGTAGCGCACAATGGTCCAGCAGTGTTTGACTGGCAAAGGCCGCCTAAGTACAAACACTGCTGGCACCACAAACTGGGCACACCTGGGTGAGGCGCGGGAAAGATAATTACTGGGGAAAAATCAGCTGGCTGTCAAGAGAGAGGGGGTGTGGTCGGACAGGGCGAATGTTAGACAACACCCACAAGAATGTGGGTCAAAGAGGCTGCCTAACAGCTGCCGGCCAGAACAGTGGCTACAGGCATGGAAAAGAAAAAGAACACAGACATAAAAACAACAAGAACCGAGCCTACAGGAAAACACCGGCTCGGTTCATGACAATCAAAACTATATCTTGCATCATCCAGCTGGTTTTGATCTCTATTTTCTATATATTCTATTCACCCTCACTGGAATCCTTGTTCATCTACCAACACTTGACCATATACGTCGTTTTTAGATGTTATTTTAGCATAGTTTCTTATAGTATTACCTCTAACCAGGACCAAAGGCAGCTAGCTGAAGCTAGCAGTTTAGCCACTCATTCACAAATGTTTCTGGGGTTACTGTACTATTACTATTGTACAGTCACATCCTACCGACCAGTGAAACGATACACCTCTGTCTACCAGTGATGCTTTATTTCACTCATTCTTTAAGATAAATTTACGTTAGTTGGCTCAAGCTTGATCTGAGCTAGGAGCTGGCCAGCTAAGATTAGCAACAGTGATGTAAGAGGGAGGGTGAAGTTAACTGCGGTCTTACAGATTTAAAGGGACATGCACTGACACCAGTCATTCTGAGAAAAGCTACAAAAGATGATTCACAAATATTTTGCTATAATTAAAGACATTTGACCAAAATATGTCATAAACATTTCAATAAGACATCTGTCAGCTGCTAAAATGTGGAAAAAAAGTGCAGTCAAACATCCCATAAGTCATAATGAATCGCTAAAAATTTGTCAAAGTCTATTTTAGATTGATCCCACACCCAGCGTGCAAGGAAGCGATGAAAAGACATCCAGAAAAAGACCATAATTTTCTGTGATCAGGTGGTCCCTCGCTTTAGCTTACTATTCTCATGTGACCTTGTCCTCATGTGAATTTTTGCAGCAGAAATGCATCCGGTGGGGACTGTTGCAAGGCTTGAATACACTGCAGCCACAATGCAACACAAGTGCATCTAGTGGGAATCTACTTTTACTTCACCACACTTTGGCTCAGTGAAACAAACAATGTTACGGATCACCTGTCAGAAGTAACTAGGCCACAGCTGAGTCACTGACCTCGATACCAGCCTCTGGAGTTGCCTCTCTCCATCTTGTCCACCCATGACTCATTCCAGGAGTGGGCAAAGTCCACCAGCAGCACCAGCTGGATCAGGATGAAGAAGAACGCTCCAACCAAACCTGTGACAAACCATGCTGTGATGACACAGACACACAGATCATTCATTAATGGGTCAAAGCTGTGTTTATAAAGCCTGACATGAACTGGGTAATAAAGACAGAGCTCTTACTGTAGGTGAAAAGCCCATCTGGAATATAAAACGCACCGACTGTAACCGCCACCAAAGCAGCAAATTTAAAGAACCAGAATCTGAAAATAAATCAATCTTATAAGAACATTTTCTACCAATACGGTTAGATAAAGAGCAGATCTGACAGTAACAGAACATGCATTAACAAATATACAAAAAGAGAATCTTCTTGGCAATTGACTTGAATGGGTTCGACTGATCCTGCCATGAATAACTACAGTATTAATACGTCGAATGAAGAGTCTTATTTAAAAAAAAAAATCAATTTATGCCAAGTTATAAAAATACTGGTGACTGCTACTGCTCAGTCCCTTTCTTTTTTTTTTAAATTTTTTTTGTTACTTATTTGTACCCGTAGGTAGATTTGGTTTGCAGTCTGGTGACAAGCCACCGGCTGCTGGTCGCTGCGTGCGCGAGCGCCCTAAACCTACATGTTTTTTTGGTGTGCGGGAGGAAACCGGAGAAATCCCGGAGTAAACCCGCGCAACACGGGGAGAACATGCAAACTCCACACAGCTCACTGTTGGTCGGGGGCTGGGATCGAACCCACGATCTCATGATCCCCGCGATCCCCCGGCCGAGGGTAAAACTGTGCTGCCACAGTGCTAAACCACTGCGCCACCGTGCAGCCTTTGTTGTTGAGATGTAGTTTATTTGGCATTTTGACCTTGCAATCCCAAAGCCATAGTCACACTTGAGGGTCAGACAGTAAACCTGTATACAGAGTTTGGTGACCCAAGCTTTACTCATTGTACAGAAAGTACAACTCGCAATACTTAAGGAATAATAGTATCTTGATAGTATTATATGTGAGGTCTCCGGTGATTCTCACCCTTAGTTGTAATGATCTAAAAAAAGTACTAACAGTGAACCCCAGTAACCCCCTCATGGATCGTCCCCCCTCATGGATCGTCACCTTATCGTGGTGGGGGGGTTTGTGTGCCCCAGTGATCCCAGGAGCTATGATGTCCGGGGCAATTTGCCTCTGATAGGGTCTCCCAAGACAAACTGGTCCTGGGTGAAGTGCCAGACTAAGAACGATCCAACAGACTCTCATGATAAATTGTATATCAAGGATTCAGTGTACCCCGCCCGGTATGGGGTTACCGGGCCCCACCCTGGAGCCAGGCCTGGGAGAGGGGCTCGAAGGCTAGCGTCTGGTGGCCGGGTTTCCACCCATGGGACCCGGCCGGGCTCAGCCCGAAGGAGTTACATGGGTCCGCCCTCCAGTGGGCTCACCACCTGCAGGAGGGATCATGGGGGTCCGGTGCTATGTGGATTAGGTGGCGGTCAAAGGCGGAGACCTTGGCGGACTGATCCCAAGCTTTCTAAACTGGCTTTTGGTACGTGGAATGTCACCTCTCTGGTGGGGAAGGAGCCTGAGCTGGTGTATGAGGTTGAGAGATACCGGCTAGATATAGTCGGCCTCACCTCAACACACAGCTCCAGTTCCGGAACCAGTCTCCTGGAGAGGGGCTGGAGCTTGGCCTTTTCTGGAGTTGCCCCGGGCGAGAGGCGACGAGCAGGGGTGGGTATTCTTGTATCGCCCCACCTTGCTGCCTCTATATTGGAGTTTTCCCCGGTGGATGAAAGGGTTGCTTCCCTGCGCCTTCGGGTTGGGAAACGGGTCCTGACCATCATTTGCGCCTATGCACCAAATGATGTTTCAGAGTACCCACCCTTTTTGGAGTCTGTGACTGGGGTGCTGGAGGGTGCTCCTCTTGGAGACTCCATTGTCCTACTGGGGGACTTCAATGCGCACGTGGGCAACGACAGTGAAACCTGGAGGAGGGTGATTGGGAGGAACGGCCTGCCCGATCTGAACCCGAGTGGTGTTCAGTTATTGGACTTCTGTGCTAACCACAGTCTGTCCATAACGAACACCATGTTCAAGCATAAGGGTGTCCATATGTGCACCTGGCACCAGGACACCCTAGGTCGCAGGTCGATGATCGATTTTGTTATCGTATCATCAGACCTGCGACCGTATGTCTTGGACACCCGAGTAAAGAGAGGTGCAGAGCTGTCAACTGATCACCACCTGGTGGCGAGTTGGATCCGATGGCAGGGGAGGAAGCCATTCAGACCTGGTAGACCCAAACGTATAGTGAGGGTGTGCTGGGAGCGTCTGGCTGAGGCCCCTGTCCGGGAGGTCTTCAACTCCCACCTCCGGAAGAACTTCAACCACATTCCGAGGGAGTCTGGAGACATGGAGTCTGAATGGGCCATGTTCTCCACCTCTGTTGTTGAAGCGGCGGCCCAGAGCTGCGGCCGCAAGGTGGTCGGTGCATCTCGTGGTGGCAACCCCCGAACCAAGTGGTGGACACCACTGGTGAGGGGGGCCATTAAGCTGAAGAAGGAGTCCTATCAAGCTTGGTTGGCTTGTGGGACTCCCGAAGCAGCTGAGGTGTACCGGCAGGCCAAGCGGAGTGCAGCTCGGGTGGTTGCTGAAGCAAAAACCCGGGTATGGGAGGAGTTCGGTGAGGCCATGGAACAAGACTTTCGGTCGGCCTCAAAGAGATTCTGGCAAACTGTCCGGCGGCTCAGGAGGGGAAAGCAGCTCCCTGTCCACACTGTGTATGGTGCGGATGGGACACTGTTGACTTCGACTGGGGATATCGTCGGGCGGTGGAAGGAATACTTCGAGGATCTCCTCAATCCCACTGATACGCCTTCCACAGAGGAAGCAGGGTTTGGGGACGAGGGGGATGACTCGCCTATCACAGGGGCTGAGGTCACCAAGGTGGTTAAAAATCTCCTTGGTGGCCGGGCCCCGGGGGTGGACGAGATTCGCCCTGAGTACCTCAAGGCCCTGGATGTTGTTGGGTTGTCATGGTTGACACGCCTCTGCAACATTGCGTGGAGGTCGGGGGCAGTGCCTTTGGCATGGCAAACCGGGGTGGTGGTTCCTCTCTTCAAAAAAGGGGACCGGAGGGTGTGCTCCAACTTTAGAGGGATCACACTCCTCAGCCTCCCTGGGAAGGTCTATGCCAAGGTACTGGAGAGGAGAGTCCGGCCGTTGGTCGAACCTCGGATTCAGGAGGAGCAATGTGGTTTTCGTCCTGGCCGTGGCACATCGGACCAGCTCTTTACCCTCTCGAGAATTCTTGAGGGTTCGTGGGAGTTTGCCCAACCAGTTTACATGTGTTTTGTGGACTTGGAGAAGGCATTTGACCGCGTCCCTCGTGGATTTTTGGGGGGGTGCTTCGGGAGTATGGGGTATCGGGCTTGTTGTTACGAGCTATTCGGTCTCTGTACAACCGTTGTGAGAGTTTGGTTCGTATTGCCAACACTCGGTCGGAGTCATTCCCAGTGAGAGTTGGACTCCGGCAGGGCTGCCCTTTGTCACCGATCCTGTTCATAATTTTTATGGACAGGATTTCTAGGCGCAGCCAGGGAATGGAGGGTGTCATGCTTGGTGACCACAGGATTTCATCTCTGTTGTTTGCAGATGATGTTGTCCTGTTGGCTTCATCCAGCAATGACCTACAGCTCTTGCTGGGACGGTTTGCCACTGAGTGTGAAGCGGCTGGGATGAGAATCAGCACCTCCAAGTCCGAGTCCATGGTCCTCAGCCGGAAAAAGGTGGATTGTCCTCTCCGGGTTGGGGACAGGCTCCTGCCCCAAGTGGAGGAGTTTAAGTATCTTGGGGTCTTGTTCACGAGTGAGGGGAAAATGGAGCGAGAGATCGACAGACGGATTGGAGCAGCATCTGCAGTGATGCGGACGTTGTACCGATCTGTTGTGGTGAAGAGGGAGCTTAGTTCTAAGGCAAAGCTGTCGATTTACCAGTCAATCTACGTTCCTACTCTCACCTATGGTCACGAGCTTTGGGTAATGACCGAAAGAACGAGATCGCGGATACAAGCGGCTGAAATGAGCTTTCTCCGTAGGATTGCTGGACTCACCCTCAGAGATAGGGTGAGGAGCTCAGTCATCCGGGAGAGGCTCAGAGTAGAACCGCTGCTCCTCCACATTGAAAGGAGTCAGTTGAGGTGGTATGGGCATCTGATTAGGATGCCTCCTGGACGCCTCCCACTTGAGGTGTTTCAGGCACGTCCCACTGCGAGGAGACCCCGTGGCAGACCCAGGACTCGGTGGAGAGACTATGTCTCCCAGCTGGTCTGGGAACGCCTTGGTATCCTCTCTGAAGAGCTGGAGCAGGTGGGGGGGAGAGGGAAGTCTGGGCTTCTCTGCTTGAACTGCTGCCTCCGCGACCCGGACCTCCGGAAAAGCGGTAGAAGATGGATGGACTAACAGTGAAAATAATGGCCTCATGGAAAACACCAACATGCCTCTTCTATTATATTCTTTATGAATTTTTTTATATTCAGTAACAGATATAAACATGCTTAACTGAGATTTTTCTGCAAACTATTCCAAGTCCAAGGTGAAAACTAAGCAAAAGCAGTTTTCCCAGTTCTTTCAAACCTAGTATTCTTTACCAGATTTGGTTTACAATATACTGTATTTTGAGTATGTTAACAAAAAAATCTGAGTAGCCCTCAGGCATGTTAATTTTTAAAAAGTACAACCTGGGGTCTAAAAACATTGGAGACCCCTGACCTAAACCCTTCAGGAGACTTGTAGGATGGGGTTATTACGGTTATCTAAGCTTCATAAAAGTAAATGACGAGATAACTGCAGGGCAAAGATCCTCAGCTGAATTACAGGTTTTATAACAACATCCGTGACAATGTTTTACAGGAGACATTTAAGGTTTAAAAAAACCCACTGAATTTGTTAGAATATGGACATGATTATATCATCATGACTTTCTCACAGAGAATCTTAAACTGAGGGTTGACATGTGTGCATTGATAAAAATGTTGATGTTGCTAAGGTACTGCAGTCCTTACCCATTGTGTACGGCAGCACGTGGGTCTCTGCTGTTCTTCACATTAATCATGAGAATGGAAAAGCCCAGAAACCACATGCTCATGCCAAAGCAGATGCGGTACACTGCTTTGTAGCCCACAAGCATCTCACACTTGGCATCCACCTGAAGACCAGGGAATGAAGAGAACGCCCCGTCCTCACAGAAACCTGGGATCTGCGGGAAAACACAAGCCACACTTTATCTTTAAGGACACAGGTGACATAGGTAGTTCATTGTTTGCAGTAGTGTGAAAGTCTAGTGATTAATAAATTACCATACGGTGCACTCAAAACATCTCACAATACATGTCAAAAAGTAGGTGCCAACAGATGGTCACTAGATTAACCTAGTGTAGTATCTCATCATGAAGAAAAACTGAGAGCCTTGCATCACAAACAGCCTCAGCGTATTTTCATTTTTAATGCAGCTAAAACTGTCTTGATATAATATCTATAACATCCCAGTATTTATGTTTTAACCAACATTAATCTGTAATGTTTACTGTCTCATAGTAATGACGAAATCAAAAGTGAAAAGAAAAGAAGCCCAGTAGTTCGCAAGCACATTTCCTCAGTGTTCTAATGAGTTCTCTGTATAGTGATCCACTTTGAATTCCCTATGTAGTGATGGGGGAGTGTAAATTAGGGTATAACTGTGGGCACAACCCCGAGAAAGGGGTGGAAGTGCACCTCTGACACAGTTGGCAGGGTTTAGGAATTGCGGGTCTCTCTCCACAATATAGTCGTTGCAGAGTGATGAGGAGACTGAGCTACAGGTTACCGCTGGGACATTGAGACTATATTTACATTTATTTTCTGTAATCCACTCATATAGCCCCCATCAAGGTGTAAGCCGGGGGAGGAATCAAGCGCACCCCGGATCCATAATACAGCCATTGTGGAGTGTCGCTGGATGGGGAAACAGAGGTGTACTGTGTTGGAGGAACAGTGCGCACCTCAACCCGACAGCAGCCCGTGGACTGCAGGTAAAGCCTGATTTATGCATCTCTATGGAGCTTATGCTGTGTGTGTTCACAGAACTATAATGTCCAAATAGGGTGTGCAAAATGCTTTTCCAACACAGCTGCAGAAGGGAGTTTGTAAGGGGATAAATTTATTTAGCGGGGGATCAAATACGTAATTCTCCCGCTGTATATCATCATCTTGTTATTGCTATTTCTTTATCATCATGGTTGATCACTACATGCCAAATGGATTGTGTCAGTGGTACAGTGGTGTGAAAAAGTGTTTGCCCCCTTCCTGATTTCTCATTTTTTGTATGTTTGTCACACGTTTCAGATCATCAAACAAATTTAAATATTAGACAAAGATAACACAAGTAAACACAAAAGGCAGGTTTTAAATGAAGGTTGCTTATTATTAAGGGAAACAAAAATCCAAACGTGCACAGCCCTGTGTGAAAAAGTGATTGCCCCCTAAACCTAATAACTGGTTGGGCCACCCTTAGAAGCAACAACTGCAATCAAGCACTTGCAAATAACTGACAATGAGTCTTTCACAGCGCTGTGGAGGAATTCTGGCCCACTCATCTTTGCAGAATTGTTGTAATCCAGCCACATTGGAGGGTTTTTGAGCATGAACCGCCTTTTTTAGGTCATGCCACAGCATCTCAATTGGATACAGGTCAGGACTTTGACTAGGCCACTCCAAAGTCTTCATTTTGTTTTTCTTAAGGTTCGAGAAATTAAACTCAGCTTTCCAAAGATGTGATAAACCACAGTTAATTTATCTTTTAATGAGGGGGGGATCAGTTTTTCACATAGGGCCATGTAGGTTTGGATTATTTTTTTTTTACCTTTAATAATAAACACCTTCATTTAAAAACTGCCTTTTGTGTTTACTTGTGTTATCTTTGTCTAATATTTAAATTTGTTTTACGATCTGAAACATTTAAGTGTGACAAACACACAAAAAAAATGAGAAATCAGGAAGGGGGCAAACACGTTTTACACTACTCACAAAAAGTTAGGGATATTCAGCTTTCGGATGAAATGTCAGGATGCACCTAAAATGCACTGTAACCTTTACAGGTGAACTTAATTTGACCTTCTCTAACCTTTTGAATGCACATGTCCAACTGTTCAATATTTCAGTACTTTTTGCATAACTTGCTGTTCTCTAACAAGGTGTTTAACAGCAAAATTCACAACAGGTGTTTGATCCATGAATCGACCAATAAATTTTCTGGTTCAATTAGAACTGGTATTTGAACAGTTCTCTCCATCATGCTGTTCACATTCTGACATCATGAGACCAAGATGACACATAACAATTGATCAACAGTACCTCATCAATGTGAGGCTTCAAACAGGATGTTCTCAGAGGGAAGTGGCCACTGAGCTTAGAGCGTCATCAGCAGGTTGCAACAGAGATACAGAAAGACTGGAAGAGTCACAGAAAGGTGTAGAAGTGGACGTCCTTTGGCCACATCCCATGCTGATGACTGCTTCATTGTGAACAGTGCCCTGTGGAATCGGATGATGAATGCCAGTCAACTCCAGGCACATTTAAGGGAGGTGAGAGGCACCCAAGTGTCACGTCAGACCATTTGAAATGTTTACATCAGCATGGCCTGTGTGCTAGATGACCTGCAAGGGTACCTGACCACACCACCAGGCACAGCCGTCATTGTCTTGCATGGGCCAGGAAGCATTTACGCTGGACAAGGACCAGTGGGCCACAGTGCTGTTCTTTGAAAGTCGATTCACGTTGACCAGAAATGATGGCCGCCAACAATGTTGGAGACATCAAGGATAGCACTATGCATCAGCCACTGTTGTCACCAGATGAGCCTCTGGTGGTGTTATAGTCTGGGCAGGTGTGTCTAGTCAATACAGAACTGCTCTACACCTTGTGAATGGTACAGTGACAAGTAGGGCTAGGAACGATCCCTAATTTCCAGAATTGATTCGATTCCGATTCTTGAGATTCTGAATCGATTCGATTCCGATTCGATTCGATCTGGGGAATTACCATTTTAATAGCCATTTTACTTCCCATGAAACAAAAATCTTCGAGACATAATGCTGCAAATTGTACCAAGAATCTTCTAACTTTGTTAATACATAAATTATCACATATAGAACTGACCCAAAATCAGTTACAATAATGCACTTTTTATTATTTAACTTATCATTTCATAAAGTGCTCACAGGTGCTTTCTTTAGTGCAAAGGGTGTGTCGTGTCAAGTTCACCACCCAGAGTAAGGAAACAAATTCAATGCATGAACCATGCATACATAATCTCCCTGTATTTCAGTCCCTCCAGGATTTTGTCAGCTGTTTTTGTGATTGTTGTGGCCCAAAAAGCCTGGATTTGTGGGAGCTTTTCCAAAAAGTTATGGCACTTTTAGAGTTTTTTTGCACTCAAAGTTGTGTGAGGAAGTACAAATTTTAAAGCAGCTGCTTTTTCCATAGTTTACAGTGATGCTATTCTATGTAACACTGCCTTAAGTCTCTTGGGCATGGAGTTCACTAGAGCTTCACAGGTTACCACTAAAATACTCTTCCAGTCCTCCAAGACAACATCATGGAGATGGTGGATGTTAGAGACCTTGCGCTCCTCAACCTTCCGTTTGAGGATGCCCCACAGATGCTCAATAGGGTTTAGGTCTGGAGACATGCTTGGCTAGACCATTACCTTTACCCTCAGTTTCTTTAGCAAGACAGTGGTCATCTTGGAGGTGTGTTTGGGGCCGTTATCATGTTGGAATACTGCCCTGTGGCCCAGTTTCCGAAAGGGAGAGGATCATGCTCTGCTTTAGTATGTCACAGTACATACTGGCATTCATGGTTCCCTCAATGAACTGTAGCTCCCCAGTGCCGGCAGCACTCATGCAGCCCCAACCCATGACACTCCCACCACCATGCTTGACTGTAGGCAAGACACACTTGTCTTTGTACTCCTCACCTGGTTGCAGCCACACACGTTTGACACCATCTAAACCAAATAAGTTTATCTTGGTCTCATCAGACTACAGGACATGGTTCCAGTAATCCATGCCCTTAGTCTGCTTGTCTTCAGTAAACTGTCTGCGGGCTTTCTTGTACATCATCTTTAAAAGGGGCTTCCTTCTGGGATGACAGCCATGCAGATCAATTTGATGCAGTGTGCGGCGTCTGGTCTGAGCACTGACAGGCTGATCCCCCACCCCTTCAACCTCTGCAGCAATGCTGGCAGCACTGATACATCTATTTTCAAAAGACAACGTCTGGACATGATGCTAAGCATGTGCACTCAACTTCTTTGGTCGACCATGGCAAGGCCTATTCTGAGTGGAACCTGTCCTGTTAAATAGCTGTATGGTCTTGGCCACTGTGCTGCAGCTCAGTTTCAGGGTGTTGGCAATCTTCTTATAGCCTAGGCCATCTTTATGTAGAGCAACAATTCTTTTTTTCAGATCCTCATTGAGTTCTTTGCCATAGGTGCCATGTTGAACTTCCAGTGACCAGTATGAGAGAGTTTGAGAGCGATAACATCAAATTTAACACACCTGGTCCCCATTCACTCCTGAGACCTTGTAACGCTAACGAGTCACATGACACCAGGGAGGGAAAATGGCTAATTGGGCACAATTTGGACATTTTTACTTAGGGGTGTACTCAGTTTTGTTGCCAGCGGTTTAGACATTAATGGCTGTGTGTTGAGTTATTTTGAGGGGACAGCAAATTTACACTGCTATACAAGCTATACACTGACTACTTTACATTGTATCAAAGTGTCATATCTTCAGTGCTGCCCCATGAAAAGCCATAATAAAATATTTACAAAAATGTGAGGGGTGTATTCACTTTCGTGAGATACTATATATTTTACACACACACGCACGCATGCATGCACGCACACACACACACACACAGACACACACACACACAAAACAATGACTAGTGGACAACATCTGTGATGGATTGGCGATCTGTCCAGGGTGTACCCTGCCTCTCACCCAAAGACGCTGGGATAGGCGCCATACCCTACCTCCATGACCCGAAAAGGATTAAGTGGTAGAAAATGAATGGATGGATGGATGATGGACAGCATCAAATTTAATTGTACATATTAAAAATGAAAAAAATGAAATAAAAATGAAAATAATACATTCTATATTAGGGAACGTCAACTAGTAGCCCACGGGCCACATCTGGCACCCCAGGGCTTTCCATCTGGCCCCCAGAATATTACTAAATTTAGTAATAGTTTAGTTCAAACTTTGTTTCATTAGTTAATTTATATTTATGAAAAGTTCTGATAGATAGTCAAATTTCTGGTATGGATTTGTCCATTTTCTTATGTTGTTATGGTTACCCTTTTCAGCTGCTCGTCAACACCTGGCGACAGCATGATGCAGGCGACGATAGTGCCCAGGAGTAAGATGAAGGCATAGATGATCCGAGTCACCGTGGAGTTCCTGACACTCGGACAGCAGCTGCACAACAGGCATGTGGCACTGCTGCACAGGCATGGCATCTATGGGACCAGCAAAAGTAAAAAAGAAACACAATTAAAAAGAAGATTTATGTAATGATAGGAAGGCTGTGTAACTAAAGCTACTGTAAGTACATTTGATGAGTTTACAAAAAGATCAAAGTGCATTCTCATTGACTTGGTGTAGTACTGGGTAGCATTGCTGAAAAATGCTTTATGATATTGATCTCCTGGAAGACAGCGGGCCTTTCTGTGCTGAGTTTGCATGTTCTGTCTGCAAGGGTTTACTGAGTCCTCTGGTTTCTTTCCAACGTTCAAAGACATGCATGTTAGCATAACAGCTGATTCCAAATTGGTCATTTCTGTCTTTCTTAAGATCACAGAACAGTGGTTTTAATGTCACTAGTAGTTAAATGCACTAAACAAATGCAAGTCATTAATTTTCCAGCTGTATATAGACTTAAAATCTGGACTTGTATCTTATGTTATGTAGGTCTGTAATGATAACAAATTTTGTTGTTGAATGATAAACTGTCCCAGAAATTATTACAGTATATAGTAATGTTCATGTTGGAGTGGTGGGCTAGAAGTAGAGCATCTGCCCCACAACCGGGAGGTTGTGGGTTGAAGTGTCAGCCGGATCATACCAAAGATATTTTCTGTTTTCTATCTTGGTGCTCAGCTTAAGTGAATGGGGTGGAGGAAAGTTGGTTATCCAGTCACAGGGGAGGGCACAAGCTATTGTACTCCCTGTGCCGGTCCCAAGCCCGGATAAATGGGGAGGGTTGCATTAGGAAGGGCATCCGGCAAAAAAAATCCTTGCCAAATCGACATGTGGATCATCACGATATAAGGAAATGATACGCTGTGGCAGCTCCAAAAGGGAGCAACCGAAAAACAAAAAATAAATATTGTTCATGTCATGAAGACCCTTTTATACCACTGACACAATAATATAATGATGATAATCCATGTACATCCTTTCATAGAGTATTGAGAATATTATTAAGAATATTCAGTATTGGAATTGAAATAAGGAAAAAATATTTGCTGTTCGTATGATTGCAAATATATGAACCGTGATGGTGATGCTCCCCCAAACTAATTTGAACACCCAGAATCAAACAAAATGAGGAGGGAGAACACAAAGGCAGCTCATTCCTGTGTAAATAATTTCATACGACAAGTATAACCAGACTGGCTTCACCGGAATGAGCTAAAAAAAGGACTCAATAAATCATTTTTATAAGTCAATATAACGAATCAGCATGACAGGCCTAATGTTGTGCTTCATTTTTAGAGCTAATTCATGTTTAAAAAGGAGATGATGGCATGTTTTTTTTAATCCATCCTACAACAGCACACAAATCACCTCTAGACCATTCACATACACTACGTCACACAAAGGTGGAACATACTCGGGAGAAGGAGAAAAAAGGTTCACCAAAACAGGGTGCTAAGAACAGAGGATGTGTGACTAATTGTGATGATAAACACTGGTACATAAAAAAAAGGTTTACAATTCTATATATACACATTGTATCTGGATCAGGCCCTTCAGGGGAATATGGGTGGACTATATTGAGTTACTTTCAATTCAATAAAAAGTAAAATGCTCACTGACCTTCTCAGGCAGCAGGTGGATTCATTTACAACAGCCCTGTTGTAAATGTGTTTCCTCTATACTGAAATCCTGAATGGAGTCAAGAGATTAGGGAGCTCAGAAGACTGTCAACAAGTTAATACCCAGCCAATTCAATTCAACTTTATTTATATACAGACATGGACAAAATTGTTGGTACCCCTCTGTTAATGAAAGAAAAACCCACAGTGGTCACAGAAATAACTTGAATCTGACAAAAGTGGTAATAAATAAAAATTCTATGAAAATTAACCAATGAAAATCAGACAATGCTTTTGAATTGTGGTTCAACAGAATTATTTTAAAAAACAAACTCATGAAACAGGCCTGGACAAAAATGATGGTACCCCTAGAAAAGATTGAAAATAATGTGACCATAGGGACATGTTCAACCAAGATGTGTCCTCTAATTAACATCACAGGTGTCTACAAACTTGTAATCATTCAGTTGGCCTATTTAAAGGGCGACAAGTAGTCACTGTGCTGTTTGTTGACATGGTGTTTACCACACTAAACATGGACCAGAGGAAGCAAAGGAGAGAGTTGTCTCAAGAGATTAGAAAGAAAATTATAGACAAGCATGTTAAAGGTAAAGGCTATAAGACCATCTCCAAGCAGCTTGATGTTCCTGTGACTACAGTTGCACATATTATTCAGAAATTTAAGATCCACGGGACTGTAGCCAACTTCCCTGGATGTGGCCGCAGGAGGAGACGAATAATACGAATGGTAACAAAAGAGCCCAGAACAACCTCTAAACACATTCATGGTGAACGTCAAGGTACATCAGAGTCAGATCGCACCATCTGTCGTTGTTTGAGCCAAAGTGGACTTCATGGGAGACGGCCAAGGAGGACACCACTGCTGAAAACAAATCATAAAAAAGCCAGACTGGAATTTGCCAAACTGCATGTTGACAAGCCACAAAGCTTCTGGGAGAATGTCCTATGGACAGATGAGACAAAACTGCAACTTTTTGGCAAGACACATCAGCGCTATGTTCACAGACGCAAAAATGAAGCATGCCAAGAAAAGAACACTGTCCCTACTGTGAAACATGGAGGAGGTTCTGTTATGTTCTGGGGCTGTTTTGCTGCATCTGGCACAGGGTGTGTTGAATCTGTGCAGGGTACAATGAAATCGCAAGACTATCAAGGTATTCTAGAGAGAAATGTGCTGCCCAATGTCAGACAGCTTGGTCTCAGTCACAGGTCATGGGTCTTGCAACAGGATAATGACCCAAAACACACAGCTAAAAACACCCAAGAATGGCTAAGAGTGAAACATTGGACTATTCTAAAGTGGCTTTCTATGAGCCCTGATCTATGTAAATCCTATTGAACATCTGTGGAAGGAGCTAAAACATGCCGTCTGGAGAAGGCACCCTTCAAACCTGAGACAACTGGAACAGTTTGCTCATGAGGAGAGGGCCAAAATACCTGCTGAGAGGTGCAGAAGTCTCATTGACAGTTACAGAAATCGTTTGATTGCAGTGATTGCCTCAAAAGGTTGTGCAACAAAATATTAAGTTAAGGGTACCATCATTTTTGTCCAAGCCTGTTTCATGAGTTTGTTTTTTAAAATAATTCTGTTGAACCACAATTCAAAAGCATTGTCTGATTTTCATTGGTTAATTTTCATAGAATTTTTATTTATTACCACTTTTGTCAGATTCAAGTTATTTCTGTGACCATTGTGGGTTTTTCTTTCACTAACAGATGGGTACCAACAATTTTGTCCACGGCTGTAGCACCATTTCACAACAACAGTCATCTCATAGCACTTTCAAATGTAGGTGAAACCTCCACAATTGCAGAACATTACATTCAGGTTCATTCCTAGGTTTTGAGGCCAATATACAAGATTTTTTAATGGGGAAGAATTCAACCCCTATAAAACGTGGGGGAAAAAACATCTGTGTGTATATACAGTATACAGTGGAGATCAAAATTAAATAACAGTGTATTAAGACTTGATTTATTCTAACGTGTTATTTTTCATTGTTCAGAATTCCACAGAATATCAGCTGTGGCTATACCATTGCTGTACTAACATGTTTTTTAAAAATAACCAAGGCACTTCAACACAAACATTTATTTTGTTAAAAAAAAAAAAAACTGAGCAAAATTAGAGAACAGTAACCACTGTGTCAGAAGAGAAAATTTAAACAATGTTTTCAGGGCTGTAAGATTCAGAAATTCAAAGGAAGTGTAGAGGCCCTTGCTTTGAATGACTTCAGCACAACTGCGTCCACAGGACATAACTACTTTGTCACACTGCTCTGGTTTGGGGGACAGGATTATACAAAGACTCTAAATATATATACAGTCGATTGCCATGATCTCCAGTTCGGTCCAATATCAATTAGCCAGCTAACAGTGAGGCCATCTACTGCGTGAAGCACCTTAATTCCACCTTGGAGGCGAGTAGACCAACAATCATTCACGATGTGTTGCATTGTTTGAAGGTCACCTCAGTCACACAGGGGGGATACAGCACAACCCCATTTGTGAAGGCTTGATTTGCAAGGTCCAGCATCAGAACAGAACTGATTAAGCAGTCTCCATTGTCCTCAGGGAAGTTCCATTCCTGGGAGCTCAACGGTTTCTTGGGTTGTCAACCAAGAATTTACTGGGGATATCTTCGTGCTCATGCCATCTCTTGCGGCACAGATCTGTTGATGTTGTTGTGGTCTCTGGGGCGTTGGACCAGATAGGATGTTGAGATTTAAGTCTTGGTCTTGGATGTAAACAATGTCCTCGAGGACTGGCAGTGCTGGATTGTCTCGGACCTTCTAAAGTAGCTTGGATGTAGCAACCTCTCTGCGGATGTCTGGGGGAGTGATGTTGCTCAGCACTGGAAGCCAGTCTGTCTTGGCACAGCAAACTGCACCGCTGATGGTTCTCATTGTGTTGTTTAGTTGGACAACGAGACTGGTATGTGCAGAGTTTCTCCATATTGGGCAGCAGTACTCTGTCACTAAATAACAGAGTGCCAGTGCTGTTGAGCGGAATGTCTTTGCTTTTGTGCCCCAGGTTGTACCTGCAAGCATATGGAGGAGGTTGTTTCTGGTTCTCAATTTGGTGGCTACCTTCTGTAGATGAGGTTTATATAGCAGGGTGCAGTCAAGAGTGACACCGAGATATTTGGGCTGAGGGTCGTGATTCAAGCATTTTCCATTAAGATTAATGTCTAGTTATTGTTGTGTTCTTGCATTATGTAGATGAAATGCACTTGACACTATTTTGGTGGTGCTCGGCAGAAGATGCCAGCGCTTTCAATATTCACTCATCTTGGCCATGTTGTTATTTAGGGCAGAAGTGAGATCTGCAAAAACTTTTGCTTGGGTAGCAAGGCAGATGCCGTCGGCATAGATGGACTTCCGTGATATTGTAGTTGGGAGATCACTGATGTACAGGTTGGGTGCCAGGACCGAACCTTGTGGCAGCCCATTTTTCAGTCTTCTCCAAGAGCTGGTAGAATCTCCAAGGTGAACATGAAACCGACATTGTTGCAGCAGTAGATCAACTGTGTATACAACCCAGCATGGAAGGATATTTTTACTAGTAGGCCTTTATGCCAGACCGTGTTGTGTGCCGCAGTAAGATCTAACAAGACCACCCCAGTCTTTAAGCGCTGCTGGGATCCATTTTCAATGTAGGTGATGAGAGCTAGTACTTGATCTTCTGTACTTCTGCCAGGGCAGAAGCCAGCTTGTTCAATATTTAATATTTCCTCCACTATTGGCTTGATGCGGTGAAGAAAAATCCTTTCAAGCAGCTTATAGCACATTGAGAGCAGGGATATTGGTTGATAACTTCAAGCCAATTTTGGGTCTTTCCCAGATTTTGAGATTGCTATTATTTTTGCAGTTCTCCAGCTCTTGGGAAGGGTTTTTGCCACAATTACCCTCGAGAGAAAGAGAGTTGGCCATTTTTTTGCCGACTGTCCCAGGTGTTTTAGGAATTCAGGATGGCCGTTATCCTGGCGCTTTACCATTTTTAATTTCGCTCAAAGCATTGTCTACTTCTTCGGAAGTGATGGGGGGGTGCCATTATAATCTCTAGTGGTGATGACTTTCTGAATATCTGCCATTCCTTTTTTGGTTGAATGTTTTACTTGTTTGTCAACTGGGGCTTTACCCATTTTGACTAGATGGCTTGCTACAGCATTGGGTTTCACTGATGGTCTGGTTGGCGTATGCGGCTGTTGGTTAATGCTGAGTCACCGAATCGGGTTTCAGCTTTTCCAACTCGAACCTGTAAAGTCCAACTCATTGGTGCTTTCTTCCCATCTAGCTTGGCGTGTCTTGTCCAGATTTTCAACAAGGTGGTCAGCAGTGTCTGGATCACTGAAGTTGGCATACTCCTCAAGGAGGAGTTGGAATTCTGAATCCATGCATGGGATGTAGTTAGGCCGGAAGCCATGAGGTATGTTCACCTTTGCTACTTTGAAGATAACTTTTAAGAATCTGGAATAGGCTTCATTCACTGACGGAATCGCAATGGGAATGCATACAACACTTGGCTCTAGATGCTCAGAGAACTTAGTCCAGTTTGCCATGTGGAAGTTCCATCTAGGTTTTTGAAGTGATCTAGTAATCGGGATTCACAGGCCAATGTGGATCACAACGGGCCTGTGTTGGCTTCTTATGAAATCATCCAGGACCTTTACTGATTCTTGTAAAGGGTGCCCATCATGTGTTGTGACCCAGCATAGATTTGTGGAGTAGTCATGATTCCAGCATGCCGAGTGGAAGAAGCGTTTCTATTTCAGGTCAGTGACAAGGATGACCATTCCACTAACCAATCATGTCACTGTTTGTCTTGTCATAGCTTCAGGTAGTGTGATGGCTGTTGAAGTCACCCACATAGATACTGTAGCTGGGTGTCTATGATTTGGCAGGGCAGTAGTAGCCAAGTTCATTGATGATGGTTTGTAAACACTGATGATTTTGTAGCTACCTATGCGAATGGTATCAAACAGTTCTAATAACTCAAGCTGTTCAGCATCTGCAATGTCTGATTGGATAAAGGTAGCTCATCCATATTGCTTATGGCCGGAGAAAGCCACATGATCATAGTTTGTGATGTTGAGTCTGTTTCTTGGGCTGTCAGCACCAATGTGTATTTCTTGAAGGCAGATGATGTCTACTTTTTCCATGTTGCAGATTGTAGCAAGGAGCTCATGCTCTAATGTGGCGATTCTTTCAGTGTTCAGCTGTAGGATACAGAGTGCAGAGCCAATATCCTGAAAGACATTGTCTGCGTCTTGGTGTTGGAGATCCGGGCCAGGATCCATTGAAGGATTTGGCGAGCGAGTAGGACCATCAGTTTCCCTAGGGGACTCTAGGTACTCACAGGGGGTGCAACAAGAACACTGATCCTTTACCCCCCAGACTTGAATCCTTCAATCTTCATTGAATCTAACAATATTGAAACAATGAAATGGCCAGATCTAAAGACTCTCAATGGGGAATCGGTTCAACACTGCAGCTGGAATTGTTCGCCAGTTTACTGCTGAAAAGGGAAAGGATCTGTCTCAGCACACAGTGTCTCTTCATTTAAGACAATTTGGACTACGTAGCACGGTGGCGGAGTGGTTAGCACTGCGGCAGCACAGCAACTCACCCATGGCCGGGGGATCCTGGGTTCGATCCCAGCCCCCGACCAACAGTGATCTGTGTGGAGTTTGCATGTTCTCCCCGTGTCTGCGTGGGTTTACTCTGGGATTTCTCCGGTTTCCTCCCACATGCCAAAAACATGCAAGTTAGGTTAATTGGCACCAAAACTGGGGATTCTAAATTGTCCTTAGGTATGACTGCAAGAGTGAATGGTTGTCTGTCTCTCTGTGTTGGCCCTGTGATGGACTGGCGATCTGTCCAGGGTGTACCCTGCCTCTCACCCAAAGATGCTGGGATAGGCTCTAGCCCCCCGGCGACCCAAAAAGGATTAAGTGGAAGAAGATGGATGGATGGACTCAAAGCTCACTCTGCAGTGACCAAACCTCTCATCACCAGAAAGAATAAAAAGGCTAGACTTGCTTTTGGTGAGGAGCATGTTGTGTGGACAGAGGAGAACCGGTCCAGAGTGCACTTCAGTGATGAGAGTAAGTTCAGTTTATTTGGGTCTGACAGGAAACAATATGTTTGGCATCAAACTGTGGAAAGACTGAACCCAAAACTACATGGAAGGGTGAATGCAAATGTTTATGTGAACCTCCTTCGGCAACATGCAATTCCTTCACTGCAATTGTCTCCCAATCAGGCTGCAATTTTCATGAAAGACAGTGCCCCGTCACACTGCAAAACGGTTGAAATAGGTCCTTTAATCTAACAATATTGAAACAATGAAATGGCCAGCCCAGAGTCCAGATCTTAACCCCATAGAGAATCTCTGGAAAATCCTTGGCGACAAAGTAATGGCTAAGAAACCCACTACAGTTACTGAACTGTGGAAGAGACTGCAAGAAGAACGGACCAAGATCAAACCAGAGCAGTGTGAGAAACTAGTTATATGTCTTGTGGGTGCAGATGTGCTGAAGTCATTCAAAGCAAGCGCCTCTACACTTCCTATTATTTTTTTTAATCCTATAGCCCTAAAAAAAAATCATTGTTTAAATGTTCTCTTCTGACACAGTGGTTACTGTTCTCTAATTTTGCTCTGTTTTTTTTTTTTTAAATAAAATAAATGTTTGTGTTGAGGTGCCTTGGTTATTTACAAAAAAAAACAACATGCTAGTACAGCAATGGTATAGCCACAGCTGATATTCTGTCAAATTTTGAACAATGAAGAATAACATGTTAGAATAAATCAAGCATTAATACTATACATTGTTCTCTAATTTTGATCTCCACTGTACACACACACACACAAATAACTTAAATAAAATAAAATGGGGTCATCGTCTCGACAAACATAAAAAAAACAGCACTTTGAGGCGAGTGCAACATCCCCCACCTCTGTTTTCTTTGAAGTTCCAAATATGTCAGCAGAGCAGTTTTTATACTTTTCCATATAATTATTGGGGCAGAACCAAATTATGATAAGCCTATCATCCATGAATATACAAACTAGGTCAAACTAGGTCAAACATAACTAGGGCCATTGTTGTTCACAATATACATCAACGACTTGCCCGATAGTTGCTCAGGTGCCAACTGCCAGATGTATGCTGATGACACCGTAATCTATCTGTCTGCCAAAACGGCGAGCATGGCAGCTGAGCACCTGACCCAGGTTTTAAAGAACATCTTTAAATGGCTTGTGTTGTCGCATCTAACCTTGAATGTCAAAAAAACTGTTGCTATGTGTATCTCTATTAGAAACAGGCCCATGAATGATGTTTTTGATGTTAAAATTGGAAATGAGGTGCTTACTGAAGTGAATGAGGTCAAGTATTTAGGGATCATTCTAGACAGGAACCTGCGATTCAACAAGCAGGTGCATTACATTTGTAAGAAGGTCAAACCCAATTTAAATTGCTTCTGTCTCATTAGAAGGGATTTGTCATTCAGAACTGCTCATACATATATGCACGCGATGATTCTTTCACATCTGTCATACTGTATCACATCTTGGTCACAAACATCTCAAATTACACTAAAACCCATAACTACAATATATAAACAGGCTATAAAAATCTTGGACCGCAAACCAATGCGGTGGCATCACTGTGGTATTTTAGCCAAGCACAATCTTCTTACTTTTGAAAATTTTATTAGCTTCTGTAATATCAGACTGGTTTTTAAATGTCTATACAATCTTGTTTCACCTCCTTTCTCTGGTTTGGTGGCTAGACGCTCGAGCACTAGCAGAGCATGCACACGAGCTTCCATCAACGGTGACTGCATTGTCACCATGTCTAGAACTTCATTTGGTCAGTCTGCTTTCTCCATAAAAGGGGCAAACTTATGGAACTCTCTGCCAACTCACTTAAAATTGGAGACAAATGCCAACCTCTTCAACAGAGGCGCTAAAGATTGGCTAAAATCCCACCAGCAATGTGTGCATGTCTAGTCTGAATTGTGTTTGTTGTGATCATGGATCTCTTGCTCTATTTATAATTTGTAATGTATTTGTAATTTTAATTAACTTGTAAATTTTGTTTGTACAGCCTAATTTATGACCTATATAAGCCACCTATGGACTGGTGTTGAGAATTAGCACTTGTGCTATATACACCTATGCAAAACATCTGGTCTCTCCTTGTGATTGTACTAATGTAATTTGTTATGTCCATATTAAATAAAATAAAGAAAGAAAGAAAGAAAGAAAGAAAGAACAAAAATTATTTTATACAAAATAGGTCAGGATCCCAAGGTGAACCAGTGTAGCAAGTTTGGTGACCCTAGAAAGCTTTATTCATTCTATAGTACTAGTACATACCCATGCATACCCGTCCATGCCTGTAGAAACCAAGTATAAGCAAGTATTTCTGCATGTCCGTTGCTGAAGGGTCTCTTCCTGTCTGAGATGGCTGTGTTGTTCACAGTCATACCTGCGGCGTACTGCTTGAACCTGAGGTGTTTCATCTTCACAACATCTTTTCTGACGTGCAGCAGGTCTCCTCACTATATTGCTCTCCATCTGGTGGGTCTCTTGTTCTTGTTCTTCTTCGCTCAGACCACTGGTTGAGGGATAGGTGCATTGTAATTCCAGTTCATGGACAGGATCATGCAAATAGATCTGAGCAAAAAGTGGCTTTCGACCCTGTTCAGGAAGACCCGTGCATGCCCGTCAAAACCCAGAAACCGGAGCACCTGGAGAAAATCAGCGCTTTGCTTGGCATTTTACACATTTGTAGTGTAAACTGCCATTCTTCATGGGTACTGCTTTGAATGGGTGTAGTTTAAAGTAGGGTGTCCTATTCTTTATTGTGTGACAGACTGACACACTGACAGAGATTTCTTGAATTTATAGAGTGTCTTTTGCCTTAATGAGTGAGAATTCCAGATTTACTGCTTTGAATGGGTGTGGTTTAAAGTAGTGTGTCATATTCGGTCTCAGCTTCTCTGTGCCTTGCCTGGCATGCTGCGCTGGTGGCCAGCCAACTATTCCGCATCTCCTGGATCTCAGCTTGCCTGTGCCTTGCCTGGCGTGCAGCGTTGCTCGCTTTGCGGGCATTTCGGGCTTCAAGTGACTCAGCACGTGCATGGAGCACTGCCACACGTTTCCTGTCTGTCTGTGCATCCCTTGTCTGTCGTACCCTATGCTGGTGAAGGGTCTCCTCCTGTGGCAGGCATCGTAGGGCACTACATCATAGGTAGGCAGGCATCGTGAGTGATGGTCTATATGACATCATAAAGACATCAAGGCCGGCATCATAGGACACTACATCATATGTAGCCAGTCCTATTAGCTCAAGTAGGTTCATTTTTTCTTCTTTTAATTATTTACCTTTTGTTCTTATTAAAGACAAAAATAGAAAGGAGATGTCTTTACCTTCTTAACATGTTTCGACCGTGCACTGCAGCCTTCGTCAGAAGAGTCAGCTGAGTGCTGCCAGGTGACATCACACCAGCCAAAATACCCCATGAAGAATACATCCTCGCAACAGAACTTGCATGTGAAAAAATCCAGGAACAAGGGGAAAAAGCATCACTCCAGAACACAGTCGTAGGAATCCTCAAAATGGCCAAACCACCACAAAGCAACATTTCAAAAGAAGAAGAAAAAGCATTAACCTCACTCAAGACAGATAAAACAATCACAATCCTCCCATCAGATAAAGGCACAACGACAGTAATATTGGACACGGAAGCATATGAAAAACAGATGGAAACCATGTTGGCAGATGAAAGCACATATGAAATCATTAAAACAAACCCCACAGAAGGAAAGAAAAAAAATGCTAAAAGCCCTTCTCAAACCCCTATTAGAAAGTTAAAAAAAAAAAAAATCACAAAGGACACATATGATCACCTGATTCCCACAGCCAGCATCACTCCCCGGATCTATGGAACTTCAAAAATACATAAAAAGGATATCCCACTGCGGCCAATAATAGACAGTATTGGATCAGTCACGTACAACTTATCAAAAGCCCTGGCTGAAATCATCAAACCCATCCTTGGACTATCAGATTTCCACTGCAAAAACTCAAAAGAGCTGGCACAAGAACTCAAAAATATGAAAAGAGAATCAGACGAGATCCTCATTTCACATGATGTCATTTCATTATTCACAAAGACCTGTTGATGTCACACTACATATAGTGCAAGAACGCCTCAGTAATGACAGTACCCTTAAAAGACGCACCAATCTCACAGTTCACGACATCTCCGAACTATTACCATTTGTTGCAAAATCCACCTATTTTCAATACAGAGGAAAAATCTACAGACAAAAAGAAGGATATGCAATGGGAGACCCACTATCAGCCATTATGAGCAGCTTTTTCATGGAGGATCTGGAAAACAAAGCCATCAACACAGCACCTACACAATGCAAACCCACCCTTTGGAAGAGATATGTGGATGACATTCTGGAGAAAATAAGGAAAGGACATACACAAGAACTCACTGACCATCTGAATAGTATGGACAGCACTGGGAATATAAAATTCACACACGAAGAGGAGGAAAATGGCACCATAGCCTTTCTAGACATGAAAATCCACCACAACGATGACGGCAGCATAAAAATCACAGTCTACAGGAAACCAACCCACACAGATCAATACCTACTATGGACATCAGAACACCCCACAGCACACAAACTATCAGTTGTCAGAACGCTATACGAACGGGCCACCATCATCACAGACCAGGAAGACAGACAGGAGGAGGAAAACCACATAAAACATGCACTTATACGCTGTCAATATCCAGTATGGGCCATAAACAAAGGGAAACAGCAAGTCAAAAACAAAGAAAACAAACAGGAAATAAGACACAGAACAAAAGCCGAAATCAAAAACAAGGACACCATAACTATACCATCCATCCAAGGGATCACGGAACCAATTCAAAGGATCATGAAAAAATACAAAATAAACACAGCAGTAAAACCACACAAAAAATTAAGACAGTTATTAGTACACCCCAAGGACAGAATAGAACAAGACAAAAAATGCAATGTAATATATGAAATATATCTTTGGGGTTGCCATAGCCTGGTCTGGGCGGGGCGGTGTGATATCAGGCAGGCTACGTCTGTACATATAAATGGGAGAGTTCCTGTTGATAAATAAAGAGAATGTTCCTTCCAGCTTTCCTCTGGTCTGTTATTTTAGGACATAACAATTGGTGACGAGGACGATAATGGCGGCATGCATTGGGCACATGCCTGCCTTTCCGGAACACCCAGGTTTACCGACCGTGTCATGGCCTCAATGGAAAGAGGGCTTCGAGGCGTTCGTGACAGCGGCGGGTCTGGGCTCGGTCAACGAGGGAAGACTGAAGAGCGCTTTACTGCATCACCTCGGCACCGAGGGTCAGAGAATCGCTCTTGGTCGGTGCCAGGATGGCTCGCTGAAGGAATGCTTGAAGGTGTTGGATGAAGTGTTTGGCGACCCCTCCACGGTCTCGGAGAGCCGGTGGAAATTCTATGACAGACGGCAACGGGATGGTGAGTCGCTAAGCTCATTTTTATTAGACATTCTTAGCCTTGCTTGGAAAGGCAACATTGGGCTGCGCAAATCTGGACTAGTTAAGGACAAGTTGGCACATGGCGCCAGATGCCCACAGTTGACAGCTAAGCTGCTGTTGGCCATGGGACCGATGTTATGGGGGGAAGTGCTGGAGTTGGCAAGGAGAGAAGACATGGTGGCCCCGTTGGAGCAGAGGGCTAAGGCTGGTCAAGGGTCGCCCAAGTGCAATTTCCCGCCGGAAGCGGAAGTTGGCGCACTGACGGGGCAGCATAGTGGAGGCAGGAGAAAGAGGAAAAAGAAGAAGAAGAGGTGAGCTGCCTTACGGGTGGGAAGACCCGGGGGCCTAGCTCAAGCTCACGCTGCGAAGATGGGGGAAGGCCCGCTGAAGTGGTACGTCCTCCAACTGGATGGAGTTAACGTGTCACTTATGGTGGACTCGGGGGCTGGGAGGTCGATCCTGAGCCTCCCAACCCTGCGGCATCAGTTCCCTGCGAAACACATTAAGGGTGGAGCAGTGAGACTTTTTGTCTACGGCCACGCAGAGATAGAAATGGCGGGCACAGCGAACTTTGAGGTGACCTGCGGGTCGAAGAGGGTCCGTAACTTCACGTTCCAAGTGGCATGGCAGGGGACCGACCTGCTGGGTGTGGACTTGTTGGAACGGTTACGGTTTTCCATAACGAACCCTGAGGGCTCGCGGGTGCTGTCCGTGGGTGCGGACTGGTACCTCCGCTGGCCGAAGCTATTTGTGGGACTAGGCCACATTGACACATTCTACCACCAGCCTTTGGTGAATGTGAGCGTCGCACCAAAGATTCAACCGTTGAGGCATCTCCCACTGGCGCTGCGAGAGGAGGTGTCGGCGGAGCTGAATCGGCTGTTGGGAGTCGGGTGTCATCGAGAAGGCCGATGCTTCCCCGTGGATTTCCAACCTCGTGGTGGCGAAGAAGAAAGAGGGGGAGGGCATTCGGCCTTGCATCGACCTTAGAGCGGCAAATAAGGCGGTGGTTCCAGATAAGTATCCGCTGCCTACTTTGGAGGAGCTGACAGCGACGTTCAGTGGGGCAAAAGTTTTTTCAAAGTTGGACCTCCGGCAGGGCTACCTGCAGGTGGCGCTACACCCGGACAGCAAAAACCTAACCACTTTCGTGATGCACATGGGGGTGTTCCGCTATACAAGGATGTCTTTTGGCCTGAGCTCGGCGCCGAGCTGCTTCCAGAAGGTGATGGCTACCAAATTAGCCGGCCTGAAGGGGGTAGTCGTGTACCTCGACGACACTGTGGTGCACGGGGCGTCGAGCAAAGAACACAACGGGAGGCTGGAGAGGGTCCTGGAGAGACCGCAGGAACACGGGGTTACCCTGAACAGCGACAAGTGCATCCTGGCAGCGGGAGCGGTGGACTTTGTGGGTTTCCAGCTATCGGGAGACGGGCTGAAGCCTTAGGTTTCGAACGTGGAAGCGGTGCTTTGCCTTGCGGACCCCTCCTTGCCGGCGGAGATCTCATCATTCCTGGGAATGGTGAACTTTTATGGACAGTTCATTCCGAGGTACTCTGAAATGACAGAGCCTCTCAGAGCGCTGCTGAAACAGGACGCGCCTTGGGTTTGGACTCCTGCCTGCTCGGCGGCTGTGAGAAAACTGAAACAGCAGCTCACTTCGCCTCCAGTTTTGGCCCATTTTGACCCCAACTGTTCTACAATCGTGAACTGTGACGCTTCTGGTTCTGCCCTGGGGCAGTAATGTCGCAAGTGCAGGATGGTACAGAGCGTCCGGTCGCTTTTGCATCAAGGTCTCTGTCGGGGGCTGAGAGGAAGCACACTGTCAGCAAGAGGGAGGCACTGGCCTGTGTGTGGGCCTGTGAGAGATGGCACATGTACCTCTACGGCCGGCGCTTCACGTTGAAGATGGACCATTGAGAGTTGATGACCCTGCTGGAGACTTCGGGGTCGGGCCACAGGCCGCTGCATATCCACAGGTGGTTCAAGAGACTCAGGGCTTACAACTTTGAGACTAAGTGCACTCCAGGCAAAGACAACTTCGTGGCGGACCTGCTGTCTAGGGCCCCGACGTCTGTGCTGGTACCGGATGTGGAATCCGGGGACCCAGTTGAGACCGAACTGGTCCACACCCTACATGGGACTCTCCGGGACATCGTGTCTCCTGAAGAACTTAGAGAAGTTTCAGAGAACGACCAGGTGATGAAGAGGCTACGTGTGGCGATTAGAGAGGGCTGGCCGGCGGGAGCACCGGGGGTCCTGGCTCCGTCCCATCGCTTCAGGGATGAGCTCAGCTGCTGGGACGAGGTGTATGTGGCCAGAGGTCATTGTGCAGTGATCCCGGAGGCATTGAGAGGACAGGTGCTGGACATGCTGCACGAGGGCCATCTTGGGGTGGTTAAAGTCAAGCAGCGGGGCAGGGATTCAGTTTGGTGGCCAGGGATAGACAAAGACATTGAGACGATTGTCAGAAATTGTGTCCCGTGCCTAGAGAGTGGAAAGACTGGTAGACCACCACCACCCCCTCTCCGGCCAATCGCTTACCCGGAGGGGCCCTGGGAACACATTGAACTGGACATTTGCGGTGAACTGCACACAGCACCCCCGGGCAGCAGGTTCCTGGTGGTGGTGTACAACTTGTTTTTCCAAGTGGCCGGAAGTGCTCCCGATGGGCTCGGTGATGACAGAGGTCATTACGGGGTTCCTGTCATCGCTGTTTGCTAGATGGGGGACACCGACTTCAGCGACGATGGACAATGGCCCGTAGTTTATTTCAGAGGCATTTGAGAGTTTCCTGCGGGCGAGGGGGATTAAGCACATCTGGACGGTGGTGTACCACCCACAGGCTAATGGGGGTGTGGACAGAATTAATAGGACTTTGAAGAATGGATTGAGGGCCCAACTGGCTGATGGGTTTTCATTTGCTGATGCTCTGCACAACAATGTACTCCATTATAGGGCGTTGATGCACGCCACTACGGGGCGATCCCCGGCAGCGCTGATGCTGGGAAGGGAGTTGCCGCTTCCGGTGAGACGACTGGGGCTGGCTCGAAGGCAGTGCACTGAGGATTCGGGGGCACTGAGGCGCAGGGTCTCGGACTGGCAATGGCAGATGAAGAACTTCTTTGACAGATGGCATCGTGTGAAAAGTCATGGCCTGAATGTAGCGGATAGGGTGTGGGTCAGGCACCCTGTACGCTCCCACAGGCTTCAGCCGCTGTGGATCGGGCTGCGCATGATTGTAAAACAAAGGGGTCCGATTGAAGTGTATATACATACAGAGATTTGCTGCATTTATAGATAGATGGGTGCAAATTTACATGAAAAAGTTGCAAATTGATGAGAAAAAATTGCAAATTTATGAGAAAAAAATCCCAAATCTATAAGAAAAGTTGCAAATCCCCCCTCCCCCCCCCAAAAAAATATTTGCTTTGCATGTATCCTTAGCAATGGTGATTAAAATGCATTTTATTCGGATCTGTAACAAAAGGTTTATGATGATATTGGGGAAGGAGGGGGGATTCTGTTGTTTGTTTGTTTTTTCAGGGTTGGGGGAAGCATGTCCTCCACCCCCGATTTACGCCTATGACAAGAACAGAACCAGTCCGGCCATGCAGCCTCATGACCTGAACCATAAAAATCCTCTGCATATTATTAGCTTAATGGGAAGGGGAGGGGGTCAAAACACAGCATATCTTTTTCTCAAGGGTCCCAGTATCCCCAAAATTGTATTGCGTAAATGTAATATTACCTACTGACTAATATCACTCAAGCTTGAGTAAGAATAATCACAAAAAAATCTTCTGAGAGAGAAGAAGAGGATCTTCAGGTCGGGGAACAGGGAGATGCTGAAGTCCGTACAGAGGGAGCTGAGGAGGAAGATCAGAGAAGGCAAGGACAACTTCAGGAAGAAGATGGAGGACAAGCTGCAACACAGCGACATCGGCGGAGTCTGGAGAAACCTTAAAACCATCTCTGGACTCCAGAATACATCCCCCCAGGCCACGGAGTGGGCGAACAATCTGAACCTGTTTTTTAACAGGTTTGACCAACCGCCCTCCCCCCCGACTGTACAACAACCACTGCTGCCTCTAAAGCCATTGAGACCTGCTGTCCACACCCCACTCCACCAATACTCCGCCACTCCCAGCACACAGCCCCCCAACCTGACCCTCACTAAGACCCAGGTGAGGATGGAGCTGAAGAAGATCAAGGCGAGGAAGGCCTCGGGACCGGACGGCATCAGCGCGAAGCTCCTCAAATCCTGTGCAGACCAGCTGTGTGGGATTGTGGAGCACATCTTCAACCTGAGCCTGAAGCTGGGGAGGGTACCACAGTTGTGGAAAACATCTTGTGTGGTACCTGTACCTAAGACTTCCCACCCCAAAGATCTGAACAGCTACAGACCAGTGGCCCTGACGTCTCACATGATGAAGACCCTGGAGAGACTGGTCCTTGCTCACCTCCGCCCCCTGGTGGGACCAGCGATGGATCCACTCCAGTTCGCCTACCAGCATGGCATTGGGGTGGAGGATGCAGTGATCTTCTTCCTTCACTGTTCTCTGTCCCACCTGGAGAAGCCCAGGAATGCGGTGAGGATCATGTTCTTTGACTTCTCCAGTGCTTTCAACACCATCCAACCGATGATCCTGAAGGACAAGCTGCTGTGCGCAGGGGTGGACCAGCACCTGTCATCATGGATCCTGGACTACCTCACTAACCGGCCACAGTTTGTGAGAACCCGAGATTGTGTGTCCGGCACGATCATCGGTAGCATGGGGGCCCCCCAGGGAATGGTTTTGGCTCCCTTCCTGTTCACCCTTTATACTGCGGACTTCTCACACAACACAACACACTGCCATCTACAGAAGTTCTCTGACGACTCTGCGATCGTCGGCCTCATCTCCAAAGGAGATGAAACTGAGTACAGAGGACTTAACCAGGACTTTGTGGACTGGTGCCATCGGAACTGCCTCCAGATTAACACGAGGAAAACTAAGGAGCTGGTGGTGGACTGCCGCAGGCAAGGACAACCCCTCACAGCACCAGTAAACATACAGGGAACAGACATTGAGATGGTGACATCCTACAAGTACCTTGGTGTTCATCTGAACAATAAACTAGACTGGTCACACAATACCGACGCACTCTACAAGAAGGGACAGCGCAGGCTGTTCCTACTGAGGAGGCTCAGGTCTCTTGGTGTACAGGGGGCGCTGCTGAAGACATTCTACGACACGGTGGTGGCATCAGTCATCACTTTTGGAGTGGTCTGCTGGGGCAATGGCATTACAGCAGCCGATAGGAAGAGACTGAACAAACTGATCAAGAAAGCTAGCTCTGTCCTGGGGCAACGCCTTGACCCAGTGGAGGAGATGGGAGAGAGAAGGATGGTGGCTAAACTGTCATCTCTGCTGGAGTCCGAGTCCCACCCTATGCAGGACATACTGAACGCACTGAGGAGCTCATTCAGCAGTAGACTACATCATCCTAGGTGCGCGACCGAGAGGTTTCGCAGGTCCTTCCTACCTACGGCTGTCAGACTGTATAACCTAAGCAGGGCTGCTCGCAGAGATAGCAAAAAAAATGACGACCTAATAGTATCGAATGCAAAAGACGCAACAGACTTACACAAATGGTCCTCTCCAGTATACAACTAGGACAATATCAGTCGCTACGGAGGGTGACAATATGTATGGGTATATACTCATACTATGTAGGATAACTAAGTAGAGGGTTATGCTGTTTATTCCATCTTGCTACAATGCTCCGCACTTTGTATATATATTTATGTGTACGTATGTATATTCACTGCTCTTATTTTTATTTTTCTTATCTTCTTAATTATTGCTCTGAGTGTTGCTATCCCTGTGCTGTTGCAATCCTGGAATTTCCCCATTGTGGGACAAATAAAGGCTTATCTTATCTTATCTTAAAAAGAGAGAAAACTTTGGGTAAGAATAAGACACCATCTACTGTCAGAGTTTCTTTGAGTAACTCTGATCAGGTTTATTCCTTTGAGGAACAAGGAATAAGCAATGAAGTGTTTTTTGAGGGAAAATACAGTAACATACAGACTTTGCATGTTCCCTCTAATAAATCCACATCTCATAAAGAAGAAAGTTATGTTAAACATTTTTGATCACCCCCAAAAATCTGTAAAGAACCAAAAATATTTAAACACCAAACTTACAGATAATAAGTGTAAACTGGAATGTCAACATAAGTAACAAAAGATTTCTTTCTAAAATTATATTTTATTTAAATTTGTGACTTTTTTCACAATTTTGCTACTGTTTTGTGAGCTTGCAACATCTGTCATTTTGACAAAAACCTCTGGCATCTCCACTGTTCATCTGGGTGGAGAATTGTGCTATAATATTTAAAACTGAGGTATTTTGACGAAAATATGTCCCAGACATTTCATGGACACCTGTTGGAGCTGTGTCAACATGTGGAGTTAGTGACTAATATGTTCCCTTTTAAATACCAAGTCACCCCCTGTTATGGTTTTTTTTGAATGAATGAATGAATGAATGGATCTTTATTTCGGATAGATTAAAAAGAAACAGAATAATATAACAAAGGGGAAAAAAATCCAACAAGGTCAAATTAAACAATAACTCCTCTGATTATACAGTTCAACATAAGTTATCCGAAATGGGTGATGGCTGAAGCCGCAGCTTATATTGCCCACCCATATTCCATCCAAGAATTCAAAAGAAAAACAAAACAAGAGCGATTACAATTCGGAACAAAGCTAAGACAAAATGTGACAAAAAAAACTAAGCAACAACACAACACAGACTGGATATGACAATCCTTATGTGATTTTACATGTCATCTTGTATATATGTTTGGAGTATTTTTTCCTTTAGTTTTTGTTTAAATTGTCCAAGCATTGTACATGATTTTAATTCAGGTCCAAAATTGTTCCATAATCTTACTCCTTGCACTGAAACACAGTGTTGCTTGGTGGTAGTTCTCACTGAAGGTTTTTGAAATATACATGTTCCTCTGAAATGATATTGTTTCTCCCTTATTTGGAACAACTTTTGGATATTTGCGGGCAGTGATAGATTCTTCACTTTAAACATTATTATTGCAGTTTTAAAGTCAACCAGATCTTTCAACTTGAGAGCTTTTAATTTAAGAAAAAGTGGGTTTGTTGGTTCCCTGTAAGCAGCTTTGTTTATTATTCTAATAGCTCTCTTCTGAAGCATAAAGACTGGATATATGTTTGTTTAATATGTGTTTCCCCATACTTCAGTTCAATATATCATGTATGGGAGTATTAATGAATGATACAAAGTATATAATGTGGGTTGATTCAGCAAATATTTCGCTCTGTGTAGTATTGCGATTGATTTAGATATTTTACCTTTAATATAATTAATATGTGACTTCCAACACAGTTCATTATCAATTAGTACTCCAAGAAATTTAGTTTCAGATACCCTTTCAATCTCTACACCATTTACACTGAGTTTAGATACTGAGTTGTTGTGATGGTTGCTAAAAACTATAAATTTTGTCTTACTTAAATTGAGCGTTAATTTGTTTGAATCAAACCACAGTTTAAGCTTTCCTAATTCCTTTCCGAGTGTATCCAAAAGTTGTTCCAAATTGCTTCCATTGCATAATAGATTAGCGTCATCGGCAAACAATATTAAATCCATTTTTTCCGAGACTTTACATATATCATTTATATACATATTGAATAACAGTGGCCCCAAAACTGAACCCTGTGGGACTCCACAAGTAACCTTCAGTAACTGTGAGTTTTTGTTACCAACACATACATACTGATATCTATTCTTTAAGTAACTACTTAACCAGGACAGTGGTACCCCCCTAATACTACAATTTTGTAGTTTCTTTAATAATAAATTGTGATCCACTGTATCAAATGCTTTTTTAAGATCCAGGAATTCCCCAACTGAATACTCTTTATTTTCAACGGCAGTTGATATTTTTTCTATAAATTCCATTAGAGCAAATGCAGTTGTCCTCTTGTGTCTGAACCCATATTGCTGCTCACACAATAAATTATTCTTCATTATGAAGTTGTCAATTCTCTCACAGAATATTTTTTCAAGTATCTTGGAAAATTGCGGCAATAGTGAAATTGGTCTATCGTTTGAAAGTTCCCCTCTGTCACCCGTCTTGTATATCGGAATTACTTTTGCTATTTTCATTGCATTGGGAAATATACCTGTTTGGAGAGACAGGTTACAAATATACGTCAGTGGTTTCACTAAGCATTCAATAATAGTTTTGACTAAGAGCATGTCAATACCATCACAGTCCGTAGATGTCTTACTTTTAAACGATTTAACAATTTCAATGACCTCTTTCTCGTCTGTATTCTTTATGAAAATGGAGTCTTTTATAGCAGTGTTTTTGCTTATTGTATCACCCGTAGGTGCTGTAATGGGTATTTCTTGAGCCAAATTAGGACCAATGTTAACAAAAAAGTTATTAAATTCATCTGCAGGTGAAACTGCATTCACACTCTTGAGTCGTCGTATTATTTTTTGAAAAATTGGTTGGGTAGCTTGTATTTCTGTTTTTATTTCCAAGAATATTGTTAAGTATTGTCCATGTATTTTTAATATTGTCTCTGTTTTTCTCCAGTTCTTTACTGTAATAGTCTCTTTTACTACATCTCATTATATATGTTAACTTATTTTTGTATGTTTTATACCACTGCTCCGCTTCTTTTGTCCTTTTCTTTAGAAAAGCTTTATATAACAAATTTTTCTTTTTACACGCCTTTTGTAATCCTTTGGTTAACCATGGCTTATCGACAAATTTATGTTTAAGCTTTTTCTTTACTAATGGACAATTTTTTTCATAAAGAATGGTTACAATGTTCATAAATGTGTCATAGGCTTCATTTACATCTGATACATAGACTTTTGTCCAGTCCTGCTTCAGCAAGTCTTCTTTAAAAGAACTGATTGCATTTTGTGATTTGTATCTTTGTATCTTTTTAAATTTATTGTCCAGTCATTCTGTAATAACTGACCTCATGTTCAGTACTTGTTCTCAAATGTTATAGAACATTCAGACGCCAACTGATTATATGTAGCCTTGAAGACGGCACACTCAGCTTTCTCAAAAAAAAAAAAAAAATCCTTATCCGTTTGTCTCATTGGTACGTTGCTCTGCACTCTGTATGAGATTTTGAATCTTCTTGTGACTGGTTTAAGTGCGGGGACACAATATTTTTCTCTCTGGCCAGATGTAAATATAGTTTACTAAATATGCATCTACAGACTACAGCTTTTTATTTTGTTCACCAGATCAAAGGGACATTTATTCGTAAAATTAAAATCCACAACACCTCCCTTTAACTTTGACCCTCTTTATTATTCAAGGAAAAAGACAAGAAAAAGGTTTGGAAAAAACTTATCTTCTGGGCTCTTTCTCACAGACAATATCCTTCTTGTCTCAGTACCTTTATAGATTGATGTGTTTCAACTGAAACCTTTTCATATTTGGCAGTTTTTAATTAAATTTAACACTGGAAACTTCAGATCACTTTTACAAAATCTACTTAAAGTTTTAGAAGCCAAACTAACTATTTATTAGTAGTTTAAACACCACCTGTGACACACACACACACACACACACACACACACACACACACACACACACACACACACACACACACACACACACACACACACACACACACACACGTACCCTTACAGCTAAACAAATTAAAGTCTGCAAGAAAAACATGGATAAAAAGGAACTGGGTATTTGCTGGGAAGCAAGTTAGGATTGAAGCTTTTGATCAATGAATTGCTGAAAAAACTGCTATAGATCAATGAACAAATTTGAGTTTTGGTATTCACTGCATTGTTTAGTAATTACACATATGCATTCAGCTTTACTTAAAGACGTATAAAAATGTGTTTGTATTTCCAAATTTTGTTGTGTTAGTTCATGTTACCATGTACACAAGGTGCACACAGGTTTATCAGATGCATTTTACTGCCCTGTGTGACTGTAATACCCCTCTGTAGATCACCACCATTATGGCAGAGTGGTTTGTGTGCCCTAATGACCCCAGGAGCTATGTTATTGGGGGTAACTTGCTCCAGGTAGGGTGTCCCAGGGCAAACTGGTCCTGGGTGAAGGAGTTAGACTAAGAGTGGTCCAGTGGATCCCCATAAAAAGTTACAACAAGGACCTTCAAAGCAGCAGAAATTTTTCTGTACCCTTCCCCAGATTTGTGCCTTGAGACAATCCTGTCTCAGAGGTCTACAGACAATTCCTTTGACTTCATGCTTGGTTTTTGCTCTCACTTGCACTGTCAACTGTGGGACCTTATATAGACAGGAGTGTGCCTTTCCAAATCCTGTACAATCAAGTGAATTTACCACAGGTGGACAGCAATTAAGCTGTAGAAACATCTCAAGGATGATCAGTGGAAACAGGATGCACCTGAGCTCAATTTTGAGCTTCATGGCAAGTGCTGTGAATACTTACGTACATGTGATTTTAGTTTTTTTATTTTTAATAAATTTGGAAAAATCTCAAAACTTTTTTCATGTTGTCATTATGGGGCATTGTGTGTAGAATTTTGAGGAAAAAAGTGAACTTAATCAATTTTGGAATAAGGCTGTAACATAATATGTGGAAAAAGTGAAGCGCTGTGAAGACTTACTGGATGCACTGTATGTCAGAGGGACAGCTCAGGTTGAGTGGTCTGGAGATGAAGTGAGACAGGCAAGGCTGAGGTGGTTTAGACATGTGCAGAGGAGGGATAGTGGAGATATTAGACAAAGGATGTTGAAGATGGAGCTACCAGGCAGGAGGAAAAGAGGAAGACCACAGAGAAGATTCATGGATGTAGTGAAGGAGGACATGGAGAGGGTTGGTGTTACAGAGGAAGATGCAAGGGATAGGGTGAGATGGAGGCAGATGACCCACTGTGGAGACTCCTAAAGGGAACAGCCAAAAAAAGAAGGCAGTCTGGGCAACGCAGACCCCCGGATAAGTGGTAGAAGATGGATGGATGGATGGAGTAATAAAACTTTTCAGCTGAAATCAGTCGAATCCTCAATTATGCTGTGTTCTTTAACAGATATAAACAAGATTTTAAAAAAATAAGATAAAACTACCTTTATTGGTCCCACAAGGCAGAAATGTGCTGTATTGCTTTGGCAGTATTTGCTTGCTTGCTGTGGTCTTTCAACAGGGAAACACAACACAGCTAATCCAATTAATCACATGCGGCCAGATGACCGAGTGTGGGATTAACGGTTTGTTTTGCTGTGGAACAACTGATCGGCTAACTCAGAGGTCTGAAACACACTGCTCCAGAACTACACACTGTCTCCCTGTGACTTTAAAAAAAAAACAACATAAGACAAAACTTTCAAATTTACTGGGAAAGGGTTGAAAATTAAAAAAAAAAAAAAAAAAATCAGATTATGAGAAAAGCTGCAAATTTAAGAGAAAGACTTCATAAAACTAAAAAAGGACAGAAATAAATTACTTCTATGTACTATAACAAATTTACTAGGGCTGACCCAAATACCACTTTTGGTGCTCGGAATATTCGGGTGAAATCCAGAATACATATCTGAATATTCTATACAGCGTTTCTTATCCCAGCATCAAAGTCATCTCATGAATTTGCCTTTTCCTTTGAAATTGGAATTTTCTTATGTAAATTTGTAACTTTTTACAATAAATTTGCAGCATTTCTAGTACATTTGAAATCTTTTTTCTAGCAATTTTATAACTTTTTTCTAATAAATTTGCATTTTTAATCACTTTAACGTTTTCTTATATATTTTGGCAAGTTTTGTGACTTTACTGTGAAGTTGTCAGTTTGTTCAAGTAAAGTTGTGATTTTCTCCTAAATTTTCATCAGATTTTTTTTTTTTTGTAAATTTCCTGAAGTTGAATTTGTAATATGCCTTTTGAAAATTCAAGCACTATGATGGGGGGGGGGGCTAATATCCAAATACAAAATTTGAAGACAACATACCAGTGTAATGAACAAATATGAATTACAATATAAATTTACTATTAAAGACAATTCAAAAATTTAGAAAAAAAGTTTAGGCATTATGAAAAAAATAAATGCATTTATTGATTTTTTTTTTTTTAGAACTGACAAGTTCCCATGTATCTAGTTTTATGGAGATATTTATGTTTTTTTGCCAACAGGTCAGTAGGAATGGCTCTTTCCGCTGTAGTGCAGCAAACTGTAACGTGCCTGGTCTAGGTGGCCCTTCTAGTGGAAAATACAACACAACATCCATAACTTAATGGGACATTAGAGACTTACATTCATTTCCTGGGAACGTAACCATAACTTCTACAGCCTATCACTACCTCAATTCCCAACCCTAACCTTCAGGCACGTGCACAGACAGACCTCAGGCAGTGCTCTAGCACCTGCCCCTTTGCCCTGTGCCCTCTGAAGTGCCCCCCCTCTGACTCCCAAAGGTATTATAGATTTAAGTTTTCCCCCATGGAGACACCAATTGCCAATCAAATGTGTTTTAATTTCCAGTAGCTATACTGTGACATCCAAATAATTCTGTATGACTGGCACGAGCCGCATGCCCAACCTTCTGCTCTGCTGCACACATGCTCCATCACACAGCCATTTCTGCGACTCCTGAGCCAGACAGGTTAATGTTTGTTTGCCCGAAGCGTCTGCATTTTTTGTTACTATTGTGAAAGTACATGCTTCATTAAGGTGGCCGGAACATCTCTATACAGACAGCCTCACATAGAACAAGTGTGCTAGCTTAAAAACTAGTTATCATAACTTAAAAGGATTGATGGAAAACAAGGAAACTGCAATAGGCTATGGTACAAATTATATGTACTCAAGTCACTTTTTTGTAAAAGTCTGAGTAGTTTTGTGGTAGGATATCTTTTTCCTCTTATGTGAGAATATTTAGGGAAAAAATGTATTTTTTCTATTTTGGCCCCACAAATTTTTATTTACAATTATATATGTTCGTATATGTTTTATCATGTGACTTGGATTTCCATTAGAAGGCACATGTGCATAGCTTATATTTTATCTTCCTCAGACTAACACATGTAAGGGAAAAAAACCTCCCCAAACTGGTAAGTCACAAATTTAAAAGAAAAGAGTTACAAATTTTAATCATAAAGTCCCACATTTATCACATACAGTGGGGGAAAAAAAGTATTTAGTCAGCCACCAATTGTGCAAGTTCTCCCACTTAAAAGATGAGAGAGGTCTCCAATTTTCATCATAGGTATACCTCAACTATGAGAGACAAAATGAGAAAAAAAATCCAGAAAATCACATTGAATGATTTTTAATGAATTAATTGGTAAATTCCTCGGTAAAATAAGTATTTGGTCAATAACAAAAGTTCATCTCAATACTTTGTTATATACCCTTTGTTGGCAATGACAGAGGTCAAACGTTTTCTGTAAGTTTTCACAAGGTTTTCACACACTGTTGCTGGTATTTTGGCCCATTCCTCCATGCAGATCTCCTCTACAGCAATGATGTTTTGGGGCTGTCGCTGGGCAACACAGACTTTCAACTCCCTCCAAAGATTTTCTATGGGGTTGAGATCTGGAGACTGGCTAGGCCACTCCAGCACCTTGAAATGCTTCTTACGAAGCCACTCCTTCATTGCCCGGGCGGTGTGTTTGGGATCATTGTCATGCTGAAAGACCCAGCCACGTTTCATCTTCAATGCCCTTGCTGATGGAAGGAGGTTTTCACTCAAAATCTCACGATACATGGCCCCATTCATTCTTTCCTTTACACGGATCAGTCGTCCTGGTCCCTTTGCAGAAAAACAGCCCCAAAGCATGATGTTTCCACCCCCATGCTTCACGGTAGGTATGGTGTTCTTTCTCCTCCAAACACGCCAAGTTGAGTTTTTACAATAAAGTTCTATTTTGGTTTCATCTGACCATATGACATTCTCCCAATCCTCTTCTGGATCATCCAAATGCTCTCTAGCAAACTTCAGACGGGCCTCGACATGTACTGGCTTAAGCAGGGGGACACGTCTGGCACTGCAGGATTTGAGTCCCTGGCCGCGTAGTGTGTTACTGATGGTAGCCTTTGTTACTTTGGTCCCAGCTCTCTGCAGGTCATTCACTAGGTCCCCCCGTGTGGTTCTGGGATTTTTGCTCACTGTTCTCGTGATCATTTTGACCCCACGGGGTGAGCTCTTGCGTGGAGCCCCAGATCGAGGGAGATTATCAGTGGTCTTGTATGTCTTCCATTTTCTAATAATTGCTCCCACAGTTGACTTCTTCACACCAAGCTGCTTACCTATTGCAGATTCAGTCTTCTCAGCCTGGTGCAGGTCTACAATTTTGTTTCTGGTGTCCTTTGACAGCTCTTTGATCTTGGCCATAGTGGAGTTTGGAGTCTGACTGTTTAAGGTTGTGGACAGGTGTCTTTTATACTGATAGCGAGTTCAAACAGGTGCCATTAATACAGGTAATGAGTGGAGGACAGAGGAGCCTCTTAAAGAAGAAGCTACAGGTCTGTGAGAGCCAGAAATCTTGCTTGTTTGTAGGTGACCAAATACTTATTTTACCGAGGAATTTACCAATTAATTCATTAAAAATCCTTCAATGTGATTTTCTGGATTTTTTTTTCTCCTTTTGTCTCTCATAGTTGAGGTATACCTATGATGAAAATTGGAGACCTCTCTCATCTTTTAAGTGGGAGAACTTGCACAATTGATGGCTGACTAAATACTTTTTTGCCCCACTGTAAAGCTGCAAATACTAGCGGTGGGAATCGTGACGGACCTCACGATATGTATCGCGATACTTGGGTTACAATGCAATACTATCACGAAACTACAATTCCTTACAGGTAGAAAATGCAGTATTTTCTACTTTCAAATATTCTAGAAATACCTAAAGATATAATTAGAGTGTAAAGAAATATTTCTCTTACTGTCATGCAGAATATGATAATTTACAGTATGATACTGCAGAGCTATGAATTAATTTATGATGTTTGCCAGGCTGATAAAGTGATAAATACAACTGTACACCAGCATAGTGAGTATTAAGCCAGCTTTTAGCTCAGTGTTGTAACTCAATTACGATAATTTCTAGAGTAGGGCAGAACAAAAAAAAAAAAAAAAAAACTTCCGGCGCCACACGAGTCGGCTGCCTTTTGTAACAGCGGCTCAATTCTGAGTTTTTTTTCTTTCTTTCTTTACACACTTTATATATCACGGACACACAGATCGCCCCAAAATGCCAGCAGGCTGCAGACAGAACACCCAGATGCTCTTCTCCTCATCTCAGGCGATTTCAACCATGTTTCACTGTCTCTGTCCCACCTGGAGAAGCCCGGGAATGTGGTGAGGATCATGTTCTTTGATTTCTCCAGTGCTTTCAACACCATCCAACTGATGATCCTGAAGGACAAGCTGCTGCACGCAGGGGTGGACCAGCACCTGTCATCATGGATCCAGGACTACCTCACGAACCAGCCTCAGTTTGTGAGAACCCGGGACTGTGTGTCCGACACGATCATCAGTAGCATGGAGGCCCCCCAGGGAACGGTGTTGGCTCCCTTCCTGTTCACTCTTTATACTGCGGACTTCTCACACAACACACTGCCATCTACAGAAGTTCTCTGATGACTCTGCGATCGTTGGCCTCATCTCCAATGGAGATGAAGCTGAGTACAGAGGGCTTATCCAGGACTTCGTGGACTGGTGCCATCGGAACTGCCTCCAGATCAATGCGAGGAAAACTAAGGAGCTGGTGGTGGACTGCCGCAGGCAAGGACAACCCCTCACAGCACCAGTAAATATACAGGGAACAGACATTGAGATGGTGACATCCTACAAGTACCTTGGTGTTCATCTGAACAATAAACTAGACTGGTCACACAATACTGATGCACTCTACAAGAAGGGACAGCACAGGCTGTTCCTACTGAGGAGACTCAGGTCTTTTGGTGTACAAGGGGCGCTGCTAAAGTCATTCTATGACACGACAGTGGCATCAGCCATCACTTTTGGAGTGGTCTGCTGGGGCAGTGGCATTACTGCAGCCGATAGGAAGAGACTGAACAAACTGATCAAGAAAGCTAGCTCCGTCCTGGGGCAGCGCCTTGATCCGGTGGAGGAGATAGGAGAGAGAAGGACGGTGGCTAAACTGTCATCTCTGCTGGAGTCCGAGTTCCACCCTATGCAGGACATACTGAATGCACTAAGGAGCTCATTTAGCAGCAGACTACATCATCCCAGGTGCACAACCGAGAGGTTTCGCAGGTCCTTCCTACCAACGGCTGTCAGACTGTACAACCTAAGCAGGGCTGCTCGCAGAGATAGCAAAAAGACGTAACAACCTAATAGTTTTTTGAATGCAAAAGATGCAATAGACTTACACAATGGTCCCCTCCGGCATACAACTAGGAAAATACCGGTAGCTACGGAGGGTGAGAATATGTATGGGCACATAATCATACCATGTAGGATAACTAAGTAGACGGTTGTGCTGTTTCATCCCATCTAGCAACAATGCTCTGCACTGTGTGTTTATACATTTACATATTTATTCCATCTAGCTACAATGCGCCGCACTGGGTGTGTTTATGTTTATGTTTATATTTATATATCTATATATTCATTCCATCTAGCTACAATGCTCCGCACTGTGTGTTTATATATCTACATATTATTCCATCTAGCTACATTGCTCCGCACTGTGTTTATATATTTACATATTTTTTCCACCTAGCTGCAATGCTCCGTACTGTGTGTTTATATATCTACATATTATTCCATCTAGCTACATTGCTCCGCACTGTGTTTATATATTTACATATTTATTCCATCTAGCTGCAATGCTCCGTACTGTGTGTTTATATACTCATATTTATCCCATCCAGCTACAATGCTCTACACTGTGTGTATATATATATATTTATAGTAATATGTACATATGTATATTAGCTGCTCTTGCTTGCTTGCTTTTTTTTCTTGCCTTCTGATTGTTGCTCTGAGTGTTGCTATCCCTGTGCTGTTGCAATCCTGGAATTTCCCCGTTGTGGGACTAATAAAGGCTTATCTTATCTTATCTTATGTAATGACACCAGTTAATTACCAGTTCACCTAGAGTAGACAAACTTGAAGTCGTCATGGGTCATCGCTAACAAAAACTTTATCATATTCACTTCAGCCTTGAGGATGAAGGTTCATTAATGCCATCTGGTGTTGCCAGGAATCACCTGCAATTTCTACATAGTCCACCTTTAAGTACTGCAATACCATGTATACAGTGGGGAAAAAAAGTATTTAGTCAGACACCAATTGTGCAAGTTCTCCCACTTAAAAGATGAGAGGTCTCCAATTTTCATCATAGGTATACCTCAACTAAGAGACAAAATGAGAAAAAAAAATCCAGAAAATCACATTGAAGGATTTTTAATGAATTAATTGGTAAATTCCTCGGTAAAATAAGTATTTGGTCAATAACAAAAGTTCATCTCAATACTTTGTTATACACCCTTTGTTGGCAATGACAGAGGTCAAACGTTTTCTGTAAGTCTTCACAAGGTTTTCACACACTGTTGCTGGTGTTTTGGCCCATTCCTCCATGCAGATCTCCTCTAGAGCAGTGATGTTTTGGGGCTGTCGCTGGGCAACACGGACTTTCAACTCCCTCCAAAGATTTTCTATGGGGTTGAGATCTGGAGACTGGCTAGACCACTCCAGCACCTTGAAATGCTTCTTACGAAGCCACTCCTTCGTTGCCCGGGCGGTGTGTTTGGGATCATTGTCATGCTGAAAGACCCAGCCACGTTTCATCTTCAATGCCCTTGCTGATGGAAGGAGGTTTTCACTCAAAATCTCACGACACATGGCCCCATTCATTCTTTCCTTTACACGGATCAGTCGTCCTGGTCCCTTTGCAGAAAAACAGCCCCAAAGTATAATGTTTTCAACCCCATGCTTTACAGTAGGTATGGTGTTCTTTCTCCTCCAAACACGACAAGTTGAGTTTTTACAATAAAGTTCTATTTTGGTTTCATCTGACCATATGACATTCTCCCAATCCTCTTCTGGATCATCCAAATGCTCTCTAGCAAACTTCAGACGGGCCTGGACATGTACTGACTTAAGCAGGGGGACACGTCTGGCACTGCAGTATTTGAGTCCCTGGCCGCGTAGTGTGTTACTGATGGTAGCCTTTGTTACTTTGGTCCCAGCTCTCTGCAGGTCATTCACTAGGTCCCCCCGTGTGGTTCTGGAATTTTTGCTCACCGTTCTCGTGATCATTTTGACCTCACGGGGTGAGATCTTGCGTGGAGCCCCAGATCGAGGGAGATTATCAGTGGTCTTGTATGTCTTCTATTTTCTAGTAATTGCTCCCACAGTTGATTTCTTCACACCAAGCTGCTTACCTATTGCAGATTCAGTCTTCCCAGCCTGGTGTAGGTCTACAATTTTGTTTCTGGTGTCCTTTGACAGCTCTTTGGTCTTGGCCATAATGGAGTTTGGAGTCTGACTGTTTGAGGTTGTGGACAGGTGTCTTTTATACTGATAATGAGTTCAAACAGGTGCCATTAATACAGGTAACGAGTGGAGGACAGAGGAGCCTCTTAAAGAAGAAGTTACAGGTCTGTGAGAGCCAGAAATCTTGCTTGCTTGTAGGTGACCAAATATTTATTTTACCAAGGAATTTACCAATTAATTCATTAAAAATCCTTCAATGTGATTTTCTGGATTTTTTTTTTTCTCCTTTTGTCTCTCATAGTTGAGGTATACCTATGATGAAAATTGGAGACCTCTCTCATCTTTTAAGTGGGAGAACTTGCACAATTGGTGTCTGACTAAATACTTTTTTGCCCCACTGTATATGTGTGCACGTATATATATATATATATATATATATATATATATATATATATATATACACACACTACCGTTCAAAAGTTTGGGGTCACCCAGACAATTATTTTGTGTTTTCCATGAAAAGTCACACTTATTTACCACCATGAGTTGTAAAATGAATAGAAAATATAGTCAAGACATTGACAAGGTTAGAAATAATGATTTGTATTTGAAATAATAATTTTTTCCTGATACTAACCTGCTCAAAGGAAGGTCAGTTTTATAGCTTCTCTAACCAGCTAAACTGTTTTCAGCTGTGCTAATATGATTGCACAAGGGTTTTCTAATCATCCATTAGCCTTCTGACGCAATGAGCAAACACATTGTACCATTAGAACACTGGAGTGATAGTTGCTGGAAATGGGCCTCTATACACCTATCTAGATATTGCACCAAAAACCAGACATTTGCAGCTAGAATAGTCATTTACCACATTAGCAATGTATATTAGATATTACAGTGTATTTCTGATTAGTTTAAAGTTATCTTCATTGAAAAAAACAGTGCTTTTCTTTCAAAAATAAGGAAATTTCTAAGTGACCCCAAACTTTTGAACGGTTGTGTGTGTGTGTGTGTGTGTGTGTGTGTGTGTGTGTGTGTGTGTAAATAATTAATAAATTTTGGGACGGATGCATCATCACGAGTGTCCAGTACTGCGATAGTATGCCAAATCAATCTTTGGCCCCACCCCTAGCACCATCTAATGGACTGAAAACTTAAATGGTTTTTATTACTCTGGTACCTAAATAGGTAAGTTTGTATTTAAGATAAGATAAGATAAGATAAGATAAGATAAGCCTTTATTAGTCCCACAATGGGGAAATTCCAGGATTGCAACAGCACAGGGATAGCAGCACTCAGAGCAACAATCAGAAGGCAAGAAAAAACAAGAACATCTAGTAAACATATGTACATATTACTATAAATGTATATATATAGACACACAGTGCGGAGCATTGTGGTTGGTGAATGTTCAGCAGAAAGTCTAAGCTCTCTCTCCGCGGATGCGGCGGGCCAGCTGGAAGTCTTTGGGCATGATGGTGACCCTCTTGGTGAAGAAGAGACCCACCAGGTGGGCCTCGCTGGTCTCCTGCAGAGCCATGACGGCGAAGCTCAGGAAGCGCAGGACGGTCTTGAAGTCCTGAGCGATCTCCCTCACCAGGCGCTGGACGGGCAGCTTACGGATGAGCAGCTCCGTGGATTTCTGGTAGCGACGGATCTCTCTCAGAGCCACGGGCCTGTGACGGCGAGGCCTCTTCACGCTGCCGGTGGCCGGAACGCCTCTCCGAGCAGCCCTGGCGGATAGCTGCTTCCTGGGGGGCTTCTTCCTCCAGTAGATTTTACGGGCGGTCTGCTTGGTTCTTGCCATCGCTCTTTATTATTCTGTCTTATATTTCTTGCACGCCGCCTAAACTCCAGCCCGGCACCCGCGTCGTTTTCGCTACAGCTCCCGGTATGTCGAGTTTCCCATTAGCACCGGGCGGCGGCCAAGTGCTAGCTAGCACTAGCTCCTCCCCGCTGTAACGTCTCCCGCTGCAAACAGTGGCTCCGTCCGCCGACCCGGGAGACCCCCGGGGCAATCCGTGCGTCCGTGATATATATACAGAGTGAAAGGTGTAGAAAGAAGAAGGAAGATTAAAAAAAAAAGGCTGTTGCAACGGGCAGCCCACTCGTGTGGCGCCACCGGTCCGGCGGAACCGGAACCGAAAAAAATTTGTAACAAATTTGTAACAAATACTGTGTCTCTGAATCGATACAGTATCACCACCACCAAGTATCGTGATACTGTGATGCATCAATCCCCCCTCCCACCCACAGCAAATATGCAGGAAAAAAAGACATAAATTTACACCAAATATTTATGAAAAAGAACTTGCAAATTCATTAGAATTAAACCTCAAATGTAAAAAGAAAATGTCACACAATAGCAAGAAAAAAATTCTAATTCATGAGAAAAGAGTTACTAATTTATGATTAATCGGTTGCATTTTATATATACAAACAAATGTGTAACTCGTGGCAGAATTTCTCTCGTGCCACTCACTACAATGGAGGTTTTATCCAAAATAAGGTCCCATATGCTGAAGGAGAGCAGGCATGACTTAGACTCTCTTTTGGTTATGACTGGTGTTCTGTCAATTTGTGCTGCTTTATCAAAAAATGCTGCTGGTGGTGCCGACTGACAGCAGAGTCCATCGATTTATGCTACTTTGTCAAAAACTGCTATCGTTGCTTATCAGTACGATATGTGTATATTCTGCAGATCATATAAATGTTATAGAACATTTATAACAAGGCCAAGGACATAGGATGATGCTAAAAAACTAAAGAGGAACATCACCCCAGGATGTATCCAAAACTTTAATACAATAAAGAGACAAAGGGCAACTTTACAACATAATTTTACCTACTGTACAGGAATTTTCCAAACTTTGACGTTTCATATGGTAGCATTAAGTGATGGGCGTGGAAAGGGAGCTTATGCACGAGTAGGCGCATGCGCAAAGACGCAGAGCGCATGGGTAGCCACTAGGCTAGTCACACAGTCACACTCCATACTGGGGGGGGGGGGGGGGGCCGCTGGAACGTTCATAGTGGTCAAATTTGAACAAATGTGGTTTATTTTTCAACAGGGATCCAAGCGCTGCAACACCAATGTAAGAAGTGTGTGGATGAAGGGAGACTATGTTTAAGAATTAAACACATTTCTAAACATTTTGCTGATGTATTTTTCTTTTCAAATATTTGCTTTCATGAAAATACAGTCAAGTTCTACTTTAAATTGAAGAAGATTCCCTTTTTATAGACAAAAGGTATTCAACCTTTACGTGGGTTTTAATATTAGTGAAACCAGGTAACCCACTAATTAATAAAAGACGGGTTTTTTGTGTCCAAACTTGGCTTTAATATACGTTATTACTTAGAAGCTCAAAAAGAGAAAAAGTCCCAACTTTTTCCGCAGAGTTACACTAAGAACATGAAACGATTTCGGTTTCTTAAGTCACTAATTAACCCGAGTTAAGGCCAACTGTAGCCTGACAAACCCAGCACAGGGACGAAAAACCAGACATTGTCTCCACACAGCCTGCCCCTGATAACTCACCGGGACACGAGTTTATAGCCGACATCATGGCTGAGTCGCGGCCACCAAACTCACCCAGCTAGTGACGGACAGGACTCCCAGGACAGCCCCCATGGCTCAGCCGTTTCAGCGCAGGTGGTCGGTCCGCTACAAAGACCCGCTCCTCGTCCTCCTCTTCTGGTTCCCCACAGTTGTCCTCAGACACACCGAAGCGTCTTCACCGTAAGGACACTGGACACAACACCGATAACTGTATAGAAGTGTGAACGGAAGACACCTACTGCTCTCCTAACCCGTTACCTACTGCGATATAATGACGTAATCGGTCACGTGATGCGGTAACGTACCTGTGCGTGCGTGTGCACGCGCAAGCAGTCAATGCATTTTGCCAACAAGTTGAGTTGGCAAAATGCAAACAAAAAAAAAAACCTTCACAGGTGAACTTAATTTGATCTTTTTTATCAAATTTGATCTTTTTGTTCAGTGTTTCAGTACTTTTTGCATAACTTGCTGTTCTCTAACAAGGTGCTTAAGGGCAAAATTCGCAACAGGTGTTTGATCCATGAATCGACCAATAAATTTTCTTGTTCAATTAGAATTGGTATTTGAACAGTCCTCTCCATCATGCTGTTCACATTCTGACAACATGAGACTAAGATGACACCTAACAATTGATCAACAGTACCTCGCCATTGTGAGACTTCAAACAGGGTGTTCTCGGGGAAGTGGCCACTGAGCTTAGAGTAGGGGTCTGCAACCTTTGCAAACCGAAGAGCCATTTTGCCTGTCTCTGACTAAAATAGAAGTGGCTGAGGGCCGCAACAGCAATTTACCCTTTAAAATAAAAATGATGCTGTTTATAAAGTTTTTTTTTATATAGCTACATAGTTCTGAATATTATGTGGCATTAATGAATTCATACTACAATTATTACTACAATTTTCAATCAGCAGTACATTCATAAATTGTTTAAATCTGAAAAGGATCATCCATCTCCTACTTTCAACACTGATCACACAGACTACAGTTTTATTTAGAAGAAGCTACTTTTCATCCTTTTTATGTTTCCTCATAAAGCTCCTTATTCAAATGTATTAATATAATATAAATCTGTATCCTTCATCTGTTCTCCAGACTCTCAATCTGACAACTAGTGGATTGGTTGTCTGATATTCTTCTTTATTTATTTTGGAATAAAACAAAAAGAATTCTAAACAATTTTCTAAATAATATAACTTTAAAAATCATTTGGTGCAAATTAAGCCAGCTAGAAATAATTAAAGCAGAGTGGAGAAAAAAGGTTTAAAAATGCCTTCTTCTGCTGAGCTAAATGTTGGTTATAATTTTTTTTTTTTTAAAAAGTGTGGCATTGATAGACAGTCTGAACATATAATTCACTGTCCAAAACCCCACAGGTAACAAGCTAGCAGTTATCCTACAGACAAAAAGCTGAAAACATCCTTAAAATATAAGGCTCACTGTCACGATCTGAGCGGGGGGGGGGGGGGATTCCACTGTGCTCTTTCTCTTTGCCTTTTTTCTGTATTTGTATGGTGTTGTATTTTTGATTCCTGTTATCTTTGGTTGATTTTCACATAATCTGTATCGTTTCTTAGTATGATTTATTTTCCTGTTTGCATTCATTATAGTTTTGTTATTTACATATTTGGATTTACTTGTCTTTATTTGCCATCATATTATATTCATATCTTGTTGTGTTTTTTCTCTCCTTCTCCGGGGCTGCAGGTGTCAGTGGCACTTCTGGGTTGTTTGCTCCATTCTTGGGCAGTGCTTCTGTCAGCTGTCAGTCCCGTCTTCTGCCCTCTTATTGCTCCCAGCTGACCCGAGTCTGTAATCATTGTTTCCTCCTGCCCGCTCATGCTATCCACACCTGCCATCATTTGTGTTCATTTGTTTCTGGCCCTATTTAAGGACTGCTTGATTGCTGGAGTCTTAATTATTGACATATTGTTCGGCCCAGGAAACACGCACGCAGGCTCAGGCAGATTTGAAAGCTTTATTTAACAGCAGTGTTCGTGTATGGATGCGTGTATGCGAGATGCAAGTGTGGTGTGGGTGGAGGATGCAGGTCTGGACAGAGCAGTACGCCGTACGGCCAGGCAACCCTATAATGAGAGGAGAGCAGGGATTAGCTGGGCAACCACACGGGAGAGTGAGAATGTTCTGTGCTTACTTGTAGCGGCGCGGTGGCTGGCGTTGGCGAGGTCCCAAGCCTGGGAGACAGCGTCCTGCTGTGCGTCCGGGATGATGCAGCGAGGTAGAGGAGCAGCGAGACGAGGGGGAGTGAGTCCGCCACCAAGGGATCCACCTGTGCACAGGGGAAGTCTGACAGGAGAAGGTAAAGCAAAACAGACAGCTTACGTGTCTAGGTGAGTCGTCAGCAGACCTGAAGGGAAGGATGTTGCTGAGTAGTACGCAGGGAGACAGACGGCTCCAGGCTGCAGCTTAGGGCAGGATGGAATAAATAGCTGCGCACTAATGAGGAGCAGGTGTGCGCGCAGCTGAGGTGGAAGCCCGTGAGCTGCGGGTGATGACAGTACTCCCCCCCCCTACCAGCGCCTCCTGGCGCTGGCTTACCTGGGTGTGTCCGGTGGAACTCCGCGATGAGGTCTCGATCCAACACCCACGAAGAGCGCACCCAGGATCTCCACTCCGGACCATAACCTTCCCAATCCACCAGATATTGCAGCCCACGACCCCGACACCGGGAGTCCAGGATGGCAGTAACACCCCATGCCGGGTCACCGTCGATCATCCTAGGCGCAGAAGGAGACCTAGGAGGAGGGCAGAGTGAGTTGGAAAGGACAGGCTTGATCTTTGAAACATGGAAGGTGGGACACACACGAAGGGAGGGGGGGAGGGCCAAACGCACAGCCACCGGGTTGATGATTTTGGAAATAGTGAAGGGGACAAGGAACCTCGGTGCCAACTTCTTCTTCTCACCTTTTAGGCTGATGTCCTGGGACGAAAGCCAAACCCGCTGACCCACCTGGTAGGCAGGAGCCGGCCTTCTGTGGCGATTGGCGGTGGAGCTGTTGCGCGCCGCTGTGCGTAAAAGCGCGTCCCTGGTCTTGGTCCACACGCTCCGGCAGTGCCTGACGTGCGCCTGGATGGAAGGGACGGCCAGCTCACCCTCCTGCTCAGGAAAAACAGGGGGATCGTACCCCAAGGACGCTTCAAAAAGCGACACCCCTGTAGCAGTGGACCGGGCCGAGTTATGGGCGTATTCCACCCAGGTCAGGAAAGAGCTCCAGGACGAAGGATTAGAGGATGTTACGCAGCGCAGGGTGGCCTCCAACTCCTGGTTCGTGCGCTCGCACTGCCCGTTAGACTGGGGGTGGTAACCAGAGGAGAGACTGACTGTAGCCCCCAAGGCGCTGCAGAAGCTCCTCCAAACCTGGGAGACAAACTGCGGACCTCGGTCCGAGACCACGTCCAGCAGGATCCCATGCAGCCTGACGACATGCTGGACCAGGAGATCGGCCGTCTCACGCGCCAAAGGGAGACCCCGAAGAGGCACAAAATTTGCGGCTTTGGAGAACCTGTCCACAATAGTCAGAATCGTGTCATAGGTGTTAGAGACAGGGAGTCCGGTGACGAAGTCAAGGGCGATGTGTGACCAGGGCCTGCCCGGGATCGGCAGGGGCTGGAGTAGACCCGCAGGTGGAGAGTTCTGGGACTTGCTGGTAGCGCACTGGGGACAGGCCCGGACATAGTTGGTAACGTCCTTCTGGAGACCCGGCCACCAAAACGAGCGTTGCAGTCAGCTCACCAAGCGGGTGATGCCTGGGTGACAGGAGAGTTTGGAGGTATGGGCCCAGTGGATCACTTCACCCCGAACCGCCGAAGGAACATAAAGCCTCCTTTCCGGCCCCCCGCCAGGATCCGGCTTCACCTCCTGGGCCTTCAGAATCTTGCCCTTGATGGACCACTCAATCGCCCCCATGACGCACGAATCGGGCAGGATAGTATGCTCGGACTTCTCCGGACCTTCTGGGGCAAATTGTCTAGACAGGGCGTCGGGCAACCCATTCTTCGAGCCTGGACGGTACGTGATGGTAAAGTTGAAGCGAGTAAAAAACAGGGACCGGCGCGCCTGGCGGGCATTCAGGCGCCCCGCTGACCTCAAGTACTCGAGGTTTTTATGGTCCGTCCAGACCACAAAGGGCTGGGCTGTCCCCTCTAACCAGTGATGCCACTCCTGTAGTGCGAGTTTGACCACGAGGAGCTCCCTGTCACCGACGTCATGGTTGCGCTCTGCCGCTGATAGCTTCCTGGAGAAAAAGGAGCAGGGCCGCTTGACACCATCCACCGGTGATCGCTGGGAGAGTACCGCTCCCACCCCCGTGTCGGACGCATCGACCTCCACCAGACACTGAAGTGCGGGATCAACCTGGGTCAGGACCCAGGAGGACGAGAACTCCGCCTGGAGAGTCTTGAAGGTGGTGGCCGCTTCCTCAGACCACTGAAAGGGCACTTTCGATGACGTGAGGCAGGTCAGGGGGGAGACAATGGCGCTGTAGTTGGGAACAAAGCACCGGTAGAAGTTCGTGAACCCAATGAATTGCTGCACCTGCTTCCTGGAGGTAGGCGTGGGCCACTCGACCACCGCTTTAACCTTAGCGGGGTCGGGGAGGATCTGATTATGGGAGATCACGAACCCCAGGAAGGAGGTGGTCTGGGCGTAGAATTCACACTTCTCGGCCTTTATAAACAAACGATTCTCCAGCAGACGTTGCAGGACCCGCCTCACATGGGCCTGGTGCTCCTCCCGTGATCTGGAGAAGATGAGTATGTCGTTGAGATAAACGAAGACGAAAACTCCCAGGAAGTCCCGCAGAATGTCGTTTATGAGGTGCTGGAAGACGGCAGGTGCGTTGGTGAGCCCGAACGGCATCACGAGATATTCGAAGTGGTTGCTGGGTGTCCTAAAGGCCGTCTTCCACTCGTCTCCCTCCCGGATCCTAACGAGATGGGAGGTGCTGCGGAGGTCAAGCTTGGTGAACCAGGTCGCCCCCTGGAGGGAGTGGAAAGCAGTGTCCATGAGCAGCAGTGTATAGCGGTCCTTTATTGTGATGTCGTTAAGCGCTCTGAAGTCGATACAGGGGCATAGGGACCCATCCTTCTTACCCACGAAGAAGAAACCCGTGCCAAGCGGGGACGAGGAGGGGCGGATGATCCCAGCGCTGAGTGACTCCTTAATGTAAGTGTCCATCGCCGACTGGAGGCAGGTACCCAGGCAGAAGGTGCTCCAGGACAGGACGCTGCCGGTTCTCCAATCCAGGACAGGGTTATGCAGCCTCAGCCAGGGGTAACCCAGAATGACACGGTCCGACAAGGAGGGCAGGACGTAGAGGGTCAGATCCTCCCGGTGGTTGCTAACGAGGAGCAGGTGTGCGCGCAGCTGAGGTGGAAGCCCGTGAGCTGCGGGTGATGACAATTATCACCTGACACCACGGTGATTGGACTCATCAGGGACAACGACGAGTCAGATTACAGGGCAGAGGTTGAGCACTTGGCTACTTGGTGCGCTGACAATAACCTGCTCCTTAACACCAGCAAAACCAAGGAGCTCATAGTGGACTACAGGAAGGAGAGGGAAGAGACACATGACCCCATCCATATCAATGGCATAGCTGTTGAACGTGTCCCCAGCTTCAAATTCCTGGGGACCCACATCTCGGAGGACCTGTCCTGGTCAGTTAACACCACCAGCCTGATCAAGAAGGCCCATCAGCGCCTCTTCTTCTTGAGGACATTGAAGAAGAACCATCTGTCAACTGACATCCTGGGCAACTTCTACCGCTGCGTGATAGAGAGCACCCTGACCAACTGTATCACACTCTGGTATGGGAGCTGCTCTGTAGCTGACCGCAAGGCGCTGCAGCGGGTGGTGAAAACCGCCCAACGCATCACAGGGACTCCACTTCCAGCTATAGAGGACGTCTACAGGAAAAGATGTCTGCGCCGGGCACGCAGCAATCTTAGGGACTCCAACCATCCTGCTCATGGACTGTTCCAGCTTCTCCCCTCCAGAAGACGTTTCAGAAGCCTTCGGACTAGAACCAGCAGGTTTAGGAACAGTTTCTTTCCAACAGCTGTCACGTTATTGAACTTAGTTCCCCGCTGACTCTCTTACAATCATCTTTTACCATCCTCACCTGTACATAACTGCATAACTACATAACTACATCTAACTTATTGCACATTATTTGCACATAACAGTACTTTTAACTTTCTGCACTGCTGCATATATTTGCATATATTTGCTTAAATTGCACATACTGTTAATTACCGTATATACTGCACTGCTGTCCTTTGCACTTCTGATTGGATGCTAAACTGTGTTTCGTTACCTTGTATTCATACATGTGTAATGACAATAAAGTTGAATCTAATCTAATCTAACATAAGTCCAGTTCCCGTTCTGGGAGTTCGTAGTTTTTCTGCGTTTGTAATCATATGTCCAGTTTGGCTGGGATTCCATAGTTGCTTTCCTTTGTTCTGCATTTTTGTATTTCAGTTCTCTGTTTAAAGGCCAAATGTCACGTAATTTTTTTTTCTAAATGACAACGAATTTAGATAAAATACACATAGCTTAAACCAAATATTCATACCGGAGACCATATCACCCACCTGTATTTACATAATTGCACAAAATACACCAGGTGAAGGCCCCACCTTGCTTGCTGGCTTGTGACAGCCAGTCCAGACCACGCCCATGTTTTTGACATCACCAGTTGTACCCTGGCTGCCCTGCCTATCCACATTCACACTTATCAACATTGGACAATCATGACGGAAAGTGACAGCGATTGTGAACAAATTAGTTTAGTTTTGTCTTTTTTTTTTTGTCTTTTTTTTTGTCAGTGGTTCAGACAGTGACAGAGGCATTGAACCTTACAGGTTCGAGCCGTCCAAGACAGAATCAGATGCTTTGTCTGATGACAACAGTTCCACCGATGACCAGAGAGCAGAACCAGTGGAAAATGTCATTGAACTGGACATTAATTGCCTCCAGAATTGCGAAGCCGAAGGGGGTCTGTCCAGGGCGCCCCATAAATATTGATTTTTCGGAAGCCATTATTATTACAGTGGAGGAGAGCCGCTGCTGTCAAGAAATTGACCAGATCAATATGAAAATGGAGGCGCATACCCGTCAAGTGAGACGTTTTCGCCGTATTTTGGTGCCAAGCGCGGCTGTGGGAGACGGCAGAGTGGTTTGGGACACTTTTCTGGGAAATGTTTTAAATGTAGTTCGTGTTGTTATTGTCAAATATTTTAAGGAAAATACGGGGAAAATGCAATTTTAGCAAAAACGGGCGTATTGCCATTTCTGTACGCCCAAAAGAAAAAATATACTGGAAAAAAAACTGAGTGTCTGGAGGAGCACTCCTGTGTGTGATCACTCACAGCTGGTGATGGCAGATCGCTCAGCGTCAGCTATTCGCACTACCATGAGAAGTGTGGAGTCACTCATTAGTTTAATTGTCTGGGCGGGCTGATCGCTCAGCTTGAGCTATTCTCACTACTGTTCGAAGTGTGGAGTCAATCATTAGTTTAATTGTCTGGGCGGGCTGATCGCTCAGCTTGAGCTATTCTCACTACCATGAGAAGTCATTAGGACAATGGTTTAACACGTTGAGCTGTGCAGCGGTTGCGGAACAGACAGAGATCGCCTGACAAATACAGAATTCTGCTTTTTTTTTAATTTTGCGCCGGACGCTCAGTTGTTTTGTTATTGTCAAATATCCATGAATCCTTAAAATATTTGACAATAACAACACGAGTTGCATTTGGGGCATTTCCCAGAGAGGTGTCCCTTGTTGTTCCGCCGTTCCTTATAGCCGCTTTTTACGGTGTTGAAGTACGGCGAAAACGTCTCACTTGACAGGTATGAAAACATTTCCCAGAGAAGTGTCCCTTATTACCCAGCTGTCCCTGATAGTCCCGTTTTAAGGTATGGGTGAAATATCCAATTTTTTCTTTCTTGTTGCTCACTTCAACCTTCCAGTCTCCATATAAACAATCAATTGAAATACCCCAAGCATCAAACTAGGGTACAATCAATTTCGTCACTTCCGCCTTCTTCCCCAGGCGATTCCAGGGGCCGTGTCAGGCCAAGCGCGGCAGTTTTAAATTAACGAATATTCCGTTGTTACTGAAGCATATGCACCAAGACCCGAACGGATCGGTTCCCTTTTATATCTAGTTTCAAGATATTTAAAGTACCCTGTTACGTGACATTTGGCCTTTAAATAAATTTGCAAAACCTCACTGCCTGCATTTGGCGTTCCTTTCGCCACACTTGGCGGTTTATGACAACCTCTACATCAGTGACCCTGTTTACATGGACACGAGTAAACTGATTACTGGAGTAAACCGATATGTCATAATGATAGACTAGTCAGCTCATGTACAGGAACCACACCAGAGAAAAGCTCACTCAACACAGAGAAGCAACATTTGCACAATTTATTAATTTCAAAATGTGGAGCACTGTTAGGGAAAACGTCACTCGCCAGAGGAAGACGCAGCCTGTGGGAAGAGATGAGAGTAAATTAATATGAGGTGGGAGGAAGGGAAGTGGAGAGACAAATCTGCCACTTACGTGAGTGGAGCAGAGAGCCCGACAAATAGACCCAGCAGGAATAGATGAACCAGCAGGATGAAGCTGGCTGGGAGTAGGAGAGGGAAGGAGCTGGGTGGTGTCTGACCGGGTGGAGACAGGTTGCTGAAGCAGGATGAGGGTGATGGGGCAGGTGAGCGCACAACAATCCCTGAAGACACACCGCACCAATGGCAGCAACCTGTGAAGGAGGAGAGAGGAATTTAATATAAATCCTCTGGACATAGAAGCGTTAGTCACTTGCTTAAGCTGCAGGCAGTATAAGATAAGATAAGATAAGATAAGCCTTTATTAGTCCCACAATGGGGAAATTCCAGGATTGCAACAGCACAGGGATAGCAACACTCAGAGCCACAATCAGAAGGCAAGAAAAAACAAGAACAGCTAGTAAACATATGTACATATTACTATAAATATGTACAGTGGGGCAAAAAAGTATTTAGTCAGCCACCAGTTGTGCAAGTTCTTCCACTTAAAAGATGAGAGAGGTCTCCAATTTTCATCATAGGTATACCTCAACTATGAGAGACAAAATGAGAAAAAAAAATCCAGAAAATCACATTGAAGGATTTTTAATGAATTAATTGGTAAATTCCTCAGTAAAATAAGTATTTGGTCACCTACAAACAAGCAAGATTTCTGGCTCTCACAGACCTGTAACTTCTTCTTTAAGAGGCTCCTCTGTCCTCCACTCGTTACCTGTATTAATGGCACCTGTTTGAACTCGTTACCAGTATAAAAGACACCTGTCCACCACCTCAAACAGTCAGACTCCAAACTCCACTATGGCCAAGACAAAAGAGCTGTCAAAGGACATCAGAAACAAAATTGTAGACATGCACCAGGCTGGGAAGACTGAATCTGCAATAGGTAAGCAGCTTGGTGTGAAGAAATCAACTGTGGGAGCAATTATTAGAAAGTGGAAGACATACAAGACCACTGATAATCTCCCTCGATCTGGGGCTCCACGCAAGATCTCACCCCGTGGGGTCAAAATTATCACGAGAATGGTGAGCAAAAATCCCAGAACCACACGGGGGGACCTAGTGAATGACCTGCAGAGAGCTGGGACCAAAGTAACAAAGGCTACATCAGAAACACACTACGCCGCCAGGGACTCAAATCCTGCAGTGCCAGACGTGTCCCCCTGCTTAAGCCAGTACATGTCCAGGCCCATCTGAAGTTTGCTAGAGAGCATTTGGATGATCCAGAAGAGGATTGGGAGAATGTCATATGGTCAGATAAAACCAAAATAGAACTTTTTGGTAAAAACTCAACTTGTCGTGTTTGGAGGAGAAAAAACACCATACCTATTGTGAAGCATGGGGGTGGAAACATCATACTTTGGGGCTGTTTTTCTGCAAAGGGACCAGGACGACTGATCCGTGTAAAGGAAAGAATGAATGGAGCCATGTATCGTGAGATTTTGAGTGAAAACCTCCTTCCATCAGCAAGGGCATTGAAGATGAAACGTGGCTGGGTCTTTCAGCATGACAATGATCCCAAACACACCGCCCGGGCAACGAAGGAGTGGCTTCGTAAGAAGCATTTCAAGGTGCTGGAGTGGCCTAGCCAGTCTCCAGATCTCAACCCCATAGAAAATCTTTGGAGGGAGTTGAAAGTCTGTGTTGCCCAGCGACAGCCCCAAAACATCACTGCTCTAGAGGAGATCTGCATGGAGGAATGGGCCAAAATACCAGCAACAGTGTGTGAAAACCTTGTGAAAACTTACAGAAAACATTTGACCTCTGTCATTGCCAACAAAGGGTATATAACAAAGTACTGAGATGAACTTTTGTTATTGACCAAATACTTATTTTACCGAGGAATTTACCAATTAATTCATTAAAAATCCTTCAATGTGATTTTCTGGATTTTTTTTCCCTTATTTTGTCTCTCATAGTTGAGGTATACCTATGATGAAAATTGGAGACCTCTCTCATCTTTTAAGTGGGAGAACTTGCACAATTGGTGGCTGACTAAATACTTTTTTACCCCACTGTATATATGTAGACACACAATGCGGAGCATTATGGTTGGTGAATGTGCAGCAGAAAGTCTAAGCTCTCTCTCCGCGGATGCGGCGGGCCAGTTGGAAGTCTTTGGGCATGATGGTGACCCTCTTAGCGAAGAAGAGACCCACCAGGTAGGCCTCGCTCGCCTCCTGCAGACCCATGACGGCGAAGCTCAGGAAGCGCAGGTCGGTCTTGAAGTCCTGAGTGATCTCCCTCACCAGGCGCTGGATGGGCAGCTTACGGATGAGCAGCTCCGTGGATTTCTGGTAGCAACGGATCTCTCTCAGAGCCACGGGCCTGTGACGGTGAGGCTTCTTCACTCCGCCGGTGGCTGGAGCGCTTTTCCAAGCAGCCTTGGTGGCTAGCTGCTTCCTGGGGGGCTTTTTCCTCCAGTAGATTTTACGGGCGGTCTGCTTGGTTCTTGCCATCGCTCTTTATTATTCTGTCTTATATTTCTTGCACACCGCCTAAACTCCAGCCCAGCACCCGCGTCGTTTTTGCTACAGTTCCCGGTATGTCGAGTTTCACCGTTAGCACCGGGTGGCGGTTGAGTGCTAGCTAGCACTAGCTCTTCCTGCTGTAACGTCTCCTGCTGTAAACAGTGGCTCCGTCCGCTGACTCGGGAGACCTTTGGGGCGATCTGTGTGTCCGTGATATATATATATAGAGTGAAAGGTGTAGAAAGAAGAAGGAAGATAAAAAAAGGCTGTTGCAACGGGCAGCCAACTCGTGTAGCGCCACCGGTCCAGCGGAACCGGAACCGGAAAAAAAAAAAAATGATATACCCAATGAGCCAGCGTCGAAGCCTTTGCTTGATGGTCCTTTATACTCTGGCAAGGAAGGAACGGCAGGTGCGTCTAATCACACAAGTGTGTTGATTACCTGAGGAGTCGAGGAATCCTTAGCAGGAAGGAGGGTGCGTGCGCTCACCTGAACATGACACGATAAAGGTAATAAATGGCTTATGGTGTTTACATGCACTGAGTAAACGGTTTACTGGTCAAATAAACTAGGTGTGTTAATCTGTTTTGTCATAAACTGTTTATGAGCCTCTGACCCTGTTTACATGGTCCCGAGTAAAACGATTACTGGAGTAAACCGATAAAGGTAATCAGATTACTCTGTTTAAATTACAGTTTGAATAATCAGGTAACTCCAGAAAGCCGATTGTAATCGGTTTACTCGTGACCATGTAAACAGGGTCACTGTCACAGAATATTCTCTCCTCTTTTTTCTTTACAAATTGTGAGGGTGAGACCATGTTTTGGCTTTTGGTGTATGTTGTTTATTATTTTATTTTGTACAACACTTTGAGCTGCTAAACTGTATGAAAAGTGCTTTATAAATAAAGTCTGATAACAGAAACAACCATTCTGAAAATTGAATCGCTTGTAGAGGGCGTTTATTTTTACATAACTCGGGTAGTATTGAGTTATGATGGTGAAAATAAATTCACACTTCAGTCATGTCTGTGAATCCAGCATTTACTGTATAGTGCAAGCTACTAATTTTAAATGACGTTCACTTATATGGCACTTTTTCTCATCTCTAGATGACCAAAGTGTTATGTATGAATAAGGAAGGAGCCAGAATCATGCTCATGAGGGAACCAACAACACCAACCAACCACCTTTTTTACAGAGAACAGAACTATTTATATACAAGGGCCATGCCCGCCTGACGTCACGCCGGGGGGGTAAGGCAGCACACACACGTCACACTCATGACACCACAATTCCCCTCCCCCTTACATAAGTATAAGACCACACACACAATCAAGACCCTCCCCAATTTAGGACCCAAATCATGCACTAAGGGAACGAGGAATAATTAACCGTATTAAAATATCCTAACACACTCATCCAAAAGAATAACAAAAATTGGACCAAGTCTCTTAAAACGTATAAAAAATAATCCCATAACACCACATACATACTCTCATGCACACCAGCAATATCATTCATTCATTCATCTTCTTCCGCTTAATCCTGTTCGGGTCGCGGGGGAGGGGGGGCTGGAGCCTATCCCAGCATCTTTGGGCGAGAGGCAGGGTACACCCTGGACAGATCGCCAGTCCATCACAGGGCCAACACAGAGAGACAGACAACCATTCACTCTCACAGTCATACCTAAGGACAATTTAGAATCCCCAGTTTTGTTGCCAATTAACCTAACTTGCATGTTTTTGGCATGTGGGAGGAACCCGGAGAAATCCCGGAGTAAACCCATGCAGACACGGGGAGAACATGCAAACTCCACACAGATCACTGTTGGTCGGGGGCTGGGATCGAACCCAGGATTCCCCGGCCAAAGGTGAGTTTCTGTGCTGCCGCAGTGCTAACCACTCCTCCACCGCACCGCCCCACCAGCAATATACAGTGGGGTAAAAAAGTATTTAGTCAGCCACCAATTGTGCAAGTTCTCCCACTTAAAAGATGAGAGAGGTCTCCAATTTTCATCATAGGTATACCTCAACTATGAGAGACAAAATGAGAAAAAAAAATCCAGAAAATCACATTGTCTGATTTTTAAAGAATTTATTTGCTAATTATGGTGAAAAATAAGTATTTGGTCAATAACAAAAGTTCATCTCAATACTTCGTTATATACCTTTTGTTGGCAATGACAGAGGTCAAATGTTTTCTGTAAGTCTTCACAAGGTTTTCACACACTGTTGCTGGTATTTTGGCCCATTCCTCCATGCAGATCTCCTCTAGAGCAGTGATGTTTTGGGGCTGTCGCTGGGCAACATGGACTTTCAACTCCCTCCAAAGATTTTCTATGGGGTTGAGATCTGGAGACTGGCTAGGCCACTCCAGGACCTTGAAATGCTTCTTACGAAGCCACTCCTTCGTTGCCCGGGCGGTGTGTTTGGGATCATTGTCATGCTGAAAGACCCAGCCACGTTTCATCTTCAATGCCCTTGCTGATGGAAGGAGGTTTTCACTCAAAATCTCACGATACATGGCCCCATTCATTCTTTCCTTTACACGGATCAGTCGTCCTGGTCCCTTTGCAGAAAAACAGCCCCAAAGCATGTTGTTTCCACCCCCATCCTTCACAGTAGGTATGGTGTTCTTTCTCCTCCAAACACGACAAGTTGAGATTTTACCAAAAAGTTCTATTTTGGTTTCATCTGACCATATGACATTCTCCCAATCCTCTTCTGGATCATCCAAATGCTCTCTAGCAAACTTCAGACGGGCCTCGACATGTACTGGCTTAAGCAGGGGGACACGTCTGGAACTGCAGGATTTGAGTCCCTAACGGCATAGTGTGTTACTGATGGTAGCCTTTGTTACTTTGGTCCCAGCTCTCTGCAGGTCATTCACTAGGTCCCCCCGTGTGGTTCTGGGATTTTTGCTCACCATTCTCGTGATCATTTTGACCCCATGGGGTGAGATCTTGCGTGAAGCCCCAGATCGAGGGAGATTATCAGTGGTCTTGTATGTCTTCCATTTTCTAATAATTGCTCCCACAGTTGATTTCTTCACACCAAGCTGCTTACCTATTGCAGATTCAGTTTTCCCAGCCTGGTGCAGGTCTACAATTTTGTTTCTGGTGTCCTTTGACAGCTCTTTGGTCTTGGCCACAGTGGAGTTTGGAGTCTAACTGTTTGAGGTTGTGGACAGGTGTCTTTTATACTGATAACGAGTTCAAACAGGTGCCGTTAATACAGGTAACGAGTGGAGGACAGAGGAGCCTCTTAAAGAAGAAGTTACAGGTCTGTGAGAGCCAGAAATCTTGCTTGTTTGTAGGTGACCAAATACTTATTTTCCACCATAATTTGCAAATAAATTCTTTAAAAATCAGACAATGTGATTTTCTGGATTTTTTTTTCTCATTCTGTCTCTCATAGTTGAGGTATACCTATGATGAAAATTGGAGACCTCTCTCATCTTTTAAGTGGTAGAACTTGCACAATTGGTGGCTGACTAAATACTTTTTTGCCCCACTGTATATGGCCAAGGGCATGGAGGCTTTGGGGCTGTCCGGGACCCCCAGGCCAGTTTTAAGCCTGGCTGCATACAGACATTGGTGTAACCTAAACAGTAAAGTGTAAATATGTACATATATACATACACCGGCAATATACTGTATATGTACATATTTACACTTTACTGTTTAGGTTACACCAATGTCTGTATGCAGCCAGGCTTAAAACTGGCCCGGAGGTCCCGGACAGCCCCAAAGCCTCCATGATCTTGGCTGTCGAAGATAAGGCAGGCTCGGAGGCCCCGGGCAGCTCCACAATCTGTGTGCCCCTGGCCGCCATCTGCCTCCGGGATCAAAAACCACCTTTCCCGCGAAAGTGTCCCTCTTTGCCACTGACTGCCTTATTGCTCGGGACCCGCCGCGCTCCTGTCCGGCACACCATCCCTCCGTGCCTACCGGTCCGCTCCCGACCACCTTCAACACCAGCGTTGTGGCCGAACTCCGGGGAGATCTGAAGCCTGCTCGTCGGCGCCACTCACTGCCTCAGGCACCTTGCCGTAAGCCCCAGCACCCTCGTCCAGGGCGCTCCGCAGCGCTGCCTCGGTGTCCAGCTGCTGCTGCTCACTCCCGGGGCTCACAGCATTGCCTTTGCCGGCGTCGTTCTCTGACTCAGGACCTCATTACTGCTCCCAGCACCCTTGTTCCAGGTGCTCCGCTGTGCGGTCTCCATGTCCGGTCATAGCTGTTCTCCCTTGGGGCTCCCAGCGTCACTCCCGTCGGCGCCACTGTCCGACCCAGGCGCTTTGTTGCTGCTCTCAGCACCCTCGTCCCAGATGCTCCGCTCCTTCGTCTCTGCGCCTGACTGTCGCTGCTCTTCCCCGGGGCCCTCAGCCACCATGGTCCCACTCTCCCGCTGCCTAGTCTCCAGCTGCAGGGATGAATCCTGCTTCTCTCCCTCTCCGCTGTTGTCGCACACCGCGCTGTCCAACACATCAGCGCTCCAGTCCTCCACTTTCCTGCGCTTCGTGGCTGGCCTGCCATCTTCAGTGACTGGGTACTCCCCCTCTCCCAGTCCCGATCCCACCACGAAGTCTAGCTGGCAGCTTGGAACTCTTTTTCGGTGCGCAGTTAGCTTAGTGGCTAGCCTGCCCATAGGTAATGAAAGGGCCGTTAGCTTCTCCAAGCTAGCTAGCCTTGGTGCCAAAACTCCCACCACCCACAGATTCGTGGCGCTCATCTGCCCGGTGAAGAACTTGGCCAGCCGCTCAACAGCATCCTCATACACATCTGTCTCTCCCAGCGTAGTGAGAATTCTTGGGCCCTCAGGATTGACAGATGTGGAGAAACATGGGGAAGACCTATGTCCAACTATTCTTTAAGGCTGAAGAAAAGAGACACCACCTCTGGTTTTAAGAGCAGGATACACAGCAGAAGTTCAGGCAGACGGCTGCACCGTTCCTTTAGAAAGAAACCTGAGGAGCTGCACCTCTCGTTGTGATTGTGATGACAGATTTTGGGGGAAACAGATTTCAAGGATAGCCGATGACATGATTTTTATTTTGTTCATTTTATAAAACACACTTCAGTCAGAGTGACCAAATAAGCACCAGAATTCTCTTCCATTATCACATAACCTGTATAAAATCCTGTAAGGACAGGAAGTAGGTGGTGATGGTGGGAAGTCAGTTTTTCTGCAAACTTTTTTCTTTGCCAGCAACTCAAATGTCACGAGATTTCCTTTCAAAGACTTCAAACTTAACAGCCACATTAAAATAGTTATACTTAATTTTTCCAGAGAATATTAAAACAGCCTTTAGACTTTAGAGTCTGCGTGTTCTCAGCTTCAATCGGCTTGTGGTGCACATATGTAGTTTCACGGGCTCACATGTATATGATTGTTCATATTCTCTCATGTATATTCCTGTGTGCTTATTTTGGCCTCACGTCTGAAGAGGAACAAAAGGTCTGGACCTCCTGGGGATAAGAGGAGGACGAGAGAGTTGGCCTTTTGATATGCAAAAAGATGGACATGAATGATTTCCTGACCACCCAGGTCTGGGTGGAAGAGAGAGGAACTGCAGGGGGGATGCACTGTGTTTGGGATTTAAAGACAATGGGATTTTGTACTTTGATGTCAGGGGTGTAAGACTGGCAGATGTTGGGGTTTTTTTCTCCTTCTGCTTTTGAATGTTGGAGAGTGTGTTGTGAATAAAATGGAACCTGAGAAATAACTCTGCCTCATCCTTTCCACACAATCTCCACACTGGTGACCTTAAGACGTATTATGGCTGGAGACGATTCTCCTGCACCGGACTCATCAGGAGCCAGCCAAGCTAATGCAGCTACCACAGTCCAGCTTCCGGACTTCTGGCAGAACAGTCCGCGCTCCTGGTTTAACGCAGTTGAGGCACAGTTCCATCTTCGGAAGGTTTCGGCAGACGCCACGAAGTTCTACCATGTAGTTGCAAAGCTGGACAACCACACAGCCCAGCGTGTAGAGAGCCTGATCAACCACCCCCCAGACGACGACAAGTACGGCACTTTGAAGGCTGCTCTCATCCGTTTTTTCACCCCCTCACTGGGAGAGCGAGCAGAGAAGCTCCTGGCGTTGACTGAGTGTGAGGTCGACAGACCTGCAGACCTGATGGCGAAGATGCTGAGTTTGAGAGACGCCGAAGATGATGGCTTTATTTTCGCCCACCTTTTCCTCAGGACACTACCGCCAGCGGTGAGAGTTACCCTGGCCAGTTCACAGCTGCTGGCCCACCGAGACTACCACGAGCTGGGCCAGGAGGCGCAACGACTCGTCGACGCCCATAGATGACACACAGCCACGACCGCAGCAGCGGAGCTGGGTACAACATCCGGAGATGGCAGGGGGCCAGAGGCTGCAGCACCAGACTCACCGACTACGGCAGCGACGGGGGCCAGGAGGCGCGGAGCGGACGACGTCCTTTGCTTTTACCATCGCTGTTTTGCCGAGAGGGCACACAAGTGCATTCCACCGTGCCAATTCAAGCGCTCGGGAAACGCCAAGACCAGGAGTTGGTAGCAGCTGCGGCTCTCGGTGAGGAGAACAAGCTGCTCTACTTGAGGGACGCGCGATCGGGGAGGCACTTCCTCGTGGACACAGGCTCCCAGCTGAGTTTCATCACACCTTCCTACGCTGACCGGCTGGCGTCTTCCAGTGGCCCTGTGGTGTCAGCAGCGAACGGCTCGGCGATTAAGACCTTCGGGGAGAAGACCCTGTCTCTGTCGTTACACGGCCGCACATTCGAGTGGAATTTCGTCATAGCGGCAGTCAATTTCAGCATGTTAGGTGCTGATTTTTTGTGCTCACATGGTTTGTTGGTCGATCTTGCTAACAGACGCCTGGTTAATGCACTCTCTTTTTCTTCTATTCCCTGTACAGCGCGAGTGGCCCCGCCAACAGCACAAGCCAACGTCACAGCTGCAGGTGGTAAGTTCCACACACTCCTCACTCAGTTTCCAGCACTCACGGTGCCAACGTTTTCGGCTAAACACGGGGTGGAGTATTTTATTACTATCACCGGGCCGCCCGTTTTTGCAAAAGCTCGGCGCTTGGATTCAGCTAAACTGGCCATAGCGCGCGAGGAGTTCGCCAACCTGGAAAAATTGGGCATCATCCGACGTTCAAAGAGCCCTTGGGCTTCACCGCTTCACATGGTCCCTAAAACTGATGGCTCGTGGCGGCCGTGCGGTGATTTTCGCAGGCTGAACAATGCTACAGCACACGACCGCTACCCAATCCCACATATCCAGGATTTTTCAGTTCATTTGGCGGGGACGTGCATTTTTTCTAAGATAGACCTGGTACGCGGTTATCATCAGGTCCCAGTCCACGCTGAGGACATACCCAAAACAGCAGTAATAACTCCTTTCGGGCTTTTTGAGTTTTTGCGCATGCCGTTTGGGCTTAAAGGTGCAGCGCAGACTTTCCAACGCATGATGGACGCAGTGTTGCGCGATCTCCCTTTCGTGTTCGTCTACCTGGACGACATTTTGGTAGCCAGTGCGTCCGAGGACGAACACAGAAACCACCTCACGGCAGTTTTCCGGAGGTTGGCGGAGCACGGGCTAATAATCAACCCAGCGAAGTGTCAGTTCGGGGTGGCACAGATTGATTTTTTGGGACATTGCGTCTCTCCCGAAGGAGCAGTTCCTCTGCCTGACAAGGTGCGCGCGGTGGCAAATTTTCCCCAGCCACAGACGGTCAAAGCGTTACAGGAGATTTTGGGAATGGTGAATTTTTATAACCGTTTCCTCCCCCGCGCGGCGCAGCTCATGCAACCATTGTACGCTGCGCTTAAAAAACAAAAACCCGCAAATAAAATCGAATGGTCTCCCGAGCGGGAGCGCGCATTCTCTGAAGTCAAAACAGCCTTGGCAAATGCTGCGTTGTTAGCGCATCCAGTCCCAACGGCCCGCATGGCGCTCACTACTGACACGTCAGATGTGGCCATAGGGGCGGTTGTGGAACAGTATGTGGCTGGAGCCTGGCAGCCGCTCTCGTTTTTCAACAAGACTTTGGACGATAGTGAGCGAAAATACAGTGCATTCGACAGGGAGTTGCTAGCTCTCCATTTGGCTATTCGTCACTTCCAGTTTTGGCTGGAGGGACGCCGTTTCACCGCGTTCGTTGACCACAAGCCGCTGACTTTTGCGATGGCCAAGATTTCGGAACCTTGGTCGGGCCGGCAGCAGAGACAGCTGGCCGCAATTTTGGAGTTCACTACCGATATCCAGCATGTAGCGGGTAAACTTAACGTAGTGGCAGACTGCCTCTCACGTGCCGTGGCTGCTCCAGCCCGCGTAGAGGTAGATTTCGCAGCTGTTGCCGCAGACCAGGGTAGCGGCGCAGAAGTGCGCGCGGCCCCAGTCCGCATAGGGATAGATTACGCAGCCATGGCCGCAGAGCAGGGCAGCGACACGGACGTGCGCACGCTCCAGTCTGGACCAACAGGGTTAAGGCTGGAGGACAGGGTGCTGCAAGACGGTATGCCCCCCCTAATCTGCGACGTTTCCACCGGGCGACCCCGTCCGGTGGTTCCGGCCTCGTGGCACCGCCGCGTTTTTGACTCGATTCATTCGCTGGCGCACCGGGGGTGCGCGCTTCGGTCAAAATGGTAGGGGAGAAATTTGTATGGCCGGGCCTGCGCAAGCAAGTTAGAGAGTGGGCGACAGCCTGCATGGCCTGTCAGCGGGCCAAAGTGCATAGACACACGAGAGCTCCTTTGGAGCCGTTTCATATTCCAGCTAAAAGGTTTGATCATGTCCATGTGGACCTCGTAGGCCCCCTACCTCCCTCGCAAGGGTGCACACATCTTCTGACAATGGTTGACTGCACCACGCGCTGGACAGAAGTGGTTCCCCTGTCATCAACCACAGCCGAGGAGGTGGCGCGCGCTTTTTTAACTGCATGGGTAGCGCGTTTTGGAGTTCCATCGGATATTACGTCTGACAGAGGCCCACAATTTGTTTCCGAACTTTGGTCAGCGATGGCCCGCAGCCTGGGGGCAATGATCCACCGCACGGCCGCATATCACCCGCAGGCTAACGGGTTATGCGAACGTTTTCACAGGTCGCTGAAGACGGCTCTCAGAGCGTCGCTTACGGATGCAAATTGGGTTGACAAACTACCATGGGTTCTATTGGGGTTGCGTTCTGCACCTAAAGAGGATTTAGACGCCTCCCCAGCGGAGCTAGTGTTCGCACAGCCACTTCGGCTGCCTGGAGAATTTCTCCCTGACAACCCAGCGCCAGAGTTCTCCTCGGCTCAGCGGTTGCAGAATAGCAATGGCCCGAGTGTCCTACCAGGCCCCGTTCACCACAGTTTTCCGCGTGTTTTTGTGCCTAAAGCTTTAAAAAATGCGGAGTTTGTTTTTGTCAGACATGATGCCCACCGCACAGCTCTGCGACCGCCTTACGATGGACCATTTAGAGTGCTAGAAACAGGTGATAAGCATTTTTTGCTAGATTTGGGGGGCAGAAAGGAGATGATTGGCATAGACAGACTCAAACCTGCTTTTGTGATGGCTGACGAAACTGTGCAGTTGGCGAGGGCCCCGCGACGGGGTAGACCCCCTAGGGAGCATTCCCCAGTATACTCACAGAGATTGACTAACAGTTTTAATCCCCAGACAGCAGCTCCACAGCAACAGGACGCCACGGAAGAGGTTAAGCCCGCCTGCAGCAGATACGGCAGACGGTTGAGACCAAGACAGCATGTGGACTGATGTGTGGCGATTTTATTATGACATGCAATCTGTGTTTGTTTGTTCCATCTTAGACGTTTGGGGGGGGGGGGGTTATATGTGGTGCACATATGTAGTTTCACGGGCTCACATGTATATGATTGTTCATATTCTCTCATGTATATTCCTGTGTGCTTATTTTGGCTTCACGTCTGAAGAGGAACAAAAGGTCTGGACCTCCTGGGGATAAGAGGAGGACGAGAGAGTTGGCCTTTTGATATGCAAAGAGATGGACATGAATGATTTCCTGACCACCCAGGTTTGGGTGGAAGAGAGAGGAACTGCAGGGGGGATGCATTGTGTTTGGGATTTAAAGACAATGGGATTTTGTACTTTGATGTCAGGGGTATAAGACTGGCAGATGTTGGGGGATTTTCCTCCTTCTGCTTTTGAATGTTGGAGAGTGTGTTGTGAATAAAATGGAACCTGAGAAATAACTCTGCCTCATCCTTTCCACACAATCTCCACAGGCTACTTGTTTTTTTCATGTGCTTTTTATTTGTGTATTTGTAGCAAACGCAGCTGTCACTGGGGGGAATACGGTGGAAGTGATAATAAAAGTTCAGTGCAGCAAGGTTTCATTTATTTGTTTATTCCCTCTCAAGCGTCATATTTAATAAACTTCCCTTGGAGATTTGTGTTGTCAGCCGGGACACGAAAGTAAGCTTGCCACAGTCAGGGTCACTATGACGGTTCAATATTAATGTATTTGTGAGAAAAAGGTCACAAAAACTTTTCTGCACAACAGTATTTTTTATCTCTGTATTAACAAATTACATGTTTGCATGGTGTTGATACAAACTCTGACTTTGAAACCGGTAGTTATATTCACACAAACCTGCTTCATTAGTTTGAAAAGTCTATTCAATATCTGTATACCGGAATTACCATAAAACCTCACCGATGTCAAAATCTACCTCAAAATCTTGCCTAAATCCAGGTGAAACTGTTAACTTTTCTGAAAAAGGTTGGTTTAATTTGTGGTGACATTCCCCCCTCATATATAACCACTTTATATTTTCTGCAGAATATTCTGTGTTATACCTACACAGCTGTACAAACCAATAAATAAACAATTTTTTTGAATGTTCTTATTATTTTTTTGATTTTGTTATACCTACACAGCTGTACAAACCAATAAATAAACAATTTTTTGTATGTTCTTATTAGTTTTTTGGTTTTGTCTGTATTATGAAGAGCATGAACAAATAAAATGGAATATTAAATTCTTAAGTGTGAAACAAAGCAAAACTTGCAATTTTTTTTGTTTTTTTTATTGAGCATCAGTATTACAGGGTGTGTATATACACATACAGTAACAATCATAGAAGTCCCTCAGAACATTGCTCACATATTATCATTATTCCCCCCCCCCAATAATTCCATCCCCCACCCCCTCCCCTCCAAGAACATGCAGGACACCACTCAGAAAAAAAAACAAAAAAAACCCAAAAACATATACATAGGTTCACCACTGTTGAAGCTGTGCGCTATACACTATGGTTCACATGGACAAATAACACAAGTGCAAATGCACATGCACAAGGGCTGCTAAGCGGGTACGGTGTTCAAATATGTCAACACTGGGTCCCACACAGAAAAGAATTTGTCCCTGGATCCCCTGAGAGTGTATTTTATTTTCTCTAATTGTATAAATTGCATTAGGTCACTAAACCACAGAGACACGTTCGGTGGGTTTTTAGATTTCCAATGTAATAATATTCTTCTTCGTGCAAGCAGCGTTGTAAAAGCAATGATGTTTTTATGTCTTGTCCTCATTGTAGAATGTCTTCTATCTGTGGTACCAAATATAGCCATTACTGCACTGGGTTGGAGAGCAATATTAAGTGCCTCTGACAATGTTTTAAAAATTGTAGACCAGTACGTTATCAGGGCTGGGCATGACCAAAACATATGGGTTAAGTCAGCAGGAGTGTTTCGACACCTGTCACAGCTGGCATCTGTGTTAGGATACATTTTAGCCAGTCTTGCTTTAGAGAAATGGATGAGATATAAAATCTTGAATTGTATTAGTTTGGCACAGGAAGTACTGTCATTCACTCTTTGTAGAGCGCTGTCCCAAATGTCCTCCTCCAAGTCGCCTCCCCAATTCATCCACCCAGTCTGCCCTGACCTTTTTAAGGGCTGTGTTTTTAAAAGAAGTTATACAGTTATTAATTCTTGAAATGAGTCTTTTAGAGTTAAAAGAATTTTCAAACAGATCGTCTAAGCCAGAAATTGATGATGTGGAAAGTTGGGATCATGATGCTGAAGGAAGTGGTGAACTTGTAAATATCAAAATAAGCTGGAGAAAGGAAGGCCAAATTTTTGAGATAAATCATCAAAGCTTGCAAAAATATTGTTTATATTGTGGAGGAATTAGTTCAGGCGAGGTGAGACGAGCTGGAAGGTTGCACAGTTTTATTTCCTCCAACATAATGAAACGCACTTGTAGCGCTGTGCGCTACTGTGCTGTACAGTGCTGTGCTGTGTTGTGTGTTGTATCGTGTTGCGCTCTTGAGGCATGTATAGCAAGCTCTTTTATACATGTTATACAAACAGAGAGAATGCATGGCACATTAGCATATTGATATACGTATCAGTCAATACATATGATTAGCATGACCACTGGCACCCGGACGTCTCCTCCTTAATCCGGGGTTGTATAAACAATAGTCCATTGTTCTGGTTGTCCCCCCAGGGGTTCTCTGTCCGTATGTGAATGGTCCTCTGCTTCCCCTGGACTTAGTGAGTGTGAGGATTGAATGTGCATGTAGATTGTGGTGGGTCACCACAATATACAAATCTTTAAATTTATAAATGCCTTGTCTTTGCCAAAGAGTAAATTCAAAGTCTAATCTAGCTGTGGGGGGAAGGTGGTTATTGTGTATGGGACTTAGATGAAGAAGATTTTTGAACCCAAAGTTCTGTTTAAATTGAAACCATATTTTAAGGGTATTTATCACAACTGGATTATTAGTATATTGTGAGATAGAGAGGGGAAGACTGGAGGTAACCAGGGCTCTAAGAGATGTTGAAATGCAAGATGCAGCTTCACAGTGACACCAGTCTGTACCAGGAGAGTGAAGCCAATGCATGATTTTCTGAATGTTTGAGGCCCAATAATAATAACACAAATTTGGAAGAGCTAAGCCACCTGTATTTTAGGCCACTGTAACAGTTCTAGCCATGCTCTAGGGTTCTTCCCATCCCATATAAATGAAATAAGGACTTTATCAATAGATTTAAAGAAAGATTTAGGGAGATAAAGTGGGATACACTGAAACAGATAAAGAAATTTGGGAAGTACATTCATTTTGATGCAATTCCCTTTTACTGCTAAGGATAGGTGAAGTACTTCCCATTTCTTCAGGTCTAATTTGACTTTCTCAAATAGCAGACAGAAGTTTTCCTGATGCATTGTCCTGTATTTGAAGAGCCAGATCATTAAGAGGACAACATTCACTTTTGCTAAAGTTCAGTTTATATCCAGAAAATGTGACAAATCTATTCAAAGCCTGGATAATATGAGGAGCACTTAGAACGGGGTCTGATACGTACATTAATAAATTGTCCACATATAGAGATACTCTGTGCTCCCCCCCGTAAATTCCACCTATTGATGGCAATGATCTAAGTGTAATGGATAAAGGCTTTATGGCCAGGGCGAATAGTAATGGACTGATAGGGCATCCCTGACGGGTGCTCCTTGACAGCTGGAAATACTGTGAATGCTTACCATTTATAATTACAGAGGCTTTGGGTGAGGTATATAAGAGTTTAATCCATGAGAAGAAGTTAGGGCCATAACCAAATTTCTTTAAACATGCAAATAAATACATTGTCAAATGCTTTTTCTGCGTCCAGTGCAATAACCACCTCAGGTACTACACTGGACCCAGGAAAGTGAATAACATTAAAGAAGCCGGCGAATATTTGTAAATGAATGATGCCCCAAAATAAAACCAGTCTGGTCAGCTGAAATAACATCATGCATTGTGGTTTCTAGGCGTAAGGCAAGGGCTTTGGCTAAGATCTTCACGTCACTGTTTAGGAGGGAGATGGGTCGATATGAGCCACATTCTGTATTATCTTTACCTGATTTAAGCAAGAGAATAATTGATGCTTCAGTCAGTGTCAATGGAAGTGACCCATGGGACAGAGTCATTAAACATATCAAGTAAGATATTAGATAATTTATTAGAGAACTTTTTAAAGAACTCTATAGGGTACCCATTGGGGCTGGACGCCTTGTCATTCTGTATTGCCTTTATTGCATTAATGATTTCTATACGTTTTAATGGAAGCTCAGCCTCAGTTCTATGTAATGTATTTATAGAAGGAGCCCGGAGATTATTAAAGAAATGCTCCATGTTTGTACTGTCACTTGTCATCTCCGACGTATATCATCATCATCATAGCAGTCCGTCGTGGGTGACAATGACTGTTTCATTTAGGTCTGATAAGATTCCTCCACACAGCTCTGTCCTTAGCCTTCTGCTGCCAGGAACTCCTGTCTATGTCCAACTTCTTCAAGTTTCTTTTTACAGTGTCTTTAAATCTGAGCCTTGGTCTACCCTGATTGCGTTTGCCCTCGCATAACTGTGAGTAGAGTAACTGCCGAGGGAGACGCTGGTGGTCCATCCTCTCAACATGTCCAAGCCATCTCAGGTTCATCTGTATTAGCATGTCCTCCATTGATGGTAGACCAGCTCGTTTCAACACTTCTATGTTGGTTATCTTGTCTTTCCATGAGATGTTCATTATGGCTCGAAGGTGTCTCATCATGTACGTGTGGAGTTTCTTTACCTGCACTCTGTAGACAGTCCAAGTTTCAGCACTGTACAGTAGAGTAGCCAGTACTGTCGTTCTGTACACTTTGCATTTCACACGGCTAGACACATGTCGATTGTTCCACAGTCTCTCCCTCAAGTTTCCAAACACAGCGCTCGCTCTTCCCATTCTGAGAGATAGTTCATCCTCCAGCCTAGCATTCTCTGAAACAGTACTCCCTAGATACTTGAAAGTCTTGCACTTGACTAGTGGCTCTGTACCAATGCTGATCTCTTCTGGTAGTGATGTTGATAACTGGAACTTTGGTGGTTGATAAAGGCACTCTGTCTTCTTGATGTTGATTTGGAGGCTGAATTGGCTAGCTGCTCTTGCAAATTTCTCCACTAAAGATTGCATATCTTCCACGCTGTGTGCAACTAGAACACTGTCATCAGCAAAGAGCATTTCTCTTACTACCTTTATCGATGTCTTACTCTTGGCTTTAAACTGTGCCACATTGAACAAGTCTGCTTCCTTCCTTGTTTGAATGTATACTCCTTCTGAAGTGTCTTTGAAGTCCACCTCAAGCATGGCTGCCAGATATAGTGAGAAGAGTGTAGGTGCCAGCACACACCCTTGTTTCACCCCGTTGCTTACTGAAAAGTCTTTAGATACTGAACCACTCATTGCCATGTTTGCTTGCATACCTGTAGGGAGTGCCTCGATCAGGCTGACAAACTTCTCTGTACAACCATATTTCTTGAGTACCTGCCAAAGTCCTTGTTGCGAAACAGTATCAAAGGCTTTACTGAAGTCTATGAAAACTACATAAAGCAGCATGTTCTGTTCGATACACTTTTCTTGAACCTGTTCCAAGCAGAAAATCATGTCCATTGTGCTTCTTCCACTTCTAAAGCCGCACTGGGTTTCCGGTAGTACATTCTGCGAGATGTGTTCATTGAGTCTGTTAAGTAGTACACGTGAGAGAATCTTACCAACTGTGGCTAGCAGTGATATACCTCGGTAATTTCCACAATCTTTCCTGTTACCTTTCTTGAACAAAGGCACAATACTTGCATCCTTCCAGTCTTGGGGTACTTTCTGGGCATCCCATATCTCTTGGATGAGCTTGTGCAGGCAGTTGGTCAGCTGAACACCACCAAATTTCCACACTTCTGCTGGAATTCCATCCCTTCCTGGAGCTTTACCATCCTGTGTTGTCCTGATAGCTGCCATTAGTTCATCAAAATTTGGTGGTTCATCCAGACTTGATACAGCTGGTTGCTGCACTAGAGCTTCTTTAGCCTCTTCAGTGAGATCTCCAGGGTTGTTTAGTAGTTGGTCAAAGTGGTCTGCAAATCTGTCCAGGATCTTGTCTTTCTCCTGCAAAACCGTTTCACCATCCATAGCCTTCAGTTGGATCAATCCTCTTGGTTTAGGGCCGTAGATTTCTCTCAAACCTGTGAAGAATGTTTTCATGTCCTTTCTGTCTGCTGCAGTTTGAAGTTTCTCCGCTTTTTCATCCCACCAGTTGGACTTCATCTCTCTGGTGTACTTCTGTAGCTCACTCTGAGCCTTTGAGTATTTCTTCTTCTTTGACATTGTGTTACACTGTAGGTTCTCCTGCCTAGCTGTATTCCTTGCTTCTAGTAGTTTCTTCAGGTGTTCATCATGCTCATCAAACCAATCTTGATGTTTCCTCTCAGGGTAGCCTAATACATCACTCGCAGTCTGATATACCGTATCCTTCAGTGTTGCTCATTTCTCTTCTATGTCATTCTCTGAGTTGTTGCGCTCCCAGTCTTTCAAGTTTTCATCCATTTCCTGTGTAAGTTCTTCCTGCTTCTTTTGGCCTTTCAGTGCACTAGTATTTAGCTTCCGTGGTGGCTTCGCACTCGTCCTGCAGTGCTGTTTTCGTCTGCAAATCCTTAATCTAGATCTCAGCATAACATGATCAGTACCACAGTCTGCGCCTCTCATTGCTCTGGCATTCAATACAACCCTTATGTCTCTCTGCCTGACTATGATGTAGTCTAATAAGTGCCAGTGCTTGGATCTTGGGTGAATCCATGTCTTCTTGTGTGTGTCCTTGTGCTTAAATAGAGTGTTGGTTATCACAAGGTTGTACTCTGAACATAGTGCAAGTAGAAGTTCTCCATTAGCATTGCACTTGCCTACTCCATGACTGCCTAGCACTCCTTTCCATTTCTCAGTGTCCGAACCAACTCTGGCATTAAAATCTCCAACGAGTATCAGCCTGTCATCAGTCAGTAAACACCTGATAGTCTCACGTAAATCACTGTAGAACTCTTCCTTCACCTCGTCTGTGTTGGTCATTGTTGGGGCATATACACTGATGAGTGTGGCATACATCTTCCGCTGTAGTGGGAATCTCATAATCATTATCCTGTTGTTGATTGGCACCGGTTCCTCATCAAGCATTGCTGCTATCTCCTTTCTAACTGCAAAGCCCACTCCTGCTTCTCTCCTTTCTTGAGTTGATCTCCCACTCCAAAAGAAGACGTACCCATGGTCTTCCAAGCTGTCTTATCCAGGCAATCTTTTTTCACTAAGTGCAGCTATGTCTACGTTGTACCTGTTCATTTCCAGGGCCACAAGCACGGTCTGTCTTTCTGGGCGCTGTGATGTTGTTTTGTCCAACAGAGTGCTTACATTCCATTCTGCTACACACAAGGCTGCTGTTTTCCTCTTCTTTTGTCTTCCTGCTCCTAGCTTACTTTTCGCTGCCTGTCGGAGTGGGAACAGTTCATAGTACCCTACACAAATATGGACCTGTTCTTATATAAAGCGTTTTCTAGTCACACAGCCCACTCAAAACACTTGACTGGCAGCTACAGTAACCCTCTATTCTAAGGGCCTAGAGACGGATATCTAGAATCACCATTTACAGTTGCAATAAAAATTATTCAACCCCCACTGCAAATTAGTTGTTTTGGGGTTTTTTTGCAAAATGTACAAACTTGCAGCTGTTTGCATTAAACAAATGAAACAAGAACAATTTAAATAGCTCAACACAACTAATATTACAAGTTGTTTCTTCAAATTCATTTCAGTCATCTTCAACTGATTAATCCTTTTCAGGTCACGGGAGGTGCTGGAACCTATCCCAGCATCTTTGGGTAGGAGGTGGGGAATACACTGGACAGAGTGCCTATCCACTGCAGGCCCAACACAGAGAGACAGACTACCATTCACTCTTACTTCCATACCCAAGGACAGTTTATCCCCAGTTGATGCCAATTAACATGCATGTGTTTGGACTGTGGGAGGAAACCAGAGTACCCAGTGAAAACCCACATAGACATGGAGAGGACATGCAAACTCCACACAGAAAGGTCACCAGTGGCCAAGAGTGGGATTGAAGCCACTACCTTCTTGCTGTGCTAGCACAGTGCTAACCACTTCACCACTGAGCTGCCCAGGTTTCTTCAAATTCAAATACTCAAATACTGTTGACGGTGACATTTGATTGCATGTTAGAACTAGAAAAGCACTCGGAGAGCGCAGACCTCCGCCAAGCGCCACAGTTCTCCCCATACAGTGTTTGTGTGTACGTTTTCAGATTCCTTGACCATGAAAACATATGGCTAGCAATTGGATTGACAATGATAGGATTAGTGGTTCAGTAGTTATTCACGAAAATGGCATTTTCCGTAATGGCGGCCACAGTTCCCCCCATACAGTGTTTGTGTGTACGTTTTCAGATTCCTTGACCATGAAAACATATGAATAGCAATTGGATTGACAATGATAGGATTAGTGGTTCAGTAGTTATTCACGAAAATGGCATTTTCCGTAATGGCGGCCACAGTTCCCCCCATACAGTGTTTGTGTGTACGTTTTCAGATTCCTTGACCATGAAAACATATGACTAGCAATTGGATTGACAATGATAGGATTAGTGGTTCAGTAGTTATTCACGAAAATGGCATTTTCCGTAATGGCGGCCACAGTTCCCCCCATACAGTGTTTGTGTGTACGTTTTCAGATTCCTTGACCATGAAAACATATGATTAGCAATTGGATTGACAATGATAGGATTAGTGGTTCAGTAGTTTTTCACGAAAATGGCATTTTCCATAATGGCGGTTTTCTTCTGGATGGTGATCCGGATCACCACCAAAATGTAATCATCTGTAGGATACCCCATTTCTGACAATCTGTGAAAATTTAATGAAAATCCGTCCATAAGTTTTTGAGTTATCTTGCTAACAAACAAACAAACAGACAAACAAACAGACAAACCAACGCTGATGATCACATAACCTCCTTGGCGGAGGTAGTAATGGCGGCCACAGTTCCCCCCATACAGTGTTTGTGTGTACGTTTTCAGATTCCTTGACCATGAAAACATGTGACTAGCAATTGGATTGACAATGATAGGATTAGTGGTTCAGTGGTTATTCACGAAAATGGCATTTTCCGTAATGGTGGCCACAGTTCCCCCCATACAGTGTTTGTGTGTACGTTTTCAGATTCCTTGACCATGAAAACATATGACTAGCAATTGGATTGACAATGATAGGATTAGTGGTTCTGTGGCGGATTGGTGTAACCCCCACAACAGACTGGACAGACACAGCGCTCGGCTAGAGCAATTAACAGAACAGTGAAATGTGTGTATTAATGTCTACAGGCAGCCCCGCTTCTTCTGGCTCACTTCTGTGATGTTAATGTGCCTTTCATGCATTGTGTTCATGCGTCCTGTCCTTACTGTGACCTAGAGACCGAGATCAATAGGTCTCTCAAATGCAAATGTCTCATGCCTGTTCTGCAGTCTCTTTGATCATACCCACTGCTGGGGAATGCTCTTTTATGTATTGTTGTAGTTGGGTATATACAGTATACTGCACTGTAACCCATGCTCACTCTCTCTCATTCACTCACTCTTCAGCTGCCGCTGCAGACACACACTTTGTGTCTCCTCCTCTGAGAGCCTGAGGATCCCGCTCCGGTTTGCTCACACTTGCATCGGAGCGGGGATCCTGTGAAGGCGGTATGATTTAATAAACTCTACTTAAAACCTTCACCAACGCTGCTTTATTTCATGCCGCTTCACTGGTGACCCCAAGAATGCACACGCTTTGTGCAACGCAACCTTCTGGTCTGGACGGCCACGCTGGCGACCCGACGCTGAAAAAAACACGCTGCCAGCGAACACAGCAGCCTGACGCATACGAGCTGCCCTCCCTTCTGCTTCAGGGAGACCTCGACGCGGAGCCAACACAGGCGAGCTGCTCTCCGGACATCACCCACAACCGGGAAAACTGCAGAAAACGTCATGGCGTGACCCTCGCCTGAGATCGGGACGTCCACGCTGGACCGGCCGAGGGACACAGAACGTTTTCTCCCTCTCACCGCTACTCCTCCCTCTCAGCGATCCTACTCATCAACCCGAGCCTGAGGAACAAAGATCGTCCATCTCCCCTCAACGCTCCAACGCACCATGACTAATCTGCAGCCACAGCTCATCACTGATGTTTTTCGGCGCCAACTGCGCCGATCTCCACCAAGTTTCCTGACCCTGGTTCTCCTCTCCAGCTGGCCCCACCCATCACGGAACCCCGGCGCACGCACCGGGGAGTTACGAGGACGGCGCACCACGCACGGGACACATACGGCTACACTGACTGCTTTCCTTCTGCTGCACACTGGCCCTTCAGGCTTGCTCGTACACCTGAGGCCCACAGCTTGCTCACTGGATTTTATGGTCTTAGCCACGGCACACAAGGGGAATTCAGCTGTCTGCGGTTCCCGAGGCTTTAGGGTTATGCCTGCACCTAAAGTCAACACGCCAGTCCCTCTGCTTTTGTCTTTTTTTTTTTTTTTTTTTTTTTTTTTTTTATTACAGCCGCTCCTGCTTTTCTTCATGGCCACGAGAGGAGTCAGAGACTAATTTTTCTTCTTGTGATCTCCGCACGTGCAACGGGACAGCCCCTCGACGCGCGGAGCAACAAGCAATTTTTGCGCGGCTCGGACGATTTCACCGTCCCCTGCCGGCACTTCCCCCCCCGCCTGCACAGAGCTTCTCCTGCTCGCTGCCCAAGCTGCATGATCGAGACCTCGGCCGCCTGCCGAGCCCTCTGGGAGGGAGCGTGTGGCGGATTGGTGTAACCCCCACAACAGACTGGACAGACACAGCGCTCGGCTAGAGCAATTAACAGAACAGTGAAATGTGTGTATTAATGTCTACAGGCAGCCCCGCTTCTTTTGGCTCACTTCTGTGATGTTAATGTGCCTTTCATGCATTGTGTTCATGCGTCCTGTCCTTACTGTGACCTAGAGACCGAGATCAATATGTCTCTCAAATGCAAGTGTCTCATGCCTGTTCTGCAGTCTCTTTGATCATACCCACTGCTGGGGAATGCTCTTTTATGTATTGTTGTAGTTGGGTATATATACTGCACTGTAACCCATGCTCACTCTCTCTCACTCTCAATGTGATTCCTGCAACTGCTGCTGACACATTGTGTCTCTCTGCCGAGAGCCGCTGGGCTCGCTCCCGGCACGCATGCACGGCGCCGGGAGCGGAGCTCGTGACGGCGGTATGATTTAATAAACCTGCTTAAAACTCAACACCAACGCTGCCTTATTTCATGCCGCTTCAGTTCAGTAGTTATTCACGAAAATGGCATTTTCCTTAATGGCGGCCACAGTTCCCCCCGTACAGTGTTTGTGTGTACGTTTTCAGATTCCTTGACCATGAAAACATATGACTAGCAATTGGATTGACAATGATAGGATTAGTGGTTCAGTAGTTTTTCACGAAAATGGCATTTTCCGTAATTGATGTTTTCTTCTGGACGGTGATCCGGATCACCACCAAAATGTAATCATCTGTAGGATACCCCATTTCTGACAATCTGTGAAAATTTCATGAAAATCCGTCCATAAGTTTTTGAGTTATCTTGCTAACAAACAAACAAACAGACAAACAGACAGACAAACCAACGCCGATGATCACATAACCTCCTTGGCGGAGGTAACTATTTCAAACATATTTATTCAAATGTACACTTATATGGACACAATCTTGAGCCATAACTTTTTGGTAACGTGAAAATAATAAGCCAAGTAGCACAAAAAAAAACTAGAAAAGCACTCGGAGAGCGCAGACCTCCGCCAAGCGCCACAGTTCCCCCCATACAGTGTTTGTGTGTATGTTTTCAGATTCCTTGACCATGAAAACATATGACTAGCAATCGGATTCACAATGATAGGATTAGTGGTTCAGTAGTTATTGACGAAAATGGCATTTTCCGTAATGGCGGTTTAGCGCCACAGTTCCCCCCATACAGTGTTTGTGTGTACGTTTTCAGATTCCTTGACCATGAAAACATATGACAAGCAATTGGATTGACAATGATAGGATTAGTGGTTTAGTAGTTATTCACGAAAATGGCATTTTGTGTACTGGCGGTTTTCTTGTGGATGGTGATCCGGATCACCGCCAAAATGTAATCATCTGGAGGATACCGCATTTCTGACAATCTGTGAAAATTTCATGAAAATCCGTCCATAACTTTTTGAGTTATCTTGCTAACAAACAAACAAACAGACAAACAAACAAACAGACAAACCAACGCCGATGATCACATAACCTCCTTGGCGGAGGTAAATATGGCTAAGTCAAGAGAATTGGCCAAAAAGTTCAGAGAAGAGATAATTGCCTTGGACAAACAAGGAAAAGGGTACAAAAAGATAGCAAAGGGACTGAATGTCCCTAGAGATACAGTTGGAAGCATAGTTTACAAGTTTAAAGTTAAAGAATGGTGGCTACACTACCTAGGCGTGGCAGAAAGAGGAAGCTACCAAAGACTGCTACCAGAGTCCTGAGGAGGCAGGTGGTCAAAATCCCTCGACTGAATGCAAAATACCTGCTGCAAGACTTGGTGGCAGCAGGCACGTTTCAGTTTCCACAATAAGGCACATACTAAATGCTGAAGTGCTCTATACCCGAACTTCAAGAAGTACACCACTACTGACCCAAAAGCACAAGAAAGTTGACTCCCATTTGCTAAAAACTATATAAATAAGCCAAAGAGTTTGGGGGACTTTGTTCTGTGGAGCAATGAAACAAAACTGGAAAATTTTGGGCCTATGGATCAGTGGTCTGCCTGGAGGAGGAAGAATGAAGCATACACTGAAAAGAACGCCCTGCCTACAGTGAAGCATGGTGGTGGCTCAGTGATGCTCTGGAGCTGCTTTGCTTCCTAGCACTGGAAACCTGCAGAGTGTGGAGGGCAAGATGGATTCAATCAAGTATCAGGAAATCCTGGGAGAAAATGTCATGCCTTCTGTAAGGAAGCTGAAGCTTGGGCATCATTGTACCTTCCAACAGGACAGTGATCCCAAGCATACCTCAAAGACCACCAAGAATTGGTTTCAGAAGAAGTCCTGGAAGATACTACCAATACTGTTTACATTATACACGCTGCTTTTGGGAGACATTATGAGGAAACATTCTATTCATTTTCATTGTTATGCTGACGACACTCAATTACATTTATTCATCAATCCAGATGATCCCAGCCATTTGGGTTCACTCCAGGAGTGTCTTAAGGATATTAAAACCTGGATGAACTACAACTTTCTATTGCTGAATACAGATAAAACTGAAGTCATTGTTCTTGTCCCCAAACAGGCTAGAAGTACTCTTTCTAGTAAGATCACTAGGTGGCATTGTACTGGCTTCTACGTTTTCTGTTAGGAATCTTGGAGCTGTCTTTGACCAAGATGTCTTTTAACTCTCATATACAGCAAACCATTAAGACAGCCTTCTTCCAGTTGCGTAATACCTCTAAAATTAGGTCCATCTTGTCTCATAAAGATGCAGAGAAACTTGTCCACGCCTTTATCACCTCTAGGCTAGACTATTGTAATTCACTTTTATCAGGTTGTCCTAATAAGTCCACTGTGGCGTAACATTATGTAGCTCACATATTCCTTGGCAGAGACCCAGACATGAGGGAACTTGGAGCTCGCAGTGTGTATTGACATCACGCCTCATACGGACATTGAGTCTGGACCCCCTGCGGACTAGGGACGAAGGGAGAAGATCGGAGAGTGGACCTGAAGAGACTGTCTGACTCCTGAGGTCAGACAGAGAAGCCGAGAGGACAATAGGAGGATTAGTTATGAATGGAATTCTGTGTTTGATGTGAATGTGATTTGTGTCTGGTGTTACAGTATAAAGGTATGTGGTTTCCCCCAGCTCACGCTCTTCATTCCCTGACTGAGAGAGGAGCTGTAGGCTTGAGATGGAATAAACCAATACTGAAAAATCATTCAGTCTCTTCATTTCAAGTTTCCTACATTGGTGACCCACACGTGAGAAATATGGAAAGGCTAAACTCCATTAGACTCCCCGAGTTCTGGCAAGAAGACCCGCACTCATGGTTCCAACACGTGGAATCACGGTTCGTGCTTAACAGGGTATCAGAGGATGACATTAAGTTCCACAATGTCATCGCAAGACTCGACAGCCGCACAGCCCGGTGTATGCGGAGCCTGGTGCAGCAGCCGCCCGCTGCTGGCAAATACGAAGCCCTGAAAGCCGCCCTCATTCGGAGCTTTGTGCCATCGGCCGAGGTGAGGGCCAAAACACTCCTGGACCTGCGCAACAGAGGAGGGCGCAGGCCGACCGTCCTCATGGAGGACATGCTGCAGATGATCGGGGCAGGCAACGATGCGTTTTTATTTAAACATCTTTTTGAGGACCCTTCCAGCGCACATGAGAGGCTCCCTGTCCAGCATGAGGTGTGTGGACCAGCAGGACTTCCGCGCGCTGGCTTTGGAAGCAGAGTGACTCCTAGACGCATGCGGCGAGCAGGAGACGGCAGCGGCAGCAGCGGACCTCGGCGCAGCAGCCCAGGGCGACGGAGAACCGGTGGCAGCAGAGCCGACCCCAGCGACAACAGCGGCAGCGCGGTCCCGGAGCAGAGGAGAGGACGAGATGTGCTTCTACCATCGACGCTTCGCGCACAAGGCGCACAGATGCGTCCCACCATGCAACTTCAGGAAGCAGGGAAACGCAAAGAGCCGGAGGTCGTTGGCAGCTTCGACCCTCGGCGAACGGAACAAGCTGCTCTACCTGATGGACGCGAGCTCCGGACGGCAATTCCTCGTTGACACCGGAGCACAGAGGAGTTTCATTACCGCAACCTACGCGGACCGGGCGGCCGGTCCCCGCGGAGATGGAGCAACAGCCGCAAACAGCTCATCGATCAAGACGTTTGGCGAAAGAACTCTGCGCCTGTCCTTGCACGGCCGCAACTATGAATGGACCTTCATAGTAGCGGCGGTGAGTTTTAACATGTTGGGCGCCGACTTTTTGTGCTCACATGGCTTGTTGGTAGATCTGGCTAATAGACACTTGGTTAATGCACTCTCTTTTTGTTCTATTCCCTGTGCAGTGCGAGTGTCCCCGCCGTCAGTACAGGCCAACGCCGCCACAGCAGGAGGTAAGTTCCACACTCTCCTAAACCAGTTCCCAGCACTCACACTTCCCACGTTTTCAGCTAAGGTGGCAAAGCACGGGGTGGAGCACTTTATAACCACAAGTGTCCCACCGGTTTTTGCGAAGGCTCGGCGCCTGGATGCAGCTAACCTCTCCATTGCGCGTGAGGAGTTCGCCAACCTGGAAAGGTTGGGCATAACTCGCCGCTCGAAGTCCGCTTGGGCTTCCCCCCTTCTCATGGTCCCTAAGGCGGACGGCTCGTGGAGACCGTGCGGCGATTATCGCAGGTTAAACAATGCCACAGCGCAAGACCGCTACCCAATTCCGCATATCCAAGATTTTTCGGTGCATTTGGCCAAGGCACGAATTTTTTCTAAAATAGACCTGGTCCGCAGTTATCACCAGGTCCCGGTCCGATCAGAGGACATTCCCAAGACAGCGGTAATAACCCCTTTCGGGCTTTTTGAATTTTTACGCATGCCTTTTGGCCTTAAAGGCGCTGCGCAAGCCTTCCAACGCATGATGGATGCCGTTTTGCGCGACCTCCCTTTTGTTTTTGTCTACTTAGATGATATTTTAGTCGCCAGCACCTCTGAGGAGGAACACAAAAGTTACCTCAGAACTGTTTTTCAGAGGTTGGGAGCGCACGGGTTGATAATCAACCCAGCCAAGTGCCATTTCGGCGCAGCACAGATCGATTTTTTAGGGCACCGCGTCTCCCCAGAGGGTGCAGTTCCGCTGCCCTCCAAAGTGCGTGCAGTGGCTGAGTTTCCCCAGCCACAAACGGTAAAAGCGTTGCAGGAATTTTTAGGTATGGTAAACTTTTACAACCGTTTCATACCTCACGCGGCGCAGCTCATGCAACCGTTGTATGTCGCGCTAAAAAAACAAAAGCCCTCCAATGCAATTGAGTGGTCCCCGGAGTGGGAGTGCGCATTCACTGAGGTTAAGAAAGCACTAGCGAACGCGGCACTGCTGGCTCACCCAGACCCAGCAGCCCGAATAGCGCTAACCACAGACGCGTCAGAAGTGGCCATAGGAGCTGTGGTAGAACAGCAAGTCGCCGGGGCTTGGCAACCACTCGCTTTTTTTAGCAGGTCCCTACGCGATGCTGAGCGAAAATATAGCGCGTTTGGCAGGGAACTGCTAGCGCTCCACCTGGCCATTCGCCATTTCCAGTTCTGGTTGGAAGGGTGGCGTTTCACCGCGTTTGTCAACCACAAACCGTTAACCTTTGCAATGTCCAAAGTCTCTGAACCATGGTCAGGCCGACAGCAGAGGCAGCTGGCCGCAATTTCAGAATTCACCACCGATATACAACACGTAGCCGGTAAATTTAATGTGGTGGCGGACTGCCTCTCGCGAGCGGTAACAGTGCCTATCCGCGCGGATGGGGGCGGTAGCGCCACAGACGTGGAACGCGGTAACAGCGCGGACGCACACGCGGCTCCGGTGCACGTAGGGATAGATTACGCGGCCATGGCAGCAGAGCAGGGCGAGGACACAGACGTGCGCGCGCTCCTGTCTGGACCAACAGGGTTAAGGCTGGAGAACGTAAGTTTACAAACCGGTTCACCCCCGCTTATTTGCGATGTATCCACCGGGCGACCTCGCCCAGTGGTACCGGCCACGTGGCGCCGTCGTGTTTTTGACGCGGTGCACTCCCTAGCACACCCGGGAGTACGCGCTTCGGTGAAAATGGTAGCAGAGAAGTTTGTTTGGCCGATTCTGCGCAAGCACGTGAAGGAGTGGGCGAGAGCCTGCATGTCCTGCCAGCGGGCCAAAGTTCACAGACACACAAAAGCCCCTTTAGAACCTTTCCACATTCCGGCTAAGAGGTTTGATCATGTGCACGTAGATTTAGTGGGACCGCTGCCGCCCTCGCAGGGGTTCACACACCTCCTGACAATGGTGGACCGGACCACGCGTTGGCCGGAAGTGGTCCCATTGCAGTCTACCACAGCAGCAGAGGTAACTCGCGTTTTTTTAACAGCCTGGGTAGCGCGGTTCGGAGTCCCGTCGGACATTACGTCCGATAGGGGTCCGCAGTTCGTTTCAGAGCTATGGTCAGCCATGGCCAGCGGCTTAGGGGCAACAGCTCATCGCACCACCGCTTATCACTCACAGGCCAACGGTTTATGCGAGCATTTTCACAGATCGTTGAAGGCAGCCCTCAGAGCGTCGCTCACGGATACAAATTGGGTAAACAAACTACCATGGGTTTTATTGGGGTTGCGTTCGGCACCCAAGGAGGATTTAGATGCTTCACCTGCTGAATTAGTGTTTACTCAACCTCTCAGGCTGCCAGGAGAATTCCTGCCAGCCCATGCAGCACCCGAGCCCCCCCCCCCCCAGTGCGGGGACCTCTACGCGGCACGGAGGCAGAAATGCTCCAGGGCCCCGCTCATCACACTTTTCCGCGGGTTTTTGTTCCCAAGGCTTTGCAAAACGCGGAGTTTGTTTTTGTCAGGCACGACGCCCAGCGTCACAGTCTCCGCCCACCTTATGATGGTCCGTTCCGAGTGCTGGAAACCGGGGAGAAATATTTTGTACTGGACTTGGGGGGCAGGAAAGAGACAATCAGTGTTGACAGATTAAAGCCTGCTTTTGTGTTACGTGACGAACCTGTACGGCCGGCGGGGGCGCCTCAACGCGGCAGGCCTCCCAAGGGACAGCCCCTAGTTCCCCAGCAGGGGGCAAATAACCCTTCTCCCCCTCATTCCACAGGTGCACAGCAGGACGGCACAGCACAGGCTGCGAAGCCTGCGTTCAGCAGATTCGGGAGGAGATTGAAGCCTAAGCAACGGGCAGAGTGATGTGTATTTTGATCAACCCGTGTAAATTGTGCTGTAAATCCTACAAAGGGGGGGGGGGGGTGATGTAAGGGTGTAATGTGTATGACTGCCCATTATGGACATGAAGTCGGTGTGTGTGTGTCCACTCTTGACATAGTGTGTATGACTGTCCATTATTGACTTAAGGTTGGTGTATGTCCGTTCTTGGGCGTTTCGGGGGGAGTGATGTGGCGTAACATTATGTAGCTCACATATTTCTTGGCAGAGACCCAGACATGAGGGAACTTGGAGCTCGCAGTGTGTATTGACATCACGCCTCATACGGACATTGAGTCTGGACCCCCTGCGGACTAGGGACGAAGGGAGAAGATCGGAGAGTGGACCTGAAGAGACTGTCTGACTCCTGAGGTCAGACAGAGAAGCCGAGAGGACAATAGGAGGATTAGTTATGAATGGAATTCTGTGTTTGATGTGAATGTGATTTGTGTCTGGTGTTACAGTATAAAGGTATGTGGTTTCCCCCAGCTCATGCTCTTCATTCCCTGACTGAGAGAGGAGCTGTAGGCTTGAGATGGAATAAACCAATACTGAAAAATCATTCAGTCTCTTCATTTCAAGTTTCCTACACCACAAAGTTTCTCCAACTCATTCAGAATGCAGCTGCACGTATCCTGACAAGAACAGGGAGAAGAGATCACATTACCCCAGTTTTAGCTTCTTTACACTGGCTCCCAATAAAATATAGAACTGAATTCAAGATATTACTCCTAACTTATAAAGCCCTTAAAGGTATGGCTCCTTCCGGTTCCGGTTCCGCCGGACCGGTGGCGCCACACGAGTAGGCTGCCCGTTGCAACAGCCTTTTTTTTTTTTTTTTATCTTCCTTCTTCTTTCTACACCTTTCACTCTGTATATATATCACGGACGCACGGATCGCCCCGGGGGTCTCCCGGGTCGGCGGACGGAGCCACGGTTTGCAGCGGGAGACGTTACAGCGGGGAGGAGCTAGTGCTAGCTAGCACTTGGCCGCCGCCCGGTGCTAATGGGAAACTCGACATACCGGGAGCTGTAGCGAAAACGACGCGGGTGCCGGGCTGGAGTTTAGGCGGCGTGCAAGAAATATAAGACAGAATAATAAAGAGCGATGGCAAGAACCAAGCAGACCGCCCGTAAAATCTACTGGAGGAAGAAGCCCCCCAGGAGACAGCTAGCCACCAGGGCTGCTCGGAGAGGCGCTCCGGCCACCGGCAGAGTGAAGAGGCCTCGCCGTCACAGGCCCGTGGCTCTGAGAGAGATCCGTCGCTACCAGAAATCCACGGAGCTGCTCATCCGTAAGCTGCCCGTCCAGCGCCTGGTGAGGGAGATCGCTCAGGACTTCAAGACCGTCCTGCGTTTCCTGAGCTTCGCCGTCATGGCTCTGCAGGAGACCAGCGAGGCCCACCTGGTGGTCTCTTCTTCGCTAAGGGGGTCACCATCATGCCCAAAGACTTCCAGCTGGCCCACCGCATCCGCGGAGAGAGAGCTTAGACTTTCTGCTGCACATTAACCAACCAACCAACCATAAATGCTCTGCACTGTGTCTATATATATACACATTTATAGTAATATGGACATATGTTTACTAGATGTTGTTTTTTCTTGCCTTCTGATTGTTGCTCTGAGTGTTGCTATCCCTGTGCTGTTGCAATCCTGGAATTTCCCCATTGTGGGACTAATAAAGGCTTATCTTATCTTATCTTATCTTATCTTCCTACCTGCAAGAACTCATAGTTCCCTATTATCCAACCAGAGCTCTGCGCTCCCAAAAATCCAAACTACTGGTGGTCCCCAAGGTCTCCAGAAGTAGATTGGGAGCTTTTAGCTATCAAGCTCCCCTCCTGTGGAACCATCTTCCCAGCTCAGTTCAGGAGGCAGACACTCTCTCTTTATTCAAGAGTAAGTTGAAATCTTTTCTCTTTGATAAGGCCTATAGTTAAAAATGTTGCCGTTGCCAGGCCTTCACACGCATGTGGAGCCTAACCCAGCTTGATACTGGAAGGTCTGGCTGTGAATGTTAAAGTTGAATTGTATTTGTTACGTTTGTTTTGAATGTAGCTACTGCCAGGCCTCCAACTTTTTACCTTTTTTTTCAACCCAGCCGGTCGAGGCGGATGGCCGTCCTCTATGAGCTATGGTTCCACTTGAGGTTTCTGCCCGTTAAAGGGAAGTTTTTCCTCGCCTATGTTACCGTAGTGCTTGCTCTTAGGGGTCTCTGCCGGGTTCTATAAATTTGAGAGCATGGCCTAAACCAACTCTTCATTGTAAAGTGTCTTGAGATGACCTATGATGACCAGTCGCTTTACTTGAACCCCACTGAAAATCTCTGGTGGGATTTGAAAAAGGCAGTTGAAGCACACAAACCCAAGAATATTAGTGAACTGGAGGTCTTTGCCCATGAGGAATGGGCTAAGATTCCTCAGGAACGTTGCCAGAAGCTGGTGTCTGGCTATGCATCACATTTACAGCAGGTCATAATGACAAAAGGGTGCTCTACTAAGTACTAAAGATGCTTGTCATGAAGGGGTTGAATAATTTTTAGGCTGCAGTAGTCAATAAAAGTGGCATCATGTGTTGAATTTGGAGAAACATACTTGTAATATTAGTTGTGTTGAGCTATTTAGATTGTTGTTGTTTAATTTGTTTATTGCAAACAGCTGCTAGTTTGTACATTCTCCCCCTCAAAAAAACTAATTTACAGTGGGGGTTGAATAATTTTGATTGCAACTGTATGTTTACTACTTTTACCACTAATCATCTTTTCTTTCTCTGGTCTTGTCTTATCATGTTTCTTTTTAAATTCTTGTTCCTCTTTGTCTTTGTGTGCTGTGTCCCTTTTGAATGGGAGGTTTGATCTTGTGAATACGAAGTCAGTGCACAGACAAGTGCACAGCTACGGAGGGACCCTGTGGAGCCTAGCAGATTGGAGAGGATGACAGAATTTACTTCACAGGCCTTGTGCACTTGAGCAGATGCGCAAAAGCCAGCTTTACACACTGGTTTTTGCATCACGAGCCACTCGTTGACAAGACTTTACCAGCAGTCCTAGCTCCTGTGTTGGATGATACTATGTGGATATTAAACTTTGTAAAGACACAACAAAAAAGGCCCAGATTTCACAATGAGTGAGCATAAACAAATTACAAGACTAAATTGTCATTACATATGCTTTAACCTTGAACTCTTGTGAATTCCGTGGGCGGTCACGTCTCTGCATCTTAGTGCGTCTCAGTGCGCACTGAAAAAAAAAGCTGTATTTCCGGTCTCCCAGTACAGACACAGCCTTGTTACAACCTGAGAAAAAAGCTGTGTAATATATTCATTTTTTGTGGTATTTTTACAAAATTTTGACCTGAGCTTGAAAACACCTGGTTCTACATTTCTGTTGTGTTTTCCAGCCAGTATCTGACAGCTGTATGTTATTTGCAAGCATTTGTATCTAAAAAAACACCCAGGCAAACTTTCTTGTTACTCAGTGGCAGGAGCACTTAGAGAGATTATGACTGTTTTGCCAAAAAATTCAGAGTGTTTTCTTTTAAATGAGACTAACCCCATGAAGATGCTGCAAAGGGTTGAAGAAGAGCTTTTGATTTACTTTGGGTATGTTATTTTTAGGCATTTTTAGGGAAGTTGAAGAGAGTTCAACAGGTTAATAGGCCACAATGTATCATTTTCTAACATTTCTGGTTGGTGGTGTGCTGTGGGATTATTTTCAATGTAAAAAAATGCACTGTGGCTCAAAAAAGGTTTAAAAACCGTCATAGAGGTTAGATAAATGGTCAGTCTTTACACTGCTTGTCAGACACAAAAAAAATCATACTTTTAGATCAGCAAGGGCACTCTCAAATTGACATAAGCAAACAAACTGATATTCATCTGGATACTCAAGATGGGATTTTCAAGCTATCATAAAAAAATGTCAAGAATCAGAAGATGTCACAGCCTAGAAAAACAAACACACACACACACAAAAAAAAATCAGATGAGAAGCTTTCCTGAGAGAAGAACATGTTAAACAAGCTCCTGGCTCAGCATCTGACAGTTTCATCATCATGAATCCATGTTACCTCATACAGTCCCAAGAAGCTTAATCAGGAATGATCCTGTTACATTGCTTTGCTGTGCTCAGTAATGGCCTTATTTGGCTGTAGTAACACAAGAGGAGAACTAAACACAAAGCTAACATGCTAATAATGAATAACTCAAAATGAAGTCTTTCTTACTTAGAATATGTTAACCTTTCTAAAGTGTGGGCTTATTTATAATTGATTCAGCAGTTGTTAGATGCTTATTAATGTAAACCCAGCATGTCCTGAATTGACATCATAATTATTAGCTCTGCTAATGAGGTAATGTGATCTGGGCGGTTTGTTTGATTGTGTGCAGGATAACACAAAAACCACTGAGTGGATTTTCATTTAATTTTCAGTGGAGGTGGCCTTTGGGCTAAGGATGAACCCAAAAGATACTGGCGTGTAGTGATTCCAGCTGCACATTTTTCTTCTTCCTACCCTCATTGCTCTCATTCCTCACAGCTTCCGCATTACTACACTTGTTGTTTCTAATTAGAGCAGCCCTTAAATAGGGAGTGGACTTCATTTTGGCACGGAGATGTTGACTCCCTGCATGCAGTACAGATCGCTCCTCTCAGCTGTGTGCAGTTTTAGACTCTTTGTTTTTGCTACGAGCCTCTCCTCCAACAAGAGACTATGTAAGCTACCCCCCTGCCTCACTCTGCTTCATTTCACTCCTCTGCGTTTTCCCCAGGACTTACCTGTGCACAGGTGGACCATCATCCTGGCAGATCAGGACCAGCCTTTCCACGCGGAGGGGTCCTTATCAGCTATTATTATTAACCACATACTGTTCCCCCCTTGTGCCTTGGCCGAGGCCTCCTCTTGCTCTTGCTCTAGCACAGGGGTCGGGAACCTTTTTGGCTGAGAGAGCCATGAACACCACATATTTTTAAATGTAATTCCGTGAGAGCCATACGGCAACCCCACTTGAACTTGAACCTTATAATTAAAAGGAACTCCGATTATATTGGCATGTTAGCTCTATATGCTTTATTTTTTATGTTACTAACATAACTATAATATAATTTTTTTGAAAATAATTCCCAGTTTTATATATTTTTAAAAAACTTTATTACGATTTTTGTTTACGTCGCAATGCATTCTGGGTAGTGACGTAGAAGGGCTGCAGCCGTTTTTTCTGTCTTATACAAGCCAAGAAGCGAAGCTCCTAACTACTGCCATTTGTCAGTGAAAATGCCACATTGCGGATGTTGGATGTAATTTGTTGGATGTAATTTCAAATCAAAGGGAAATAAAGAGAGCGGGGTGAGCCTCCATAGCTTTCCTAAAGAGGGAAAGTGGAGGAAAAAGTGGGGCTCAGCAGGTAGAGCAGGTCGTCTAATAACCCGACGGTTGGCGGTTCGCATCACGCTCTCCCCAGATATCCTGCCGGTGTGTCCCTGGGCAAGACACTTCACCCGCATTGCCTCCAGTGCCCATAACACTGGGTATGAATGTGTAAAAATGTTTAAATGCTCGATGGTGGCCGGAGACCCCCTCATGGATCGTCACCTTATCGTGGTGGGGGGGTTTGCGTGCCCCAGTGATCCCAGGAGCTATGTTGTCCGGGGCAATTTGCCTCTGATAGGGTCTCCCAAGACAAACTGGTCCTGGGTGAAGGGCCAGACGAAGAACGATCCAACAGACTCTCATGATAAATTGTATATCAAGGATTCAGTGTACCCCGCCCGGTATGGGGTTACCGGGGCCCCACCCTGGAGCCAGGCCTGGGGGAGGGGCTCGAAGGCTAGCGTCTGGTGGCCGGGTTTCCACCCATGGGACCCGGCCGGGCTCAGCCCGAAGGAGTTACATGGGTCCGCCCTCCAGTAGGTTCACCACCTGCAGGAGGGATCATGGAAGTCCGGTGCTATGTGGATTAGGTGGCAGTCAAAGGCGGAGACCTTGGCGGACTGATCCCAAGCTTTCTAAACTGGCTTTTGGTACGTGGAATGTCACCTCTCTGGTGGGGAAGGAGCCTGAGCTGGTGTACGAGATTGAGCGATACCGGCTAGATATAGTTGGCCTCACCTCAACACACAGCTCCGGTTCCGGAACCAGTCTCCTGGAGAGGGGCTGGAGCTTGGCCTTTTCTGGAGTTGCCCCGGGCGAGAGGCGACGAGCAGGGGTAGGTATTCTTGTATCGCCCCACCTTGCTGCCTCTATATTGGAGTTTTCCCCGGTGGACGAAAGGGTTGCTTCCCTGCGCCTTCGGGTTGGGAAACGGGTCCTGACCATCATTTGTGCCTATGCACCAAATGATGTTTCAGAGTACCCACCCTTTTTGGAGTCTGTGACTGGGGTGCTGGAGGGTGCTCCTCCTGGAGACTCCATTGTCCTACTGGGGGACTTCAATGCGCACGTGGGCAACGACAGTGAAACCTGGAGGGGGGTGATTGGGAGGAACGGCCTGCCCGATCTGAACCCGAGTGGTGTTCAGTTATTGGACTTCTGTGCTAACCACAGTCTGTCTATAACGAACACCATGTTCAAGCATAAGGGTGTCCATATGTGCACCTGGCACCAGGACACCCTAGGCCGCAGGTCGATGATCGATTTTGTTATCGTATCATCAGACCTGCGACCGTATGTCTTGGACACCCGAGTAAAGAGAGGTGCAGAGCTGTCAACTGATCACCACCTGGTGGTGAGTTGGATCCGATGGCAGGGGAGGAAGCCATTCAGACCTGGTAGACCCAAACGTATAGTGAGGGTGTGCTGGGAGCGTCTGGCTGAGGCCCCTGTCCGGGAGGTCTTCAACTCCCACCTCCGGAAGAACTTCAACCACATTCCGAGGGAGTCTGGAGACATGGAGTCTGAATGGGCCATGTTCTCCACCTCTGTTGTTGAAGCGGCAGCCCAGAGCTGCGGCCGCAAGGTGGTCGGTGCATCTCGTGGTGGCAACCCCCGAACCAAGTGGTGGACACCAGTGGTGAGGGGGGCCATTAAGCTGAAGAAGGAGTCCTATCAAGCTTGGTTGGCTTGTGGGACTCCCGAAGCAGCTGAGGTGTACCGGCAGGCCAAGCGGAGTGCAGCTCGGGTGGTTGCTGAAGCAAAAACCCGGGTATGGGAGGAGTTCGGTGAGGCCATGGAACAAGACTTTCGGTCGGCTTCAAAGAGATTCTGGCAAACTGTTCGGCGGCTCAGGAGGGGAAAGCAGCTCCCCGTCCACACTGTGTATGGTGCGGATGGGACACTGTTGACTTCAACTGGGGATATCGTCGGGCGGTGGAAGGAATACTTCGAGGATCTCCTCAATCCCACTGATACGCCTTCCACAGAGGAAGCAGGGTTTGGGGACGAGGGGGATGACTCGCCTATCACAGGGGCTGAGGTCGCCAAGGTGGTTAAAAATCTCCTTGGTGGCCGGGCCCCGGGGGTGGACGAGATTCGCCCCGAGTACCTCAAGGCCCTGGATGTTGTTGGGTTGTCATGGTTGACACGCCTCTGCAACATTGCGTGGAGGTCGGGGGCAGTGCCTTTGGCATGGCAAACCGGGGTGGTGGTTCCTCTCTTCAAAAAAGGGGACCGGAGGGTGTGCTCCAACTTTAGAGGGATCACACTCCTCAGCCTCCCTGGTAAGGTCTATGCCAAGGTATTGGAGAGGAGAGTCCGGCCGTTGGTCGAACCTCGGATTCAGGAGGAGCAATGTGGTTTTCGTCCTGGCCGTGGCACATCGGACCAGCTCTTTACCCTCTCGAGAATTCTTGAGGGTTCGTGGGAGTTTGCCCAACCAGTTTACATGTGTTTTGTGGACTTGGAGAAGGCATTTGACCGCGTCCCTCGTGGATTTTTGTGGGGGGTGCTTCGGGAGTATGGGGTATCGGGCTTGTTGTTACGAGCTATTCGGTCTCTGTACGACCGTTGTGAGAGTTTAGTTCGCATTGCCAACACTCGGTCGGAGTCATTCCCAGTGAGAGTTGGACTCCGCCAGGGCTGCCCTTTGTCACCGGTCCTGTTCATAATTTTTATGGACAGGATTTCTAGGCGCAGCCAGGGAATGGAGGGTGTCATGCTTGGTGACCACAGGATCTCATCTCTGTTGTTTGCAGATGATGTTGTCCTGTTGGCTTCATCCAGCAATGACCTACAGCTCTTGCTGGGACGGTTTGCCGCTGAGTGTGAAGCGGCTGGGATGAGAATCAGCACCTCCAAGTCCGAGTCCATGGTCCTCAGCCGGAAAAAGGTGGATTGTCCTCTCCGGGTTGGGGACAGGCTCCTGCCCCAAGTGGAGGAGTTTAAGTATCTTGGGGTCTTGTTCACGAGTGAGGGGAAAATGGAGCGAGAGATCGACAGACGGATTGGAGCAGCATCTGCAGTGATGCGGACGTTGTACCGGTCTGTTGTGGTGAAGAGGGAGCTTAGTTCTAAGGCAAAGCTGTCGATTTACCAGTCAATCTACGTTCCTACTCTCACCTATGGTCACGAGCTTTGGGTAATGACCGAAAGAACGAGATCGCGGATACAAGCGGCTGAAATGAGCTTTCTCCGTAGGATTGCTGGACTCACCCTCAGAGATGGGGTGAGGAGCTCAGTCATCCGGGAGAGGCTCAGAGTAGAACCGCTGCTCCTCCACATTGAAAGGAGTCAGTTGAGGTGGTATGGGCATCTGATTAGGATGCCTCCTGGACGCCTCCCACTTGAGGTGTTTCAGGCACGTCCCACTGGGAGGAGACCCCGGGGCAGACCCAGGACTCGGTGGAGAGACTATGTCTCCCAGCTAGTCTGGGAACGCCTTGGTATCCCCTCTGAAGAGCTGGAGCAGGTGGCTGGGGAGAGGGAAGTCTGGGCTTCTCTGCTTGAACTGCTGCCTCCGCGACCCGGACCTCCGGAAAAGCGGTAGACGATGGATGGATGGATGGATGGTGGCCGGAGAGGCCGTTGGCGTGGATTGGCAGCCACATTTCCCGCACTCTGAGTCTGTGATCGCGCGCTGTAACGCATGCCTGATAAAGCTGACATATGTATTAATCACGCTGTGATAATAGCACTATATCGCTCAAAGCGCGCGCATGAGACACGTCTGTGATCGCACGCTTGTGTTGACCGTTCCTGCCTTTCGTCTCCTATCCGTGGTTTTGGGACGCAGGGGAGATGCATCTTCCTCCGCGGTCAATTCCCGAGTAAATCTCACTCTTGTGGTACACAGAAGCACAGGCCGTTTTGGTGAAGCGTTGGGGCTTTATTTATATACCGCACTGTTGTCAGCAACAAATTCTACCTGCTCCGGTCGCCTCGCTCTTTCTACTTATCCTCACCAAATCACACACCGTTGGCCACACACACCGGGGACGGGGGGGGGGGGGGGGCGCCTCTGCTGCGCAAACGCCATCACTCACTCACGTCCACGCACCGAGCTGCCCAAACACACGCACCAGACATCCCACAACACTTGATAGAGCTGACATATGTATTAATCACGCTATGATAAAGTACAATATCGCGCATTGCGCACCAGTGTGACGGATGAATATAGTTGGAGTTCCTTTTAAAGATTTGTCTGCGAGCCAGATGCAGCCATCAAAAGAGCCACATCTGGCTCGCGAGCCATAGGTTCCCGACCCCTGCTCTAGCATGTAGAGAGACTGCTCCTTGCTCACCTCCGCCCCCTGGTGGGACCAGCGATGGATCCACTCCAGTTCGCCTACCAGCATGGCATCGGGGTGGAGGGTGCAGTGATCTTCCTCCTTCACCGTTCCCTGTACCACCTGGAGAAGCCTGGGAACACAGTGAGGATCATGTTCTTTGACTTCTTCAGTGCTTTCAACACCATCCAACCGATGATCCTGAGGGACAAGCTGCTGTGCGCAGGGGTGGACCAGCACCTGTCATCATGGATCCTGGACTACCTCACAAACTGGCCACAGTTCGTGAGAACCTGGGATTGTGTGTCCGACACAATCATCGGCAGCACGGGGGCCCCCCAGGGAACAGTTTTGGCTCCCTTCCTGTTCACCCTTTATACTGCGGACATCTCTCCAACGGAGATGAAGCTGAGTACAGAGGACTTATCCAGGACTTCGTGGACTGGTGCCATCGGAACTGCCTCCAGATCAACACGAGGAAAACTAAGGAGCTGGTGGTGGACTGCCGCAGGCAAGGACAACCCCTCACAGAACCAGTAAACATCCAAGGAACAGACATTGAGATGGTGACATCCTACAAGTACCTGGGTGTTCATCTGAACAATAAACTAGACTGGTCACACAATACCGATGCACTCTACAAGAAGGGACAGCGCAGGCTGTTCCTACTGAGGAGGCTCAGGCCTTGTGGTGTACAAGGGGTGCTCCTGAAGACATTCTACGACACAGTGATGGCATCAGCCATCACTTTTGGAGTGGTCTGCTGGGGCAGTGGCATTACAGCAGCCGATAGGAAGAGACTGAACAAACTGATCAAGAAAATTAGCTCTGTCATGGGGCAATGCCTTGACCCAGTGGAGGAGATAGGAGAGAGAAGGATGGTGGCTAAACTGTCATCTCTGCTGGAGTCCGAGTCCCACCCTATGCAGGACATACTGAACGCACTGAGGAGCTCATTTAGCAGTAGACTACATCATCCTAGGTGCGCGACTGAGAGGTTTTGCAGGTCCTTCCTACCTACGGCTGTCAGACTTTATAACCTAAGCAGGGCTACTCGCAGAGATAGCAAAAAATGTGACAACCTAATAGTATTGAATGCAAAAGACGCAACAGACTTACACAAATGGTCCCCTCCAGTATACAACTAGGACAATATCAGTCGCTATGGAGGGTGACAATATGTATGGTACATATTCATACTATGTAGGATAACTAAGTAGATGGTTATGCTGTTTATTGCATCTAGCTACAATGCTCCGCACTGTATATATATATTTATGTGTACATATGTATATTGACTGCTCTTATTTTCTTATCTTCTACATTATTGCTCTGAGTGTTGCTCTGTGCTGTTGCAATCCTGGAATTTCCCCATTGTGGGACTAATAAAGGCTTACCTTATCTTATCTTATCTTGCACCCTGCCATCGTTGTACTTGTGAATGGAGAAAGTTCACCTCACCTCACTTGGGCAAGGACGACAAGGGAAGAAGCTGAGGAATTGCCAGCAGTCTCCACAACCTGCTGCCCCTCCATCTGTAAGGCTAAAGCAATTACTGCCTGTTATCCATCCTTGCTCAGCTTGTTTCTCATCTCCCCTCTTACCTTCTCCCCACAAGGTCATCTCCCACAACTCGAGTCTGAGCCTAATAAAAAAATTGCGACCTTTCTAAACAGTTATTTTGTCTGTGTCTAGGTCTTTACCACAGTTATCATGTCATGGAGGTGAACCAAGAGCACATACTTCCATCAAGGCTTTAACCCCTTGCACTCTGGTCAATTTCCCTAAAAGCGCCAAAAAATAACGTACCCAAAGTAAATCAAAAGCTGTTCTTCAACCCTTTGCAGCATCTTCATGGGGTTGGTCTCATTTAAAAGAAAACACTTTGAATTTTTTGGCAAAATAGTCATAATCTCTCTAAGTGCTCCGGCTACTGAGTAGCAGTCATCTAAACATACTGAACTTGAAGAAAATAAATTTCGCCTGGGTGTTTTTTTGGATACAAATGCTTGCAAATAACACACAGCTGTTAGATCCGGGCTGGACAATGCAACAAAAATGTAGAACCAAGTGTTATCCAGCTGAGGTCAAAATTTTGTAACAATACCACAAAAAATGAGTATATTACACAGCTTTCTTCACAGGTAGTTCCCAGGTATTTTTGAACTGTGCCAAATTGTGCCAAAGGGCACAGTTTGGAAAAACGTCTAACTTTTGAATGATTCAATATAGAAGCTTGATGTTGGGCTCTAATAAAAGGTGACACTCAGGGCTGTGTGTGTGTGTGTGTGTGGGGGGGGGGTTGTTTATTCATTCATGAATGAATGAATGAACAAACAAGCCCCCACACACAAAGAAGCATGCCACGTAAAAAATGTGTGGCTTTTTTTTACAAGAAAAAATAACCTACAGTGCACTAAAAATTATACTAAAATATCTGTAATGTAGACGATAACAACTCCCACCCCCACCCCCCCGCTACAGAGGACGGACATCGCCCGGTGAGCCGCGGTCACGGTGTGCCGCGATCTACTACGCACAGTTATACTAAAATATCTGCAATAATATCTGCAATCCACTACAGAAGAGTAGCGGGGGGGGGGGGGCGTTCACGGTCCGGACGCGGCGCACGAACCGTGTACCGCAGCGCACGGAACGGACACGGTTCGTGCGCCGCTGTCTACTACGCACAGTTGTAATTTACCGATCGGTCAAAAGTCATTTTTGATTACAATTTTCAGGGATAAAGAATAATTTAGCTTATAACACTTACCTGTCCACAACAGCAGTGTCGCTGGCAAACTTCTCTTCCTCATTGTCAGACGAACATGACGCTGGTCCGCTTGTTACGGACTCGTGGTTCTGGTCACGCGACCCGGTCAAACCATAATTCCATTATTGCGGTTTTGCGCTTCCATGATTGCGGTTTTGGCGAACGATTTTTCAAAACAAATAAGAACAGTAGTAAGAAAAAAAGACTGGCAAACGCGTGTGTGTCACCCAGCGGCTAAAACAAAACAGATTTTGCAAGGGAGGCACGCTTTCAAACTACTGTGCTTCAATTGGCTCGCTGTATTTGCAGCCGTTGGTAGGCGGGTCCTTCTTGCTAGGTTTTCAGTCATTGGTTCTTCAAGGTTTCAGAAACCCAATTCAAGGCTCTTATTAGTCGAATGAGAGGTCAATCACATATAAACCAATCAAAGCACTCCTTTGGCTTTCTGTTCACGGCTGTGTCTGTAGTTTTTTTTTTTTTTTTTTTATTTTAACTTTTTTTAACAGTCTTACAAGAGGTAAGAAGGATAAGATAAAGTAATAAGAATAGTAAATAATAATAAGATAAAGTAACTAAAAGCATAATAAAAGTAGACAAAAAGAGAAACGGGGGGTTCTTTTCAGTCCAGAGTGTCCAGAGTTCTAGGGGTTTTCCATGAGTTTCCGATCATCGACCAAACAGTGGAGTTTCACAGCATTCCGCTTCTTCATGTGTTTCAGTGATGAGAAAAAAAGGCAGAGTTCTTTATGAAATACATTAAAATTTGGCTTGCATTTTAAAAATCTATTTTTGTGTACATAAAATTTTCCCAAGATTACGAGGGTGTTAATAGACATATCATGCAATGAGTTCTTAATAATAAAGCCATACAAAATATTCTGACAGTTAAAAACAGGGGTTGGTACATGTTTAGATAACCAGTGATGAAAATCATCCCAAAACGCAATGGTGTACATACAGTAAAAGAAAATGTGATCTGTACTTTCTATATGTTCATTACAAAAGGAACAGTTATTGTTCTCAAAGCCAAAGCGTTTACTTAGAAACTCAGCAGAAGGATAAATTCCATTTAAAACTTTATAGTGGATCTCTTTTGCTTTCGGTGAAATAGGAAATTTAAAGAATTTAGATCTTAGAATTTGAGCTTCTTTTTTGGAGAAAAAATTAAGAATAGCAGCTCTAGAAACTGTTGCTGGGAAGATTTCTTTATTAAATATTTTCCTAATCGTTAAATTGTTTAATTTTGAGTCATCTAGGCGGAAACCATTCACCAAAAGCAAAGGGAGGTTTGGGCAAGAGCCAAATCTATTTAAAGTTGAGGCCATTAGTATAACTGTCTGAGGTATTGCCTCCATTACTTGGTTATATTCTCGTTTATCATTTATGTTATATTTAGCACAGAAGTTCTCAAAAGTTAAAACATTCCCTGTGCCGTCTAATAAGTGTAGTACAGACCAAATGCCCTTATTTTGCCAGTTTTGTAGGAATATTGATTTGTGTTTATATAGTACATATCTACAATTCCACAGAGGGGTCATATGAGGGCTAAAATTATGTTTATAAATCAATCTCCAATATAGTAAGACCTGTTGATGAAATGAGGAGAGTTTATAGGGGAGCTTTTTTAGGTCATAGTCACATCTGAGCAGGAATTCAATGCCCCCAAATTTAGCAAAAATTTCATTGGGAATATGAAACCAGAAATGTTTGGGTTGTTTAATAAATTGTCTCAGCCAGTTAATTTTGATGGTGCCATTAATGCATTCAAAGTCTATTGCTTTAACACCACCTTCCTCATATTCTTGAATCATGGTACCTTTTTTAATATAATGTGTTTTCCCTTTCCAGATATAATTGAAAATGGTTTGGTTGATGGCTTTAACGGCATCTTTGGGCATTGGTAATGAATGGGCTGGATAAATAAATCGGGAGATGCATTCCATTTTTGTCAGAAATGTTCTTCCTATGATGGAAATATCTCTTTGAGACCAGGAGTTGAGATAAGTTTTTGATTTCTCCAAGCAATTCCATATATTGAGCTTGACTAATTGATCAACATCTTTAGTGATATGCATGCCCAAATATTTCACTGTTTGTTTGACGAGAATGGTATGAATGGCTGATAGACTGCAATCATGAATAGGTAATAATTCACATTTACCTAGATTCAGTTTAAGCCCAGAGGCTTTAGAGAAAACATCTATATAATTAAGAATTTTAGGGACTTGATCAGAGTTGTGCGTGAATATGGCTGTGTCGTCAGCCAGTTGGCTGATTGTTAGTTGTCTTCCAAATACTGTTAATTTATCAAAGTCAGAGTTTTTTATAAAAATTGAGAGCATTTCAGCTGCTGCAATGAACAACAGAGGCGAAATCGGGCAGCCTTGTTTTATTCCTTTGCCTATTGAAAATCTAGGGGAGGTACCATGTGGTAATAGAACTGAGCTGTTGGTATCCGTGTAAATTAGTTTTATAAAGTCTAAAAAGTGCTCCCCAAAACCAAAAAGCTCTAAGGTCCTAAACATAAATTTGTGTTCAATCATATCAAAAGCTTTAAAAAAATCCAAAAATAAAATAAACCCCTCGTCAATTAGGTCCCTATAGTCAAGTAAGTCCAATACCAGGCGTATATTGTTGTGTATTGAGCGCCCTTTAATAAAACCTGATTGTGTCTCTGAGATAAGATCAGTGATGCCAGTTTTGAGTCTGTTGGCATAAATATGTGTTAAAATTTTGTAATCATTATTAAGTAAAGTAATTGGTCTGAGATTATCAATCAATTTTGGGTCCTTGCCAGGTTTGGGAATTAATGTGATGACTCCTTGTTTCATAGTATTTGGTAAAACTGATGTAGCACGGATTTCCTTTAACATATTAAAAAATAAGTCTTTTAGGTTAATCCAGAAGTGCCTGTAAAAATTGGCTGTCAAGCCGTCTGAGCCAGGTGATTTGTCTAGAGCTAAGGATTTTAAAGCTTTCTCAACTTCCTCCATTTGGATCTCTGCGTCACATGATTTTCTAAAATATTCATCAATTTTCGGTATCCGTCCTGAAATGGATTCAAAGAAACCCTCTGCATTAGTATGCGAGTAAGAGGAGGAGTATAATTCACTGTAAAATTTAAATATTTCTTTAGAGATCCTCACAGAATCAGTACATTCTTTACCATCAATTATAAGAGACTTAATGGCATTTCGTTCTTGTCTTCTTTTCTCAAGCCTACAGAAGTATGCTGAGCTTCTCTCTCCCTCCTCTATCCATTTCGCTCTTGACCTAATATATGCTCCTTTGGCTTTATTAATATAGATGTTATCTAGGGAAGAGTGCAATAAAATCAGTTTTTGTTTGTCCTCTTCACATAAGGAATGTTTGTTGCATATTAAATGGATCTCTTTTACAATATCCATTTCTTTTTGTTTATTGGCTCGGCTTATGACTTTGCTGTATGAAATGGAGATCTGACGGATTTTAAATTTAAGAAATTCCCATTTCTCCCTGTAAGTTGACAATAATGTATCTTTAGTTATACTGTCGATTGTCCTTTTAACATCCTGACAGAAAGGGTCATGTTTTAGAAGATTTGAATTAAATTTCCAGTAGCCTTTATTTCTTCTGACTGCACTAGTGGGAGTTATGGTTAACTTGATCATACAATGATCTGTAAGCGGAGCTGCAGAAATTGAGGTATTTATGTCTATATTAGGTTGGAATTCAGAAATAAGCCAGTAGTCTAATCGCGATTTAATGGTGCCATCAGGTTTAAACCAAGTAAAGGTTTGAGTATCTGGATTTAACGCACGCCATATGTCACTAAGCTGAAATGTGTTACAGAAGTCTAGTAAAGTGGTATTATACTGATGATTAGGAAATCTTGAAGGTTGCCTATCAAGCCATTCATCCATAACCATATTGTAGTCGCCACCCAACACAAAAACAGGATTGATATATATTTGGGATAATTCCTTCAATATGTTAGTCACGTCTGTAATTAATTGTTTGTTCTGACTGTGGTTAATAAATCCATAAATGTTAACAAGAATCAAGAATTGTTTGTGTATTTCAAAAACGCAAATAATCCAGTGTCCTGTGACATCTCTTTTGGTTGCAACTACTTTCCCAGGAAAGTTATTTAGGAGTATGGCGACCCCTGCTGATCTATTTGTGCCATGACTATAGTATATTTTTTCTCCCCATTGATTTGTCCACATTTTTTCATCTGTATTGTTGCTGTGAGTCTCCTGAATAAGATAACAATGTGCTTTTTCATTTTTAAGGAATAGAAATGTAGCCTTTCTTTTTATAGAGTCTCGTAAACCCCTAGCATTAAGTGATGCAAAAGAAAAGGTTGTAATAAAAGACATAAAGGATAAAAAAGAATAAGGAAAAAATTAAAATAATAATAAAATAAAAATAACAAGTAGATAAACGGTTTAGGTTGTTACTTTGGACCAAGTACACTTGAAGAAAGCCCCTGATTAAATTGCTAAATATATGTTTTAACTCATAACTTTTTTCCCCTTTTTTTTTTCCTTCCCTTTTTTCCTTTTTCTTCCTCTTTTTTCCTTCTCCTTCTTTTCCTTTTTTCCCTTTTCTTTCCCCTTTCCCTTCCTCCTTTTCCCCCAAGCTGCACGCTTGTTATGACAGAATCCAAAAACCAAATCTATAAAATTATCGAAAATATGTAATGCAAATTATCAAAATGGCATTGAAAAGGAGCTGCCTTATAAATCTACCCTTCAAAAAAAAAGGATTCAGGAACCTGAGTAAAAGTAGCATGTAAACATATCCAAATGACAGCTGCCAGGAACACAGCGTACTTCAAAAGGGGACTATGAAATGACTCCCTATAAAGTAAACATTGAAGTAGCTTAGCAACATGTACAGAACATTAAAGAGTCAAAATGCTTGTTCAGCCATAGTTGTGAACCAGACCCTTAGATGCTGACTCTTCTACCATCGATGTATCCCACATGGCCTTTGTACCAGACGTTTTTCCCAGCTGCACGGGCTTGCTCCATCTGTGGCCATGCTGCTGCGCGGGCATCCCTGTCGGCTTTACAGAAATCTTGCTTGAATCGGATCCTGGCTACTCTGCAGAATTTGGAGTTTTTGGTCAGCCTCCAAATTTCTTCACAGTGGTATCTCATGACAAACTGAAGAATAACCTGGCGGTTTCTCCCATTTTCACGTTTTCCCAGGCGGTGGACATTATCAACAATAGTGCCCATGGTCGTTGCCCACTGCGGTGCAATTTCTGACAGAATGTGGATTACCTCCTCACGGATCATTTCGTTATCCTTTTCTTTGATCCCGTGTATTTTAAGGTTCCAGCGCCTCTTGTACCTCTCCAGCTCAGTAATCCTTTCCTTTAGCTCTTCGTTTTCTTGTATAAGCTTGGGGATGCCTCTCTCAAAGCTCTGTAGTTTGGTCTGGCAATTTTTGATGTCAGCAGTATTAATTTCAACAAGACGGGTGATGCTGGCTACCATTGTGGCGGTCTCCCTTAACTGCGCTCCAAAATCATCAACTTTGGTGGTTAGTTTTGTGATAGCATCTACCAAGTTGTCGTAAGATTGCTCTTGGGCGGTTTTCATCTTTGAAAGTGGCGGAGCAGAGGACTTAGTTGGAGTGACGGGAGAACTTTTTCTCTTACCAGGACCGCTACTAACAGAGGTTTCCATCGGGGTGTAGTCATGGTCAGTAGTAGCTGTTGTTAGCTTAGCGTTCGTTTTCCCGCCGGACATATTAGTCGGATTTGATTAGTTTCCTGTGACAGAAACTTGCGTTCAAAATCACCAATTGAATTTACTTGCTTTGAAGCTGTCAGCTCTGAAAATGTTTTCAGTCTGAATATGAGTTATTGTCCAAGTTTCGGGGCTGGAGAATGCGGGTTTAGAAGAGCGAACTGGTCCGGATCGCCATCTTCCGGAAGTCCCGGCTGTGTCTGTAGTGGAAGAATGGAAATGCAGGTTTTTTTTTCCTCAGTGCGTCCCAGGACGCACAGTGTGCGTTCTAGGGCGCCCTCGTGCGCTCTAGGACGCAGAGACGTGTCCGCCCGCAGTACACCAAAGTGCAAGAGGTTAAATGTCCATGCTGACTACCCATGCGTAGGATCCAACTTCCTGTTCAAAAGGTGGCATCACTGACACAGCATACAAAGAGGAAGAAGAAGAGAAACTAAAAATGTGACAAAATCAGAGGAAGAAAAAAAACAGCGGTAAAAGTAGTAAACAGAAGAAGAAGAAAAAGAGATTTATTTGTATAGCACTTTTCACAAATAAAGATCACAAGTGCTTTAACAATAAAAATGAGTAATATAAAAACAGGGAAATTAAAATAACACAAAAAATAAATACAAAAAAGAGCGTCTTGTGTCTATACATATGTAGGCATGGATATATTCAATTCAATTCAATTCAACTTTATTTATATAGCGCCATTTCACAACAACAGTCATCTCATAGCACTATCAACTGTAGGGGGGACCCCCACAGTTGCAGAAAGACCCCAGCAATCAGGCGATCCCCTGTGAGCAAGCACTTATGAATATATATATATGAACAATATAAGCCACATGGAGTGCCATTTTCTTTCTAATTGACGAGTCTTCTGTTTTAAGCTACGAGTTTCTGTGTTGAACCAAGGAGTTAGAAATCTCTGATTAGACTTTTTCTTTTTAAAGGGGCCAACATGTCTAGAGTCTGATGCAGAGAAGCTGTAACACTATCTACCATGCTATCAATTACAGAAGTAGCAAGCTCTCCATAGCTTATTTCCGTTGTGTTGAAACATGACATAGAGGAAACAATCTGCATAAATTTGGTAACAGCATCATCTGAGAGGCATCTAGTGTAGTAATATTTTTCTTTAGGAGCCAAATAGTCAGAAACAGTAAAATCAAAGGTTAACAGGCAATGGTCTGACAGTACAGGGTTGTGAGGAGACACTACCAGATTTTCTATTTCTATGCCATATGTCAGAACAAGGTCCAGCGTGTGGTGGAGATAATGGGTAGAAATTCTTACTTTCTGGGAACCCCCCCCCCCCCATCAAGTCAAATATTGAATTAAATGCCATATTAAGGCAATCACTATCTACATCTACATGTATATTAAAGTCCCCTACTATAATTATTCTATCTGATTTCAGCGCTAAATCTGCTAAGAATTCAGCAAATTTGGTTAAAAACTCTGAGTAGGCTCAGGGAGGACAATAAACTATGGCAAATAAAATTGGGTTTAATCTAAAATTGCTAACATGCCCAATACTGGGGACCAGGCCCTCAAGGGCCTGGTCCCCAGGTCCCCCAGATCCACATGTTTTTTCTTTACATTAACTAGTAATTTGGAATAGTAAATTGTTGCTACTCCTCCTCCACGACCAGAACTTCTGGGATTTTGACAGTTTAAATAACCAGAGGGAGTTGATTCATTTAAACCAACATAATCCTCTTGCCCTAACCAAGTCTCTGTAAGGGATATTAAATCAAACTGATGATCAATTAACAGATCAAGGACTAGCAGAGACTTGGGAGTTAGAGACCTAATATTTAACAATCCACATTTAATTTTTAAATTATGAGGAGGGACAGAAGCCAAGTCTTTAAATTTAGAGGCTTCATGTTTAATTTGAGTTTTACCAACTTTATGTTTAATCACTTTGGGATGCTTATACATTATATATATTTTTTTTTTACTTTGGAGGGAGCAGACAATGATTCTCTGATGGGGAAGACGGGCTAAGTTGAGGGGTGGCGGATGAAGAGGAGCTGCAGAGAGGCGTGTAAGACTGCGACTCTGCTTCCTGGTCCCAACTCTGAGTAGTCAAGGTTCTGGAAATTTGGATAAAAATGATACCAGATTGTTAGAGTTATCTAACAATCTAGTATCATGCGTCTCAGATTGTTAGAGTTATCTAACAATCTGAGACGCACCATCCAAAGTGGGATGGATGCCGTCTCGTCTAATAAGACCAGGTTTTCCCCAAAATGAGTTCCAATTGTCTATGTAGCCCACATTGTTTGCAGGACACCACACAGAAAGCCAGTGGTTGAAGGATGACATGCTGCTAAACATGCCATCACTGGTCAGATTGTGGAGGGACAATGCTACAGAGGCAGACATTGTTTTGGCAAAGTCACACACCGATTCCACACTAAGTTTTGTGACTTCCGACTGCCAGAGTCGGATGTTGTTAATGCCGGCGTGGATAACAATTGTGGAGTATTTACAGTTACTTTTAGCCAGCATTTTCAAATTTGACTCGATGTCACCTGCTCTGGCCCCGGGACTGCATTTGACTATGGCCGCTGGAGTCTCTAGGTTCACGTTTCTGACTATAGACCAATGATCAGAGTTTTTTCCTCAGCGGGTGTGTCGCTGAGTGGGGAAAAGTGATTAGAAACATGACCAGGTTGGTGGTGAACCAGGGGCTTGCGACTATACTTCCTTCTCACCGTCACCCACCCATTCTCTCCCAGCTACTCAGGAGAGGTGGAAGCCGGAGGACAGCTGACAGGCCACCTTATGCTAGGGTGCTCTGCTGCAGCTAAGGGGAGTCCGTCATTATTAACTGGTGCAGATGGTGTTTCAATGCAGCGGAGCCGGGATTCCAAATCACACAACCTCGCCTCGAGTGTCTCAAAAAGACAATATTTATTACATTTACCATTATCACTAAAAGAGGCAGAGGTGTAGCTAAACATCTGACAGAGCGCACACCAGAGGAGAAGGGGAAGGAAGGAGAGCTAGTAGTCATAGCTAACCTGAAGCTATCACAAACACTGATGAAAGGTGAACAGAAGGCTAAAGAGGGTGATTAGGTGACACTGATTGCGCACACAGGTGCAAGCCTCTTGCACACAGGTGCAGAATATTTTATTTTCAATAAAAGAATATTTTATTGAAAATAAAATATTCTTTGATCGGTTACTAATAATCCCATTAAGTACTTGCCATATTCCTCTGAAGTTATTTTTATAATCCTCTAATATTCTGTTGTAGTATTATTTCTTACAAGTCCTCATTACATTAGTTAACTTGTTTTTATATCTTTTATATTTGATTTTGGCCTCTACCATTCTTAATGAACTTAATGAATTGTTTATATAATGTATTCTTCTTTTTACATGCATTTAATAACCCCTTGGTGACCTAAGGAATATTTTTGTTTTGTTGTCTGTCACTGTATTGTTTTACAGGACAGTTTTTGTTGTACAATGATTGAAATATTTGTAAAAATTCATCATATGCTTTATTTATATCATTTTCATCACAGACTATCTTCCAGTCTTGTATTAATAATTCCTTTGCCAGTAAATACATAGATTCTTTAGTTCTTACTCTTTTATATTTAATATTTTTGGTATAGTTTTTCTTCGTATAATCACAGTGATAGACAACAAAAATCGACAGGTGGTCACTGATATCATTTAATAAAAGCCCACTCATGATATTGTTTTCCATAATGTTTGTGAATATGTTATCTATTAGTGTGGCACTGTGTGATGTGATTCTGCTAGGTCTGGTGATTGTTGGATGTAAGCCCATACTGTACATTGTGTTGATAAATTCTTTTGTCATACTATGTATGTTGTTTTGAGTTCATAAGATCATAAGATATATATGGAAATCCCCAATAAATAAATGAAAAAGTAAAATATTTTGTCTCATTTATTTAACTGGCTTCTCTTTATTAGGGCTTGTGTGAAAATCTGATGATGTTTTAGGTCATATTTATGCAGAAATGCAGAAAATTCTAAAGGGTTTACAAACTTTCAAGTGCCATTGTACAACTTTTTCTTGTAAATTTGCAGCTTTTTCCTCATACATTTGCAACCTTTTCTCGTATATTTGCTGCTTTTTTCTCATACATTTACAACTTTTTCATGTAAATTTGCAACTTTTTCCTCATAATTTATGACATTTTTCTCATAATTGTAGATCTTCCATCTGCCTGTAAAATGCTACCTAATCCTAGAAGATCAATTGTGACACGGATGCATCTTGTGATCTAATTCTGTGCATTTATTCAAGTTTAAGAAAAGAAACATTCACATAAAGGCTTTTACAATGCAGCATTTGGACAGTGAATTGTCTTGAGGTACATTTCTACAGAGCTGTGCAGCCTCCTCTCTAAACAGAGTAGCAGTGAAGTGGCTGTGGATCACAAACGCCAAACAGGCGCCTCTATTCAGATCCTTTTTTGGGTCCAACTATTGCTTATATATAATGACCTGGGATGTCGAGGAGCCTCGCCAACAATAACAAATTCCTCATAAAAGTAACACTACAAAGGTGATGCAATATATCACTGATCATAAACAAAGCCCAGGCTGAAGGCACGGCCCTTAGACGAACTTTGACTGCACTGTACAGGATTTAAAGGTTAACAATTAAAACTGACATATTACACAGTATGCATGAACAGCACCTGCATCAATTTTACCCACCCTCCATGAAAAAGGTGCACATTTCATTCATTCTTCTCCTTAGCCGCTTAATCCTTTTGGCAATGCAGGGGGTCTGGAGCCCATCCCAGATAGTCACAGATGATGTCTGAGTCTGATCAGCTGGGACTAGTTTAAATGTTCATCAGCATCACCCTGCTGCCGTAGGTGGGATTGTAACTAGTCACATTTACTCAAGTACATGTGATCACAGGCATAAATCTCAGTATCATCATCATAAACCTTTATATACCATGACACGTAACTGAATAAAATCAATGTGAAGCACCAATGTTGAGCATTAATGCTAAATATTTTTTCTTGTAAATTTGCAACTTTTTCTAATACATTTGTGGATTTTTTTTCTTGTGAATTTTCAAAATTTTCTTCTAAATATTCAACTTTTTTATGAATTTGTGACTTTTTTCATAAATATGCTACTTTTTCTTGCAAATTTACCATTTTTTTTCCACTACTTTTTTTCATCGTAAATTTAGAACTTTTTTCCAGTAGATTTGTGACTTTCTTTCTTGTAAATCTGCAACACTCACATTGATGCTGGTTGAATTTTTATTCACTGTAATGGTATATTTTTTTTCTGTTCATCTAGACAATGACTCAAGTTTATTACATCGCCAAGGAGCTTGTGTTTACATGTTGGTTTGTCTGTTTGCATGATTACACAAAAACTACTGGACAGATTTTGATGACATTCTCACCAGAGGTGACCCTTGGGCTACAGATAAATCCATTAGATTTTCGAGGTGATCCAGTTAAGAATGTGGACTGTGGATCAGTTTTTCTCTTTTCCTTAACGTTGCGAGATCGGGCCTTGGTGGAGGTATGCGCTCACTGAGTGCCCTCTAATTTGGATTATGTGCACGTGTGCATAGTTTGTAATTTATCTTCCTCAGATCAACACAATTGCAAATTTACAAATAAAAGACTGAAAATATTTTTTTTTTTTAAAAATCACCATTTCAAATAAAATTACAAGGAAACCTATTAGGACTGACAAAAAATCACAGATTTATGTAGAGGAAAATGTCATGTACTTGTAAGAAAAAAATGTACTTTTTCTGGAACAAATTTATAAGGAAAAAGTTAATTTGCCAGGAAATTGCACATTAAAAAATCATAAATTTAAGAGAAAATTTCCCAAATTATCAAGCATTTTCACTCACTATTCATTAAACTTTTTGATAGACACTTTTTTACATGTTTCAAGTAATTTGTAGAGACTAGTCTTGTACAGGACTAACAAGTAATCATCATAGGTGTAAATCAAGCGTAAAAACGAGAGTCCCCCCCCCCCCCCCAAATATCGTCATAAACCATCAAGTTATTTAAGACTGGCTGCACGGTGGAGCAGTGGTTAGCACCGCGGCAGCACAGTTTTACCCTCGGCCGGGGGATCGCGGGGATCATGAGATCGTAGGTTCGATCCCTGCCCCCGGCCAAAAGTGATCTGTGTGGAGTTTGCATGTTCTCCCCGTGTCTGTGTGGGTTTACTCCGGGATTTCTCCGGTTTCCTCCCACATGCCAAAACAAGCAGGTTAGGGAGTTAAGGGGCGCTTGCGCACGCAGGCTTGTCACCGGACTGCAAAACAAATCTACCTACGGGTACAAAATAAGTCCCCCCCAAAAAAAAGACTTTGAAGCACTAAATGGAAAAAAAAAAGCTTGCAAATTTGGAATATTTTTTGTTAATTTGCAGCTTTTTTCTCATAAATTTGCAAATTTTTTCCTCATAAATTTGAACCTTTTTTGTTGTAAAGTTGTAACTTTTTCAATCAAATTGTGACTTTTTTCTTGCACATTTGCAGCTTTTTAAAATTTGCTAGTTTCCTCATAAATCTGCAACCTTTTTCTTTTAAATTTTCAACTTTTTTCTCATAACTCTGCAACTTTTTTTGCTGTAAAATTGCAATTTTTTAGTCAAATTGCGATTTTTTTCTTTAAAATTTGCTTTTTTTCTCATAAATTTCCAACTTGTTTGTTGTAAAGTTGCAACTTTCTGAATCAAATTGTGGCTTTTTTCTTATAAATTTGCTACTTTTTCACATGAATTTGCCACGTTTTTCATAAATGTGCAACTTTTTTCTCATAAATTTAAATGTTTTCCTTGTATACATGCAACTTTAAATTTGCTACTTTTATCATAAATCTGCAACTTCTTGGTTGTAAATGTGTGACCTTTTTTCCTTTTAAATCTACAACATTATGAATGCTGGTTGTGTTTTTACTCCATTCAATGCCTTAAATTTTTTCTCTTCCTCTAGACAATGACTGAAGTTTGTTCTCGTAAAGTTTTTGTTTTAAAGGGTTTGAACTCTTCCCCATTACAAAAATAGGGGGCCCTAAACACAATCTTGCATCAGTCCGACTACCTATAGTGTCCCCCTCAATCTTTACTCTGGAGAAAATGTTCTGATTATAGCCCCCCGCCTCCCCCAACAGTGACATGAAATATCCGCCCATGGATGTAACACTACTTTTATATACAGTTTCTGCCTTCAGCTCACCTCCCATCACTATGCTCTGACGCAGGAAATGTGCAAGTTGCAACTCCTGGCCGTGCACAGCACAGACAACTCGTGCGTCAAAGTCCCCTGTTGTGGGTTGCACGTTTATCTCACAGTCTATAGGTCTCCATGGGTCTGCGGTAAATCACAGCCCCCGTGAGGGTGGCCAGAGACAGCCGGGCCCGCTGGCTGAAGAGCTGGACCCTGGAGAGGAAGGTGTCGTTCCCCACGATGTAGATGAGCGGGTTGATGGCACTGTTCAGGCACACCAGACACCTCCCTACCTGGTGCGCGATGTAGATGTCGTCAAAGATGTGGTGGCATGAGCCCTTCTGCTTCAGGATCCTGGTGATCAGGTTCAAGTTCCGAAACACATGGTAGGGGATGAAGCAGAGGGAGAAGAGGATGACCAGGATGACCACAAGCCTCAGGCAACGCTGCTTCAGCAGGGGGTTTATGCCGGACTTCCTGGCCAGGACCACCATGATGTGACCGTAGCAAAGCAAGATGATGACCAGCGGCAAGACGAAGCCCATCACCGTCCAGCCCAGGCTGTAGGGCAGGTAGTGCACAGTCATGTTGTTGGAGGTGGTGTCAAAGCACGAGTTTGGTTTGGCTTTGTCATTCTTCTCAAAGAACATATCCGGCCCGATCTGGAGAATGACCAGAACCCACACCAGGGCACTGATGGCCACGGAGTGACGGCTGCTGATCTTCCCCATCACCCTCATGGGGTGGACGATGCCCAGGTACCTGTAGACGCTGATGCAGGTGAGGAAGCCGATGCTGCCATACAGGTTCAGATTGAAGCAGAAGCGTGTCACTTTGCAGAAGGGCTGGCCAAAGCGCCACACGCTGCCCTGTGTGTAGTAGTGCATGAGGAAGGGCAGTGTGGATAGGTAGAGCAGGTCAGCCACCCCCAGGTTCACCATGAACACGTTGATGCTGCCCACGTTGTTCCAGCTGCTGCACACGCCCCTCAGACCCCACACGTTGGAGACCGTCCCGACCATGAACACGGTGATGAAGACGGGAGGGAGGAAGCCATGGGTAAAGTTCAGGTTTATCTCACTGCACGCTGTGTCTGTGCTGTTGGTGTACATCTCATCCCTCAGAACCTCTCTCTCAGAAAACAGCAGCAGCAGCACAGCCGAGTGCTCGCACACGCTGACTGAACGTGGAGCTTGTAAGAACGTGACTGCACAACATCCTGGTTGCTGAGAGGAACAAAGTTCTTAGAAGTGAAAGCAAAAATAAAGAAGCATACCTCCCACACATGCACATGCACTATATTAGAGACGCGGGTCCTCCTACCAGATAGGACAGGATGTGAATGTTCGTCCGGAGAGGAAAAGTTGAAGCTGGAAGGCACTACAGTATCGTTTACTACTCTGACACAACTTCCTTTACTGTTGAAACAGCACCACCACACACCCACACTCCTTTATGACAGACACTGGTTATGCAATAACTTTTACACCCTCAGTGTTGCACAAAGACCATAATGAGATCAAGGCCATGTCTGGGGACCCAAATTTTTGTGATGGAGAAGAGTTTAAACCCTTCTAAATGGAAAAAAAAAATCCCATCCCAGCAAAAAAATTAAAAGTAAAGTTGTATCCATAGACTTAAATGGGGGGGAGGGGGGGCAGAGAGACATGCTCCTCCAACCGGGAAAAAATAGAGGATTGCCCCCCCAATTCACCATGAACAGTTTTTACATCACGTTACATAACAGAATAAAATGCATCTGAAGCACCAATTTTAAATCTGCAACTATTTTCTTGTAAATTTGCTGCTTTTTTGTAAATCTGCAATTTTTCTCAAAAATTTGCAACTTTTTTCTCATACATTTAAAGCTCTTTTCTCGTAAATCTGCAATTTTATTGTAAATTTGCAAATTTTTCTCTTAAATTTAAAACTATCGCAAATTTGCAACTTTTTTATCCGTCCATCCATCCATCCATCCATCCATCCATCCATCCATCCATCTTCTACCACTTTTCTGGAGGTCCAGGTCACAGAGGCAGCAGCCCAAGCAGAAAAGCCCAGACTTCCCTTTCTCCAGCCACCTGCTCCAACTCTTCAGAGAGGATACCAAGACGTTCCCAGGCCAACTGGGAGACACAGTCTCTCCAGCGTGACCTGGGTCTGCCCTGGGGTCTCCTCCCAGTGGGACGAGCCTGAAACACCTCAAGTGGGAGGCGTCCAGGAGGCATCCTGATCAGATGGCCAAACCACCTCAACTGGCTCCTTTCGATGTGGAGGAGCAGTGGTTCCACTCTGAGCCTCTCCCGGATGACCGAGCTCCTCACCCTATCTCTAGGGGTGAGTCCAGCAATCCTGTGGAGAAAGCTCTTTTCAGCTGCTTGTATCTGCGATTTCGTTCTATCGGTCATTACCTAAAGCTCATGACCATAGGTAAGGGTAGGAATGTAGATTGACCGGTAAATTGACAGCTTTGCTTTAGAGCTCAGCTCTCTCTTCATCACAAAAGATGGGTACAATGTCCACATCACTGCCGAGGCTGCTCCGATCCAGCTGTCAATCTCTCGCTCCATTCTCCCTTCACTCATGAATGAGACCCCGAGAGACTATGGCTGCATTCAGACTAGGATAGTCCGGAGATTTCAGTTTGACTGGGCGGGGAATGCTGAGAATTTTCACACCTTTGGTTTGGTTTGCATACACACTGCAGCGGACCAAACTGCCTGGACAATGTCACGCAGTTACAACAACTGCTCGTTTGGAGCGCTGTAGCCGAATCCACCACTGACCAGAAAGAAAAAATCTTGGTGAAGAAGAAAAATCAGGTTCATTGATCAGGGGCGGCTGAAGGTGGTGGTTGTTTGAGAGGATGGATACCTTCGGCTGTCAGATGACTCGAGACATCCCCGTGAGCTGCGGCGCGTTACCGAGGAGAAGGAGGTGTCAGGGCCCCGACGTGGCTCATCTCCAGGGACAAAGAGACAAAACAGCTCTGGGCGGGATCGGCCAGACGAGTCCCCCAGGGGGTGACTCTCCATCGAGGCTGTACGATAGTAAGGGGCGATGGGTTGGGTTAAATGTGAATTGCCCGGGCTATGTAGTTGACATGTTTCTCATAATGGACTGCTATAACAGGTGCCCATGTGAAAAAAAAACAAAAAACATGTAATGTGTATGTCACCATGTTTAGGGGTGTGTGACACTGGGGTTTGCCCGGGTTAGATTATTTGTTTATTTGACAGTGACAGTGCAATAAACATAGACAATTAATCAAATGACAATCAATCTGATGTGTTGCACAAAGAGTGCATAGCTATTAGCTAATTTGCAACTCTTGTCCCTGGATGGGCTTTAGAAAGGAGAAACAAGTAAAAAGAAAAAAGGATAAGGAAAAGAAAAAATGAAAATAGAATAAACAATAACCACATACATCAATGCAAATAAGATAATAAATACACAATATAAAAACCTGGTTCACATTTGCCTATTTCAGGCCTCCCTCCCTTCGTCACTCACTATAAACAAACACATTCATTCCTTCCCTTCATTCACTCTCACCCTGCAGACAATCATTTCATACATGGGTACATTCTTGTTTATTTTTCAGCCAGTTTTTAGCCTTTGTAGTGAATGTTTTAAAGTCCGTTATTATTTTAATTTCATTTGGCACTGTGTTCCAGATGTGACTGCCCTTTATAGAGAAAGCTGTTTGTCCAAATGTGGTTCTGCGGTGGAATATTTTACAGTTATTGTTAACAGAACTCCTGGTGGCTCTGCTGCTGTCCTGTCTTTGGATGAAACCAGCAAGTGGCTCAGGCGCTGATTTATGGAAACATTTGAAAATTAATTTCAGAAAACAGAGGTCAATGAAACTCTCAAAACTCAATAGATTGTATTTTTTTTTAAAATATAACAGTGATGCCACCTAATGGGCTTTTTGTCCAAGATTTTTAGAGTTTGATTATATAATGAACCTATATGTTTTATTGTGGAAGGGGCTGCTTGAGCCCAGACTGTCAAACAGTATGATATATGAGAAAAAACCATAGAATGCATATACAGTACAGCTGCTTCGTATGGTATGTAATATCTAATTAATTTAAAGCAGTTCAGATTTTTTTTTTGCTGTTTTAGAAATTTTCTTTATATTGTGGAGAGTTGTGAAGGACGAGACTGAGTTTTATTCCTCAGGTTCAGCTTTATTCACAATAACATTCTCCAACATTCAAAAGCAGAAAAAGAGGATGAATCTTCTCACATCTGTCCTTTTATACCCAGGACATCAAACATACAATCACATGGTGCTTAATCAAACATACAGTCACATGGTACTTAATCCCAGTCACAATGTAACTTCCCCCGATCTTAACACCATCCACCTCCTAGTCTCCGGTGGTCAGGAAATCTCTCAAGGCCATCTCCTTGAAACAAAAGGCCAGATCTCACACCCTCCCGTTACCTCTAGGAGGCTCAGTCCCTTTGTTCCCCTGAGATGTGAAGTATACAATAAGCATACAGTGATATAACTGTGGAGCATCTGAAACCAACATATGTGCATATATGTGTGCCACAATATGAAGATTAAATTTGAATTGAGGATCTAGTACAATGCCAAGGTATTTGAATTCTGTAACTAAACTGATGTCTTGATCATGTATATTAACTTTAAAACGTTGCAGGTTACATTTTTTGATTGAAAAGCACATTGAAACTGTTTTCTGAAGGTTCAGCAATAGATGGTTCTGGAAGAGCCACTCTTGGACATCAACCATACTTGTGGACAGTAAAATTGCTGAAAAGTAAAGGACCAAGAATGGACCCTTGTGGGATACACATACGGTTGTTTAAAAATGAGGATTTATGCTGGTGAACTTTTACACACTGTTCTCTATTCTGGAGATAAGATGCAAACCATTCTAATGTATCTGGAGAGAAGTTAAAAGATACCATTTTGGATAAAAGCAGACTGTGGTTTACAGTATCGAAAGCCTTTTTGAGATCTAGAAAAACAGCCCCTACCACATTACCACTGTCCAAGGACTGTTTGACATTTTCAATAAGGCAACAATTTGCTGTTTCTGTTGAGTATCCTGGTCTAAAACCAAATTGATAAGATAAGATAAAATAAGATAAGCCTTTATTAGTCCCACAACGGGGAAATTCCAGGATTGCAACAGCACAGGGATAGCAACACTCAGAGCAACAATCAGAAGGCAAGAAAAAAAAACAAGCAAGCAAGAGCAGCTAATATACATATGTACATATTACTATAAAATATATATATACACACACACAGAGACACAGTGCAGAGCATTGTAGCTGGATGGAATAAATATATGAATATATAAACACACAGTGCTGAGCATTGTAGCTAGATGGAATAAATATGTAAATATATAAACACACACAGTGCAGAGCATTGTTGCTAGATGGGATGAAACAGCATAACCGTCTACTTAGTTATCCTACATGGTATGATTATGTGCCCATACATATTCTCACCCTCCATAGCGACCGGTATTTTCCTAGTTGTATGCCGGAGGGGACCATTGTGTAAGTCTATTGCATCTTTTGCATTTAAAAACTATTAGTTTGTTACGTCTTTTTGCTATCTCTGCGAGCAGCCCTGCTTAGGTTGTACAGTCTGACAGCCGTTGGTAGGAAGGACCTACGAAACCTCTCGGTTGTGCACCTGGGATGATGTAGTCTGCTGCTAAATGAGCTCCTCAGTGCATTCAGTACGTCCTGCATAGATGATCTTCATCCACATGATGTGGATGAAGAAGTTGACTGTCTTGTAAATAGTCTATCAGCTGTGTAGCTACAACTTTTTCAAGAACCTTAGACAGGACTGGTAAAATAGAGATTGGGCAGTAATTGCATATATTGTCTTTACTGCCTGATTTATGAACTGGTATGACGACAGCTTTTTTCCAACCAGATGGAAATGTACTAGACCTAATGGAGAGATTAATGAGATGAGTCAGTGGTTTGAACTTTTACACACTGTTCTCTATTCTGGAGATAAGATGCAAACCATTCTAATGTATCTGGAGAGAAGTTAAAAGATACCATTTTGGATAAAAGCAGACTGTGGTTTACAGTATCGAAAGCCTTTTTGAGATCTAGAAAAACAGCCCCTACCACATTACCACTGTCCAAGGACTGTTTGACATTTTCAATAAGGCAACAATTTGCTGTTTCTGTTGAGTATCCTGGTCTAAAACCAAATTGATGTGGATGAAGAAGTTGACTGTCTTGTAAATAGTCTATCAGCTGTGTAGCTACAACTTTTTCAAGAACCTTAGACAGGACTGGTAAAATAGAGATTGGGCGGTAATTGCATATATCGTCTTTACTGCCTGATTTATGAACTGGTATGACGACAGCTTTTTTCCAACCAGATGGAAATGTACTAGACCTAATGGAGAGATTAATGAGATGAGTCAGTGGTTTGATTAATATATTGCTGAGCGTTTTGAGAAAGGAAGTGCTCATATTGTAGATATCATTAGTTTTTGAGTTTGACAGTGTTTTAACAATACCAGCAATTAACTCCTCATTTACCTCATCGATGTGAAAAGAATCTGTTGAAAGTATTGATTTTGTGTTGTTGAGCACATTTGACAGCACAAAGTTTTTTGTTAAGTCTTCCACAGAGTCCACAAAATATGAATTAAATTCATTTGCCAATGTAGCCTTGTCACTGATGGTCTTGCCATTGATTCTGAGTTCCTTTACCCCCTTCTGAACATTTTTTTTATTAGTTAAGTTATTTAAATGCCTCCATAGGGAACTGTTGTTACCCTTTGCATGATCTATCAGTTTATTGTAATAAGATACTTTTGATTTTCGCAGCTCTTGTACCACTTTATTTCTTAAACTTTTATACACAAGGTGATCATTTTGTAGTTTAGAGGTTAATGATGTTTTCAATGCAGAGTCTCGCCTCTTCATAAGTTTTCTTATTTCATTATTTAACCATGGTAGGTTAATCTTCTGTTGTCTACTTTTAATTTGCTTTGTAAATTTTTCTATAGACTTTGTAATTGTTGCAGTTATAAAATTACAACAATCATCTACTTCATATATTGACATGAGCTGCTCCCAATTTTGATTCTCTAAGTAATGTTCAAACTCCGCATTTTTTGATTTGGGAATAATAAAATTTAATTTGTCAATATCGACTCCCCCAAAATACTGTAGTCGCTTTTTAGTAAGTTTTCTGACAGCAAGAACCATGTTATGATCTGAGAGACCAGTTACAAGATTATAGGTTCTGGTTATTCGTTCTGGTTTATTAGCAAATACCATGTCAATAAGTGTTCTAGATTGTTTGGTTATTCTGGTGGGTCCTTTGATCATTTGTTGGTAATTAAATTTAGTCATGAATCTTTTCAGTTTCTGTTTGTCCTTTTTATCAGACCAGTTAATATTAAAGTCATCATAAAATATTGTTTCTCTGCTCCTCTCAAGTTGTTTAACCAGATCACTTAATTCATTATAAAAAGAAGAATTGTGTGACGGTGGGTTGTACAATATTGCAATGTTGAAATTCATTACCGGTTTGAGACATACATTAACAGCTAAACATTCAAGTGAAGTATTCAAATCAACCAATTGACATTTAAATTTCTCTTTGATGTAAATTCAAACACCTCCTCCCCTCCCTACCTGCCTGTCTTTTCTAAAACACTGATAACCCACAATATCGATCATATTAGTGTCTATGTTCCTGTGTAGCCAGCTTTCTGAAAGACAAAGATAGTCCAGATTTGAGTCCAACAGCAACACCGAAATCTCATCTCTTTTGGGGATTATGCTCCGTATGTTTAAATGTCCGCCGAGGATCCCCTTTGGTTTAGCCTTTGTGTCCCAAAGAACTTGTGCATGATTAACAGTTTGGAAAAATAAATGTTGTTTTTGCTTTTGTACAGCTCGGTTTTCGGATCTCGCCTCATTTGCATTTTGTTTAACTGCTCCTGTTTCCAAAAGTTTGGACGTAGCGCAGCTGTTTACAGCAGGATCAGATATGTGAGTCTGTTCAATGCAATTCGACTCACCCGACTCGCTATGTCCAGCTGTACTGGGGCGAAGACCAGCATTATGCTGCTCCACCAGTTCAGATGTTAGCAGGGCTGTTGGCAGCAGCGGGCAATCAACCGGTTCAGATGTTAGCCAGGCCGTTGATAACAGCGGGCGATCAGCCGGTTCAGATGTTAGCAGGGCCGATGATAGCAGCGGGCGATCAGCCGATTCAGATGTTAGCAGGGCCGTTGATAGCAGCGGGCGATCAGCCGGTTCAGATGATAGCAGGGCCGTTGATAGCAGCGGGCGATCAGCCGGTTCAGATGTTAGCAGGGTCGTTGATAGCAGCGGGCGACCAGCCGGTTCAGGTGTTAGCAGGGCCGTTGATAGCAGCGGGCGACCAGCCGGTTCAGATGTTAGCATGGCCGTTGATAGCAGCGGGCGACCAGCCGGTTCAGATGTTAGCAGGGCCGTTGATAGCAGCGGGCGACCAGCCGTTTCAGATGTTAGCAGGGCCGTTGATAGCAGCAGGCGACCAGCCGGTTCAGATGTTAGTAGGGCCGTTGATAGCAGCGGGCGACCAACCGGTTCAGATGTTAGCAGGGCCGTTGATAGCAGCGGGCGACCAGCCGGTTCAGATGTTAGTAGGGCCGTTGATAGCAGCGGGCGACCAACCGGTTCAGATGTTAGCAGGGCCGTTGATAGCAGCGGGCGATCAGCCGGTTCAGATGTTAGCCGGGCCGTAGATAGCAACAACCAATCCGCCGGCTCAGATGTTTGTGCTAACCCAGTGGTCTGCTGTTTAATCGTGGCAGGGCCAGGGTTAAGGTGAATATCCCCTGCCAGAAGTAGCAGTACTAACAGTACTTTAACTGTATAGCCTCTGCCATATTGTGATATTTGCTTAACAGCCATGTTTGCCTTGTTTTGGAAGCTTTTTCTCAGGCCTTTTGAAGACCAGATAGAGTACAAGGTGAAATAACCATGTCCATATCCATATAAATAAAACTTTTTAGCTTCACCTTTATTTGGGTTGGGGTGGTATTATTGGGAATGTTATGGTGGTGTATGAAGGCACATGTTACCTGGTTGTGTGTTTAATGCATTGAAATTTTTCTCCTTTATGTATATAAATTAATGGGATTACTTTGTTTTATAATAGGTACAGGGCAAATTTTATTTCATGGACTTTTATTATCGGAGACGGCAGAATAATCCATCTGGCCATGTAGAGGTGGGATGGCATTTCACCAGTTCCCCTCTAGCTTTTGTTGTTTGTGTGTATGGATAGGCCTATTTTATTTGTTGTCATTAGAGCGTGACTCGGGTATTAAATTTGCGAGGGCCTAATTAGTATGTATGTGTTTTGGACTTTTCTAAAGTGGGGGAAAAATGTCATATATGAATATGATGTATTATTGTGCGATGAAGGTGGTGGCTCCACCTTTCCAATTCCGCCGCCACCCTGGGTATAAAAGGCCGATGCGGAAGAGGCACAGTCTCTTTTGACCTGCACCTCTGTCTGTACGGGAGTGCCTAGTGTCTGTGAGTCACAATAAAGTTGAGTTCTATTGCACCTCCGGCCTCGTCATTGGATTACAGATTATGGACATGACACTATCACCACAAAGTAATCACGTTGTTGACTGATAGTAGTACATATGAAATTTTGGGGAGCGATCCTACCAATAAATATAAAACCCAGGTGATCAGCATCTTACAGTCCCTGGAAAAACAACAAGCTATAGATCAAAATTTACACTACCGTCTTTACCCTGGAGAAACCACACCTTGTATATATGGACTTGCAAAAATTCACAAAAACAATAATCCACTTAGACCAGTCGTCAGCAGTATAAATTCTGTTACATATAACAGCGGTCCCCAACCATGTGCCATGGAGGCCCAAGACCCTGCAGGTTTTACCTCCAACCAGAGTCTTCAACAGGTGATTTCACCGAGTTTCTTCCCACTGATTGCAGATCAGTGGAAACACCTGCTGAAGAAGCTGGAGGAACAGAAAACCTGCAGGGTCTTGGGCCTCCATGGAACAGGGTTGAAGACCACTGACATATAATGCTGTAAAATACTTGGCCATCATTTTAGCTCCTCTAGTTGGCAACATTGAGCATCATATATTGAATTTCAAGGATTTTATCCACAAGATTCAGCGACTCTCCCTGGAGGCAGATGAGACCATTGTGGCATATGATGTCACATCCTTGTTTACCTGTGTGCCAACAGAGTTAGCAGTTGAAGTGGTGAGAAGCCGACTGTCCCAGAATCAAACTTTAGGAGACAGAACAAAATTAAATCTGGATCAGGTGTGCTCTCTGTTGGAGTTGTGTCTGAATACCACCTATTTAAAATACCAGGATGTGATTTACTGGCAGAAACATGGCTGTGCCAGGGGCTCTCCATTTTCCCCCCATTGTTGCTAATCTCTACATGGAAGAGGTGGAAAGAAGGGTGCTGGATGCCTATAAGGGAGTTCCTCCCACTCACTGATTTAGATATGTCGATGACACCTGGGTGAAAATGAAGACCCAGGAAATCAACCCCTTCACAGAGCACATTAATTCAGTGGACAATCACACCAAGTTCGCCCGGGAAGATATGAAGGACAACAAACTCCCATTTCTGGATTGTGGGATAAAGGTTGGTGAATGGGGTGAACTTCATGTTGAGGTGTACCAAAAACCTACTGACACCGATCAGTATCTCATGTTTGATTCACACCACCCACTTGAGCACAAACTGGGAGTGATTTGTACATTGCAACATTGTGCAGAAACCATACCCACAGATTCAGAAGCTAAGGAAAAGGAACATGTCCATATAAAACAAGCTTTCAAACAGTGTGGTTATCCAGATTAGACTTTCATTAAAACTCACAGGAAATGTAAAAAGAATTCAAGGCCTCTCAGAGAAATGGAGTTTAAAATGAGGAGAAAACAGTCATTCCATATGTCGCTGGGCTATCTGAAAAGTTTGGCAGGATTTTCTCCAAATACAGCATACCTGTGTATTTTAAACCCAGGAACACTGCGACATTGGTTGGTTCATCCCAAAGACCAGATACCAAAACAAAAAGAGCAATCTGGTATATGCTGTCAAATGTAGTGAGGAGTGTGACGATCTTTATATTGGGGAAACAAAACAGCAACTCTGCAAACGTACAGTATGTCGCAACATAGGAGAGAAAATTCGTCTGGACAAAATTCAGCCGTCTATACTCGCAACAAAAACAACACACCTTTCGAGACCAAGATGTGCACATTTTGGACAGAGAAGAGGGGTGGTTTGAAAGAGGTGTTAGGGAAGCCATCTATATTAAAGTGGAACAGCCCTCTCTTAACAGAGGAGGGGGACTAAGAAATCATCTGTCCTCCGCTTACAATGCCGTGTTAAAAACCATTCCTCGACACTTTATGGAGAAATGAACTTGCTCCGAGTCTCAGGTTTAAAGGAGGAGCACTAGGTTTTCTTTGTTTTCTTTCCCTTCTCCTTTTCTCCTCCTTGGTCATATACCATGGACTACATTCATTTACCTTTTTTTTTTTTTACTACATTTCTCACAAGTCATGTGACTTCCTTGCAGGTTTTTTTATTGGCCAGAGACACTTCCTGCTACAGTCTAACAACTGATGATGGTGTTTGGATGAACACTGAAACGTCTTGTATTTTAATTAGTTTTTAGTCATGTTTTTAATTAAAAATAAATTCCTTTTGAAAGTTTATTTGACACCTGGATGTTTTACAATGAACTTACATAGACTGACTGACTGAGGTGGCAATTGTGGTTGATTCTCATTTATTAGACTTACACAATGGTCCCCTCCAGTATACAACTAGGACAATATCGGTTGCTACAGAGGGTGACAATATGTATGGGTACATATTCATACTATTGCGGCGGATGATAAAATAAGCAGCGATGCTGAGGTTTTAAGTAGAGTTTTATTATATCATAACGCCGTCACGAGCTCCGCTCCCGGCTCCGTGCATGCACGCCGGGAGCGAGCCCACGGCTCTCAGAGAAGGAGGACACAATGTCTGTGTCCTGCAGCAGCAGTTGCAGAATCAGAATGACAGAGAGTTTGAGTTACAGAGTTGCAGCATATATACCCAACTACAACAATACATCAAAGAACATTCCCCAGCAGTTGGTCCGATCAAAGGGACTGCAGAACAGGCATGAGATATTTGCATTTGAAAGACCTACATAACAATAGGCAGATTTGCCAGTCTCTGCTCCAGGTGTAGGACAAAGAGGTTACAAGGCACATCTACATATTGATCTCAGCCTCTAGGTCACAGTAAGGACAGGACGCATGAACACTATACATGAATGGCACATTATATCACAATACATGAACGGCACATTGCATCACGATACATGAATGGCACATTACATCACAATACATGCATGGCACATTACATCACAATACATGCATGGCACATTACATCTCAGTAGTGCAGCGGGAAAAACCAAGAGAAGAGAGCTGACTGTCCTGTGTGTTGTGGGGGGGTTGAATCAACCCGCCACACTATGTAGGATAACTAAGTAGACGGTTATGCTGTTTATTCCATCTAGCTACATCCGCACTGTGTGTTTATATATTTATATGTACATATGTATATTCGCTGCTCTTGTTTTTCTTGTCTTCTTGATTGTTGCTCTGAGTGTTGCTACCCCTGTGCTGTTGCAATCCTGGAATTTCCCCATTGTGGGACTAATAAAGGCTTATCTTATCTTATCTTATTATTATGTAACTTGTCTGTTCATCTATCAATGTAGGTTCAGTGCCCTCTCTCAGCCCCATACCTGCCCAGAAGACATGACCCTCTAGATTACTGGAAGCATGCCGCTATATTCCCTCATCTGTTCCAGCTGGCCAAGACATATCTCTCCATTCTAGCCACATCAGTCCCTTGCAAGAGAATATTCTCAAAAGCAGGAGAGATTTTAAACAGGAGGAGAAACCGTCCAAGTCTGAGCACTGTTGAACAGATTGTTTTTCTGAATAAAAATACTTGAATGTACACAAGCACCCTCTACAAATACTGACTGATGTCTATTTTGAACAAGCACCCCCCTACAAAAACTAACTGAAAAAAAAAAATATTTTCATACAAATACTATAAACCCAAACAAAACACAAAAGTTGAGATAAAAATACACACGAAAACTCGACTGTTTGAGTGTAGTATTATAACATTTGGCCACCAGATGTCGCTGTAGGGAGATGTTTCAAATGATCAATTCTTTTTCTGAATCAATTGTTCCAAATGATTTGATCTCTCAAACGTTCCATTTCTGCCATCACTACCAAGTACATCTTACATCATCCTTCACCCAGGTATTTTCCATACATAACAGCGCACGCACAGCCCCAGAGACACACTGCTGGAGTGGCAGTAAACCTGAGGAGAAGAAGACCTAGGAGGTAAGACAATAGGATAAAAAAAAAATTACCAAACAACATAGACTGGAGTTGCTCCGGCAGCAATACCCAACAATCCAGCAGCAAGCTCTTCTTCTTCTTCTATTTTTTTTTGGCGGGGGCACCCAACATAAAGGCGCATTACCGCCATCCAGCGTTGGAGTGTGGACCAGACATTGTAACCCAAGCACCCTCAAAAAAAAAAAAAAAAAAAGAAAAAAAAAAGGAGCACCCCTATATCCTATTAATTAGTCCTGTATCTTTAAGGTAAACAAACAACTTCCTTATTCCAATCCCCAATATCACGCTTAAGTTAGCATCTCCCACCCCTAGTTCCCTAATTCCCCCCACTAATATGTCTCTCTCCTGGGTATATTTCTGGCAGTGCAGAATGACATGTTCCACAGTTTCTTCCTCTCTCACAATAATCACACATCCCTGTCTGGTGCTTACCTACCAAATGCAAAGTTCTGTTTAATCTAGTATGACCCATCCTTAGCCTAGATAAAATATTCTCTTCCTTTGTAGTTCTCGCTCCCACCCTGCCCTTCACTCCAACCCCGCTCTGGATAGCATACAAGTGTCGTCCTGTGCCTCCTGTGTCCCACCTACGCTGCCACTCCAGCCCAGTATACTCTTTAATCAATGTTTTTGCCTCAGACTTACTAAATAAAATATCCCACACCTCCTGGTGCCCCAGAGCCTGTTTAGCTAATTTATCTGCAGCCTCATTGCCCTTTACCCCCTTGTGAGCTGGTATCCACATAAACGATACAGCCACTTCTTTATTTCTAAGTCTATACAGAGTCTCATACATTTCACAGACTATGTCCTGCCTGCTGTCAGATGACCCTGATTTTACTGACAACAAAGCTGCACTGGAGTCAGAACAAAGGATAACATTTTTGATCGGCAGTTCCTTAATCCTCTGTAATGCAGTTACCAAAGCCAACATTTCAACTGTATACACCGACAAATGGGAAGATGTTCTTTTGTTAACAGACATTTCCAAGGCAGGAATATAGAAAGCAAAGCCAGTGCAACCAGTGTCAGAATCTTTTGATCCATCAGTGAATACTGGGGTAAAGGAATGATACATTGTTCCCAAATGATCCTCTACTAAAACTGCAGTGTTTCCAAATTCTCTATAACCTCGCATCTTTTCCAAAAAATACAAATCAACAGAAACTAGATAGAAAAACCATGGAGGCATGACTGGCAAAGGAACTGATGGAATATATGTTCTGTCACATAATTTCATGTCTCTGGCTATCCTCCCAGCATAAAATGCAAAACTCTCCATTTTGACCCTTTCCCCTTCCCAACAAGGCATCAAAACTCTAACTGTAGGATGTTTATCTTGAGTGTGCCCTTGTAGATTGACCCAGTAGTTCATCATCACCTGTTTACACTTGACATTTAATGGCATTTCTCCCATTTTCACCTGAAGAGCAGCAACAGGAGTTGTTTTAAGTGCACCACAGCAGATCCTCAATGCTTGGGCCTAGATGACATCTAACTTGTTCAACATGGTTTTGGAAGCAGATCCATATACAGCACACCCATAGTCCAATACAGACCTAATTAACGCAACATAAATGTTTTTCATAGCCGCTCTACTAGCACCCCACTCTGTCCCTATCAAGCACCTCATTACATTCAGTACCTTTTTGCATTTTACTGACATATTTTGAATATGTTCCCTCCAAGTTAGATTAACATCAAACCAGACACCCAAAAATCTGAAAACTTTGACTTGTTCTATTTCCTGAGCATACATTGTTAACTGGGCATCAGCTACCCTTTTCCTTGTGAATAAAACAACCTTAGTTTTCTCAACAGAAAATTTAAATCCCCAAGAGTATGACCACCCTTCCACTGCACATATTGCCTGTTGTATTTTCCCTTTTATATAATTAAAATTACGCCCTCTTTTCCATAATGCCCCATCATCAGCAAATAAACAGCGGCCAATTGTTTTTTCTTCACACCAGAAAAAACATCATTTATCATGATAGAAAAAAGTACTGGGCTTATAACACTACCCTGGGGGGGGGGGGGGTGCCATTTTCCCCCAAGTACCTATCTGACAAGGCTCTCCCCACTCTAACTTGAATGTACCTATTAAACAAAAAGTCTTTGATCCAGTTGAATGTTCTCCCAGAAATTCCTATCATACTTATGTAACCCAGCTGAGAAAATTACCCCTTTTTTTTCTCAGATGTCAATTGTATTAATACAATTGTGTGATTTCATTTTGAAAACCGATTATTTTGGGGAAGAGGAAGTGTGATCCTCGTTATCCAACTTTTAAATTCCCGTTTCATGGTCACGTTGGGTGATCTGGGTCTTTCCATTCGTTAAGAGCGATATTAGCCCCGCCTTCCGAGCAAAGTGCTGAGGCGCTTTGCTGGTCGTCGGTCTTTCACGATATGAGAGCGGACGAGAGAGGCTGTGAGCGGTCTGGTTCACACTGATACCTCTTCTTGGTGAGTTAATTCAGAAAGATGCTATAAATGGATCTAAACACTCTCCAAACGCTAATTTGCAACCTTTATTATACTAAGTTGATGGGAGCACGAGCTTGAGAGGCCGTGAAGCGGTGACTTTTGCTGTGTTCACACTGAGACCTCATCTTAGTGAGTGAGATACATGCTAATGTTAGCGTTATGCTAAAGCTAATCGCAAGTGGACTTTTTCCTGTTTAAAAGCAATGGAAAAGGCTGTCTTTGTATCTGTATGGTTTTCCTAAATGTGATTTCAGTTCCCAACAGTATGCTGAAGTACTTTTAGTTCTTATGCACTATTTCTGTCAAATGTAATGTGTAGTTTGATGCTAAAAGCACATGGTGTTGGTCTCCTATGTAAAAGCATAGGTTATGCTAAACCCAGTAGCTCAGACCGGGTTTTACTGATTTTAAAAGGGAATATTGGAAGTAATGGGACAGTATATTTCCTGGTTATGTGATAAATTAATTGTATTTCATTTCATGAATTACAAAGACAAGGTTAGAAAGGATTAATCATAATTTCATGGTTAAATGATGTAGAGATAAGAAGAGGAATTCATTTAATTGGTTACATTGTAGAGTGTGTAAATGATGAGGCAAGTTTGTCTCAGGCAGTTTATTACACATTCTCTCACATGAGCATGGTAGAAAAGAGAACATCTCAAACAGAACACTTCTCTTAAATACTCAGGTCCTTCTACATATCAAAAGGTCACATTGCATTCACATAAAAGATCACATTGCACGCACTTCCTTACTCCTTTAACATCCCCCTCACAGTCTCTGGCACACAAAAGATCACATTTCACAGCTTCCTGTTATCTCCAAGGAAACCCTGCCCTTTGTTCTTATCAAAGATGCTGTTCATTATGTTTTGGCCATGTGCGGCCACACTACCCCCCCCCCCCCCCAAGCATATTGGATCAAACAAATGAATAACAGTCTCTATGCTGTGACAGAATCATTACACATCAATCCACATGCTGCTTGGGCTTCAGTCTTCTCCCGTATCTGCTGTAACCAGGATTCACCGCCTCCGCGGCACTGTCATGCTGGGGAGCTGCTGTCTGGGGGTGAAAACCTTTTGTCTGTCCCTGCGGGTGTTCTGGGGAAATTCTACTCTGGGAAGCTCCCCGTGGGGGTCTTTCACACCAAGGGGCCCTCGCCAACAGCACTTGCTCGTCCGCCACCACAAAAGTGGGTTTCAGTCTGTTTATGCCAACCTTTTCCCTCCTACCCCCCAAATCTAGCAAAAAATGCTTGTCCCCTGTTTCCAGCACTCTGAACGGTCCATCATAAGGTGGTTGCAGTGGGGGGCGATGCGCGTCATGTCTGACAAAAACAAACTCCGCGTTTTTCAAAGTTTTAGGCACAAAAACGCACGGAAAACTGTGGTGAACGGGGCCCGGCAGCGTGCCTGTGTCAATGCTACGCTGCAACAGCTGAGACGGGGAGCTGCCCGGTGCAGGATTATCCGGGAGAAACTCCCCGGGCAGCTGAAGTGGCTGCGCAAAAACGAGTTCAGCTGGGGAAGCTTCCAAGTCTTCTTTAGGCACAGAACGCAACCCCAATAAAACCCACGGTAGCTTGTCTACCCAATTTGCATCTGTCAGTGACGCCCTGAGAGCCGCTTTCAATGACCTATGAAAACGTTTGCATAACTCATTAGCCTGTGGATTGTACGCGGTTGTGCGGTGAATTGTGACACCCAGGCTGCGGGCCATTGCTGACCAAAGTTCGGAAACAAATTGAGGGCCTCTGTCGGATGTAATGTCCGACGGGACTCCAAAGCGCGCCACCCATGCTGTTAAAAACGCGCGCGCCACCTCCTCGGCTGTGGTTGACGCCAGTGGAACCACCTCCAGCCATCGCGTGGTGCGGTCCACCATTGTCAGAAGGTGCATGCACCCCTGTGATGGTGGGAGGGGGCCCACGAGGTCCACGTGAACATGGTTGAACCTCTTAGCCGGGATGTGAAACGGCTCCAAGGGAGCTCTCGTGTGTCTGTGTACTTTGGCTCGTTGGCACACCATGCAGGCTGCTGCCCACTCTTTCACTTGTTTGCGAAGACTCGGCCACACAAATTTCTCTCCTACCATCTTGATTGACGCGCGCACACCTGGGTGCGCTAAAGAATGAACCGAGTCAAAAACGTGGCGGCGCCACGCAGCCAGTACCACAGGACGTGGTTGCCCAGTGGAGACATCGCAGATTAGGGGGGGCATACCGTCTTGCAGCACCCTGCTCTCCAGCCTTAACCCTGCTGGTCCAGACTGGAGCGCGCGCACATCCGCGTCACTAACCTGCTCCGCGGCCATAGCTGTGTAATCTATCCCCACACGGACCGGGGCCGCCACGGCGCGTGAGAGGCAGTCTGCCACTACATTCAGTTTACCCGAGACATGCTGAATATCGGTAGTAAACTCTGAGATCGCGGCCAGCTGTCTCTGCTGCCGGCCCGACCAAAACCTTGGCCATCGCGAATGTTAGTGGCTTGTGGTCAACGAACGCGGTGAAACAGCACCCTTCCAGCCAGAACTGGAAGTGGCGAATAGCCAAGTGGAGAGCCAGCAACTCCCTGTCAAACGCGCTGTATTTACGTTCACTATCGCGCAAAGTCCTGCTGAAAAAGGCGAGCGGCTGCCAAGCCCCAGCTACACGCTGCTCCACGACCGCCCCTATGGCCACATCTGACGCGTCAGTAGTGAGCGCTATGCGGGCCGTTGGGTCTGGATGTGCCAACAATGCAGCGTTTGCCAGGGCTGCCTTGACTTCCGAGAAAGCCCGCTCTCGCTCCGGGAACCATTCGATCTTATTCGCGGGTTTCTGTTTTTTGAGCGCGGCGTACAGTGGTTGCATGAGCTGTGCTGCGCGGAGGAGGAAACGGTTATAAAAATTCACCATTCCCAAAAACTCCTGTAACACCCTGACCGTTTGTGGTCGGGGAAAATCTGCTACCGCGTGCACTTTGTCAGGCAGCGGAACCGCTCCTTCGGATCGGTTCAAGTTTGTCTCAGGCAGTTTATTACACATTCTCTCACATGAGCATGGTAGAAAAGAGAACATCTCAAACAGAACGCTTCTCTTAAATACTCAGGTCCTTCTACATATCAAAAGGTCACATTGCATTCACATAAAGATCACATTGCATGCACTTCCTTAATCCTTTAACATCCCCCTCACAGTCTCTGGCACACAAAAGATCACATTTCACAGATTCCTGTTATCTCCAAGGAAACCCTGCCCTTTGTTCTTATCAAAGATGCTGTTCATTATGTTTTGGCCATGTGCGGCCACAACATGAAAAAAGGGTATTTCATGTGCTACCAGAGAGATTGTGAGTAAAGAACACATGCATGTAAGATGTAAGATGTGAAATGTAAGATATTACTATATTGCTGGAGTGTAATAATAGTAACATGAGAGAAGAATTTAAACACTAAGCTATGGTGTTATATAAGAAGGGATTGGAAAACAAATTACTCTAGCTGTAAACAATAATACCATTATTGTTGTGCAGGCTAAGTTTTTTGGTTGCCGATCAAGAACCTTCTGGATCCTGGATTCTCTCCGAATGGAGATGGCGAGCCTGACCCGAGACTGAACCGAGATTGAAGTGAGATCTAACCAAGACCTCGATTGAAGAGCATCCTTCCTCTCTCCAGTGCCCAAGATTCAAAGTGGTAACAACCCAAGTCGCCGCTTTAAAAGAGGAAAAGAAACCTGAGTCTGGAGATACAAGATATCTTGACTGGTCAAACGACTAAACTGAAAGGACAAACAAACACTGAGCTCAGTAGGACATCTTTGGGGTTTTATTTCATACCGGCCGTTGTTATATTTGTATAGTTGTAAATTGTCTGCATATATTGCTCACTTTATCCCTATAAATAACAACCATTATTGCTCATTTCTTGCCTCCATCTATTTCATTCCACACTCACTTTAATCTTCTTATTGTAACCCTTACGAACCTAGCAACTAGTCTACACTTAATTATTTCCCTTACCTAATTAAGAGGAAAAGAAACCTGAGTCTGGAGATACAAGATATCTTGACTGGTCAAACGACTAAACCGAAAGGACAAACAAACACTGAGCTCAGTAGGACATCTTTGGGGTTTTATTTCATACCGGCTGTTGTTATATTTGTTTAGTTGTAAATTGTCTGTATATATTGCTCACTTTACACCTATAAATAACTTTATTGCTCATTTCTTGCCTCCAGCTATTTCATTCCACACTCACTTTAATTCCCTATTGTAACCCTTACGAACCTAGCAACTGGTCTACACTTAATTATTTCCCTTACCTAATTAACATAAGGCAAGGGTTACAATAAGAAGTGGCAAGCCCAGCCAGGAGCCTTTTTCTTCTTTCCCTTATGTTATTTCAAGCCTGTAACGTACCCAAAATGGATATTGTTGAACGTGAATCTGTGAAAATTCCAAATGCAGTGATAGTGAGTGAAATCGCTGGAGATGAGCAACTTGATGAAGTGACTGAGTTTTTGAAATGGTATGGATCGATTTCAAGAGTCATAAAAGTGGCAGGTAGTAAGTCTGAGTTTTCCCAGAGTGCTATTTTTGAGTATCATTCGGGTATTGCTTTTGAAACTCTTGACCCATTGCCATGTACCCATGTATCTGATAGTGGAGCCAGCTATATGATACAATCTCTTGCCAGTGTTTATACGCACCATGTAGAGAGCGAATTGACCAAGTTATATCTCACTGACCTTAAAAACCTAGCGAAGATGAGTGGCAGAGATTTTGCAGATGACCTGAAAGACGCGATGTTACAGATTTCTGAGGCAATCAAAGAATCTGAAAATGATCAATCAGAGCAAGTTAAGTTACCTGATAACTTACCTGAAGCTTCCTTGGATGAACCTCAACCTCAGCCTTCTGCAGCTGAGTCCAGTATTCAAGGTGCACAACCAACTAACCAGTCAAATCACACTGCGAGCACCCCAGCTCAAAGTATGCCCACCATTTCTGCACGATTTAAATCCCCCAGAAGTGCAACGTGTGGTAGTTGAGCAAATTGTAAAAAGGGAAGATTTTTCCGTGCAGCCGTTTTCACAAAAGCTTGGAGCTTTTTCTGGCAAAGACCTCCGACCGACTTATGAGCTAGATTATGATACTTGGCGCTCCAGTGTAGAATTAATCTTGACTGATCCTGCTATGTCCAAACTGCAACAATCCCGAAAGATCATTGAGTCTCTTTTACCCCCAGCAGCTGATGTAGTCAAGCACTTGAACCCCAACAGCTCACCATCAGAATACCTACAGCTGTTAGATTCTGCTTATGGTACAGTTCAAGATGGTGGAGAGCTTTACGCCAGGTTTATTGACACCTTCTAAAACACAGGTGAGAAACCCTCGTCATATCTACAACGTCTTCACGTAGCTTTGACTCACACTGTGAAGCATGGTGGTGCTTCAAGCCAGGATTTTGACAGGCTGCTTGTCACACAGTTTTGTCAAGGTTGTTGGGATGATTCCCTTTTAACTGCACTCCAGTTAAAACAAAACCGAACAAGTTCCCCAACTTTTCCTGATTTGCTCCTCTTGCTACGCACTGAAGAAGACCAAATTGCTGCCAAAAACTTAAGGATGAGACAACATTTGAGCAGTTCAAAACAAAAAGTGACCTCCCACGTGCAAACTGTGCAATGCAGTTCAGATGAAGATGAGGACAATATCACGCTAAACTCACTCCAAGAACTCTCAAAACAAGTTGCAGAAATTCAAATGCAACTAGTAAAACTAACTGCAGAACCAAAAGCTCAAAACTCACAAAGTACACTCAGTACAAAGCCAAAAGAGAAACGAAAGTCGGAGGTTCGAAGACGACCAGATACCGTCGTAGTTCCGCCCATAAATGATACCGGATGGAGACAATACTGAAAATGAACACATTACAACTCAACCAATACTGACGATGGACAGTCTTGGTTGCACATGCAACGGGACGCGCATGATATTTAGCGCGGGAGAGTGTAACCCAGCTGAGAAAATGACCCTTTTTTTTCTCAGATGTCAATTGTATTAATACAATTGTGTGATTTTATTTTGAAAACCGATTATTTTGGGGAAGAGGAAGTGTGATCCTCGTTATCCAACTTTTAAATTCCCGTTTCATGGTCACGTTGGGTGATCTGGGTCTTTCCATTCGTTAAGAGTGATATTAGCCCCGCCTTCCGAGCAAAGTGCTGAGGCACTTTGCTGGTCGTCAGTCTTTCACGATATGAGAGCGGACGAGAGAGGCTGTGAGCGGTCTGGTTCACACTGATACTTCTTCTTGGTGAGTTAATTCAGAAAGATGCTATAAATGGATCTAAACACTCTCCAAACGCTAATTTGCAACCTTTATTATACTAAGTTGATGGGAGCACGAGCTTGAGAGGCCGTGAAGCGGTGACTTTTGCTGTGTTCACACTGAGACCTCATCTTGTTGAGTGAGATACATGCTAATGTTAGCGTTATGCTAATGCTAATCGCGAGTGGATTTTTTCCTGTTTAAAAGCAATGGAAAAGGCTGTCTTTGTGTCTGTATGGTTTTCCTAAATGTGATTTCAGTTCCCAACAGTATGCTGAAGTACTTTTAGTTCTTATGCACTATTTCTGTCAAATGTAATGTGTAGTTTGATGCTAAAAGCACATGGTGTTGGTCTCCTATGTAAAAGCATAGGTTATGCTAAACCCAGTAGCTCAGACCGGGTTTTACTGATTTTAAAAGGGAATATTGGAAGTAATGGGACAGTATATTCCCTGGTTATGTGATAAATTAATTGTATTTCATTTCATGAATTACAAAGACAAGGTTAGAAAGGATGATGTAGAGATAAGAAGAGGAATTCATTTAATTGGTTACATGAAAAAAGGCTATTTCATGTAAAGGGTATTTCATGTGCTACCAGAGAGATTGTGAGAAAAGAACACATGCATGTAAGATGTAAGATGTGAAATGTAAGATATTACTATATTGCTGGAGTGTAATAATAGTAACATGAGAGAAGAATTTAAACACTAAGCTATGGTGTTATATAAGAAGGGATTGGAAAACAAATTACTCTAGCTGTAAACAATAATACCATTATTGTTGTGCAGGCTAAGTTTTTTGGTTGCCGATCAAGAACCTTCTGGATCCTGGATTCTCTCCGAATGGAGATGGCGAGCCTGACCCGAGACTGAACTGAGATTGAACTGAGATCTAACCAAGATCTCGATTGAAGAGCATCCTTCCTCTCTCCAGTGCCCAAAATTCAAAGTGGTAACAACCCAAGTCGCCGCTTTAAAAGAGGAAAAGAAACCTGAGTCTGGAGATACAAGATATCTTGACTGGTCAAACGACTAAACCGAAAGGACAAACAAACACTGAGCTCAGTAGGACATCTTTGGGGTTTTATTTCATACCGGCCGTTGTTATATTTGTATAGTTGTAAATTGTCTGCATATATTGCTCACTTTATCCCTATAAATAACAACCATTATTGCTCATTTCTTGCCTCCAGCTATTTCATTCCACACTCACTTTAATTCCCTATTGTAACCCTTACGAACCTAGCAACTGGTCTACACTTAATTATTTCCCTTACCTAATTAACATAAGGCAAGGGTTACACTTAGCTTAATCACTAACCCCTCCTTCCACAACATGTCATATGCCTTTTCCACGTCAAAGAACACTGCAATTACCGACTCTCTATTACCTTGAGCCTTCCGTATCTCTGTCTCCAAACACACAACAGGATCCATAGTTCCCCTCCCTTTTCTAAATCCGCTCTGATGTGGTGACAAATTTCCTCTACTTTCAAGATAAAAGACAATTCTGTCTGTAATCATTCTCTCCATTACTTTTCCCAAATGTGACGTTAGAGCTATAGGTCTGTAGCTCGCTGGGTCTGAGGGATCCTTTCCCGGTTTCCTTACAGGAACAATCACTGCCTCTTTCCATGTAGTTGGGAGCTTTCCCATTTCCCACAATTTGTTGTAGACTTCCAATAGCTTCCTCACAGCCAAATCCCCTAAATGTTTCACCATGATCTAACAGACATTGTCTTTCCCAGGGGACGTTAATCCTAATTTGTTTACTGCTCTTTCCAATTCATCTAGAGTGAAAGGAGAGTCCAAAGAACTACTAAAATCAAACCTTTCCTCCAGAGCCCCAGGGTGTGCTAAACTCGTCCTACTTCTTCCTCTTTTACCTTCTTCAGTCAAATTGCTTGAGCTATGAATTTGAGTCAGACTCTTTGCTATCATTGTCGCTTTTTCCTCATCAGTTATTGCAATCACTCCCCCACTTTTTAGTATTGGATACTGCCATTCCCTCCTTACTCCTCTCATAGCCTTGATCATACTCCACACATCCCCCACGGCTGTTGATCTCCCTACAGTGCCACAGCATCTCTGCCAGCTTTCTCTCTTAGCCCTCCGGATAGTTTTCCTGGCTTTTGCTAGTGCCCTCTTATAATTAAGCAAGTTTTGCCAATTATGAGTTCTTCTTAAGACCTTAAGTGTCTTATTCCTCTCTTTAATAGCTTTAGTGCACTCATCTGTCCACCAAGGCACTGCTTTCTTTAATCTTTTACCTTTACTTTCAGAGATTGACTGATTGGCTGCTTCAAGAAAAATAGTTTTAATCTTTTTCTCCATACTCTCAATGTCTTCACTGACCTCTACTATGGGAAGGTCTCTCTCACTGATAAACTTAAATAGCTTCCAATTAGCAGTGCTAAAAACCCATCTTCCTTTTTTATGACCACTTACCCTATTCACTGAAATGAAAATATTACAATACACTGGGAAATGGTCACTTCCCACTGAGGACTCCTCTAAAACCTCCCACTCACACACACTTGCAATATTACTAGTCACCAAAGTTTTTTGTAATTAAAAGTTTTTATTGACTTTATACAAGATGGTACTACACATACTGATCTTCCAAGTATCACATCAGTCTCCAAAAAGGGTAAATAAATAGGGAAAAAAAAAAAAATATATATATATATGTATACATATACTGTATATGTGGCTGATTACAAAGCAAGGATTTCAGTGAGGGGAGGCAATACCCCCCCCCCAAAAAAAAAAAAAAAAACAGGGAAAGAGAGAAAGACAGGCCTTCATTAAGAGATTGAATTGTTAGCCAAAGAAATAAAATTCCAAAAGTCTCTCCATATTGGTCCCTTAGTGTGATTCCCATCAGTCCTCCTATTTAACATGGACTCATATGAGGCAGTCTTTATCATATAGCTAACCCATTCTTCCATTCTAGGGGGTTCGATTGATTTCCAGTGAGAAAGTATAGTTCTGGCTGCTGTAGTTAGTCCAGTCATGACCACTGAGAATTCTTCTTTTGATAAAATAGGTACTTGGGATTTGTCTCCAAGTAGACACATTCTTGGTGACAATGGGAGTGTCTTGCCCAACTACTCACCCATATGCCTGAGATTTTTAGTCCAAAAAGGCTGAACAAGTGGGCAATCCCAAATACAGTGCAAAAAAGTTCCTTTTTCTTTCTTACATTTCCAACATAGATTATTATTTAACAGACCCATCCTATGTAGTCTTGCTGGCGTCCAATAGTATCTATGCATTATTTTATACTGTATAAGTTTACTTCTGGCTTCCCTTACATATTTCCCACTATCTGACAAAATGTTTAACCACTCTTCTTCACTCATTATACAATCCAGGTCTTCCTGCCATATTCTTCTCAAGCTGTCACATCCGTTACTAAGTAGACCATTAATTAGTCTGTAAAAAGCAGATGCATGAAGACATTTCAATGGTAATTTAAAAAAATCTAGGATAGGGTTACAGTCCTTATACTGATTCATTGATGTCAGACAGCTCCTAATTTGGAGATACTTCCAAAAGTGACCTTTCCCTGTAAGAGTATATTTCTTGAGCAAATCTGTATAAGACATAAACACACCATCTTGGTACAGGTCATTTACCTGGCGTATGCCACCAAGGTGCCACGTTTTCCAGTATAATAGTGTTTTCCCAATAATAATTGCTGGATTATACCATAAAGATGAGTAGGATTGGCTAAGGTGTGTGATCTTTAACATCCTATGTATTCTGATCCAGACCTCTTTTGAATGAGATAAGATAGGGTTCAGGGATCTATGTTGGGACTGGGAAAAACTATCTACTAGTCACCAAAGTTAAGTCAAGAACTGAACCACTCCCCGTATGTACATCAATTCTAGTTGCTCTACTATCATTTAAGCATACTAGATTCTTCTCTTCCAAAAGTTCTTCAATAGTCTCACCATTTATGTTTGTATGATTTGCCCCCCATAATACATTGTGGGCATTAAAGTCCCCACAAATTACCACCCTGCTCCCATCTATCCCCTCCATCTGAGATAATTGATTCAATATCAACCTCTTACAAGGATTATGCAAATTAACAACTACTAATTCCCCCTCTTTTGTCCAAATTTCAACTACCACATACTCCAGTTCAGCCCCTTTACCTATCTCTCTGAACTGAATTCCCTCCCTCACAAATGTTGTACATCCACCACCCATTCCCTCCCTTCTATCATTCCGAATAGAGACATATCCCACTATTTTAAAATCCAGATTGGGTTTCAACCATGTCTCCTGGACACAGATAACATCTGGTTTGTATGAAAGTTCCTCAATATACCTTTTGAATTCCTGTCCATTTGCCAGCAAGCTTCTTGCATTCCATTGAACCAAAATGACCATTAGCACAATTCCTATCCAATCAATGCTTGATCCTGACTTGTCTGACTACTAAGCCCATTCCTCACCTCCTCCCAAGTTAAACCACTGAAACCAAGATGATTAGCTGCTGCTTTCACTATTATTTGAATTTTCTCAGTTTTAGACTTGACTTCCATTGTGGCATTCACAACTCCTGCTATAAAAATAACCAGTTTCTTCAGATTAACCTGGATTTCCCCATTCTGTCCCAGTTCTCTTTCCCTTACAAGCAGCCTCCCCCCAGTCCTTTGCCCATTCCCTCCTCCCTGGTTCATCCTTTTCACTGCTTCGGCATAGGAGATTTTATTCTGTATTCTGACTTGCTGAATTTCTCTTTCTTTCATCATTCTTTCACAGCCTCTGTAGGCCACATTATGACTACCGCCACAATTACAACATTTTGGCGTTTCTTGGTCACATTCTCCATACTGATGGTTGCCCCCACACTTTGCACACCTTCTTCTCCATCTACATGTTTTAGCTGTGTGTCCAAATCTTTGACAATTATAACACCGGACTGGATTAGGAACAAATTCCCTCACCCCGTAACTCAAAAAACCCAAATTTACCTTTTTGGGGGAGCGCTTCTCCTTCAAACTCAATCACCACACCTTCAGTGTCTCTCCTCTGCCCTTCCCGAGTGGCCTGTAGTCTACGAGCTGCTTTTACTACCCCCCCTTTTAAATTAGCTTTAATTTCTTCCATTGAGACTCCTATTGGCACCCCCCAAATTACACCCTTGTTCCACTTAGATCCATTATCAATAAAGCATGTACTTTTCAGTTTGAACCGCCCAATCTTCCTCATTTTGTCAGCTCTTTCCCTTTGCTCCTCATTCCTACATACAATCAGTAGATTTCCATCCCTCAGCACCTTTGCCATGAGTATTTCTCCAGCCTGGTTTTTCAATATTGTTGTCAATTTAACTGGGCTCATTGCAGATATCCCCTTTTCTTCCTCAAACCTTACAATAATTTTGAATTCAGCTCCTTCCTGCCCTCCTCCCTCCGCGCCACCACCACTTCCACTACTTCTGGCCTTCTTCGCATTATTTTTAGGAAAATTATTGTCCCTTTTTTTCTCTCCTTTTCCCGCTTCCCTGCCCAGTATCCATACTGTCTTCACTATCCCAGACATCACAATCTCCCCAGTCTGGCCCATTCACAACGCTGTTGTGCCGACCCACCACATCTTCCTTTACCACGTTTCTCTTCCTCATTCTTCCATGCTTGTTAACTCCATTCACGTCACCTGACTTCTTTGCCAAACCGTCTGTCATATTTCTCTGGCCTTCTTTCGGCGATCTAACCATCAAGCGTCCAAAAACGCCCTTCTGCTGGTTGTCAGGACATGGACGTTTAACAGCGTCTTCAACAACTTCAAAACGCTCCACGCTGTCGAGGCAGCCCCGGCAGCGAGCTCTTCTCCTTCTTCTTCTGATGTTTTATGGCGGTTGGCAAACAGCTTGTAGGTGCATTACCGCCACCTTCTGGAATGGAGTGTGATTCGAAATGGCATTACTCTCCTACATCCTTGAAATTAGTCCTGTTGCCCTAATAAACCTAAAAACTGCCTTATAGACCACATCCCCTGAACTTCTCTGCAAAACCTCTTTCATACTGATCTGAGTTTTGTTCCTGTCTAGACTGTCCACCAATGCTAACCGTGCAAACTCATACTTTGGACAGTGCATAAATGTATGTTCAACTGTTTCATCGTTTCCACAATAATCACATTTTCCATTTGGGTGTTTTTTCATTATAACTAATGTACTATTCTGCCCTGTGTGACCTAATCTTAACCTGGATATGATGTCCTCCTCCTTCCTACTCCTGTGAACTTCTCTAGCTCCCCCTACTTTCTTCTGTATGCCATACAGGCTCCGTCCTTTAATTCCTTTGTCCCACTCTTCCTGCCACTTCTTTTTAATTTGCGTTTTGATAATGCTCTTGACCTCTGCTTTACTATGTTTCACATTCCAACTAACCTGACTCATCCTAGTTGCCCTTTTTGCACATTTATCTGCTAGCTCATTCCCCTCCACTCCAATGTGCACTGGGATCCAAATGAATCTAATGTCCACACCTGCCTTTGAGATTCTCTCTACTGAATGTACAATTTCCATCACCAAATCCTGTCTTGACTCTGAATGCATTTGCCCAATACTTTCCATTGCGCTGCTAGAGTCAGACCCTATCAAAACCTTTCTGGGCTTTACTTCTTCCACCCAGCCCAATGCCAAACAGATTGCCAAAAGCTCCCCAGTATACACAGCCAAGTCATCACTAACCCTTTCCTTCTTCATGACATCTAATTCTGGAATGATGAATGCTATTCCCACAATGTTCTTTGTTGATTTAGATGCATCCGTATAAATTTTTATAAAGTCAGGATAGTCACTGTCTAAACAGTTATTGACCTCCTTCTTGTTTATCCTCCCTCTTATGTCATTTGTTAAAAGTCTAAAATCCACCTTTACTTCTTCCAGACACCATAGTGGTTCTGCAGAAAGAGGGTCTGTTGGACATACTGCTTTATCAGCAACCCTTAGCTCCCTGACTTTATTCTCTATTGTCCACCCAAAGCTTCTCATTTGTCTCTTTTCCTTCTCTTGGCAAGGTTTCAGTACACTGTGTACTGGATGACTGTCACTAAATCCTCTGATGTTGGCCCAGTATGTAGCTGCTATTTGAGTTCTTCTTAACTCCAGAGGCATCTCACCCATCTCCACCTGGAGTGCTGCTACTGGAGTAGTTTTTATGGCCCCACAGCATAACCTCAGAACTTGGTATTGAATTATATCCAATTTTTTCAATAATGATTCTGACGCTGATCCATACATAACACACCCGTAATCAAACACTGACCTAACTAATGCCGCATATAATGCTTTTAAAGCACCTCTACTTGCTCCCCATTCTCTTCCCCTCAGACATCTAATAATATTTAAAACCTTCTTAGATTTTGCCACAATTTTCTCAACATGAATCTTCCAAGAACAACCCTTATCAAACCACACACCCAAATACTTGAAACACTCCACAGTTTCTATGTTTTGATCATATATTTTAAGATCAACTTGATTGTTTACTCTCTTCCTTGTGAAGACCACAGCCTTTGCTTTTCCCACCGAAAACCTAAATCCCCATTCCACTGCCCAAGCCTCAACTTCATCAATCGCCTGCTGCAACTTTTTAACAATAAATGATAGATTTTTCCCTCTTGTCCACATAGCGCCATCATCTTCAAACAAAGAGACACCAACAGAACCCTTAACGCTAGAAAAAATGTCATTGATCTTGACTGAAAACAAAATGGGACAAATAATACAGTAATGCCTTGTGGGGTTCCATTTTCTATCATTTGGCTTGAGCTATACTACTTCCCTGTTCTTACCGAAATTTTGTCTGGAGTGAATGAATAATGTCTGGAGTGAATGAATAATGTATCTACTTGTAAAGCGTCTATGATAAAGTGCTATATAAATCTGATGCATTATTATTAACCTAGTGTGCCCCATCCTTAGCCTAGATAAAATATTCTCTTCCTTTGTATTTCTCGTTCCCATCCAGCCCTTCACTCCAACCGCGCTCTGGATAGCATACAAGTGTCGCCTTGTACCTCCTGTGTCCCACCTATGCTGCCAGTCCTGCCTAGCATACTCTTTAATCAATGTTTTTGCCTCAGATTTACTCAATGAAATATCCCACACCTCCCGGTGCCCCAGAGCCTGTTTAGCCAATTTATCTGCGGCCTCATTGCCATTTACCCCCTTGTGAGCTGGAATCCACATAAACGACACAGCCACCTCTTTATTTCTGAGTCTATACAGAGTCTCATACATTTCATAGACCATGTCCTGTCTGCTGTCAGATGACCCTGATTTTTTTGACAGCAAGGCTGCACTGGAGTCCGAACAAAGGACAACATCCTTGATTGTCAGCTCCTCAATCCTCTGCAGTGCAGTCACCAAAGCCAACTTTTCGACTGTAAACACAGACAAATGGGAAGATGTTCTTCTGTTAACAGACATTTCCAAGGCAGGAATATAGAAAGCAAAGCCAGTGCAACCAGTGTCAGAATCTTTTGATCCATCAGTGAATACTGGGGTAAAGGAGTGATACATTGTTCCCAAACGATCCTCTACTAAAACTGCAGTGTTTCCAAATTCTCTATACCCTCGCATCTTTTCCAAAAAATACAAATCAACAGAAACTGGATAGAAAAACCATGGAGGTATGGTCTATATTAATCATATATCCCATAACCTACATATGTTTAAGCATGTGAGAGTGTTTAGTGATTACATATGTAAAGCGACTTCACACCTCAGAACAGGACAAAGGGTCTCAACCGCCAGTGAAGATCAAAGAGCATCCGAGGCACTGTGGTGGAGACCGGATGGGTTGCCCTGACCCCCCAGGGCCAGGTGGAGGAGTACGGAGACAAAAGAGGGGATTAAGATAGTGAGGGATGTCAGCTTTTGATATGCATGTCTTTTGTTATGTGCGAGTATAAGTTCGTAGAGCCGAAGGTGTTCGCTCTCTTACTTCTTCTGCTGCTGCACCTAGATGAGACTTGTTAGAGGAGCTGATAATAAACTTTGGTTTATGAATCACATCGCCTCGTTATTTCAAGCTCCTCTATACTGGTGACCCTGACGCGAGAATGGACCAGAGGCGTTCCCCCGCGATCGACTCATCTGTGGCGACCCAGGCCGACGCCGGCACCCATGCAGACAGGGGAACAGATGGACGACGTTCCCCCATGGCAGAAGTGATAGAGAGGGCTCAACCAAGCACCAGCACCGCGGAGAGAGCCGAAGCAAGGCACTCTCACCCTGCGGACACATCAGTGATGGTCCACACAAACGCCGTCACCGTCAAGCTGCCGGACTTCTGGCAGGAAGACCCCGCCTCGTGGTTTCAGCAAGCTGAAGCCCAGTTTGCACTTGCGGGCATCACGGCTGACGATACAAAGTTCTATCACATCGTTGCCAAACTTGACGCCGCCACTTCGAGATGTGCATGGAGCATAATCCAGCGGCCGCCGGCCCAGGACAAATATAAAGAACTGAAAGCGACCATCGTGGCAAATTACGTCCCCTCAGCCGAGGAGAGAGCTGAGAGGATCCTGGTGGTCTACGGCCACAGAGGAGGCAGACCCAAGGCCCTCATGGAGGACTTGCTGCAACTTAAAGAAGAGGACAATGACAACTTCCTCTTCCATTTCATATTCCTCAGTACGCTGCCACCACACATGAGAGGGACGCTTGCCAACATGCGATGCAGCACCCAGCAAGACTTCTGCACACTGGCTCACGAAGCTCAACGGCTCGTCAACGCCTGCAAGGAGCAGACACCCACAGCAGCATCCGCAGACCTCAACGCTGATGTCCGGAGCCACGAGGAGCCACAAATCACCGAGCAGAATCAGCCCGCGGTGACAGCGACACGGCCAGGACACAACAGACGGAGCGACGTTTGTTATTACCACCACCGCTTCGCCGAGAAGGCTTACAAATGCGTTCCCCCCGCAAATTCACGATTTCGGGAAAACGCCGAAGCCGAGAGCCGTTAACAGCGGCGGTTCTCGGCGAAAAAAGCAAGCTTTTATATGTGACGGACGGACACACCGGCAAGCAGTTCCTTATCGACACGGGAGCTCAACTAAGTTTTGTCATGCCCTCCCAAGCAGACCGGGCCATGGGCCCCCGGGGCAATGGAGCGGTGGCAGCCAACGGCTCCATCATCGACATTTTTGGCGAAAAGAGCCTGCCCCTCTCCATCCACGGCCGCAACTACAGATGGACATTTGTTGTAGCGGCGGTGAGTTTTAACTTGTTGGGCGTAGATTTTTTGTGTGCACATGGGTTATTAGTTGATCTAGCGAACAGACGCTTGGTTAATGCACTGTCCTTTGCTTCTATTCCCTGCTCAGCTCGACTTTCTCCACCACCCGTGCAGGCTAGCGTCACCACAGCAGGAGGTAAGTTTGATCAACTCCTCACCCAATTTCCAGCACTCACAATTCCCAAATTCTCAGCCACAGTGGCTAAACACGGGGTCGAACACTTCATTCCCACAACGGGCCCACCTGTATTCGCCGAAGCTCGGCGCTTAGACACGACCAAGCTCGCCATAGCTCGAGACGAGTTTACCACCCTTGAAAAATTAGGCATTATCAGACGCTTGAAAAGCCCCTGGGCGTCACCACTTCACATGGTCCCAAAATCCGACGGTTCTTGGAGGCCGTGTGGCGATTACCGCAGATTAAACAATGCGACAGCGCATGACCGCTACCCAATTCCTCACATTCAAGACTTTTCACTACATCTGGCGGGTGCGCGCACTTTTTCAAAAATAGACCTAGTCCGTGGTTATCATCAAGTCCCAGTTAGAGCAGAGGACATTCCTAAAACAGCTGTAATAACCCCCTTCGGTCTTTTTGAATTTTTGCGGATGCCTTTCGGCCTCAAAGGTGCTGCTCAAACCTTTCAACGGATGATGGACGCAGTATTACGCGACCTCCCTTTCGTGTTCGTCTACCTCGACGATATGCTGGTAGCCAGCTTGTCTGAGGAAGAACACGAGCAGCATCTCACTATGGTTTTTCAGAGACTAGAAGAGCACGGGTTAATAATCAATCCAGCCAAATGCAAATTTGGCGTGTCACAAATTGATTTTTTAGGACACAGAGTTTCTCCGAAGGGGGCAGTCCCACTGCCAGACAAAGTTCATGCAGTAAAAAGTTTCCCACGGCCACAAACGGTCAAATCGCTGCAAGAATTTTTGGGAATGGTTAATTTTTACAACCGTTTCCTCCCCCACGCAGCTCAGCTCATGCAGCCCCTATATGACGCGCTCAGAAAACAAAAACCTTCCAACGCGGTCGAATGGACCCTGGAGCGCGAACGCGCCTTCGCGGAAGTAAAAAGTGCCCTAGCTAATGCCACATTGTTGGTTCACCCCGATCCCTCGGCCCGTTTTGCGCTAACCACAGACGCTTCAGACCTGGCCATAGGGGCAGTTGTAGAACAACACGTCAGCGGAACCTGGCAACCTTTGGCATTCTTCAGCAAATCGCTAAACCAAACTGAGCGTAAATACAGCACTTTTGACAGAGAGCTGCTAGCGCTTCATTTATCCATCCGCCACTTCCAGTTCTGGTTGGAAGGGCGGTGTTTCACAGCTTTTGTAGACCACAAACCGCTCACCTTTGCGATGGCTAAAATTTCCGAACCGTGGTCAGGCAGGCAACAAAGACAGCTGGCTGTGATTTCAGAGTTCACCACAGACATTCGACATGTGGTAGGCAAACTTAACGTGGTAGCAGACTGCCTCTCTCGCGCTGTGACATCGCCAGAGCGCGAGGAGACAGATTATACTACCTCAGCCACTGAACTCTTCGCCAACGCGGACACATACGCAGCACCAATCCACGCAGGGATAGATTATGCAGCCATGGCAGAGGAGCAAAGTAGTGACGCGGACGTGCGCACACTCCTGTCTGGACCAACAGGGTTAAGGCTGGAGGAAAGGGTTTTACGCGACGGTGTGCCCCCCCTAATATGTGACATCTCAACCGGCCGACCTCGCCCGTTAGTCCCAGCTGCATGGCGCCGCCGTACTTTCGACTCGATTCACTCCCTCGCGCACCCAGGTGTGCGCGCTTCGGTTAAAATGGTCGCCGAAAAGTTTGTGTGGCCTGGCCTGCGCAAAAACGTAAAAGAATGGGCAAAGACTTGCATTTCTTGTCAGCGCGCCAATGTACACAAACACACAAAAGCCCCTCTGGAGCCTTTTCGAATCCCTGCTAGAAGGCTCGACCACGTTCATGTCGACCTCGTGGGGCCACTACCTTCCTCCCAAGGTTTCACACACCTGTTAACAATAATAGACCGCACCACGCGCTGGGCAGAGGCAGTCCCTCTGGCGTCAACCACAGCGGAGGAAGTCGCTCGCGTTTTTTTGACAAACTGGGTGGCACGTTTCGGCGTCCCATTGGACATCACCTCCGATAGGGGGCCTCAATTTGTCTCGGAGCTTTGGTCAGCCATGGCCAGCAGCTTGGGGCGACAATTCACCGCACCACCGCTTATCACCCTCAGGCTAATGGGTTATGCGAGCGTTTTCACAGATCTTTAAAGGCCGCCCTCAGAGCCTCACTAACGGATACAAATTGGGTAAATAAACTTCCCTGGGTTTTATTGGGGTTGCGTGCTGCGCCCAAAGAGGATCTAGACGCCTCCCCAGCAGAATTAGTTTTTGCACAACCTCTCAGGCTCCCAGGTGAATTTTTACCAGAGAACCCAGAGCCAGGGCATCTTCCAGCCCCGAGGTTTTTAGGCAGCAACGGACCGGACTCTCTCCCCGGACCGGCACATCACTCTTTTCCACGGGTTTTTGTCCCCCAAGTTTTAAAAAACGCTGAATTAGTTTTTGTTAGGCATGAAGCTTTAAAACCAACTTTCCGCCCACCATACGATGGGCCATTCAGAGTGCTGGAACCTGGTGATAAACATTTTGTGCTTGATTTTGGGGATAGAAAAGAAACAGTCAGCATTGACAGACTTAAACCTGCCTTCTTGTTGAGAGACGAGCCTGCACGGTTGGCGAGAGCACCTCGGCGGGGTAGACCTCCCAAGAGAAAAGACTCAGCCCCCCTGCAGGGAACAATTAACCACTCTCCTCCCCAAGCTGCAGATTCCTTACAGGAAGGTCCCACCAGGACGCCCAAGCAGACCCACAGCAGATTCGGGAGAAGATTAAAACCCAGATGGCACAGAGACTGATGCAAACTACTCAACAGTTGTTCACTAATTGTGCTGTAACAGTTTAAGACTGACTTGTGATATTACTATGCTGTTATGATTACCACTGAACTCTCTTAGGAGCATGGCTGCTGGAAAGTTTCTTCTGTGTCAAGAGGTGTAGCAGTTAGTATGTCATAATTATCTTAAACTGTGAATTTTTCTATTGTCCTTTTCTTAGTTGTTTGGGGGGGGGGGGCTGTGGTCTATATTAATCATATATCCCATAACCTACATATGTTTAAGCATGTGAGAGTGTTTAGTGATTACATATGTAAAGCGACTTCACACCTCAGAACAGGACAAAGGGTCTCAACCGCCAGTGAAGATCAAAGAGCATCCGAGGCACTGCGGTGGAGACCGGATGGGTTGCCCTGACCCCCCAGGGCCAGGTGGAGGAGTACGGAGACAAAAGAGGGGATTAAGATAGTGAGGGATGTCAGCTTTTGATATGCATGTCTTTTGTTATGTGCGAGTATAAGTTCGTAGAGCCGAAGGTGTTCGCTCTCTTACTTCTTCTGCTGCTGCACCTAGATGAGACTTGTTAGAGGAGCTGATAATAAACTTTGGTTTATGAATCACATCGCCTCGTTATTTCAAGCTCCTCTACAGAGGCGTGATTGGCAAAGGAACTGATGGAATATATGTTCTGTCACATAATTTCATGTCTCTGGCTATCCTCCCAGCATAAAATGCAAAACTCTCCTTTTTAACCCTTTCCCCTTCCCAACAAGGCATCAAAACTCTAACTGTAGGATGTTTATCTTGAGTGTGCCCTTGTAGATTGACCCAATAGTTCATCATCACCTGCTTACGCTTGACATTTAATGGCATTTCCCCCATTTCCTCCTGAAGAGCAGCAACAGGAGTTGTTTTAAGTGCACCACAGCAGATCCTCAGTGCTTGGGCCTAGATGACATCTAACTTGTTCAACATGGTTTTGGAAGCAGATCCATATACAATACACCCATAGTCCAATACAGACCTAATTAACGCAACATAAATGTTTTTCATAGCCGCTCTACTAGCACCCCTCTCAGTCCCTATCAAACACCTCATTACATTCAGTACCTTTTTGCATTTTACTGACACCTTTTGAATATGTTCCCTCCAAGTTAGATTAACATCAAACCAGACACCCAAAAATCTGAAAACTTTGACTTGTTCTATTTCTTGAGCGTACATTGTTAACTGGGCATCAGCTACCCTTTTCCTTGTGAATACTACTCCCTTTGTTTTCTCAACAGAGAATTTAAATCCCCAAGTGTATGACCACCCTTCCACTGCACGTATTGCCTCTTGTATTTTCCCTCTTATATAATTAAAATTACTCCCTCTTTTCCATAATGCCCCATCATCACCAAATAAAGAGTGGCCAATGTCATTCTTCACAACAGAAAAAACATCATTTATCATAACAGAAAAAGTACTGGGCTTATAACACTACCCTGGGGGGTGCCATTTTCCACCAAGTACCTATCTGACAAGGCTCTGCCCACTCTAACTTGAATGTACCTATTAAACAAAAAGTCTTTGATCCAGTTGAACGTTCTCCCAGAAATTCCTATCACACTTAGCTAGCAGCGAGCTCTTCACACACTGGCTCTTAAATACATTGGTAGATCAGGAAGCAGCAGGTATGTCAATCACGCAGGTGCGCTGATGAGCTCCAGAGCTGGGAAACACAGAAACAGGAAGGGAGGGGGGAACCATGCTCGTCTGATCATCACAATAGATTTATAAGTAAAAATTCCCCATTTCTGTTTTCTGAATTAAAAATCAGAAATAACTTTATTGCCAAGTTGTGAAGTATGAAGAATTTGTTGTGGTGCTTGGTATAACACAATGACAAAGATTTTTGTCCAATCCAAATTCACTTTTTCTTTCAAAGGTCTTTTTATTATTATTAATTGAAGTATCAATACAATACAAAGTATTAGAAATTTTCATTTTTGTTTCAACCAAACAGTAAAAAACTAGAACTTAAAGCCAACAAATGTAAATGCTTCAAAGCACAAAAACCTTTAAATAAACAATAAAAAAAAAAAAAAAAAAAAAAATACAAAGAAAAATTATGTGTGTGAAGTGGGGTTGGGGTAAAGGGGATATGAGCTACTCAGAAACTATAATCGTTGGTCTTTCAAAGAAATCAAGAAACGGGCGCCATAATTTATAGAATTTGTTTTCAGAGCCACAGACTGTATATCTGATTTTTTCTAAATCCAAACAGGACATTATATCTTTTATCCACTGTAAATGTGAAGGGGGCGAAGAATCTTTCCACTTCAGTAATACAGCACGTCTGGCCAATAATAATGAAAATTTGAATACTTTTAATTTGGAACTTGGCAAGACAAGTTCTGGAGCCACACCAAAAATGGCGCATAATGGATCAGGTTTAATTTGATATTGCAGGACTTCAGACATAGTGATAAAAACAGAATGCCAAAAATTCATCAATGCAGGGCAGGACCAATACATGTGAAGCAAAGTGCCAGGAGCGCTACCACACTTTTCACAAGTTGGGTCTATATCCGAGTAAATGCGTGCTAACTTAACCTTGGACAGGTGCATCCGGTGTACAATCTTAAATTGAATAAGAGCGTGACGAGCACACATTGATACAGTGTGAACCTGGCCAAGAATAGAGTCCCACAGTTCATCAGTAAAAGTAAAATTAAGATCTTGTTCCCAGTTCAATTTGATAGCGGCCAGAGAAGAAGATTGTAAATTTGAAATTAAATTATATAAAACTGACATTACCCCCTTAGAAGTTGGTTTAACTAATAAAAAATCATCTAGAGGATTATCAGAAGGTTTTTGAGGGAATTGTTTTGTCATGGTTTGCACATAATGTCTGACCTGGAGGAAGCGGAAAAAGTGTGTAGAAGTGATGTCGAATTTGGTGGAAAGTTGAGAAAAACTTGCAAATTGACCATCAAAATATAAATCCGCAAAAGATTTTAAACCTTTTCTGTGCCATATATGAAATGCACTATCAATAGTTGATGGGGTAAATAAATGATTTGCGGCAATTGGACTTCTAATGGAAAAAAACTGAAGACCGAAATTTTTCCTGAATTGAGACCAAATTCTAAGAGACTGACGAACTACTTTATTATTACCCAGTGTAGACAAAGCAAGGGGAAGTGGTGAACCTAAAATTGCCGGTAGGGAAGTTTGATTGTCCACATGTGACTCCATAAGGATCCAAATAGGTGATTTGGGTTCCAGATAAAAATGTTTCCAATATAACATGCACCTGATATTTGCTGCCCAGTAGTAATATTGAAAGTTAGGCAGAGCCATGCCACCTACTGATTTGGGTCTTTGAAGAAAAACTTTCCTCAATCTCGGATGTTTACCATTCCAAATAAATGAAGTAATCAGAGAGTCCAAAGACTTAAAAAAGGATTTAGGAATAAAAATGGGGAGACATTGAAACAAATATAAAAACTTTGGAAGTAACATCATTTTTACAGAATTGATTCTGCCAATTAAAGACAAGGATAATGGGGACCATTTGGAAAGTATTAACTTGCACTGGTCAAGTAAGGGGAGAAAATTATTTTTAAACAAGTAATTAAATTGTTTAGTGACACATATCCCAAGATAATTAAAATGATCAATAACAACCTTGAAAGGAAAATGTTCAAAATCCTGAACTTGAATCTTTTCATTAATCAGAAACAATTCACTCTTATTAAGATTAATTTTATAACCAGAAAACCTACTAAAACTATCCAAAATATTAAGTATAGCGGGTAATGAAGTAAGTGGGTTGGAGAGAAATAATAAAAGATCATCAGCATAGAGTGAAACCCTATGCTCAATGCCACCCCTACGAATGCCTAGAAAGTCCCGGCTCCCACGGATTGCAATAGCTAACGGCTCAACTGCCAAGGCAAAGAGCAACGGGCTCAAAGGACAGCCTTGCCTCGTACCACGGTAAAGTCTAAAATAGTCAGAATAGTGACAATTAGTTAACACTGAAGCTAAAGGACTAGCATAGAGAAGTTTAATCCAGGAACAGAAGAAAGGACCAAAACCGAACCTCTCCAAAGTAAAAAACAAATACTCCCACTCAACCCTATCGAATGCCTTTTCAGCGTCCAAACTAATAAGACATTCAGGTATGTTGTGGTGAGGAGTATAAATAATATTAAACAACCGCCGCAAGTTAAAAAAAGAATGGCGATTTTTAATGAAACCGGTTTGGTCCTGTGAAATTATAAAAGGAAGAATCTTTTCCAACCTTGAAGCTAACAACTTTGACAAAATTTTAACATCGGTATTTAACAAGGAAATAGGCCTGTAAGAAGCACAATCAACAGGATCCTTATCCTTTTTAAGCAACACAGTGATACAGGCCTGATAGCATGAAGGAGGAAGTGTACCAGAGTCAAGCGACTCTGTAAAAACTTGACAAAGGAAAGGGGCGAGGTCATCAGAGAATTTTTTGAAAAAATCAGCGGAAAACCCATCAGGTCCTGGAGATTTTCCTGATTGCATGGATGATATTGCCAGCTGAATTTCTTCTTTTGTGATGGGAGCTTCTAGAATTTGCCGAGATTCTGAAGAAATCGAAGGAATATCAATAGAATCAAAAAAAATTTCCAAACCCTTTAAGTTTGTTGTATATTCTGAGGTATATAATTTGGAATAAAATGACCTGAAAATATCATTAATCGCTTGTTGGTCAGATGTCACCTCTCCTTTATCTGTCCTAACTCCAGTAATAATTTGCTTAGCTCTAATACCACGTAGTTGATTAGCTAGAAGTTTACTGGTTTTTTCGCCATGTTCATAAAATTCACTCTTGTTCCTTATTAAACAACCTTCAATTTGTCGAGTAGAAAGTAAATTAAATTTAGTTTGTAATGTCATACGTTCCTTGTACAAAGCGGGTGATGGAGATTGAGCATATTGTCTGTCAATGTCCAGGATTTGATCTAAAATAACCTTCTGTTCCTGTATTAAGGATCGTCTTTTAAATGCTGCCAATGAAATAAATTCCCCCCTAAGAAATGCCTTCATGGCCTCCCATATCGTTTTATTTGACATACCAGGAGTTTTATTTTCTTTCAAAAAAAAATTAATTTTAGAAGAAATATTCGCAACCAATTTTTCATCTGTAAGTAATAATGGATCCAATCTCCAATGCTTTCTCATGGAGTCACATCCATGGAGGATCATTTTAAGTACAAGAGGGGCATGATCAGAAACCGAGATGCTATCATAACTGCAAGAGCAAAGGTTATTAATTAATAAATTGTCAACAAAAAAATAATCTATTCTGGTATAAGTATGATGTACGTGAGAGAAAAAAGAATAGTCCCTGCCGTTAGGATGTAAAAAACGCCAAGGATCTGTAAGGCTATATTCCTCAAGAAAAGACTTAACATAAGTTGCAGATTTATTAAGACTAGCAGGTTTTGAAGATGAGCGATCTAAGATCGGATCCATATACAAATTAAAGTCACCCCCAAGAATTAGAGAATGAGTATTTAAATCTAGAAGTTGCGAAAAAAGGTTGCGAAAAAAGTGCACATCATCAAAATTCGGTGCATACAGATTAGCCAAAGTGACATGTTTATCACCAAGTTTACCTGATACTATTACAAATCGTCCATTTTTATCTGATACAACATTAGAGGGAATAAATGGGATATTTCGATCAATAAGAATAGCAGCGCCCCTGGCCTTAGCTTTAAAATTTGAATGAAAAAATTGTCCTGACCAACATTTTGACAAACGCAAGTGGTCGGAATCCTGCAAATGGGTTTCCTGCAAAAACAATACCCCAGGCTTAAATTGCTTTAGACGTGACATGACTCTCTTTCGTTTAATTGGATGGTTCAACCCCTTCACATTCCAGCTTACCAAAGTAAGATTACTATTCATTCAAAGAGTAAAATTTATATATTATGTTGTGTAGCCCAAAGAAGAGTAAAGTGAGGTACGGGTAAAAAAAAAAAAAAAAAAAAAAAAGGAAGGGGTAAGGGGGGTGTAAATAAAACCATAACAAAAAAAACAAAACAAAAAAAAATAAATAAAAAAATAAAAATTAAAAAAAAAAATAAATAAAAAAAATCCAACAACCAAACCTATAACAACACTCCAGCCGGTTGCAAAAAAACAGCAACCGCTCCATCTCCTGCTCTATTTTCATCCTAACAGAATGCTCCCATACAACTGGCTTCAATCCTGCATAATATGAACGTTTTACCCTAAAAAAAATAAATAAATAAGATAAAATTAAAAAAAAGAATTAAGTAAACAATAACGTATAGGGAGCCAATTTTACCTTGTTTTTAAACATCTGAAAATGCATCAATGTCCAGTCAGTGCAGCTTCAATGAAGTAACAAGCAGCCCAGCGCGGCAGCTGGTCGACCCAGAAATGTCCAGTTCAAGGCGAAAATTGCTGGTTTCTCTCCATAGTTTGCATGAAGCGGGTGGCCTCTGAGACGGACGCCAGCCACTGGTTTTTGCCGTCTGGAAGAGTTATCCGGAGCCTGGCAGGGAAAAGAAGAGAAGGACGAAAACCTCTCTTGTACAACTCGGACATAACCTCCTTATATTCGGCTCGTTGCTTCTGAACGTCGGCGTTATAATCCTCGTAGAACTGAAGTTTATGCCCACGATATTCCAAAGTCCCACGGCGTCTCCGCGCTTCTCTCATCACCAAGTCTTTGGTCCGAAACCGGTGGAAACAAATAATGACAGTGCGCGGCTTCCCATTCGGACCCGGCTTGGACATGAGGCTGCGGTGGGCTCTATCCAGCTCTGGGGGAGATGGCAAAGTTTGTGCGCCAAAGACGTCCACCAACAGCCGAGAAAAAAATTCAGATGGCCGTGGACCCACATCAAAGGACTCCGGCAGACCCACCAGACGAATATTCAGCCTCCTGCTTCTTCCCTCCAGGTCAGAAAGTTTGTTTTTCAAAAGTTTGTTCTCCTCCTGTATTGACTCGCATGTAACTTCAAGCGCCGCTAGGCGCTGGCTGACGTCCTCCGCGTTGTTTTCAAGGTCGCCAATGCGTTGCTCCTGGTTCGCCACATCTGCTTGAATTTTGTCCAGCTTACCATTAATAAGTTCAAATGAAGCTTTGAAGTCAGCAGCTATGGACATTCTGTGTTGCTCTAGCAAGGCAACAAGTGCAGGGTTAAGGCTGATACTAGCATCCTCAGCTAAGCTGGTGTTAATATTGTTCCCTGCTGCCTCCTTTTCAATCTGCTTTCTTGTTTTGGACATATTTCAAAACAGATTCTGCATGTATTAAATGTCCAAAACATTAACAGCTTACAGCAAAGTAGGGTTTAAAAAGTAAAGGAAAAAAAAAATATAGCAGGAGCCAGCAACGCACACACCTACTCCATTGCCAGCACACCTGCAGCCAATCGCCAAATTCACTTTTTAAGTTGTGCTGTTCACCCATCATTCCATATGACATTCAGTCATAGGTGTAAATCAAGGGAAGGGGACATGACCCCCCCTTTCCCAATACCATCATAAACCTTTCTATATCATGTTGCAGAACTGAATTTCATGGGGGGGGGGGGGGGGTGTCTGCAACTTTTCTTATAATTCCGCAATTTTTTTTTTCATAAATTGAGACCCATCTGGATGCAGTGGCAATATGGCCGCCGAGTCATCTGTGTACCAAAACTGTGTACAGGATCTGTGTACCGGACTTCCAGATTTGGGGACCGGAAGAGACACAAAGTTCCGTGAAAAGGACGCCCTCATGTGAGCTGGAGCTGGAACTGGCGGCCCTTCTTTGTTCATTGGAGGAAGAAAGAGCAGCGCTGCAGTCAAAGGTCTAACTTATTAAACATGCGCCGACTGTATGCGTGTCGCATGGGTAAATATTTACTCTTGTCGCTGAGCTGATTACAACAATTGAATATTTCATACGGTATTGTAACATGTACTGTTCGCATTTCAGATGTAGTTGTGACTGTATTGTACTGTGTACTTAATGAAATATATAATAAAGGGACCTCGAGAGCGGAGCAGAGGTTCACTTCATTTATTTGTAGAATCTCACTCACTGCGCATGCGCGCATGATACATTCAAACCATTCTGTATCACTACATCTCCCCCTTTTAAACCAATGTTTCCCAGCTGTTTACAAAAATCATGAATTATATCTTTTTATCACATTAACTTAAGACTGAACATAAATCCTCAAAATAAACTTTGAATGTGCACCTTCTGCATCTCATTATTCATCTCATTCTTGTCCCCTCTTTTTTTTTTTTTTTTACAATACTGCAACATTCAAACTCATAACACATAAGAACTTAACTGAGAGGCAGGGTGGACTACCTGATCCTCTCTGTTGTGGTATGGAGGTTTATTCTGCTCCGTGTATACACACAACACTATACTACAAATTCAGTCTTTTGACTGGCTTGACCGCTCTGCCCACTCTGGTGCGTATCCCCGGATCTGGGGTGGTCGATGGTGAAGGCACAACTCTCAAATGAGAGCGGTTTCTTCTGAGATAGCCTTTCGAAGTGTCAACGACGTAGGACCTCGGTGTCCCAGCTGATCCGGAAACTACTCTAGTGTGTGGTTCGTTCTTGATCCAGACTCTCTGGCCTGGCTGGAGTGGTTTCTTCTCCTGTGCTCTGTGCCGTGTGTTATATCCCTCAGCCTGTTTTCTTTTAAGCTCTTCGTCTTTCAACTCAAAAGCTCTCAAGTCTGGCCAAGCTGGTGTGAGGGTGCTTGGACACACTGGGAGAGGTGTCTGGATGTTGCGCCCCATTAGGAGCTGCGCGGGGGATGCCCCATGAGCGAGAGGGGTCGCTCTGTATGCCATCAGCGCTTTGTGAGGGTCTTCATTCTTCTGCAACAGGGCCTTCACGGTTCTAACAGCACGTTCTGCTTCTCCGTTGCTTTGGGGGTAACGGGGGCTACTGGTGAGATGCTGGAATTTGTAATCTGCAGCAAACTCTGCAAACTCTCCTGCTGCAAACTGTGGGCTGTTGTCGGTGATGAGTGTGTCAGGCACTCCATGACGGCTGAAGATGGCTTTCATTTTAAAAATCACAGCTGACGCTAGAGTGCTTGTGACGTTAGCAACCTCAATGAATCGGGAGTAGTAGTCAATGACCACCAAGTAATGACCTTTCTTCCATTCAAACAGGTCGGCGGCTAGCTTTTGCCATGGGCGTGATGGCAAGGGTGTGGTCAGGAGAGGTTCTGGTGCACTGTGACATTCCTTAGCACAAACTTCACACTGGCGTACCTTTTCTTTTATCTGACGTGTCAGACCTGGCCACCATACTGCTTCATGAGCCCTCGCCATACACTTCACCATTTCCTGGTGGCCCTGATGAAGCATTTCCAAAATGTTTGGTTGCATGCTTGCTGGAATGACTATTCTTTTCCCTTTCATCAGGAGACCATCAGCCATCAACAGGTCATGTCGGTACTGCCAATAGGACTTCAGCTGCGGAGCTGAACTCAGTCTGTCCCAACCTGTGCGGATCAGAGAAGACAGCTGCGCACACACTGGATCCTCTTCCTGAGCTCGCCTAATCTGCATCAGTTTCTCTTGCAATGCAGGCAGTTGCTGAATGACTTCGTTGATGTGAGCTGTCACGTCACTCTGGAGCACGAGATCCTCCTCTGTTGTTGCACCTTGAAGGGGAGCTCTTGAAAGAGCATCTGCTGCTATGAGATTTTTTCCCGGAACATGCACAATGGTGTGTGTAACCGCAGGAGTCTCAATCTGAATCGCAACACACGAGGGGGAATGTCATCAAGTGCTCTTGAGCTGAGACTTATCAAGGGTTTGTGGTCTGTTCTGACCTCAAAGTGCAGGCCCAGGAGGTAAGTTTGGAACCGTTCACACGCCCACGTGATGGCCAAGGCCTCTTTTTCAATTTGGGCGTATCTACGCTCAGTTTCTGTCATACTGCGGGAAATAAAGGCCACTGGCCTCCACTCTCCTGAAGCTTGAAGTTGTGACAACCCCCCCCCCCCCCCCCCCAGTCCGTAGGAGGATGCATCTGCTGACACCCTAGTCGGCCTGTCAGTGCAGTATGGGGCAAGTACAGTCGATGAGCTGAGCTCTTCTTTCACCTTTGCGAAGGCTGTCTGTTGAGCTGGCCCCCATGTCCACGTGTTATCAGCTTTCAGAAGGTCCCTGATCGGTCCTGTGATCTCTGCAATGTTTGGGGAAAACTTTCCCAAGTAATTCGCCATCCCCATGAATCTTTTGACGTCTGCCACGTCCTTGGGTGGTGGCATGGCTGCAATGGCTCTGATCTTGTCGGGATCTGGCCGTATTCCCTCTCCACTGATAATATGCCCAAGGAATTTCACCTCAGTCACTGCAAACTTGCACTTGTCGTTCAGGGTGAGGCCTCGCTGCTGTAGGCGTTGCAGCACTCGATGCAGCCTTTCATCATGTTCCTGTGGTGTGGCTCCAAACACCAAGATGACATCTGCATGACAGACCGTTCCTTCCAGGCCATCCAGCATCTGTGTCAAGCGCTTCTGGAAATGCTCTGGTGCTGAGGATATTCCAAAAGGAAGTCGGTTGAAACAAAAACGTCCGAATGGCGTGATGAAGGTGGTGAGTGGGGACGATTCCCTATGCAGAGGGATTTGCCAAAAACCTGCAGTGGCATCTAGCTTTGAAAAAATTCTAGCTCCAGCTAGTTTAGCGAGCGTCTCATTAACTGCAGGGAGGATGTGTCTTTCTCTGCACACGTTCTCATTTAGGTGGGTGAGGTCGACACATATACGGATTTTTCCGTTTGGCTTTGGTACTACGACCATTCCGGAGCACCACTCAGTTGCATCTTCGATGGGTGAAATAACTCCCATTGCCTCCATCCTATTCAGCTCCTCTTGAACTTTCCCTCTTAATGGCAGAGGCAAGCGGCGTGGCACCGCTAGGGCAAATAGAGTGGCATTCTCTTTCAATTTAATCCTATATTCACTCTCTAGCTTCCCTAAACCAGTAAACACTCTGGGATATTGCTTCACATAAGCATTCTCTGTTGCAATGGCATCTACTTGACTAAGCAAGCTGAGGTTTTGTATGGCTGGCAAGCCAAGCAGTGGAGTAGCTAACCCTGGGACAACATATACCTGCTGCTTCACAACAGAGCCCTTGTAGTTCATGTCGGCGGTAAAGCGCCCCTGTACTGCGATAGGAACATTGCTTGGTCCACACAGTTTTTTGCTTGGTGGTGAAAGTTTCCCGTGTAGCTTTTCAGAGTACATGTGTTTTGGGATGGCTGTCACTACAGCGCCGGTGTCAAGCTTGAACACTACCTGCTGGCCATTTACTCCAATTGACTTCTTCCACGCAGCATTAGGTGCAGGTGCCGTAGTCATTGTGCCCAAAAACAATGTCTCCAAACTTTCACTCATGTCCTTCTGCTGAAATTCCTCCACTCTCTTTTTTGTTTTACACAAAGCAGCAAAATGCCCCTTTTTCTGACATTTCTTGCAGTCTGCATTGCGAGCAGGACATTCTTTAAATGAATTTCCATGTGCTTTTCCACACCTGCCACATCTGTCTTTTGCATTTGTCTGACCTGGTCTGTGATTTGTTTTGTTTCCTTGTTGACCCGATTTTTGTTTGTGCTTGAACCTAACTGCATCCATATTAGCTCCTTCAACACCATCCGTGCTAGTCTGTCTCAGTGTGGTTTGTTGCTTTTTAATTTCCTTGTTTTGGCGAATTTTCGTCATTGCTTTCGTTAGAGTTAGGTTTGAGTCGAGTTGTAACTTCTCTGAAAGCGTGTGGTCTTTAATACCCACGACTAAGCGATCTCTTATCATCTCCTCTTTGAGGATTCCATACTGACAATACTCAGCTAGCTTGTGGACGGCTGTGATGAACGCCTCGGCTGATTCACCAGGCTCCTGGCAGCGTTTGTTAAACTTGGCCCTCTCGTATATCACGTTATGTTCACAGATGAAATGTTTTTCAAAAGCGTCTCTTACTTTCTTGTAGTCTTTTTTGTCCGCTTCAGCCAGTTGCTAAAGTGTTAAGCACATCATCTGCCGAGTCTCCCATAGTGTATATTAGCGAGTTCACTTGATACTCTTGACTCTTCTGGTCAAGTCCGGCAGCTATGCGGAATCTTTCAAAACGTCTGATCCAATTTGGCCAGCTAGCGACATCCCTAAAGTCAAATGCCTCGGGCGGGCTTATGGAAAACAACGTATCCATTACCTTCCGACGTCTTCGTCACGTTGTGGCTAGCTTGGAATGCTTGCTAGTTCAGCTCGTGAACTTGAAAACTTTTTTTCCTCTGTACAGCCCAACTGGAAGGAAACTTTGCTTACATGCTTTTTAAAGCTTCTGTCTTCATAGTAGAGACGGGTTGCCGACTTCTGACACCATGTATTGTACTGTGTACTTAATGAAATATATAATAAAGGGACCTCGAGAGCGGAGCGGAGGTTCACTTCATTTATTTGTAGAATCTCACTCACTGCGCATGCGCGCATGATACATTCAAACCATTCTGTATCACTACAGTGACTTATTGTACAATGCTCCTCAAAACTCAAACAGGACTATAACAGGGACCCCAACAATCAGAACCGGGAGACCAGGAAATTTTCCGACACTGGCCCCACAGCCACAGGATACCGGAATCTGGACTAAATTTATCTGATAAATTTGAGGCTTTTTTCACCCTCTTAACTTCTAATTTGTCCCTCCCAAATATGAAATTAATTTGCAACTCCTTTTCTAAACACTGGCACTTTTTGTCATGTAAATCTGCAATATTTTTCTCTTAAATTTGCAACTTTTTCTTCTTAATTTGTTTGCCTTTTTCCTTCTGAAATTTGTTTTGTTACAAATGTACACCTTATTTCACAGAAGTTTCCAATGTTTTTCTCTCTAAGATAAGATAAGATAAGCCTTTATTAGTCCCACAATGGGGAAATTCCAGGATTGCAACAGCACAGGGATAGCAACACTCAGAGCAACAATCAGAAGGCAAGAAAAAACAATCAGAAGGCAAGAAAAAAACAAGAGCAGCGAGTATACATATGTACATATAAACATAAATACATAGACACACGGTGCGGAGCATTGTAGCTAGATGAAATAAATATGTAAATATATAAACACACACAGTGCGGAGCATTGTAGCTAGATGGAATAAATATGTAAATATATAAACACACACAGTGCGGAGCATTGTAGCTAGATGGAATAAATATGTAAATATATAAACAGTGTGGAGCATTGTCGCTAGATGGAATAAATATATAAATATATAAACACACACAGTGCGGAGCAATGTAGCTAGGTGGAATGAAACAGCATAACCGTCTACTTAGTTATCCTACATGGTACGATTATGTACCCATACATATTGTCACCCTCCGTAGCTACCGGTATTTTCCTAGTTGTATACCGGAGGGGACCATTGTGTAAGTCTATTGCGTCTTTTGCATTCAATACTATTAAGTTGTCACGTCTTTTTGCTATCTCTGCGAGCAGCCCCGCTTAGGTTATACAGTCTGACAGCCGTTGGTAGGAAGGACCTGCGAAACCTCTCAGTTGTGCACCTAGGATGATGTAGTCTGCTGCTAAATGAGCTCCTCAGTGCGTTCAGTATGTCCTGCATAGGGTGGAACTCGGACTCCAACAGAGATGACAGTTTAGCCACCATCCTTCTCTCTCCCATCTCCTCCACTGGATCAAGGCGCTGCCCCAGGACAAAGCTAGCTTTCTTGATCAGTTTGTTCAGTCTCTTCCTATCGGCTGCTGTAATGCCACTGCCCCAGCAGACCACTCCAAAAGTGATGGCTGATGCCACCACCGTGTCGTAGAATGTCTTCAGCAGTGCCCCTTGTACACTAAAAAACCTGAGTCTCCTCAGTAGGAACAGCCTGCGCTGTCCCTTCTTGTAGAGTGCGTCAGTATTGTGTGACCAGTCTAGTTTATTGTTCAGATGAACACCCAGGTACTTGTAGGATGTCACCATCTCAATGTCTGTTCCCTGGATGTTTACTGGTGCTGTGAGGGGTTGTCCTTGCCTGCGGCAGTCCACCACCAGCTCCTTAGTTTTCCTCGCGTTGATCTGGAGGCAGTTCCGATGGCACCAGTCCACAAAGTCCTGGATAAGCCCTCTGTACTCAGCTTCATCTCCGTTGGAGATGAGGCCAACGATCGCAGAGTCGTCAGAGAACTTCTGTAGATGGCAGTGTGTTGTGTTGTGTGAGAAGTCTGCAGTATAAAGGGTGAACAGGAAGGGAGCCAAAACTGTTCCCTGGGGGGCCCCCGTGCTACCGATGATCGTGTCGGACACACAGTCCCGGGTTCTCACAAACTGTGGCCGGTTTGTGAGGTAGTCCAGGATCCATGATGACAGGTGCTGGTCCACCCCTGCGCACAGCAGCTTGTCCTTCAGGATTATCGGTTGGATGGTGTTGAAAGCACTGGAGAAGTCAAAGAACATGATCCTCACTGCATTCCCGGGCTTCTCCAGGTGGGACAGAGAATGGTGAAGGAGGAAGACGACCGCATCCTCCACCCCAATACCATGCTGGTAGGCGAACTGGAGTGGATCCATCGCTGGTCCCACCAGGGAGCGAAGGTGAGCAAGGAGCAGTCTCTCCAGGGTCTTCATCATGTGGGACGTCATGGCCACTGGTCTGTAGCTGTTCAGATCTTTGGGGTGGGAAGTCTTTGGTACAGGTACCACACAAGATGTTTTCCACAACTGTGGTACCCTCCCCAGCTTCAGGCTCAGGCTGAAGATGTACTCCACAATCCAACACAGCTGGTCTGCACAGGACTTGAGGAGCTTTGCACTGATGCCGTCCGGTCCCGACGCCTTCCTCGCCTTGATCTTCCTCAGCTCCGTCCTCACCTGGGTCTTAGTGAGGGTCAGGTTGGGGGGCTGTGTGTTGGGAGTGGGGGGGTGATGGTGGAGTGGGGAGTGGGCAGAAGGACTTGATGTCTTCAGAGGCAGCAGTGGTTGTTGTGCAGTCGGGGGGGGGGGGGCGGTTGGTCAAACCTATTAAAAAACAGATTCAGATTGTTCGCCCACTCCCTGCCCCCCGTGGCCTGGGGGGAGGTATTCTGGAGCCCAGAGATGGTTTTAAGGTTTCTCCAGACCCCGCTGATGTCGCTCTGTTGCAGCTTGTCCTCCATCTTCTTCCTGAAGCTGTCCTTGCCTTCTCTGATCTTCCTCCTCAGCTCCCTCTGTACGGACTTCAGCATCTCCCTGTTCCCCGACCTGAAGATCCTCTTCTCTCTCAGAAGTGTTTTTATCTCAGGGTTGATCCAGGGTTTGTTGTTTGAGCAACACCGTATGGTCTTGGTGGGAACGGTGTTGTCCACACAGAAGCTGATGTAGTCCGTGATGGTGTGAGTGAGGCCATTGATGTCCTCACTGTGTGGATCGCAGAGCTGCTCCCAGGCGGTGGTTTCAAAACAGCCCTTTAGAGTGTCCATTGCCTCCTCAGACCATAACTTCACTGTGCGCATGGCCGGAGGTTGTCTGTGCACTAGGGGTTTGTACACCGGCCGGAGATGAACCAAGTTGTGATCCGATCTCCCGAGTGGGGGGAGTGGCGATGAGGTGTACGCCTCCTTAGTGTTTGCGTAGAATAAGTCCAGTGTTTTATTGTCTCTAGTGTGGCATGTGATATACTGGGTAAACGTGGGTAGAATGGGAGACAGTGAAACATGGTTGAAATCACCTGAGATGAGGAGAAGAGCATCTGGGTGTTCTGTCTGCAGCCTGCCAGTTACTGAGTGGATGACGTCACGCGCTGTCCCAGCGTTCGCCGTCGGATTTGCATAAATAACAATGCAGATCACGTGTGAGTATTCCCTCGGGAGACAGGTAGGCCGCATGCTAACAGCTAGCAACTCCATGTCTTTGCTGCAGTGTTGTTGTTTAACAGTGATGTGTCCCGGTCTGCACCAGTTGTTATTAACATAGATCAACACTCCACCGCCCCTTGCTTTGCCACTGTCTGGTGTTCGGTCTGCCCGTATCGCGTGGAAACCCTCCAGCTCAATGTTAGCATCTGCTACTAGTTCAGTTAGCCACATCTCGGTAAACAAAAGGAGGGAGCACTCCCGGTATATGCTATCGTAGCAGGAGATAGCCGCTAACTCATCTACCTTTCCCAATATAGATCGTACATTCCCCATAACAACGGATGGGAGGGTGGGTCTGTACCTTATATTCCTTGTCCGCCGTCTAACACCAGCCCGACAACCACGTTGTTTTCGCCTTATTTCTCCTGGTACATTGAGTTTTTCCGTTAGCACCGAGTGGCGATTAAGTGCAAGCAGCTGTTCCCTGCTGTACCGTCTCCTGCTGTAAACAGTGGCTCCGTCTGCCGGCTCGGGAGACATTTGGGGCGATCTGTGTGTCCGTGATGTATAAAGTGTGTAAGGCGTCGCTGGATCAGAAAGTTGTCACCGGATCGGAAAGATAGAGGAAGAAAAAACTCAGAATTGAGCCACTGTTGCAAAAAGGCAGCCGACTCTTGTGGCGCCGGAAGTAAAAAAAAAATAATAATAATGTGTAGTTTTTCTTGTCTTGTAATGTGCATTAAGTTTATCACAATTGCATCCTTCTCCTCTTTAATCTGCAGGTCTTTTTACTGTAAATTGGCAACATTTTTCCACGTAAATTTACAGTGCTCTTTCTCTAAATTTAAGGCATTTTTTTTTTTATTTGAAACTCTTTTTCATTAATCTAGGGCTTCTTGTAAATGCACAGCTTTTTTCCTAATAATTTTGCACTTTCTAAAATGTGCAACACATAAATTTGCCTATTTTTATTCTAACAAATTCACAGTTATGGTCTTATAAACAGACAACATTCTTGTATATTATACTTATTTTTCTCTCTTATTGCAGAGCTTTTCCCTCTTAGATTTGCATTTTTTTTCTTGTGCAACAAGCTGCACCTGGTGGTTGGGTTTCTTGGTTCCTGCAGGTGGGGGAGAACATTAATAAGGGACAGATGTGTGTGTGGATTTAATTGCTTTCTGCAGTGGGACGCCACGGTGAGCAGCCACACGTATGCAGGAGCTGGAGTTTAATGGGTAAGTAGTGATGGCCAAATGAGGTTTTCTGGAGAACTTGAGGCCTTTCATCAAAATGGCTCATATGGACGAGGCCTCATGTGGGACTTCATTTTCTCTACCAGGCCATCTAGCGGACAAAACGTATACAACATGCAGATTTTTGCAAGGGCTTTTATTTCCATTTCAATAAATGCAAATAAATGACTACAATGAATGTGCTTGTGGTACACTCATACAGGGCACAATTGTGCCTCAGCATAATGACGTGTTATTGTTGTATCCAAGCTCTTTGAAACACAACAGACACTTCACTGTGCAAATAAAAATAAATTATTAGAATGACCCAGCTGGAACTTGAACCCCAGCTTCCCAACTGGAGGACCAATATTTTACCTTTAAGCTAATACTTATTGATGGGCTGTAGAGGCTTTCTTGAACACTTGAGCCTTTCATCAAAATGGTTCCTATAGACGAGGCCTCATGTGAAACCTCATTTGCTCTTCTAGGCCATGTAGTCGACAAAAAGTATACAGCATGCAGATTTTTACAAGGACATCATTGGTTTAATGTGTTTTTTTTAAATTTCAATAAATGTCTTTTAAGAAATCTCAATGATCATAAGGGAAAAAAGAAATAATAAAACTGGGGTGACTCCAGTGAATGTGTCTGTGTTACTTCGTGTGCTTGTACAGGTACATCTCAACAAATTAGAATATCATGAAAAAGTTCAATATTTTTTGTCACTCGTTTCAGAAAGTGAAACCCATATATTATTATTATTAATAATAATATATGTGTTTCTTCTGAAATTTGTTTTGTTACAAATGTACACCTTATTTCACAGAAGTTTCCAATGTTTTTCTCTCTAATATGTAGGGTTTTTTGTCTTGTAATGCACAATTGTTTACAATTGTTTATTATTGTTATTATTAATATATTATTAATAATATATTGTGGCTGTGGGCTATATTAATCATATATTCCATAACCTACATATGTTGAAGCATGTGGGAATGTTTGGTGATTACATATGTAAGGCGACTTCACACCTCTGAAAGGACAAAGACTCTCAACCGCCAGTGAAGAACAAAGACGTTCCCAGACACTGCGGTGGAGACCGGAGGAGCTACCCTCACCCCCCCAGGGCGAAGAGAGGAAGTACCAAGACAATGGGGGGATTAAGATAATGAGGGATGTCAGCCTTTGATATGCATGTCTTTTGTTATGTGCAAGTATAGAGTCAGAGAGCCGGAGGTATTCGGTCTCTTTTTTTCCTTCTGCTACTTCTGCACTTAGATGAGACTTGTTAGGAGAGCTGATAATAAACTTTGGTTTATATATCATACCGCCTCGTTCTTTCAAGCTCTTCTACACTGGTGACCCCTGACGCGAGTATGGACCTGAGGCGTTCCCCCGCGATCGACTCATCTGTGGCGACCCAGGCAGACGCCAGTGCCCACGCAGACAGGGGAACAGATGGACGACTTTCCCCCCTGGCAGAAGGGATTGAGAGGGCTCAACCGAGCACCAGCGCCGCTGAGAAAGCCGAAGCAAGGCACTCTCACCCTGCGGACACATCAGTGACGGTCTACACGAATGCCGTCGCTGTCAAGCTGCCGGACTTCTGGCAGGAAGACCCCGCCTCGTGGTTTCAACAAGCTGAAGCCCAGTTTACACTGGCGGGCATCACGGCTGACGATACGAAATTCTATCATATCGTCTCCAAACTCGACGCCGCCACTTCGAGGTGTGTGCGGAGCATGATCCGGCGGCCGCCGGCCCAAGACAAATATGAATCACTGAAAGCAACCATCGTGGCAAATTACGTCCCCTCAGCTGAAGAGAGAGCCGAGAAGATCCTGGCGGTCTACGGCCACAGAGGGTGCAAACCTAAAGCCCTCATGGAGGATTTGCTGCAGCTTAAAGAAGAGGACAATGACAACTTCCTTTTCCAATTCATATTCCTCAGCACGCTGCCGCCACACATGAGAGGGACACTCGCCAACATGAGATGCAGCACCCAGCAAGACTTCCGCGTGCTCGCCAACGAAGCTCAACGGCTCGTCAACGCCTGCAAGGAGCAGACACCCACAGCAGCATCCGCAGACCTCAACGCTGATGTCCGGAGCCAGACGGAGCGACGTCTGTTATTATCACCACCGCTTCGCCGAGAACGCCCGCAAATGCGTTCCCCCCTGCAAATCTACAATTTCGGGAAACGCCAAAAGCCGAGAGCCGTTAACAGCAGCAGTTCTCGGCGAGAAGAGTAAGCTGTTATATGTGACGGATGGACACACCGGCAAGCAGTTCCTTATTGACACAGGAGCTCAGCTGAGTTTCGTCATGCCCTCCCAAGCAGATCGAGCCATGGGCACCCGGGGCAACGGGGCGGTGGCAGCCAACGGCTCCAACATTGACACTTTCGGCGAAAAGAGCCTGCACCGATGGACATTTGTTGTAGCGGCGGTGAGTTTTAACTTGTTAGGCGCAGATTTTTTGTGTGCACATGGGTTATTAGTGGATCTAGCGAATAGACGCTTGGTTAATGCACTGTCCTTTGCTTCTATTCCCTGCTCAGCCCGAGTTTCTCCACCACCTGTGCAGGCTAGCGTCACCACGGCAGGAGGTAAGTTTGAGCAACTCCTCACCCAATTTCCAGCACTCACAATTCCCAAATTCTCAGCCACTGTGGCTAAACACGGGGTTGAACACTTTATTCCCACAACGGGCCCACCCATATTTGCCAAAGCTCGCCGCTTAGACGCGGCCAAGCTCAACATAGCTCGGGACGAGTTTACTACCCTTGAAAAATTAGGCATTGTTAGACGCTCGAAGAGCCCTTGGGCCTTACCACTTCACATGGTTCCGAAACCCGACGGTTCTTGGAGACCATGCGGAGATTACCGCAGATTAAACAATGCGACAGCGCATGACCGCTACCCAATTCCTCACATTCAGGATTTTTCACTACATCTGGTGGGTGCGCGCATTTTTTCAAAAATAGACCTGGTCCGCGGTTATCATCAAGTCCCAGTTCGAGCAGAGGACATTCCTAAAACAGCTGTAATAACCCCTTTCGTCCTTTTTGAATTTCTGCGAATGCCTTTCGGCCTCAAAGGCGCTGCTCAAACTTTTCAGCGGATGATGGACGCGGTATTACGCGACCTTCCTTTTGTTTTCGTCTACCTCGACGACATGCTGGTACCCAGCTCGTCTGAGGAAGAACACAAGCAGCACCTCACTACGGTTTTTAAGAGACTAGAAGAGCACGGATTAATAATCAATCCAGCCAAATGCAAATTCGGCGTGTCACAAATTGATTTTTTAGGACACAAAGTCTCTCCGAAAGGGGCAGTTCCACTTCCAGACAAAGTTCACGCGATAAAAAGTTTCCCACGGCCACAAACGGTCAAATTGCTGCAAGAATTTTTAGGAATGGTTAATTTTTACAACCGTTTCCTCCCCCACGCAGCTCAACTCATGCAGCCCCTATATGACGCACTCAAAAAAAAGAAAGCTTCCAACGCGGTCGAATGGACCCCGGAGCGCGAACGCGCCTTCGCGGAAGTAAAGAGCGCTCTAGCTAATGCCACACTGTTAGTTCACCCCGATCCCTCGGCCCGCATTGCGCTAACCACAGACGCTTCGGACCTAGCTATAGGGGCAGTTGTAGAACAACATGTCAGCGGGATCTGGCAACCTTTAGCATTCTTCAGCAAATCGCTAAACCAAACTGAGCGTAAGTACAGCACTTTTGACAGGGAGCTGCTAGCGCTTCATTTATCCATTCGCCACTTCCAGTTCTGGTTAGAAGGGCGGAGTTTCACGGCTTTTGTAGACCACAAACCGCTCACCTTTGCTATGGCTAAAATTTCAGAACCATGGTCAAGCAGGCAACAAAGACAGCTGGCTGCGATTTCAGAGTTCACCACAGACATTCGACATGTGGCAGGCAAACTTAACGTGGTAGCAGACTGCCTCTCTCGCGCTGTGACATCACCAGAGCGCGAGGAGACAGATTATACTGCCTCAGCCGCAGAACTTTTCACTAACGCGGACACATACGCAGCACCTATGCATGCAAGGATAGATTATGCAGCCATGGCAGAGGAACAAAGCAGTGACGCGGACGTGCGCGCACTCCTGTCTGGACCAACAGGGTTAAGGCTGGAGGAAAAGGGTTTACGCGACGGCGTGCCCCCCCCTAATATGCGATATTTCAACCGGCCGACCTCGCCCGTTAGTCCCAGCCACATGGCGCCGCTGTATTTTCGACTCAATTCACTCCCTCGCGCACCCAGGTGTGCGCGCCTCGGTTAAAATGGTCGCCGAAAAGTTTGTGTGGCCAGGCCTGCGCAAAAACGTAAAAGAATGGGCAAAAACTTGCGTTTCTTGTCAGCGCGCCAAAATACACAAACACACAAAAGCCCCTCTGGAGCCTTTTCCGATCCCGGCTAGAAGGTTCGACCACGTTCATGTCGACCTCGTGGGGCCACTACCTTCCTCCCAAGGTTTCACACACCTGTTAACAATGATAGACCGCACCACGCGCTGGCCAGAGGCAGTCCCTCTAGCGTCAACTACAGCAGAGGAAGTCGCTCGCGTTTTTTTGACAAACTGGGTGGCACGTTTCGGCGTCCCATCGGACATCACGTCCGATAGAGGACCTCAATTTGTCTCGGAGCTTTGGTCAGCCATGTCCAGCAGCTTAGGGGCAACAATTCACCACACCACCGCTTATCACCCTCAGGCTAATGGGTTATGCGAGCGTTTTCACAGGTCTTTAAAAGCCACCCTCAGAGCCTCACTAACGGATACAAATTGGGTAAATAAACTTCCCTGGGTTTTATTGGGGTTGCGTGCTGCGCCTAAAGAGGATCTAGACGCCTCTCCGGCAGAATTAGTTTTTGCACAACCTCTCAGGCTCCCAGGTGAATTTTTACCAGAGAACCCAGAGCCAGGGCATCTTCCAGTCCCAAGGTTTTTAGGCAGCAACGGACCGGACTCTCTCCCCGGTCCAGCTCATCACTCCTTTCCACGGGTTTTTGTCCCTCAAGCTTTAAAGAATGCTGAATTCGTTTTTGTTAGACATGAAGCTTTAAAACCAACTTTCCGCCCAGCATACGATGGGCCATTCAGAGTGCTGGAACCTGGTGATAAACACTTTGTGCTTGATTTTGGGGATAGAAAAGAAACAGTCAGCATTGACAGACTTAAACCTGCCTTCTTGTTGAAAGACGAGCCTGCACAGTTGGCGAGAACATCTCAGCGGGGTAGACCCCCCAAGAGAAAAGACTCAGCCCCCCTGCAGGGAACAATTAACCACTCTCCTTCCCACGCTGCAGATTCCTTACAAGAAGGTCCCAGCAGGACGCCTAAACGAACCCACAGCAGTTTTGGGAGAAGATTAAAACCCAGACAGCACAGGGACTGATGCAAACTACTCCACAGTTGTTCACTAATTGTGCTGTAACAGTTTAGGACTGACTTATGATTTTACTATGCTGTTATGATTACCACTGAACTCTCTTAGGGGCATGGCTGCTGGAAAGTTTCTTCTGTGGCAAGAGGTGAAACAGTTAGTATGTCATAGTAATTATCTTAAACTGTGAATTTTTCTATTGTCCTTTCTTAGTCGTTTGGGGGGGGCTGTGGGCTATATTAATCATATATTCCATAGCCTACATATGTTGAAGCATGTGGGAATGTTTGGTGATTACATATGTAAGGCGACTTCACACCTCTGAAAGGACAAAGACTCTCAACCACCAGTGAAGAACAAAGACGTTCCCAGATACTGCGGTGGAGACCGGAGGAGCTACCCTCACCCCCCCAGGGCGAAGAGAGGAAGTACCAAGACAATGGGGGGATTAAGATAATGAGGGATGTCAGCCTTTGATATGCATGTCTTTTGTTATGTGCAAGTATAAAGTCAGAGAGCCGGAGGTATTCGGTCTCTTTTTTTCCTTCTGCTACTTCTGCACTTAGATGAGACTTGTTAGGAGAGCTGATAATAAACTTTGGTTTATATATCATACCGCCTCGTTCTTTCAAGCTCTTCTACAGTGGCCACACATATGTGACCTAATTTGTGACTGATGTAAGGCCTCACATTTTAGAGAAGAACAAAGACAGAGCTTCCTTGGAGCTAACAGGAAGCTGTGAAGGTGTTAGCTTTGGTATGCAGGGCCTGAGACTGTGGGGGTGATATTAGAGGATTAAAGAGGAGATGCATTGTTACTGGCGATTATAATGCAATGTGACCTGTGATGCAATTTGACTTGTGAACTGTGAGAGTCCTGGTATTTAAGGACGAGAGTTTCCAGTGATGTCCTCTTTCTTCTTTGAGATGTTGGTGAATGTGAATAAACCTGCCTTGAGAGAAATCTGTCTCATCATTTCCACATTCCCACACTGGTGACCCAAGACGTAGCATGCATCAAGAGGAGAATTCCCCGGGGCCAGCCTCGTCAGGAGCCCCCAGCCAAGCGAATGCCGCTATGGTCCAGCTACCGGACTTTTGGCAGAACAATCCGTGCTCCTGGTTCCACGCGGTTGAGGCACAGTTCAACCTCTGGGGGATATCGGTAGACGACACAAAATTCTACCATGTGGTCGCAAAACTGGATAACCACACAGCTCAGCATGTGGAGAGCCTTATCGAGCAGCCGCCAGACAGCGACAAATACGGCGCGTTGAAGGCTGCACTCATCCAGCACTTCACCCTCTCCGTTGAGGAGCGAGCAGAGAGACTCCTAGCGCTGACTGAGTTGGGAGATGACACGCCTGTTAATCTGATGGAGAAGATGTTGAGGTTGAAAGGCTCGGACGACGACCACTTCATCTTCACCCACCTCTTCCTCAGGACCCTACCGTCAGTGACGAGAGCGACCCTTACCAGTTCGCTGTTGTTGGCCCAGCGGGACTACCGTGCGCTGGCCTGGGAGGCGCAGTGAATTGTCAACGCCAGCAGACAGCGCGCGGCCACGGCCACAGCAGCGGAACTCGGCACGACGACCGGAGATGGCAGGGGGCCAGGGGCAGCAGTAGCAGACCCACCGACGACGGCGGCGGCGGGAGCCAGGGAACGCGGAGCAGACGCCCTTTGTTTCTACCATCACCGCTTCGCAGAGAGGGCACGCAAATATGTACCACCGTGCCAGTTCAAGCATTTGGGAAACACCAAGACCGGGGGTCGGTAGCAGCCACGGCCCTCAGTGAGGAGAACAAGCTGCTCTACTTGTTGGACGCACGTTCGGGGAGGCATTTCCTCGTGGACATAGGCTTCCAGTTGAGTTTCATCACACCTTCCTACGCGGACAGGCTAGCAGGTTCCAGAGGTCCCGGGGTGGCAGCAGCGAACGGCTCGGAAATTAAGACCTTTGGTGAAAGGACTCTGTTTCTGTCTCTACACGGCCGTACATTTGAGTGGACTTTTGTTATAGCAGCAGTGAATTTCAATATGTTGAGGGCTGATTTTTTGTGCTCACATGGTTTGTTGGCTGATCTCGCTAACAGGCGCCTGGTTAATGCATTTTCTTTTGATTCTATTCCCTGCGCAACGCGAGTGGCCCCGCCAACTGCACAAGCCAACGTCACAGCTGCAAGCGATAAGTTCCACACACTGCTCACTCAGTTCCCGGCACTCACGGTCCCCACATTTTCGGCAACCGTCGCTAAACACGGGGTGGAACATTTTATTACCACTACTGGACCGCCCGTTTTTGCAAAAGCTCGGCGCTTGGATGCAGCTAAACTGGCCATAGCGCATGAGGAGTTTGCCAACCTGGAGAGGTTGGGCATAATCAGGCGTTCAAACAGCCCGTGAGCTTCCCCGCTACACATGGTCCCGAAGGCTGACAGCTCATGGCGACCTTGCAGAGACTTCCGCAGGTTAACCACTTGCGCTCCGTTGTTCCGCGGGCGGGCAAGTCTCTGCGTCCTATGACGCACGAGGGCGCGCGAGAGCGCACTTGTGCGCCCTCGTGCGCATGACGCATGATGGTGGTGATGGTGATGTAGTAGCGTCCAAGCGCCACTCAAAAAAAAACTGCAGAGACAGCCGCGAACAGATTAGTTCATCTGATTGACCTCTCATTCGACTAATAAGAGCCTTGAATTGGGTTTCTGAAACCTTGAAGAACCAATGAATGAAAATCTAGGAAGGAGGACCCGCCTACTGTGAACGCAGGAGCCAATTGAAGCACAGAAATTCTGGCTGGGTGAAGCGATATTTACTGCTGCAGAAGGACTCTGTACGAATCTCCTACAGACCCAGGCTCACCCAGCAGCATGGAGAACACCCACAAGTGGGACCTGCACTCATTCCAGCAGAATAGACGGAGGCCGACGACAAAAGTCGTAAATCATTCACCAAAACGGCAATAATGGAATTATATTGATCGGGATCCACGAGCGGAGCAGCGTCGCGTTCGTCTGATGCGTGGGAAGAGCTGTTCGCCATGACTCTGCTGCTTTGGTAAGGTGTTATAAGCTAAATTAATATTTATCCCTGAAAACTGTAATCCAAAAATGACTTTTGACCGATCGGTAAATTACAACTGTACTGCGCACAAAATACGAAGTGCGTGCGCCGCGATAAACGGTTCATTTGCCGTGTTCGGACCGTGAACGCCCCCCCATCCCGCTGCAGAAGAGGAGCGGGGGGGGCACGGTCCGAACGCTCCCCGGTCCGCGGGGGGGAAGCATATCAGTCTATTCCATCATGTAGCGATGGCCCTCTTCTGTAGCGAGGGGGGGGGGGTTCACGGTCCATTCACGGTTCCCCCCCCCCCCACACACACACACAGTAGCGAGGGGGGGGGGAGCCGCTGTGAAAACATGCAAGGAAAAAAAAAAAGAGTGTATTCCGTCATGTAGCGAGGGCCGAATTTGGTCCTTGGTAGCGGGGGGGGGGGACGACCCCCCGCCCACACACACACACACAGACACAGCCCTGAGTGTGACCTTTCATTAGAGCCTAAAATGAAGATTCTACATTGAATTATTCAAAAGTTACAGACGTTTTTCCAAACTGTGCCATTTGGCACAGTTCCATAACGCCTGGGAACAGCCTGAGAACAAAGCTGTGTAAAATATTCATTTTTGGTGGTATTGTTACCAAATTTGGATCTCAGCTGGATAACACTTGGTTCTACATTTCTGTTGCATTTTCCAGCCGGATCGGACAGCTGTGTGTTATTTACAAGCATTTGTATCCAAAAAAACACTGTGTCCAATTTTTTTTTCTTCAAGTTCAGTATGTTTAGATGACTGTAACTCAGTGCATGTAGAGAGATTGTTTTTTTGCCAAAAAATTCAAAGTGTTTTCTTTTAAATGAGACCAACCCCATGAAGATGCTGCAAAGGGTTGAATAACAGCTTTCGATTTACTTTGGGCACGTTATTTTTGGGCATTTTTAGGAAAATTGCCCGGAGTGCAAGTGGTTAAACAACGCTACAGCGCATGACCGCTACCCAATCCCGCATATCCAAGATTTTTCCATTCATTTGGCAGGGGCGCGTGTTTTTTCTAAGATAGATTTGGTCCGCGGTTACCACCAAGTCCCAGTGCGCGCTGAGGACATACCCAAAACAGCGGTAATAACTCCATTTGGCCTATTCGAGTTTTTGTGCATGCCATTCGGGCTTAAAGGGGCTGCACAGACGTTCCAACGCATGATGGACGCGGTGCTGCGCAATCTCCCTTTCGTGTTTGTCTACTTGGACGATATTTTGGTAGCCAGCGCGTCCGAAGACGAACACGAAAACCACCTGGCCACAGTTTTCTGGAGGTTGGGAGATCACGGGTTAATAATCAACCCAGCGAAGTGTCAGTTCGGGGTGGCGCAGATCTATTTTTTAGGACACCGTGTCTCCCCCGAAGGAGCGGTTCCACTTCCTGACAAAGTGCGCGCGGTAGCAGATTTTCCCCGGCCGCAGACGGTCAGGGCATTACAGGAGTTTTTGGGAATGGTGAATTTTTATAACCGTTTTCTCCCCCGCGCGGCGCAACTCATGCAACCGCTGTATGCCGTGCTCAAAAAACAGAAACCCGCGAATAAGGTCGAGTGGTCCCTGGAGCGGGACCAAGCGTTCTCGGAGGTAAAAGCAGCCTTGGCAAAGGCTGCGTTGTCGGCACACCCAGACCCAACGGCCTGCATAGCGCTCACTACTGACGCATCAGATGTGGCCATAGGGGCGGTCGTGGAGCAGCATGTAGCCGGGGTTTGGCAGCCCCTCGCCTTTTTCAGCAGGACCTTGCGCGATAGCGAACATAAATACAACGCGTTCGACAGGGAGCTGCTGGCTCTCCATTTGGCCATCCGCCACTTTCAGTTCTGGCTGGAAGGACGCTGTTTCACCGCGTTCGTTGACCACAAGCCGCTAACATTCACGATGGCCAAGGTTTCCGAACCGTGGTCAGGCCGGCAACAGAGACAGCTGGCCGCGATCTCAGAGTTTACCACTGACATTCAGCATGTGGCAGGCAAACTGAATGTAGTGGCAGATTGCCTCTCGCGCGCCGTGGCGGCCCCAGTCAGCGTAGGAATAGATTACGCAGCTATGGCCGCGGAGCAGGTTAGTGACGCGGATGTGCGCGCGCTCCAGTCTGGACCAACAGGGTTAGGGCTGGAGAACAGGGTGCTGCAAGACGGTATGCCCCCCCTAATCTGCGATGTCTCCACTGGACAGCTGCGTCCAGTAGTACCGGCCGCGTGGCGGCGCCGCGTTTTTGACTCGATTCATTCTTTGGCGCACCCGGGAGTGCACGCGTCGGTCAAAATGGTAGGAGAGAAATTTGTGTGGACGAGTCTTCGCAAACAAGTTAAAGAGTGGGCAGCAGCCTGCACGGCATGTCAACGAGCCAAAGTACACAGGCACACGAGGGCCCCTTTGGAGCCATTTCACATTCCGGCCAAGAGGTTCGATCATGTTCATGTGGACCTCGTGGGTCCCCTCCCGCCGTCACAGGGGTGCACACACCTTCTGACAATGGTGGACCGCACCACACGCTGGCCTGAAATGGTTCCGCTGGCATCAACCACGGCCGAGGAGGTGGCGCGCGCGTTTTTAACAGCTTGGGTGGCGCGTTTCGGAGTTCCGTCAGACATTACGTCCGACAGAGGCCCTCAATTTGTGTCCGAACTTTGGTCGACAATGGCCCGCAACCTGGGTGTCACAATTCACCGCACAACCGCGTACAATCCGCAGGCTAATGGGTTATGCGAACGTTTTCATAGGTCATTGAAAGCGGCTCTCAGAGCATCACTGATGGATGCAAATTGGGTAGACAAGTTACCGTGGATTTTATTGGGGTGGCATTCCGCGCCTAAAGAGGACTTAAGAAGCCTCCCCAGTGGAGCTCGTGTTTGCGCAACCACTTCGGCTGCCTGGGGAGTTTCTCCCAGATAATCCTGCGCCAGACACCTCCCCGTCTCGGCTGTTGCGGAGTAACATAGAATCAAGCACGCTGCCCGGCCCCGTGCACCACAGTTTTCCGCGCGTTTTTGTGCCTAAAGCTTTGAAGAACGCAGAGTTTGTTTTTGTCAGACACGATGCGCATCGACCTCCACTGCGACCACCTTATGACGGACCGTTCAGAGTGTTGGAAACAGGGCACAAGCAGTTTTTGCTAGATTTGGGGGGTAGGAAAGAAAAAGTTGGCATAAACAGACTCAAACCCGCTTTTGTGGTGGCGGATGAGCAAGTGCTGATGGCAAGGGCCCCGCGGCGAGGTACACCCCCACAGGGGGCTTCACAGAGTAATGTTTCCCCAGAACACCTGCAGGGACTGACAAAAGGTTTTCATCCCCAGACGGCAACCCTCCAGCGTGACAGCGCCGCGGAGATGTTGAATCCGGGCTACAGCAGATACAGCAGGAGACTGAAGCCTAGACAGCATGCGGACTGATGTGTATTGATTCTATCACGGCATGCATACTGTTATTCTCTTGTTTGTTCTAAAATGTTTGGGGGGTGGGTGAGTGTGGCCACACATATGTGACCTACTTTGTGACTGATGTAAGGCCTCACATTTTAGAGAAGAACAAAGACAGAGCTTCCTTGGAGATAACAGGAAGCTGTGAAGGTGTTAGCTTTGGTATGCAGGGCCTGAGACTGTGGGGGTGATATTAGAGGATTAAAGAGGAGATGCATTGTTACTGGCGATTATAATGCAATGTGACCTGTGATGCAATTTGACTTGTGAACTGTGAGAGTCCTGGTATTTAAGGACAAGAGTTTCCAGTGATGTCCTCTTTCTTCGAGATGTTGGTGAATGTGAATAAAGCTGCCTTGAGAGAAATCTGTCTCATCATTTCCACATTCCCACAATATATAATTATTAATAATATATTATTATTATTCATTACACAGAGAGTGATATATTTCAAGTGTTTATTTATTTTAATTTTGACAATTATGGCTTACAGACCATGAAAACCCCAAAGTCAGTTTCTCAAAAAATTAGAATATTACATAAAATTAATTAAAAAAATAGTTTTTAATATACATGTGGACCGACTGAAAAGTATGTCCATGTACACACTCAATACTTGGTCGGGGCTCCTTTTGGATTAATTACTGTATCAATGTGGCATGGCATGGAGGTGATCAGCCTGTGGCACTGCTGAGGTGTTATGAAGGTCCAGGTTGCTTTGATAGTGACCTTCAGCTCATCTGCATTGTTGGGTCTGGTGTCTCTCATCTTCCTCTTGACAATACTCCATTGATTCTCTATGAGGTTAAGTCAGGAGAGTTTGCTGGCCAATCAAACACAGTGATCCCATGGTCATTAAACCAGGTTTTGATACTTTGGCAGTGGGGGGGGCAAGTCCTGCTGGAAAATGAAATCAGCTTCTCCATAAAGCTTGGCAGCAGAGGGAAGCATGAAGTGCTCTTAAATTTCCTGGTAGATGATTGCGCTGACTTTGGTCTTGACAAAACACAGTGGAAAAACACCAGCAGATGACCTCTGTTCAGAAAAAAAATAAATTTTGCATTTCATTTGGAAATCAAAGTCCCAGAGTCAGGAGAGGCGCAGAATCTAAGTTGCTTGAGGTTTAGTGTGAAGTTTCCACAGTCAGTAATGAATTGAGGAACCATGTCATCTGCTGGTGTTGGTCCACTGTGTTTTATCAAGACCAAAGTCAGCACAGTCGCCAATGGTCATACTTTTCAGTCGGTCCACATTTGTATTAAAAACTATTTTTTTTTAATTAATTTTATGTAATATTCTAATTTTTTGAGAAACTGAATTTGGGGTTTTCATGGTCTGTAAGCCATAATCGTCAAAATTAAAATAAATAAACACTTGAAATATATCAGTCTCTGTGTAATGAATCTATACATATTGGTTTCACTTTCTGAAATGAGTGACAAAAAATATTGAACTTTTTCATGATATTCTAATTTTTTGAGATGTACCTGTGCTACTGATCCATTTTTATTAAGAAATAATAAATTTTCAACAGTCTTATACTGTCCCAGTATATTCAACTCTGGCCTTATTCTCATGTAGGGCACAATGGGAATAGTGCCTCAGCATAATGATGCATAATAATTGTAAGTGTTGTTATAAAATTATATATTTTCTGTACGTTACATGTTGGTTGTTGCAACTGTATAGTTTGCTGAAATTTATTGTTTCCTGACCGGAACTGATGTTTCCGTCTGGAGTGCCGCTGGGATTGTTTTCATTGTAGCACATAGCGGAAATAAGAAGAACGCTGTGCCACGTTATTCAGCTATCTGGCACTTAAGTTTGATTGAAGATTGAAGCCAAGCAGTTTGTTTTACCTTCAGAACTCTTTTCATGACAAGCGGCCAACGAGGTATTTGTTTTGTAACTTGTTTATATTATTTCGCTCTGTACTGTATATATGGTTATGCGTTATGTCTGCCCATACAGTTCTCACGGCGTGACCAAGACGGGGGTGCATAAGTCCCAATAAACGCCCGTTTAAAGGAACCAACCTGTGTCTGTTGTCGTGAAGAGAGCTACAGTGAGAACTCGCCTGCTCAACACGGGTAACAAGGACTCCGAGATCACGGCGGGTAGCGAGGAGAGGAAGATCCAGGTCGTCAGTTAAGCAAGTCCATACCGCACTGTCGTCATAGCAACCGCAAGTAACGGCCGTTAGACTGTGTTAAAGCGCAATTTTACAAGTTAAAGCCAGAAAGCGCTCCACCTCAAGTTTCAAGTTAAGGTGGTGTGAGAAGTGGTTTAACTTGGACATTGCAATAAGGACTCAGATCTATCAACTTGTGTGCTATTTAGTTGTTGTGGTTGGAGATTATCAGATGTCCTGATTTTCACAGTTGCTTCATGTTACAAGGTTAAAGTCGATGTTAAATTTATATGTAAATTAACAATCTTTGATGAACGTTAAAAAATAAGGACATTTTAATCTGAAACTAAGATTTATGCAAGCTTTGTGTCTATAAAATTTCAACAAGCTTAAAGGGCATTTTCAGTGAAGTTAAAGGGCACTTAACCCAACTCTGTTTTTCCTATTTTGTAAAATAAGCAATTTAATGCATTTCTAAACATATTATCTCATCTGTTAAAGTTCATATTTACATATTGTGTTAAGGTAATTTCACTGTTTTTATTCTTGCTTTGAAATTGAAGTTAGCTGAAAAGTGGCTAAGTTTAAATGTTTATACAGTTATCTTAATGCAGTATTGAAGTCAGTATAATTACAAACTAGTCATCATCCAGTTGTTTCACTGTTGTTCAAGTTATCTCAAAATGTCTGACACAAACACTGAGACCTGCCACAAGATGGCTGACTCATCTGTCCAACCTGGTTACCAAATCTGCAGAAGCAGAAGGGCTGCGAAGAGGCGAAAGAATTCGAACCCTCACAGAGAAGGGGAGAGAACTTCAAGAAGACAAGATGAAAAGTATCCAACGACGGTACAGAATCATTTATGAGAAATGGAGGTACCATGCTAGAATAGGCAAGGAAATACTGACCAATGAAGCCTCAGAGGATGAATTGAGTGAGCTGATTGAAAATATAAGCAGCACTTGCTCCGATGTAAAAGCCATATATGAAACATTACGCAAAATACAAACTCCTGAGCCAGATCTGCGACGCAGACACCTGCATTTCACTCTGAGTTAATTATTCAAAAGGCAAAAGAGCAGCTTAAGAAGCCTAAAACAGAAGAAGAGGATGAACCTTGGCCCGATGTTGGATCAGTTCTAAACTCAACTTGCTCCTTATCAAGGCCACCATCTCATCAATCAAAATGTTCTATTTGTTCCAGTACTAACTCAGCCAAAAGATGCGAGGCTGCAGCGGAGGCTGCCGCATCCCAGGAAGTTTTAGCAGTATTGGATGAACAAGAAAGAGAAGAGGCTGAACTCCAAAGGCTAGAGGCTGAAGATAAACAACGGCTTGCACAATTTGAATCTGAAACCTTTGCCAGACAACAAGAAATGCAAGACAAACGTAGAAGGCTTAAACGCTTGGAAGAAGTGAAGAAGTTAAATGCTGCAAGAGCACGAGTAATGGTCTATGATCAAGTTGAAGAAAATTTTAAAACAGCTGAATTGCTGTATGATGTTGAATTTGGAGAAACACAAGCCCTCAATGCCTCAAGTCCCTCCTTCATCCCTCAGTCTCTGCCAGTCACCACACAAGCCCTCAATGCTTCAAGTCCCTCCTTCATCCCTCAGTCTCTGCCAGTCACCACACAAGCCCTCAATGCCTCAAGTCCCTCCTTCATTCCTCAGTCCCTGCCAGTCACAGCTCAAGCCCCACCCATTCCTACAGTACAGAACACCTCAGATTTGGTCTGCATGCTAACAGAAGCTATAAATGCGAATCGTCTTCCAACACCAGAGCCTGCATTATTCACTGGAGACCCCTTGAGATTCAAGGACTGGCGACTCTCTTCTGAAACACTGATTGACAGGAAAAACATCCCAAAGAATGAAAAACTGTATTACCTAAGGAAGTATTTAGGTGGTGCTGCAAAAAGGGCCGTTGAAGGATTCTTCTTATTGGGCATTGAAGCTGCATATGACTCGGCCTGGCAGCTTTTGGAAAAACGTTTTGGAGACCCATTTATAATTGGGAAATCCTTCAGGGACAAACTACATGGATGGCCAAAAATAAGCACAAAAGATGGTTGTGAATGAAAGGCCAAATGTCACGTAATTTTTTTTTCTAAATGACAACGAATTTAGATAAAATACACATAGCTTAAACCAAATATTCATACCGGAGACCATATCACCCACCTGTATTTACATAATTGCACAAAATACACCAGGTGAAGGCCCCACCTTGCTTGCTGGCTTGTGACAGCCAATCCAGACCACGCCCATGTTTTTGACATCACCAGTTGTACCCTGGCTGCCCTGCCTATCCACATTCACACTTATCAACATTGGACAATCATGACGGAAAGTGACAGCGATTGTGAACAAATTAGTTTAGTTTTGTCTTTTTTTTTTTGTCTTTTTTTTTTTGTCAGTGGTTCAGACAGTGACAGAGGCATAGAACCTTACCGGTTCGAGCCGTCCAAGACGGAATCAGATGCTTTGTCTGATGACAACAGTTCTAACGATGACCAGAGAGCAGAACCAGTGGAAAATGTCATTGAACTGGACATTAATTGCCTCCAGAATTGCGAAGCCGAAGGGGGTCTGTCGAGGGCGCCCCATAAATATTGATTTTTCGGAAGCCATTATTATTACAGTGGAGGAGAGCCGCTGCTGTCAAGAAATTGACCAGATCAATATGAAAATGGAGGCGCATACCTGTCAAGGGAGACGTTTTCGCTGTATTTTGGTGGGCGGAGTGGTGGTGGACACTTTTCTGGGAAATGTTTTAAATGTAGTTCGTGTTGTTATTGTCAGATATTTTAAGGAAAATACGGGGAAAATGCAATTTTAGCAAAAACGGGCATATTGCCATTTCTGTACGCCCAAAAGGAAAAATATACTGGAAAAAAAATTGAGTGTTTTGCGGAGCACTCGTGTGTGTGATCAGCCACAGCTGGTGCTGGCAGATCGCTCAGCGTCAGCTATTCGCACTACCATGAGAAGTGTGGAGTCACTCATTAGTTTAATTGTCTGGGCGGGCTGATCGCTCAGCGTGAGCTATTCGCACTACCATGAGAAGTGTGGAGTCACTCATTAGTTTAATTGCCTGGGCGGGCTGATCGCTCAGCGTGAGCTGTTCTCACTACAATGAGAAGTCATTAGGACAATGGTTTAACACGTTGAGCTGTGCAGCGGTTGTGGAACAGACAGAGATCCCAGAGAGGTGTGCCTTGTTGCTCCGCCGTTCCTTATAGCCGCTTTTTACGGTGTTGAAGTACGGCGAAAACGTCTCACTTGACAGGTATGAAAACATTTCCCAGAGAAGTGTCCCTTATTACCCAGCTGTCCCTGATAGTCCCGTTTTAAGGTATGGGTGAAATATCCAATTTTTTCTTTCTTGTTGCTCACTTCAACCTTCCAGTCTCCATATAAACAATCAATTGAAATACCCCAAGCATCAAACTAGGGTACAATCGATTTCGTCACTTCCGCCTTCTTCCCCAGGCGATTCCAGGGGCCGTGTCAGGCCAAGCGCGGCAGTTTTAAATTAACGAATATTCCGTTGTTACTGAAGCATATGCACCAAGACCCGAACGGATCGGTTCCCTTTTATATCTAGTTTCAAGATATTTAAAGTACCCTGTTACGTGACATTTGGCCTTTAAGGGAATTTGCAGACTTCCTTAAGAGCTGTGAGGCTGCAATGCCCCACATGAAGACATTAGAAATTCTTAATGACTGTAATGAAAGCCAAAAAATTCTGCTGAAGTTACCAGATTGGCTGGTATCCAGATGGAACCGTAAAGTGATGGAAGTCAGAGAAGCGAACGCTGATTATCCACCATTTAAAGAGTTTGTAGACTTCCTGTCTAAGGAAGCAGACCTTGCTTGTGATCCCATATCCTCAATTCAAGCACTCAAAAGTGTGGAAAGTGAGAAAACAAAACACACCCGAAGCCAAACTATTCAAGCAAAGACACTGGCCACAGATACAAAACAGAGCGGCATTCCATCATGTGTTTTCTGCAAAAGAGCAGGACATGACCTTGCTAAGTGCAGAAAGTTCAGTGAAAAGACAGTTAATAATAATAATAATACATCAGTCTTATATAGCGCTTTTCTAAATACTCAAAGACGCTTTACAAAGCAGCACAGGGACAAACATATAGAGGACGAGTAAACAGACAAGGTAGGTACACATAGGTAGAAGAGGCAGTCAGTTTTTGTAGGTAGATTTGAAAAGATGGGTTTTGAGTTCACTTTTAAAAGAAGCAAGTGTGTTGGCAGACCGGATGTGAAGGGGCAAGGAATTCCAGAGGGTTGGTGCGGCAATGGCGAATGATCTATCACCCAGGGTGCGGAATTTTGTCTTGGTGATGGGGGTAAGAAGGTGAGCGTCAGCAGAGCGGAGGAGACGAGTGGGAGAATGACGAGACAGAAGGTCCGTTAGGTATGAGGGGGCGAGGTTATGAAGAGCTTTATAGGTGATGAGGAGGATCTTGAAGTTGATGCGCTGTTGAATGGGGAGCCAGTGGAGCTGACGGAGGAGAGGAGTGATGTGGTCTCTGGAGCGGGAGTGAGTAAGTAGGCGGGCGGCTGAGTTTTGGACATACTGTAGTTTTTGGAGGATGGTGGAAGGAAGTCCATACAGAATGCTGTTACAGTAATCAAGTCTGGAGGTGATGAAGGCATGGATGAGTATTTCAGCAGCAGAGGGTGAGAGGGTTGGACGGAGGCGTGCAATATTACGAAGATGAAAAAATGCTGTTTTGGTGATATGGTTGATGTGAGATTTGAAGGAGAGGGTGGGGTCCATGATAATGCCGAGGTTTCTGGCCAGGGGGGAGGGGGTGACTGAGTGACCATCGATTTGGAATGAAAAGTTCTGGGAAGAGGGGAAAAGAGATTTTGGTCCAAAAATGATGATTTCTGTTTTATTGCTGTTTAGCTTGAGAAAGTTGTTAGTCATCCAGGTTTTTATGTCTGTAAGGCAGTTGGTGATTTTGGAGAGAATGGCGGGGTTGATGGATTTAGAGGAGATGTACAGCTGGGTGTCGTCGGCGTAGCAGTGAAAGTGAAGACCATGTTGACGAATGATGTGACCAAGCGGAAGCATGTAGAGAGTGAAAAGGGTTGGACCGAGCACAGAGCCTTGAGGGACACCGTGTGAGACGGGGGTGGTGCGTGATTTATGATTGTTGATGGAGATGTACTGGAATCTCTCAGACAGGTAGGAGGTGAACCAAGAGAGGGCGGAGTCAGTGATGCCAATAGAAAGCAGACGACGGAGCAGGATGGAATGATTGATGGTATCGAAAGTTCAAGATCGTGTTAAGTTTGTGCAAGCAGAGAAGCTTTGTTTTGGATGTCTGAATGTAGGACATCACTCAAAGGAGTGTGACAACAGAAGTACATGCCAGAGGTGCCAAAGAAGACATCCGACATGTTTGCATGAGGAGAAGTTTAAAGACCGTCAAATGCTGACTGCTCCAAAAGGAGAAGACAACTCAAAGGACAAAGCAGAGATCAAAGAAGTAGCTGCGACAGCAACTACCAACAGAGTCATACAAGAGGGCCCAAACACACAAACATCCTCAATCGTACCAGTCTGGATCTCGCCTACAAAGCATCCAGACCACGAAGTTCTTGTGTATGCACTCTTAGACACTCAAAGCGATACAACTTTCATCCTAGACGAAATAGCCCAAGACCTCGATACAAGCAAAGAGAATGTCAGCTTGCGGCTATCCACAATGACTACAAAATCAGTAGTCATAACCTCTCAGAAACTGACAAACTTGCAAGTGAGAGGATACAACTTAGAGAAAAGAATTCCATTGCCAGCACTTTTCACACGAGAGTTCATCCCAGCAGATAGGTCACACATTCCAACCTCTGAAACAGCACTAAAGTGGCCTCATCTTGAACAACTGGCAGACAAAATTCCACCACCACTAGATTGTGAAGTAGGACTACTAATCGGCTACAACTGCCAACAAGCCCTTCTTCCAAGAGAAATTCTGGTTGGGAAAGACAATCATCCATATGCACAGCGAACTGATCTTGGCTGGAGTATTGTCGGCTGTGCAAATCCCGAAGCTAACTACAATGATGCAAAGAGATTCCACACATTCGTAGCCAACCGGATCCAATGCATAAGATCTAGCACAGATCCCGCACAATGGCGACATGTTAGCACTGAAAACAACCCAGCTGACTGCGCTTCAAGAGGACTGAGTGCAGCTCAGTTAAAAGAGTCTGATTGGCTGACAGGACCTGATTTTCTTTGGCACCAGAATCTTCCACGTGAAGAGGAAATGGTGGGAGATGTTGAAAGAACTGACCCTGAACTTCGCAAAGCCCATGTCCATACAGTCATGATGAAAGGAATAGAGTCAGTGGCGAAATGCCTCGCCAAATTCTCTGACTGGTCCAGGGCAGTTAGAGCCATTGCTAGGCTCAAGAGATTTGCCAAAGAAATCAAAGGACTTCAGCCAAGAACAAATGAAGCAACCAGTCTTGAAGAAAGAAAGGAAGCAGAAAGCTTTATCATCAGGCTAGTGCAAGAAGATGCCTTTGCTGCGGACATACAAAAAATCAAAGCTCAGAAGGGAGACACTTTGAACAAGTACAGCAAGTTATATAAGTTGAACGCCTTCTTGGACAAGAACAATGCCCTAAGGGTAGGAGGACGATTGTCCCAGTCAGCCTTGCACCATGATGTAAAACATCCGGCGATCCTTCCAAAGAAATCCCATGTTTCAACACTGCTTGTCAAGCATCATCATGAGCGTGTACACCACCAAGGAAGAGGTATAACCATGAATGAGTTGCGTGCAAACGGAATATGGATCTTAGGATGTGGAAATGTTGTGTCCTCACACATTTACAAATGTGTAAGATGTAGGAGATACAGACGAACTACAGAGGTCCAGCAAATGGCAGACCTGCCAGAAGAGAGAACTGAGACATCCCCTCCCTTTACTTACTGTGGTCTTGATTGTTTTGGCCCCTTTATTGTGAAGGAAGGAAGAAAGGAAATTAAACGATATGGATTGTTGTTTACCTGCTTATGTTCCAGAGCAGTACACATAGAAACCCTAGATGATTTGACAACAGATGCCTTCATGAATGCGCTTCGAATAGTTGTAGCCATCAGGGGACCTGTGCGGCAACTAAGATGCGATCAAGGAACAAATTTCATGGGTGCCAAGAGACAGTTTTCTCAACTGCTCAAGACAATGGATCAAGAACATCAACGAGCAATCGGTTGCGAGTTTGTAGTGAATATCCCCTCAGCAAGCCACATGGGAGGAGTCTGGGAGCGCCAAATCCGCACAATCAGAAACATCTTGACTGCCATGCTTGACAAGCCTGCAAGTAGACTCGACACTACAACTCTGAGGACATTTCTCTATGAAACAATGGCCATAATCAACAGCAGGCCACTGAGTGTTGAACATCTTCAGGATCCTACTGGTCCAGAACCTCTCACTCCGAACCACATCTTAACTATGAAGTCTTCGATAATACTGCCCCCCCCCAGGACAGTTCTGCAAGGAAGACCTCTATCTGCATAAGAGATGGAAAAGGGTGCAGTTCCTAGCCAATGAATTCTGGCAAAGATGGAAACGAGAATAACTTCTAAACCTCCAGCAACGACAGAAATGGCAAAAACCAACACGAAATTCACAAGTAGATGACATTGTGATTCTACAAGATGACAACTCACCAAGAAATCAGTGGAAGCTCGCCAGAGTTGTAGAAACTCATCCTAGTACAGATGGCATGGTACGAAAGCTGAAACTACAAGTTAGTGACGCTACACTTGACAAAGGAAAACCTAGACTGGTTTACCTTGAAAGGCCCATTCACAAGGTGGTTACCTTGCTTGAGGCAAATTAAGTAGAAATTAAACAAAGTGAGTCACATTCTTTCAGAGTTCAAACAACCCAAGCCATTGATTCCATTTATAATCTGTGTTTAAAAGAAATCCCGCATTTAAATCAATGAGTGATTTGGTGGGAGTGTAAGTGTTGTTATAAAATTATATATTTTCTGTACGTTACATGTTGGTTGTTGCAACTGTATAGTTTGCTGAAATTTATTGTTTCCTGACCGGAACTGATGTTTCCGTCTGGAGTGCCGCTGGGATTGTTTTCATTGTAGCACATAGCGGAAATAAGAAGAACGCTGTGCCACGTTATTCAGCTATCTGGCACTTAAGTTTGATTGAAGATTGAAGCCAAGCAGTTTGTTTTACCTTCAGAACTCTTTTCATGACAAGCGGCCAACGAGGTATTTGTTTTGTAACTTGTTTATATTATTTCGCTCTGTACTGTATATATGGTTATGCGTTATGTCTGCCCATACAGTTCTCACGGCGTGACCAAGAGGGGGGTGCATAAGTCCCAATAAACGCCCGTTTAAAGGAACCAACCTGTGTCTGTTGTCGTGAAGAGAGCTACAATAATGATCCAAGCTCTTTGAAACACAACAGACACTTCACCTTGCAAATAAAAATGAAATTACAGGAATGACACAGCTGGGATTTGAACCCAGGCCTCCTGCTTGCAAAACAGATACTTTACCACTTAGCCATCATCTTAATTACAATAAAAAGACACTATTTGTGGAAAATACATTAATGGCAGAAATGCACTCAAAATATTCCCACTGTAGAGGAGCTGGAAATGATGAGGCGATTTTGTATTAAAAACAGAGTCTTTAATGAACAGCTCTCCTATCTTGTCTCATCTGGTGCAGAGCTTGGCAGAAGGCAAAGAGGAAGATTTCTGCCCAGCTCGCTGGTTAAATACAGGCACACATCAAAGACATGCAAAACACAAGCCGACATCCCCCGTTATCTTAATCCCCCCATTGTCCTGTTAACTCCTCCTCACGTCTTGGGAGGTGATGGGAAAACCTCTCCTCGCCTTAGGGGGTGAAGGTGTCAAGTCTGTCGCCGCGCCGCGTCCTGTGACGTCATTGATCTTCACACGGCGGTGAGATTCCTTTGTCCTTTCGGAGGTGTGAAGTTCCTTTGCATATGTTGTCCCAAACATTTCCACATGCTCTAACATATGCAGGTATGGGATATATGAGTAATATATACCACACCACATGGGAAAAGTCCGTCTTTTTGCTGCTGCCTCCATGTAAAAATTGGCTGTGACAAATCCCTTACAGTCAAACATGACAACACAAAATGTGAGGAATGGGATTTCCATTGGGTATCGCTGCTCACTTTATTTCATGTTGTGTGCAAAATCATGAATGGCTTCCTGACCCAGTCACATGGTCCAACATCAACACATATGTCATGATGCACGTCTCGCCAAATATTTCTTGGATAAGACTGGAGCCTGCCTTCCCATCACTGTGGGTAAGTGATTTAATATATGAGGTTTGTCTGTTTTAGGATTTAGTGATAGTTTTAATTGTTTTTTGTGTTGTGTAGTGGCTGCTGCATGTGTTTTGTGACAGGGATGGTCCCTAGAAGATGTGGGTTTCCATGGTGTTAAGTGGAAACTGAATTTGGTATGTCATTAACTGGATTTTTTAGGGACTGTTGTAGAGGTGTGTATTATTTTTAACATTTTTATTTTTGTGTACATTTTAGCATTTCCCATTGTGGATTGTTTTGGGGGAAATTGAGAGATGTACATTAATTTAGTAGGTATTTTTGTTTATGTATTTGTTTAAGAATGTTATTAGTGTGTTTTTATTGATGTGATAATGTTCCTCTTTTACAGTGATGACCGGGAATCCCATCACTATTTCTGCTGTCCTCTTTATGTTTATCAATGCCTTTTTCTCAGTAAATGTAATAAAATGTGTAAGATTTTTAAGTAAAGATCTGGTTGGTTGATTTATTCAGTCTTTTTGATTGTTTAGATGCAACACTTGTATATCAGTGAATTGATTCAGTCATACAGTACATGTTAGTTTTTCTGTCCACTGAATATGAGCAGAAGAGCCACAGGTTTCAGAACTCTGGCCTAGCTGATCTACCTTGACAGTTTCGTCATCTTTTTTTATAATATGGTTGTGATCCAGAAATGTCTTGATTCAGGGACTGCCATCTGCTGCTGTCAGCACCCTCTGCCACCTTAGACCAGATAAAGGATGCATGTTGTCGAGTCTCACAACTGCATTAGAATTGTTGTCAGTCAATATTTGTCTCCATCCTCCGTGTTTTTTACCAGGAAAGGGAAAGTGGAGTGAAACTCTTCTGGCTGCTGTGCATGACATGCTGGAGTCAGAAGCCGAAGCGAGAAGAAACTAACAACCATCCATCCATCTTCTACCATTTTTTTCGGAAGTCTGGGCCGTGGAGGCAGCAGCTCAAGCAGAGAAGCCCAGACTTCCCTCTCCCCAGCCACCTGCTCCAGCTCTTCAGAGAGGATACCAAGGCGTTCCCAGGCCAGCTGGGAGACACAGAAACACCAGAGTGCACATTTGAAGAGTCAGAACTTTGTTTTTCCAAATAAATGAGATCTACACAATAGAAATCCAGAAGAAACTTACATTTCTGAAACAAAAATACTATGAAGCAGGCAGTAAATCGGCAAAATTGCTAGCCTATAAATTGAGGAAACATCAAACAGAAAGAGCAATCTACAAAATCAGAGACCCAGTATCAAAGGAAATAAAATTCAGAATTCAGGATATTCTTAAAAACTTCGAGAATTACTATAAGAACTTATACTCCCACAAAAAACATAAAAACGCATCCGAGGCATTCCTAAACACATTAAACCTTCCCCAACTTACGGAGTCACAAAATAAAACACTACTGTCAGAAATACATCCTAAAGAATTGGAAAAAGCAATTATGAAACTTAAAGCTAACAAATCCCCAGGAGCTGATGGCTATACAGCAGAGTGGTACAAAACCTTTAAACAGCAACTATCTCCTCTCCTCCTGAAAACATTTAATTATGTCCTCCACACAGGGGAAATCCCCCCCTCCTGGAGAGAAGGGGTCATTGCAGTTATACCTAAACCTGAAAAGGATAAACTAGAGTGCTCCAACTACAGACCAATCAGTGTACTAAATCAGGACTATAAGCTTTTTACCATTATCCTTGCCAAAAGGTTAGAAAATATACTGACAGACCTAATTCATTTAGACCAAACAGGTTTTATAAGACAAAGACAGACACAAGACAACATTCGACGCACTTTACACATAATTCATCATATAAAAAAATATAACTTAAATGCAGTCATATTGGGATTAGATGCTGAAAAAGCATTCGATTCGGTTGACTGGTCTTTTCTATATAGAATCTTATCCAGTTTCAATTTTCATAACAACTTCATTAGAACTATAAGATAAGATAAGATAAGATAAGATAAGCCTTTATTAGTCCCACAACGGGGAAATTCCAGGATTGCAACAGCACAGGGATAGCAACACTCAGAGCAACAATCAGAAGGCAAGAAAAAAAAAAAAAAACAAGCAAGCAAGAGCAGCTAATAAACATATGTACGTATTACTATAAAATATATATATATATACACACACACACAGACACACAGTGCAGAGCATTGTAGCTGGATGGAATAAATATATGAATATATGAACACACAGTGCAGAGCATTGTAGCTAGATGGAATAAATATGTAAATATATAAACACCCACAGTACGGAGCATTGCAGCTAGGTGGAATAAATATGCAAGTATATAAACACACACAGTGCGGAGCAATGTAGCTAGATGGAATAACATGTAGATATATAAATATATAAACACCCACAGTACGGAGCATTGCAGCTAGACGGAACAAATATGCAAATATATAAACACACACAGTGCAGAGCATTGCCGCTAGATGGAATGAAACAGCATAACCGTCTACCCAGCTATCCTGCATGGTATGATTATGTGCCCATACACACTCTCACCCTCCATAGCGACCGGCATGCTCCCAGTTGTATGCCGGAGAGGACCACTGTGTAAGTCTATTGCATCTTCTGCATTCAAAAAACTATTAGTTTGTTACGTCTTTTTTGCTATCTCTGCGAGCAGCCCTGCTTAGGTTGTACAGTCTGACAGCCGTTGGTAGGAAGGACCTACGAAACCTCTCGGTTGTGCACCTGGGATGATGTAGTCTGCTGCTAAATGAGCTCCTCAGTGCATTCAGTATGTCCTGCATAGGGTGGAACTCGGACTCCAGCAGAGATGACAGTTTAGCCACCGTCCTTCTCTCTCCTATCTCCTCCATCGGATCAAGGCGCTGCCCCAGGACAGAGCTAGCTTTCTTAATCAGTTTGTTCAGTCTCTTCCTATCGGCTGCAGTAATGCCACTGCCCCAGCAGACCACTCCAAAAGTGATGGTTGATGCCACCACCGTGTCATAGAATGACTTCAGCAGCGCCCCTTGTACACCAAAAGACCTGAGTCTCCTCAGCAGGAACAGCCTGCGCTGTCCCTTCTTGTAGAGTGCATCAGTATTGTGTGACCAGTCTAGTTTATTGTTCAGATGAATACCCAGGTACTTATAGGATGTCACCATCTCGATGTCTGTTCCCTGTATATTTACTGGTACTGTGAGGGGCTGCCCATGCCTGCGGCAGTCCACCACCAGCTCCTTAGTTTTCCTCGCGTTGATCTGGAGGCAGTTCCGATGGCACCAGTCCACGAAGTCCTGGATAAGCCCTCTGTACTCAGCTTCATCTCCATTGGAGATGAGGCCAACGATCGCAGAGTCATCAGAGAACTTCTGTAGATGGCAGTGTGTTGTGTTGTGTGAGAAGTCCGCAGTATAAAGAGTGAACAGGAAGTGACAACTATAGGCGACAACTATACAGGCATTATATAAAAAACCAACAGCTAAAATAAGGATTAACGGTAATTTATCATCATCTTTTGAACTGGAAAGAGGATGTCGTCAGGGCTGCCCCCTGTCTCCACTGCTCTTTGCAATCTTCATAGAACCTCTGAGCCAATGGATAAGACAAAACCAAAAAATTCAAGGTATTACACTTGGTCAGAAGGAACATAAAATAGCACTCTTTGCTGATGACATTTTAATATACCTAGGGCAGCCGGACACTTCTTTACCAGAACTAACCTCAGTTTTTTCAGAGTATGGAGATTTATCGGGGTACAAATTAAATATGCATAAAACCCAAGTTTTAACATTCAACTATGACCCAAATCATTATTCACTAAGCAAACTCAAAACTAACTGGGAGTCGGAATCTATGAAATATCTGGGGGTCAATATCCCGAAACAACTCAACAAAATTATATCACTAAACTATGATCCACTGGTGACAAAAATAAAATCTGACCTAGCAAGATGGAATATGATACCATTCTTGGGTACTGCACAAAGAATTGAAGCAGTCAAAATGAATATACTTCCACGTCTTCTATACCTTTTCCAAACAATACCGGTAGAACCTCCCAAAAAAACATGGCAGGAGCTGGACAGAAGGATCTCAAGATTCATATGGCAGGGCAAGAGACCTAGAATCAGATATAGAACCCTACAGCTAAACAAAGACAAAGGTGGGCTCGCGCTGCCAAATATCAGGGACTACTTTAAAGCCGCACAAATTAAAACTTTAGTAGAGATATGTAACCCAGTCTACACTGCACAATGGAAGGAGATCGAATGCCAAATAACAAGTGACATCCCCCTACAGGCGATAATAGGGAACAATGTCTTACCTAAGCTTTTGAATAACACTAACCTGTGGATAGAGACCCCGCTAAAAATTTGGTTTAAGATAGTCAGAGAGAATCAAACTAAAGAGCCCTATCGACTTCTGCAATGGATCGCCTATGATCAGGACTTTACTCCTAATAAAACAGACACCAGATTTAAAAAGTGGAAGGAGAAAGGGCTGATAAAATATTACGATTTTTTTAAAGGGCAAATCTTAAGAAGTTTTGAAGATTTGAAAAAACAAGGCCTAATAAATCAAGACCTTTACAGGTTCTTCCAGCTTAGACACCACATAAACAATATACTTAAAAAGGAGGTTTTGGAAAGGGCCCAGTCAGGTGTTCTGAAGGTCTTCTTAATGGCATATAAAGGGATCCCAGGGATCAGATACATTTCTAAAATATACCAAGGTCTTCAAGACTTAAAAGGAGACAACACATCTTATATAAAAGAGAGATGGGAAAAAGAGGGGAATTTCACTTTACAACTGGAAATATGGGAAAAGCTAAATAAACAGCAATGGAAAAGTACCTCATCCCTGCAGTGGAGAGAATTTGGATGGAAAAACTTGGCAAGATTTTTCAGAACACCTGCACAAAACAAATTTACCCATAAGGGATTGAACTGTTGGCGCTCGTGTGGTGAAAAGACTGCAAATCATTTTCATGTGTTTTGGTCATGCCCAGTTATCCACCAATATTGGATCAAGGTACAGACAATATTGGGGAAAATATTCAAAATTACAGTTCCCTTTTCTTTTGTAACTTTGTATTTGGGTTTACTACCGGACTCACTGGAAAGACGAGGAGAAAAATACTTATTCAATGTTTTAATATTGGCAAGCAAAAAAGCTCTAACTAAAAAATGGATGTTGAAGGACTGTCCTACACCTGAAGATTGGACTAACGTGATCCAAGACATTTACTCGATGGAAAAGTTGACATTCGCACTGAGACAGGACATGGATGTGTTCATGAACTTTTGGCAACCCTGGACCGCATATGTGTCTTCCATTAGATCTAATCTTTGACAAATACCATTTCAATAATGGTTCCGCTCTTTGTTCCAATGCTACTCAGATGCTCTTTTATCTTTATTTACTTACTTTTTCTTTTTGTTTGTTTTTTACTGGTTTGTTTGTTTTTTTTTGTTATTTGTTTTTAGTTTTTTTTTTCTCTTTAATTTCACTTTTTCTTTCACTTTAAAAAAAAAAAAAGGGGTGTTGTAAGAATTAATCTTCCAATGTTGTCAGATATCAGAAAATAAGGGAACATGTGATGAAAATGTAAACACTGCATTGCTGTAACGACCTGTATACCCTTTACAAAAACTTAAATAAAAAAAAAAAAAATGCCAAAAAAAAAAAAAAAAAAAAAAAAAAAAAAGAACTTTGTTTTTGTTAACAGTGATGTTAGATGTGACTGGGTCAGAGCTATGAAATACTAAATCATCCGTCTCTGCTCACTGCATCTTTAGCCTTTCTGATTCTCAGGTGTGCTGAACTACAGGTTATAAACTTTTTAAAATGCACCAAGTTTATCATGTTTAACAAAGGTCTGGCATTCACATACAATCAGGTGATACAATTTGGACACCCTATTAAATATTCAGTAAATTATTAAATGTTCACATTGATCAATGTGGGGGTTTTTTTTAGTCATTTTAAGTGGGAATAAAGGTGGGGACGTTCTAATTTATTCATCACTGTTTCTTTAATATTTTATTTAAAGACTTCTGTTTTAATTGTATGTGAATCTCCTAGTATTAATATATCCATATGTCTGTTTAAAAACACAGGCTTATACAGGGTGTCCTGATTTTGTCACATGATGCACTTGTGGCCACCTAAAAGTAAACATTTCACCACATTCCTTCCACATTTTAACCCTCACATACTGACCATATATTGTGACAGTATCCCCTCATAATTAGATATTTTTAAACCATAAATAACCCCTTCAGTCACTGATTAATTCTTAACCTTTAAAGTCTACTACTGATGTACTACTGATAGATTTCATAATGCACACAGAGCTGAAAGGCAGGAAATCTTTATTTCCCACAACATAAAATGCTCACAACGGCTTATTGTAAAAATGTGTTTTGTGATTAGTTGAAAGGGAAGAGGTAACACATCCAGGTTACACACACTCCATCTGCTATCTGCAGCAGGTGGCTGGACAGCCAGATAAGTTGTGTCCATTCTCTCCAGTGCAGGCTTCAGGCTGAGACACATGTATTGAAATGTCTCTCTGGACATACAGAGATTCTTTGTCCACTGTTCAACCTTTTTTATACTCTGCTCCTGGAGAAGGACGGTGAGGAACGTTGCGCAATGAGCCACAACAACGTCTGAAACAGTACATGTTATAATACCGCCTGAAATATTCAATTATTATAATCAGCTCAATGACAAGAGTAAATATTTACCCATGCGACACACATACAATCGCCGCATGTTTAATAAGTTAGACCTTTGCAGTGCTGCCGTTTCTTCCTCCAATGACCAAAGAAGGGCTGGAAAGAAATTGAATGTGGTGTGGGGGTTTCTCCACCCAGAGAAGGCAGGGGGAAGGGGCGAACAATGGACTGAAGGAGGAGGTGTCACCGGGGGGGGAGGGGTGGAATCAGACGGGACTGTTGGGTCTAGGCGCCCCCTGGGGAGAGTAAGAGCTGCCGGAGCCGCTGAGAGAAGGGTGTGATAGCTACGCTGGCATTGTGTCATGTTAATGTGCCACACATTTCTTTGTTCAAACAACAATGTATTATGGTCGAAAGTTCCGTGTGTCGATGCATGGAAATAAAGATATAAAAGAGGAATGCACAGAGATCCAGGATTCTCTTTTGCTGTACTGTATGTTGGAGAAAGAATAAAGTTCTTGTGTCGTTCAGCTCCTTGCTTCGCCTGCATCCTTTCTCCACACTGGTGACCCCAAGACGTGCCACGGAGAGTGAGACGAGCACCGCCCCAGAGACTACCTGGAGGGAGAGCACCAATGCCGCGTGTGCTGTTTCAGTCAAGCTCCCGGACTTCTGGCTTCATGACCCAACAGCGTGGTTTTCGCACATAGAAGCCCAGTTTGCACTCCGCAGGATAACAAAGGATGACAAAGTATTACTACGTGGCTTGCCATGTGTTGTGCCACGCAACACATGGCAAGCCTGCTCCAGGAGCCACTGGCCCGGGGGACATACGAGGCGCTCAAGAGGATGCTTCTCTAGCGCTATACCCTTTCAGACAGTGAAAGGGCGGAGAGATTCGTAACACGTTCAGAGTTGGGGACAGATCAGCCATGAAGCTCATGGAGAGCATGTTGCTGCTGATGGGTAGAAATGACGAGTCTTTCCTGTTCACCCAGCTGTTCCTAAGGAACCTACTGGCTGCAGCGAGGGCGATCCTGGCCAACTCGGCATTGCTGGTGACTAAGGACTACCGCGCACTGGCGCAGGAAGTGGATTGCATCATTTTAGCGACCAGAACTCTCAGTGTGAACGCAGCGGCACCGGCATCCAGGATGGACTCCAGCGAGGTCAAGGAGTCGATGGTGGTAGCCGGAGCAGATGCCAGGAGACACAGGAACAGGGCAATCTGTTTCTATCATCGCCACTTCGGCTCAAATACCCACTGACGCGTGCCGCCATAAGTCGGGAAATGGCACAGCCAGCAGTCAGTAGCAGCTGCGACCACTGGTGACAGAAACAAGCTGCTTTATGTCACAGACACACGTTCGGGGAGACAGTTTCTGGTGGACTCGGGCTCGCAGAAGAGCCTCATCCTGCTGGTCAATGCAGAAGGGGTGGCAGGAGGCAGCAGTCCCGAGCTTGCGGCCGCCAATGGATCCACCATCAGGACATTTGGTGAGCGGACACTGACCATATGCTTACATGGACGCAACTTTCAGTGGAACTTTATGGTAGCTGCATGTTCTGCCTCCATTTTAGGTGCAGACTTTTTGTGTGCTTATGGGTTATTAGTTGATGTTGCTAATAGGAGATTAGTGGATGGTGTCTCTTTTGCCTCTCTGCCCTGTACAGCTCGGGGAGCTGGATCAGCAACACTGGTTAACGTTATAGCTCCAGGGGGTAAGTACCAACATTTACTCACACAGTTTCCAGCCCTCACAGTCCCGACTTTTTTGGCTACGATAACGAAACACGGGGTTGAATATTTCATAACTACAAAAGGCCAGCCGGTATTCGCGCGACCTCGGCTCCTGAACGCAGCCAAACTGGCCAGTGCACGCGAGGAGTTCCCCAACTGGATCTAAAAAAGGCCTTTGACACAGTAAACCACACTGTCCTACTGTCGAAGTTAAAAGACCTCAAGATTTCAACTGAGGCAATACAGTGGTTTAGGTCATACCTGGAGGGGAGAGAACAATGTGTCAAGGTCAATGGGGAGAAATCTGGGCTGCTCACAAATAACATGGGAGTACCACAAGGATCTATACTAGGGCCATTGTTGTTCACAATATACATCAACGACTTGCCCGATAGTTGCTCAGGTGCCAACTGCCAGATGTATGCTGATGACACCGTAATCCATCTGTCTGCCAAAACGGCTAGCATGGCAGCTGAGCACCTGACCCAGGTTTTACAGAACATCTCTAAATGGCTTGTGTTGTCGCATTTAACCTTGAATGTCAAAAAAAAAAACTGTTGCTATGTGTATCTCTATTAGAAACAGGCCCATGAATGATGTTTTTGATGTTAAAATTGGAAATGAGGTGCTTACTGAAGTGAATGAGGTCAAGTATTTAGGGATCATTCTAGACAGGAACCTGCGATTCGACAAGCAGGTGCATTACATTTGTAAGAAGGTCAAACCCAATTTAAATTGCTTCCGTCTTATTAGAAAGGATTTGTCATTCAGAACTGCTCATACATATATGCACGCGATGATTCTTTTACATCTGTCATACTGTATCACATCTTGGTCACAAACATCTCAAATTACACTAAAAACCCATAACTGCAATATATAAACAGGCTATAAAAATCTTGGACCGCAAACCAATGCGGTGGCATCACTGTGGTATTTTAGCCAAGCACAGTCTTCTTACTTTTGAAAATTTTATTATCTTCTGTAATATCAGACTGGTTTTTAAATGTCTATACAATCTTGTTTCACCTCCTTTCTCTGGTTTGATGGCTAGACGCTCGAGCTCTAGCAGAACATGCACACGAGCTTCCATCAACAGTGACTGCATTGTCACCATGTCTAGAACTTCATTTGGTCAGTCTGCTTTCTCCATAAAAGGGGCAAACTTATGGAACTCTCTGCCAACTCACTTAAAATTGGAGACAAATGCCAACCTCTTCAACAGAGGCGCTAAAGATTGGCTAAAATCCCACCAGCAATGTGTGCATGTCTAGTCTGAATTGTGTTTGTTGTGATCATGGATCTCTTGCTCTATTTATAATTTGTAATGTATTTGTAATTTTAATTAACTTGTAAATTTTGTTTGTACAGCCTAATTCTTCCGAGTCGGCGGACGGAGCCACTGTTTGCAGCGGGGGACGATACAGCAGGGAAGAGCTAGCTAGCTGGCTAGCTAGCTCCAACCGCCACCCGGTGCTAACGGAGAAGCTCGACATGCAGAGGAACTGTGGCGAAAACGACGCGGGTGCCGGGCTGGAGTTTAGGCGGCGTGCAAGAAATATAAGACAGAATAATAAAGAGCGATGGCAAGAACCAAGCAGACCACCCGTAAATCTACTGGAGGAAAAAGCCCCCCAGGAAGCAGCTAGCCACCAAGGCTGCTCGAAAAAAGCGCTGCGGCCACCGGCGGAGTGAAGAAGCCTCACCGTTACAGGCCCGGTACCGTGGCTCTGAGAGAGATCCGTCGCTACCAGAAATCCACGGAGCTTCTCATCCATAGGCTGCCCTTCCAGCGCCTGGTGAGGGAGATCGCTCAGGACTTCAAGACCGACCTGCGCTTCCAGAGCTCCGCCGTCATGGCTCTGCAGGAGGCCAGCGAGGCCTACCTGGTGGGTCTCTTCGTGGACACCAACCTGTGCGCCATCCACGCCAAGAGGGTCACCATCATGCCCAAAGACATCCAGCTGGCCTGCCGCATCCGCGGAGGGAGAGAGAGCTTAGACTTTCTGCTGCACATTCACCAACCACAATGCTCCGCACTGTGTGTCTATATATATACTGTATATGTATATATATATACAGTATATATATATACATATATATATATATATACACACAGTGGGGCGAAAAAGTATTTAGTCAGCCACCAATTGTGCAAGTTCTCCCACTTAAAAGATGAGAGAGGTCTCCAATTTTCATCATAGGTATACCTCAACTATGAGAGACAAAATGAGAAAAAAAAAATCCAGAAAATCACATTGAAGGATTTTTAATGAATTAATTGGTAAATTCCTCAGTAAAATAAGTATTTGGTCAATAACAAAAGTTCATCTCAATACTTTGTTATATACCTTTTGTTGGCAATGAAAGAGGTCAAACGTTTTCTGTAATTCTTCACAAGGTTTTCACACACTGTTGCTGGTATTTTGGCCCATTCCTCCATGCAGATCTCCTCTAGAGGCAGTGATGTTTTGGGGCTGTCGCTGGGCAACACGGACTTTCAACTCCCTCCAAAGATTTTCTATGGGGTTGAGATCTGGAGACTGGCTAGGCCACTCCAGGACCTTGAAATGCTTCTTACGAAGCCACTCCTTCGTTGCCCAGGCGGTGTGTTTGGGATCATTGTCATGCTGAAAGACCCAGCCATGTTTCATCTTCAATGCCCTTGCTGATGGAAGGAGGTTTTCACTCAAAATCTCACGATACATGGCCCCATTCATTCTTTCATTTACATGGATCAGTCGTCCTGGTCCCTTTGCAGAAAAACAGCCCCAAAGCATGATGTTTCCACCCCCATGCTTCACAGTAGCTATGGTGTTCTTTCTCTTCCAAACACGACAAGTTGAGTTTTTACAATAAAGTTCTATTTTGGTTTCATCTGACCATATGACATTCTCCCAATCCTCTTCTGGATCATCCAAATGCTCTCTAGCAAACTTCAGACAGGCCTGGACATGTACTGGCTTAAGCAGGGGGACACGTCTGGCACTGCAGGATTTGAGTCCCTGGCGGCGTAGTGTGTTACTGATGGTAGCCTTTGTTACTTTGGTCCCAGCTCTCTGCAGGTCATTCACTAGGTCCCCCCGTGTGGTTCTGGGATTTTTGCTCACCGTTCTCGTGGTCATTTTGACCCCGCGGGGTGAGATCTTGCATGGAGCCCCAGATCCGACTCGGCAGCCGACTCGGCGCCACACGAGTCGGCTGCCTTTTGCAACAGCGGCTCGATTCCGAGTCTTTTTCCCTTCCTCTCTCTTTTGATCCGTCTTTTTTTTTCACCCCACTTATATCACGGACACACAGATCGTCCTAAATGTCTCCTGAGCCGGTGGACGGAGCCACTGTCTATAGCAGGATACGATACAGCAGAGAACAGCTGCTAGCATTCAACCGCCACCCGGTCCCATTGGAAAAACTCGACATACCGAGTGAACTGAGGCGAAAACGCCGCGGCTGCCGGGCTGGAGTAAGGCGGAGGACAAAAAATATAAGGTACAGACCCTCCCTTCCATCTGTTGTCATGGGAAATGTACGGTCGATACTGGGAAAGTTAGATGAGCTAGCGGCTATCTCCCGTTATGATAGCACATACCGGGAGTGCTCTCTCCTTTTGTTTACTGAGACGTGGCTAACTGAACTAGCAGCAGATGCTAACATTGAGCTGGAGGGTTTTCACATGATACGAGCTGACCGAACACCAGACAGTGGCAAGGCTAGGGGCGGTGGAGTGATCATGTATGTTAACAACAACTGGTGCAGACCGGGACATATCACTGTTAAACAACGACACTGCAGCAAAGACATTGAGTTGCTAGCTGTTAGCATGAGGCCTACATATCTCCCGAGAGAACACTCACACGTGATCTGCATTGTTGTTTATGCAAATCCGACGGCGAACGCTGGGACAGCACGTGACGTCATCCATTCAGTAACCAGCAGGCTGCAGACAGAACACCCAGATGCTCTTCTCCTCATCTCAGGCGATTTCAACCATGTTTCACTGTCTCCCATTCTACCCACGTTCACCCAGTATGTCACATGCCACACTAGAGACAATAAAACACTGGATTTATTCTACGCAAACACTAAGGAGGCGTACACCTCATCACAACTACCCCCACTCGGGAGATCGGATCACAACTTGGTTCATCTCCGGCCGGTGTACAAACCCCTAGTGCACAGACAACCTCCGGCCATGCACACTGTGGAGTTATGGTCTGAGGAGACAATGGACACCCTAAAGGGCTGTTTTGAAGCCACCGCCTGGAAGCAGCTCTGCGATCCACATGGTGAGGACATCGATGGCCTCATTCACACCTTCACGGGCTACCTCAGCTTCTGTGTGGACAAATCCGTTCCCACCAAGACCATACGGCGTCACTCAAACAACAAACCCTGGATCAACCCTGAGATAAAAACACTTCTGAGAGAGAAGAAGAGGATCTTCAGGTCGGGGAACAGGGAGATGCTGAAGTCCGTACAGAGGGAGCTGAGGAGAAAGATCAGAGAAGGCAAGGACAGCTTCAGGAAGAAGATGGAGGACAAGCTGCAACAGAGCGACATCAGCGGGGTCTGGAGAAACCTCAAAACCATCTCGGGGCTCCAGAATACCTCCCCCCAGGCCACAGGGGGCAGGGAGTGGGCGAACAACCTGAATCTGTTTTTCAATAGATTTGACCAACCGCCCTCCCCCCTGACTGCACAACAACCACTGCTGCCTCTAAAGAAATCAAGTCCTGCTGCCCACTCCCCACTCTACCAACACCCCCCCACTCCCAACACACAGCCCCCCATCCTGACCCTGACCAGGACCCAGGTGAGGACGGAGCTGAGGAAGATCAAGGCGAGGAAGGCGCCGGGACCGGACGGCATCAGCGCAAAGCTCCTCAAGTCCTGTGCAGACCAGCTGTGTGGGATTGTGACGTATATCTTCAACATGAGCCTGAAACTGGGGAGGGTACCACAGCTGTGGAAAACATCTTGTGTGGTACCTGTACCAAAAACTTCCCACCCCAAAGACCTGAACAGCTACAGACCGGTGGCCTTGACGTCCCACTTGATGAAGACCCTGGAGAGACTGCTCCTTGCTCACCTCCGCCCCCTGGTGGAACCAGCGATGGATCCACTCCAGTTCGCCTACCAGCATGGCATTGGGGTGGAGGATGCGGTGATCTTCCTCCTTCACCGTTCTCTGTCCCACCTGGAGAAGCCCGGGAATATGGTGAGGATCATGTTCTTTGACTTCTCCAGTGCTTTCAACACCATCCAACCGATGATCCTGAAGGACAAGCTGCTGCGCGCAGGGGTGGACCAGCACCTGTCATCATGGATCCTGGACTACCTCACGAACCGGCCTCAGTTTGTGAGAACCCGGGACTGTGTGTCCGACACGATCATCAGTAGCACGGGGGCCCCCCAGGGAACGGTGCTGGCTCCCTTCCTGTTCACTCTTTATACTGCGGACTTCTCACACAACACAACACACTGCCATCTACAGAAGTTCTCTGATGACTCTGCGATCGTTGGCCTCATCTCCAATGGAGATGAAGCTGAGTACAGAGGGCTTATCCAGGACTTCGTGGACTGGTGCCATCGGAACTGCCTCCAGATCAACGCGAGGAAAACTAAGGAGCTGGTGGTGGACTGCCGCAGGCATGGGCAGCCCCTCACAGTACCAGTAAATATACAGGGAACAGACATCGAGATGGTGACATCCTATAAGTACCTGGGTATTCATCTGAACAATAAACTAGACTGGTCACACAATACTGATGCACTCTACAAGAAGGGACAGCGCAGGCTGTTCCTGCTGAGGAGACTCAGGTCTTTTGGTGTACAAGGGGCGCTGCTGAAGTCATTCTATGACACGGTGGTGGCATCAGCCATCACTTTTGGAGTGGTCTGCTGGGGCAGTGGCATTACTGCAGCAGATAGGAAGAGACTGAACAAACTGATTAAGAAAGCTAGCTCTGTCCTGGGGCAGCGCCTTGATCCGATGGAGGAGATAGGAGAGAGAAGGACGGTGGCTAAACTGTCATCTCTGCTGGAGTCCGAGTTCCACCCTATGCAGGACATACTGAATGCACTGAGGAGCTCATTTAGCAGCAGACTACATCATCCCAGGTGCACAACCGAGAGGTTTCGTAGGTCCTTCCTACCAACGGCTGTCAGACTGTACAACCTAAGCAGGGCTGCTCGCAGAGATAGCAAAAAGACGTAACAAACTAATAGTTTTTTGAATGCAAAAGATGCAATAGACTTACACAATGGTCCTCTCCGGCATACAACTAGGAACATACCGGTCGCTATGGAGGGTGAGAATATGTATGGGCACATAATCATACCATGTAGGATAACTAAGTAGACGGTTATGCTGTTTCATTCCATCTAGCAACAATGCTCTGCACTGTGTGTGTTTATATATTTGCATATTTATTCCATCTAGCTACAATGCTCCGTACTGTGGGTGTTTATATATTTATATATCTACATATTATTCCATCTAGCTACATTGCTCCGCACTGTGTGTGTTTATATACTTGCATATTTATTCCACCTAGCTGCAATGCTCCGTACTGTGGGTGTTTATATATTTACATATTTATTCCATCTAGCTACAATGCTCTGCACTGTGTGTTCATATATTCATATATTTATTCCATCCAGCTACAATGCTCTGCACTGTGTGTCTGTGTGTGTGTGTATATATATATATTTTATAGTAATACGTACATATGTTTATTAGCTGCTCTTGCTTGCTTGTTTTTTTTTCTTGCCTTCTGATTGTTGCTCTGAGTGTTGCTATCCCTGTGCTGTTGCAATCCTGGAATTTCCCCGTTGTGGGACTAATAAAGGCTTATCTTATCTTATCTTATCTTATCCATGCAATGTATTATGGTTGAAAGTTCTGTGTCTCGATGCATGGAAAGAAAGATATAAAAAAGGAATGCACAGAGACCCGGGATTCTCTTTTGCTGTAAGTTATGTTGGAGAAAGAATAAAGTTCTTGTGTCATTGAGCTCGTTGCCTCGCCTGCCTCCTTTCTCCACAGCGTATTTAATATGTCTTATGGGAAGAAAATTAGTATAGATAAGAAAGATGTTATTTTTTATAACAAAGTGTAATATAGAAAAAGAGAGTGTTTATGCTGAATTGTTTTATTATTTTAGGCAAATATTACAATGCATCCGGAAAGTATTCATGGCGCTTCACTTTTTCTACTATTTGTTACGATACAGCCTAATTCCAAAAGGGATTAAATTCTGTCACGAACCAAGCTGGTGTTTTCCTGTAGGCTCGGTTCTGACCGTTCTCTGTGGTTCAGGTATCGAGTTTATTATGTATTGTGTTATCGTTTGAGTTCTTGTTGTCTTTATGTCTGTGTTCTTTTTCTTTTCCATGCCTGTAGCTGTCACGCCGCGCCGCTCATCAGCGGCGCCACCTGCACGCACACCTGCACATCATCAGCGGCGAGGGATTTAAGCCGCCTCGCCCTGGGCTTCGGCCTGAAGCCGTCAGACTTCCCTACGCATCGCTGTGAGTTTCCTTTCATTCTCAGTTGATCATTCCGGTAAGAAGATCTTACCTTTTTCCTCCTCCAAGTCTGCTCCCCTGTGCACAGGTGGATTTCCCGGCGGTGGACTACTCCTCTCCATCGCCTGTTCCTCGCTGCTGCACCGGGCCTCCCAGGTGGCTGTCTACTGGACCTCGTCCCTTGCTGTGCCAGTCATCTGTCCTGTCCAAGGTTGTCCGGCTGTACAGCCTCCTGCCTCTGTGCCCGAAGCAGACGCCGCCACCAACACATTTACATCCCGCAGACACACATTCATACACGCCTGTTGTTAATAAAGCTATTTGAACTACCCTGAGCCTGTGTGTGTGCGTCTCCTGAGCCGTGCGTTATGTCAGTACGGCTTCAGCAGAGCGGCTCGGCAGACGGCGGGCTCGCACACCGGCTTACCACTCTCGAGGCTCGGGTGGACCAGGTAGCTTTTCAGCAACAGGTGATTTTTAATCAGTTGATTATTATAAATAACCGATTGGACCGCTTGGACCCCCAACAGCCGTTCCCCCCGGCTCGTCAGGGTGGCGCGGCTCCTGCTGCTCCAGCGGCCGTCCAGCAGGCTCCGGCGGCACCGACTCGGCTCACGCCCATTCCAACCCCCGCCCGCTTTAGCGGAAAGCTCGGCGGAGCGCGGGGGTTCATAATGCAATGTGAGTCCGTGTTTCACCGTGTGCCCGGAGACTTTCCCTCAGATCATAGCCGAATTGGTTATATCGGGAATCTCCTAGAGGGGCGAGCATTAACCTGGACCTACGCCGTAATGGCGAGGCCCAGTTATGCCACCCTCACGTATGACCAATTCGTGAGACGCTTCCTAGAGGTCTTTGACCATTCTTGTACCGAGACGGTCCAGGTCGATCGGCTTCTCGCCCTCCAGCAGGGAAGCCGGTTGGCAGCGGGCTACGCGGTCGACTTCCGGGTAGTGGCGGAGGAATTAGGCTGGGAGGAACGCTCCCTCTGTGGCCTTTTCCTCCGCAGTCTCAACGATGATCTGAGGGATGAACTGGCTGGGCGGGATATCCCTGAGACGCTAGCGGAGCTAACATCCCTAGCGATCAGTTTGGACAACAGGCTGCGCGAGCGCTCCTCGGGACGGAAGTCGTCTTCTTCTCGCCCTCGTGGAGTCTCGCCGCGCCTGTTCCAAGCTCGCCCCCTGGCGACGCCGCCACCATCGTGCTCCGAGGAGTCGGAGCCGATGGTGACGGGTTGGACAAAGCTTTCCCCTGCGGAGAGACAACGCCGCCGTGAGTTGGATCTCTGCATGTATTGCGGAGATGACCAACACACGGTGAAGCTTTGCCCACAGAAAGCCAGTCGGTGGGGTCCGCGAGTCACTGTAGGGGGCCTCGCGGACGTCAATCGGTTAAGTCCCCTCACACAATTGAAACTGCCCATCCGTTTTTGTCACAACTCCACTGGGCATCTCACCCACGCACTGGTGGATTCGGGCACGAAGGGCAGTTTTATTTCACAAAGCCTGGCAACCCGATTGGGCATCCGCTGTCAGGCACTAAGGAACCCTATCTCCCTGGTCAACCTCTCTCGTGCCTCCCTGGGGAGAGTAACACACCAGACCATCCCCGTCCTGGTCATTATCTCTGGAAACCACCGGGAGGAGATAACCTTTTTCGTCCTGCCCAACTCTGTGTCGCCCGTCATCCTGGGGTATCCCTGGCTACGCCTCCACAACCCCGTTTTGGATTGGAAGTCCGCCGGGGTATCGGCATGGAGCACGTTCTGCATGAGCACCTGTCTACAGTCCGATGCCTGCTCTCCGTCCGCCTCTCCTTCACCTACGGACGCTGCGCCCCCGGACCTGTCCCTGGTGCCATTGGAATTTCACGACCTGGGTATGGTATTCAGCAAGTCCAAGGCGATGTCTCTCCCTCCTCATAGGCCCTATGACTGTGCAATCAACCTCCGCCAGGGGGCACCCTTACCCTCTGGGCGACTCTACAGTCTGTCTGCGCCGGAGAAGGAGACCATGAACTCTTACCTCAAGGAGTCGCTGAGTGCTGGGATAATCCGCCCATCGTCATCACCTGTGGGGGCAGGATTCTTCTTCGTCGGTAAGAAGGACGGATCCCTCCGTCCTTGCATTGACTATCGTGCCCTTAACGACATTACGGAGAAGGATCGCTACACCCTGCCCCTCATGGACACTGCTTTCCACTCCCTCCAGGGGGCGACTTGGTTCACCAAGCTGGATCTACGCAGCGCATACCACCTCGTCCGGATCCGGGAGGGAGATGAGTGGAAAACAGCCTTCCGTACCCTGAACGGCCACTTCGAATACCTGGTGATGCCGTTCGGGTTGACCAATGCTCCAGCCGTCTTTCAGCGCCTCATCAATGACGTCCTCCGGGATTTCATTGGCCTTTTTGTGTTCGTCTACCTGGATGACATTCTCATCTTCTCCAAGTCCAGGGACGAGCACCAGGTCCACGTGAGGCGGGTCCTCCAAAGACTGCTGGAAAACCGGTTGTACGTGAAGGCCGAGAAATGTGATTTTTACGCGAAGACAACATCCTTCCTTGGGTTCATCATCTCCCACGACCAGGTGCTTCCGGACCCAGAGAAGGTGAAGGCGGTGGTGGAATGGCCCACACCTGCATCATGAAAGCAGGTGCAGCAGTTCGTTGGGTTTGCGAACTTCTACCGCCGCTTCGTCCCAAATTTTGGCACCATCGTCGGCCCGCTGACCCGCCTCACGTCCCCTAAGGTCCCGTTCCGGTGGACCGAAGAGGCCGCGGCTGCCTTTCAGGCGCTGAAGGCGGAGTTCTCCTCCTCCCGGGTCCTTAGCCAAGTCAACCCTGCGCTGCAGTGCATCGTGGAAGTGGACGCTTCGGACACAGGAGTGGGAGCGGTGCTATCCCAGCGGTCACCAGATGACGGAGTCAAACGGCCCTGCGCCTTCTCCCGGCGCTTGTCCCCGGCGGAGCGGAATTACGACGTGGGGGACAGAGAGCTCCTCGCCATCAAGCTCGCGCTACAGGAGTGGCGTCACTGGCTAGAGGGGGCGGACCTGCCGTTCGTGGTCCTGACGGACCACAAGAACTTGGAGTACCTTAGATCTGCCAAGCGCCTGAACGCCCGCCAGGCGCGCTGGTCCTTGTTCTTTGCCAGGTTCCAATTTACCATCACCTTCAGGCCTGGCTCCAAGAACGGCCTGCCCGACGCCCTCTCTAGGCAATTCGCCCCTGAGGAGTCGGAGGACACGGTCCACACCATCCTACCCAGGTCGTGCGTCGTGGGAGCCGTTACCTGGGACATTGAGAGCAAGATCCGGAAGGCGCAGGAAGTGGAACCTGACCCTGGCGGCGGACCGGAGGGGAGGCTGTTCGTGCCATCCACGGTTCGGGGGGAGGTCATCCACTGGTTACACACATCCAAGCTCACCTGTCACCCTGGCTCCTCCCGGATGATTGACCTCCTCCAGCGGTCCTTCTGGTGGCCGGGCCTGCGGAGGGACGCTGCCCGCTACGCCCGGGCCTGTCCAGTTTGTGCCACCAACAAATCGGGTAATGCCCCTCCAGCGGGTTTGCTCCAGCCTCTGCCCGTCCCTGGCAGGCCCTGGTCGCATATCGCCCTGGATTTCGTCACCGGACTCCCAGTCTCGAACACCTACGACACCGTCCTGACCATCGTGGACCGCTTCTCCAAGGCGGCACACTTCGTCCCCCTACGAGGTCTCCCAACTGCCCTGGAAACGGCGGACCTCCTAATCCAGCACGTGGTCAGGCTACATGGGATTCCGGTGGACGTGGTCTCGGACCGGGGCCCCCAATTTGTGTCAGAGGTTTGGAGGTCGTTCTGCAATGCCCTGGGAGCCAAGGTGAGCCTCTCCTCCGGCCATCACCCCCAAACCAACGGGCAGTGTGAGCGGACCAACCAGGAGCTGGAGGCTGCGCTCCGCTGTGTCACGGCATCCAAACCAACGTCCTGGAGTAACCACCTCGCCTGGGTTGAATACGCCCATAACACCGCTCGCTCTTCTGCTACTGGGATGTCCCCCTTTAAGGCATCCCTGGGTTACGACCCCCCTCTGCTCCCGGCACAGGAGAGTGAGGTAACTGTCCCCTCAGTACGGGCGCATCTCAGGCAGTTCCGTTCCATCTGGGCGTCAGCGCGCAATGCGCTTTTACGCACGGCGGAGCGCAACAGAGCCGTGGCGGACCGATACAGAAGACCTGCCCCGGCGTACAGAGTTGGTCAGCAAGTCTACGTGTCGACCCAGGACGTGATTTTAAAGGGCGAGAGGAGGGAGCTGGCACAGCGCTTTATGGGCCCATACCCCATCACCAGGATCATCAACCCGGTGGCTGTGCGTGTAGCTATTCCCCCCTCCCTCCGCATCCATCCCACCTTCCACGTGTCCAAGGTGAAGCTGGCAGTCTCCGACCCCCTTTGCCCTCCTCCTGCTGCGCAACCCGCGCCCCGGATGATTGATGGCCATCCGGCCTGGCCCGTCGCCTCCATCCTGGACTCCCGGCACCGGGGTCGTGGGTTGCAGTACTTGGTGGACTGGGAGGGCTATGGGCCTGAACATCGGCAGTGGGTACCCTCGTCGTTTGTGTTGGACCCATCGCTCATCGCTGATTTCCACCGAGCGCACCCAGGGAAGCCATCGCCAGGAGGCGCTGCTAGAGGGGGGAGTACTGTCACGCCGCGCCGCTCATCAGCGGCGCCACCTGCACGCACACTTGCACATCATCAGCGGCGAGGGATTTAAGCCGCCTCGCCCTGGGCTTCAGCCTGAAGCCGTCAGACTTCCCTACGCATCGCTGTGAGTTTCCTTTCATTCTCAGCTGATCATTCCGGTAAGAAGATCTTACCTTTTTCCTCCTCCAAGTCTGCTCCCCTGTGCACAGGTGGATTTCCCGGCGGCGGACTACTCCTCTCCATCGCCTGTTCCTCGCTGCTGCACTGGGCCTCCCAGGTGGCTGTCTACTGGACCTCGTCCCTTGCTGTGCCAGTCATCTGTCCTGTCCAAGGTTGTCCGGCTGTATGGCCTCCTGCCTCTGTGCCCGAAGCAGACGCCGCCACCAACACATTTACATCCCGCAGACACACATTCATACACGCCTGTTGTTAATAAAGCTATTTGAACTACCCTGAGCCTGTGTGTGTGCGTCTCCTGAGCCGTGCGTTATGTCAGTAGCCACCGCTCTGGCCAGCGGCTGTTAGGCAGCCTCTTTGACCCACATTCGTGTGGGCGTTGTCTAACATTCGTTGATCCGACCACGCCCTCTCTCTCTTGACATCCAGCTGATTCCTCCCTGGTAATTGTCTTTCCCGCGCCTCACCCAGGTGTGCCCAATTTGTGGTGCCAGCAGTGTTTGTACTTAGGCGGCCTTTGCCAGTCAAGCACTGCTGGACCATTGTGCATTCTCATATGTGTGTGTATATCGTCATATGGATGTACTGTCGAATGTGGGAATCTGGAGCTACACTGTCGCTACTCCCCTCGGTGTAGTTATCTGTTGTGTGCGCTCATTGGAAAGACTTGGACTACTCGGACGGCTCCCGTTCTGTGAGTACAAACTGCTTGCGTTTCCCCTTGCAGTCACGCTGTTATGCTTTGGCACTGTTGCCCAGTTTCATTCTCCCAAGCCACTGAGCGTCCTGGAGGACTCTAAGTTAACCTGAGCGGTTTATGTTATTTTGTTCTGTTTGTTGTGTAGCCACTGTGCACCGTGGTCTTCCCGCTGCACGTTAATTATGTGAGCCCTTTGGTGCACCCTGTAGCCTTTTGTATGTCTTTATTTTTGGAACTGTTTTCCCTTTGTGTTAATAAATGTGTTTGTGGTGTAACCTGTGCTTAAATCCATTCTTCCTTCCCCTCCTCCGTGCGCTGCGTAAAAGCACACGAGGAGGCTTGTGACAAAATTCAATTTTTCCCTCAAAATTCGACTCACAATACCCCATAATAACAATGTGAATTATTTTTTTTTTTGAGATCTTTGCAAATTTACTAAAAATAAAAAACTAAAAAATCAGATGTACATAAGTATTCACAGCCTATGGCATGAAGCTCAAAATGGAGCTCAGGTGCATTCTGTTTCCACTGATCATCCTTGAGATGTTTCAGCAAGCTTCATTGGAGTCCACCTGTGGTAAATTCAGTTGATTGGACATGATTTGGAAAGGCACACACCTGTCTATAAGGTCCCACAGTTGACAGTGTATGTCAGAGCACAAACCAAGCATGAAGTCAAATGAATTGTCTGTAGACCTCTGAGACAGGATTGTCTCGAGGCACAAATCTGGGGAAGGGTACAGAAAAAAATCTGCTGCTTTGATGGTCCCAATGAGCATAGTGGCCTCCATCATCCGTAAATGGAAGAAGTTCGGAACCACCAGGACTCTTCCTAGAGCTGGCTGGCTGTCTGAGCAATCGGGGTAGAAGGACCTTAATCAGGGAGGTGACCAAGAATCCGATGGTCACTCTGTCAGAGCTCCAGTGTTCCTCTGTGGAGAGAGGAGAACATTCCAGAAGGACAACCATCTCTGCAGCAATCCACCAATCAGGCTTGTATGGTAGAGTGGCCAGACGGAAGCCACTCTTTAGTAAAAGGCACATGGCAGCCCACCCGGAGTTTGTCAAAAGGCACCTGAAGGACTCTCAGACCATGAGAAACAAAATTCTCTGGTCTGATGAGACAAAGAATGAACTCTTTGGCATGAATGCCAGGTGTCATGATTGGAGGAGACCAGGCACCGCTCATAACCATGCCAATGGTGGTGGTAGCATCATGCTGTGAGGATGTTTTTCAGCGGCAGGAACTGGGAGACTAGTCAAGATAGAGGGAAAGATGAATGCAGCAATGTACAGAGACTTTCTGGATGAAAACCTGCTCCAGAGCGCTCTTGACCTCAGACTGGGGTCAAGTGATAGTGTCCCCCTAAATATTTATTCAGGGGGAAATGGTCTGTTTATGGTCCCCCCACCAAAAAAAAACAACAACAAAAAAAAAAACAGTGAAAAATATCCATCCATACATTCAGTGTGGAAGTATGTAAAACAATTACTAAGTCGTTACTTTTTTTAATTGCAAAAAAAGAGAAATATGAAATGTACACAGTCTGAATAATCATGACTTAATCCTAACTGAATGTCGCCAAATTGCACCATAACCCCCGAGTGGTTATAGCCTTTACTTTTAACATGCTTGTCTATAATTTTCTTTCTAATCTCCTGAGACAACTCTCTCCTTTGCTTCCTCTGGTCCATGTTTAGTGTGGTATACACCATGACAACAAACAGCACAGTGACTACTTGTCACCCTTTAAATAGGCTGACTGACTGATTACAAGTTTGTAGACACCTGCGATGTTAATTAGAGGACACATCTTGGTTGAACATGTCCCTATGGTCACATTATTTTCAATCTTTTCTAGGGGTACCATCATTTTTGTCCAGGTCTATTTCATGAGTTTGTTTTTTAAAATAATTCTGTTGAACCACAATTCAAAAGCATTGTCTGATTTTCATCGGTTAATTTTCATAGAATTTTTATTTATTACCACTTTTATCAGATTCAAGTTATTTCTGTGACCATTGTGGGTTTTTCTTTCATTAACAGAGGGGTACCAACAATTTTGTCCATGTCTGTGTACACACACACACACACACACACATTTTATGGGGTTTGAAGTCTTCCCCATTACAAAATCTTGGATACCCCCCCCCCCCAAAAAAAGAGAAAAAAACAGGAATGGCCCTGACTACAACAATACTGATAGTGTCCCCCTAAATATTTATTCAGGGGGAAATGGTCTGTTTATGGTCTCCCCCCCACCAAAACAGTGAAAACTAGAAAAGCACTCGGAGAGCGCAGACCTCCGCCAAGCGCCACAGTTCCCGCCATACAGTGTTTTACATCATAAATATTAATCCTAAATTTATTGTGTGTACGTTTTCAGATTCCTTGACCATGAAAACATATGAGTAGCAATTGGATTCACATGGATAGGATTAGTGGTTCAGTAGTTATTCAGGAAAATCGCATTTTGCATAATGGCGGTTTTCCGGATCACCACCAAAATGTAATCATCTGTAGGATACCCCATTTCTGACAATCTGTGAAAATTTCATGAAAATCCGTCCATAACTTTTTGAGTTATCTTGCTAACAAACAGACAGACAAACCAACGCCGATGAAAACATAACCTCCTTGGCGGAGGTAAATATCTATCCATGCATTCAGTGTGGAAGTATGTAAAACAATTACTAAGTCATTACTTTTTTTATTGCAAAAAAGAGAAATATGAAATGTACACAGTCTGAATCATCATGACTTAATCCTAACTGAATGTCGCCAATTTGCACCATAACCCCCTAGTGGTCAACAGTGGTAAAGATTTTTTCAAGAAAATATTCAGATCAGATGTCAGAAAGTGGTAAGAGATAATGGCTTACTGTCAATTAGAAAGATGTAGAATATGATCCAAAGTTTGAGATAGGAGTAAATTTATGCATCTAATTTGCATAATGCCACGGTGTAGAAGCATGCTCAAATAATGAGGCTGAGTTTCAGTCATAAAACCAGCTTTATTTGACAGAACGCAGCTTCTAGCATTCTCAAAGCAGGAAAGAGAAAGAATCATACTTCAACCCCCTTTAATACATTTCCAGCATCAGAATTCAAGCCACATGGTGTCTTCAGTCAACATACAGTTACAAAGCATCCCTTTGAAGCTTCACCATTGTCTCTCATTTCTTGATGAACCGGAATACCCTCCGGGGCGTCTTCTGTGGGACAAAGAGACAAATCTCACACTTCCTTGTTACCTCCTGTAGATTCGAGTCCTTAGTCCTTGCAGACGTGACACTCCACAATACACATTCAGTCCTGTCTCTGTGGCAGCAGAGACACACATTGTGAGCCCACAATGTGTGTCGGCCACACTACCCCCCCCACACGTCTAGTAAGGCAAAATCTAAATGGCATAACAAAAAGAAAAACACAAAGCACTCCATACATCGCTAATCAATCCACCAACTGCCTAGGTTTTAATCTTCTGCCGAATCTGCTGCAACCTATGACAACCTATGCAACCTATGACACATTTACAAACATTGTAACCACTCTTTATGAAAAAAACTGCCCATTAGTTAAAAAAAAGCTTAAACACAAATTTACTGACAAACCATGGCTAACCAAAGGACTACAAAAGGCGTGTAAAAAGAAAAATTTATTATATAAAGCTTTCATAAAGAAAAGGACAAAAGAAGCAGAGCAGCGGTATAAAACATACAAAAATAAGTTAACATATATAATAAGATGTAGTAAAAGAGACTATTACAGTAAAGAACTGGAAAAAAACAAAGACAATATTAAAAATACATGGACAATAATCAACAGTATCCTTGGAAATAAAAGCAGAAATACCAGCTACCCAACTAACACTCCAAAAAATAATAAATCGACTCCGAATGTGAATATAGCTTCACCTGCAGATGAATTTAATAATTTTTTTGTTAACATTGGACCTAAACTGGCCCGAGAAATACCCACTACGGTGCCAACGGGTGATTCAATATGCAATAACACTGCTGTAAAAGACACCATCTTCATAAAGAACACAGACGAAAGAGAGGTCATTGAAATTGTTAAATCGTTCAAAAGTAAAACATCTACTGACTGCGATGGTATTGATATGCTACTAGTCAAAACTGTTATCGAATGCATAGTGAAACCACTGACGTATATCTGTAACCTGTCTCTCCAATCAGGTATATTTCCCAATGCAATGAAAATAGCTAAAGTAATTCCGATTTACAAGACAGGCGACAGAGGGGAACTCTCCAACTACAGACCAATTTCACTATTACCACAATTTTCCAAGATACTTGAAAAAATATTCTATGAGAGAATTGACAACTTCATACTGAAGAATGATTTATTGTGTGAGCAGCAATATGGGTTCAGACACAAAAGGACAACAGCATATGCCTTAATGGAATTTACAGAAAAAATATCAACAGCCATTGAAAATAAAGAGTATTCAGTTGGAGTATTCCTGGATCTTAAAAAAGCATTTGATACAGTAGATCACAATCTATTATTAAAGAAACTACAAAATTGTGGTATCAGAGGGGTAGCACTGTCCTGGTTAAGAAGTTACTTAAAGAATAGATATCAGTTTGTATGTGTTAACAACAAAAACTCAGAGCTACTGAAGGTCACCTGTGGAGTCCCACAGGGTTCAGTTTTGGGACCACTATTATTCAATATGTATATAAATGATATATGTAAAGTTTCAGAAAAAATGGACTTAATATTGTTTGCTGATGACACTAACCTGCTATGCAGTGGAAACAACTTGGAACAACTTCTGGATACACTCGGAAAGGAATTAGGAAAGCTGAAACTGTGGTTTGATTCAAACAAATTAACGCTCAATTTAAGCAAGACAAAATTTATAGTCTTTAACAACCATCACAACTACCCAGTACCCAAACTCAGTGTAAATGGTGTAGAGATTGAAAGGGTATCTGAAACTAAATTCCTTGGAGTAATAATTGATAACAAACTGTGTTGGAAGCCACATATTAATTATATAAAAGGTAAAGTATCCAAATCAATTGCAATATTACACAGAGTGAAAAATTTGCTGAATCAACCCACACTATACACCTTGTATCATTCATTAATACTCCCATACATGACATATTGTAATGAAGTATGGGGAAACACATATAAAACAAACATATATCCACTCTTTATGCTTCAAAAGAGAGCTATTAGAATAATCAACAAAGCAGCTTACAGGGAACCAACAAACCCACTTTTTCTTAAACAAAAAACTCTCAAGTTGAAAGATCTGATCGACTTTAAAACCGCAATAATAATGTTCAAAGTGAAGAATCTATCACTGCCCGCAAATATCCAAAAGTTGTTCCAAACAAGGGAGAAACGATATCACTTCAGAGGAACATGTATATTTCAAAAGCCTACAGTGAGAACAACTACCAAGCAACACTGTATTTCAGTGCAAGGTGTCAGATTATGGAACGATTTTGGACCTGAATTAAAATCATGTACAAAGCTTGGACAATTTAAACAAAAACTAAAGGAAGAAATACTCCAAACATATTTACAAGACGACATGTAAACTCACATAAGGATTGACATTTCCAGCCTGTGTTGTGTTATAGCTTAGTTTTTCTTTTTTCTCTGTGACACTATGTCTTAGATTTGTTTTTGAATAGTAACCGCTTAACTTAGACTAGCTCAGTTTTCTTTTTCTCTCAGTCATATTTTGTCTTAGCCTTGTTTTAAATTGTAATCGCTCTTGTCTTGTTTTCTCTTTTTTCTCCTTTGAATTCTTGGATGGAATATGGGTGAGCAATATAAGCTGCGGCTTCAGCCATCACCCATTTCGGATAACTCACGTGGAATTGTATAGTAGAAGGAGTCTTTGTCTAATTTGACCTTGTTGTTATATTATACAGTTTCTTTTAACCTGTAATGTACTATCCGAAATAAATAAATTCATTCATTAAAAAAAAACCTGGCTTGGCTGCACCTGCAACATCTCTCTGCACCTGTGGATTAAAGCCGTTAGCACCTCTCTGTGAAGACTTTGGAGAATGTCCCCTCGGGGGCCTGCCCCGGCGGGGGGGCCTCGCGAGCTGCACCTCCTCGTCAGCCAGAACAAAAGCAGGTTTGAGTCTGTTAATGCAAATCAGCTCCCGTCTGCCCCCTAAATCTAGCAGAAAATGCTTCTGCCCGGTCTCCAGCACTCGAAACGGTCCGTCGTAAAACGGCCGCAAACTTGGACGCTGGGCGTCATGTTTAACAAAAACAAACTCTGCGTTTTTTAAAGCTTTGGGCACAAAAACGTGTGGGAAACTGTGATGGATTGGGCCAGGAAGTGTGTTTGCTCCTGAGCCGCTCTGCCACGGCTGAGCGGGGGGGCCACTAGGTGCGGGATTATCAGGAAGAAATTCCCCGGGCAAACGAAGCGGTTGGGCGAAAACTAATTCAGCCGGGGAAGCGTGCAAATCTTCCTTAGGTGCAGAACGCAACCCTAATAACACCCATGGAAGTTTGTCTACCCAATTTGTATCCGTTAGCGACGCTCTGAGGGCTGCTTTCAATGACCTGTGAAAGCGTTCGCATAAACCATTAGCCTGGGGGTTATACGCGGTGGTGCGATGAATCTTCACCCCCAAGCTGCGGGCCGTCGATGACCACAGCTCGGAAATAAATTGGGGACCTCTGTCGGACGTTATGTCCGACGGTACACCAAAACGCGCAACCCATGCTGCTAAAAATGCTCGTGCAACTTCTTCCGCTGTGGTTGATGCCAGAGGAACCGCCTCTGGCCAGCGCGTGGTGCGGTCTACCATCGTCAAAAGGTGTGTGTGCCCGTGTGATAACGGAAGCGGCCCGACCAGGTCAATATGCACGTGATCAAAACGCTTAGCGGGGATGTGGAAAGGTTCTAACGGGGCCTTAGTGTGTCTGTGTATTTTAGCTCGCTGACACGCTACGCAGGCTGCTGCCCATTCCTTGACCTGTTTGCGCAACCCGGGCCAAACAAATTTCTCCCCCACCAACTTAATCGATGCGCGCACCCCCGGGTGCGCGAGAGAATGGACCAAGTCAAAAACACGGCGACGCCACGCGGTTGGCACCACAGGGCGGGGCCGTCCCGTGGAGACATCGCAGATTAGCGGGGGCATACCGTTTTGTTGCACCCTGTGCTCCAGCCTTAACCCTGTTGGTCCAGACTGGAGCGCGCGCACGTCCGCGTCGTTAACCTGCTCCGCAGCCATAGCTGCATAATCTAACCCAACACAGACTGGGGCTGCGCGCGCTCCCGCGTCGCTGCCCGGGCCCGCGGCCATGGCTACAGAGTCTGCCCCTATGGGGCTTGGCGGTGCTACTGCACGCGAGAGGCAGTCTGCCACAACATTGTGTTTACCTGCGACATGCTGAATATCAGTAGTGAACTCCGATATTGCGGCTAGTTGCCTTTGTTGCCGGCCTGACCAGGGTTCTGAAATTTTGGCCATCGCAAACGTTAGCGGTTTATGATCCACAAAAGCGGTGAAACGTCGCCCCTCTAACCAGAACTGAAAATGACGGATGGCCAAGTGTAGGGCCAAAAGCTCCCTGTCAAACGCGCTGTATTTCCGTTCACTATCGCGCAAGGTCCTGCTGAAAAACGCGAGGGGTTGCCAGGTACCTGCCACAAACTGTTCAACTACCGCCCCCACCGCTACATCGGAAGCGTCAGTGGTGAGCGCCATGCGGGCCGTTGGAACTGGGTGCGCTAACAAAACTGCGTTTGCCAGGGCTGATTTGACCTGGGCAAAAGCGCGCTCCCGCTCCGGAGACCATTCAACTTTATTTGCGGGCTTTTGTTTTTTTAACGCGGTGTACAATGGCTGCATGAGTCGTGCTGCGCTTGGGAGGAAACGGTTGTAAAAATTAACCATCCCTAGAAACTCCTGAAGCGCCTTGACCGTTTGAGGTTGCGGAAAATCCGTTATGGCACGCACTTTATTTGGAAGGGGAACTGCTCCCTCTGCCGAAACGCGATGTCCCAAAAAATCAATCTGCGCCACCCCAAACTGACACTTCGCTGGGTTAACTATTAACCCGTGCTCTGCCAACCTCTGGAAAACTGCTGTGAGGTGTTTTTCATGTTCGCCTTCGGACGCGCTGGCTACCAAAATATCGTCCAAATAAACGAACACGAAAGGCAGGTCGCGTAAAACTGCATCCATCATGCGTTGGAAAGTCTGCGCGGCCCCCTTGAGGCCAAAAGGCATGCGCAAGAACTCAAAAAGGCCGAAAGGCGTTATGACCGCTGTTTTGGGTACATCCTGCGCGCGCACTGGCACCTGGTGATAGCCGCGCACCAAGTCTATTTTAGAAAAAATGCGCGCCCCCGCCAAATGGACAGAAAAATCCTGAATGTGCGGAATCGGGTAGCGGTCATGAGCTGAAACGTTGTTCAACCTGCGGAAATCACCGCAAGGTCGCCACGAGCCGTCAGCTTTTGGGACCATGTGTAACGGCGAAGCCCAAGAGCTCTTGGAACGTCTAACAATGCCCAGTTTTTCCAGATTAGTGAACTCCTCGCGCGCGATGGCCAGTTTAGCTGGGTCCAAGTGCCGAGCCTTTGCAAACACGGGAGGGCCTGTGGTCGTTATGAAATGTTCTACCCCATGTTTGGCCACCGTTGCTGAAAACGTGGGGACTGTGAGTGCTGGAAACTGAGCAAGCAGAGTGTGAAACTTACCAGCCGCAGCTGAGACGCTGGCATGTGCAGTTGGCGGGGCCACCCGAGCTGTGCAGGGAATAGAATGAAAGGACAGTGCATTAATCAGACGTCTATTAGCAAGGTCAACCAATAAACCATGTGAGCACAAAAAATCAGCCCCTAACATGTTGAAACTGACTGCTGCTACAATAAATGTCCACTCAAATGAACGGCCCTGTAAGGACAGAAGCATGGTCCTCTCACCAAACGTTTTAATCGTGGAGCCGTTCGCTGCTGACACTGACACCCAGGGGGCTTTAGAAGGCGACAGCCGTTCCGCGTAGGTGGGTGTGACGAAACTCAGCTGAGAGCCCGTGTCCACGAGGAACTGTTTCCCCGAGCGTGCATCCGTCAGGTAAAGCAGCCTGTTCTCGTTGCCGAGGGTCGCAGCTGCTACCGGCCCTCGGTCTTGGCGTTTCCCTGGCGCTTAAAATTGCACGGTGGGACGCACCTGTGCGCTCTCTCTGCAAAACGGCGGTGGTAGAAGCACGAGCCGTTCTCCGCTCCGCGTCGTCTGGCTCCTGTCGCCGCCGTCGTTGGTGCGTCTGGCGCCGCGGCCGCTGGACCCGCACTGTCTCCGGACGCCGTTCCTGGACTGGCCGCCGCGGCCGAGACCGCGTTCCGCTTGTGGGCGTCGACCAACCTCTGCGCCTCCTTGCTCAACCCATGGTAGTCTCGCTTGGCCAATCGGGGTGACTCTGCCAGGGCCACTCTCACTGCTGGTGGTAGGGTTCGAAGGAAAAGGTGGGCGAAAATGAATTCGCCATCCTCAGAGGCTTTGAGCTGCAGCATCTTCACCAACAGGTCCGCAGGTCTATCGTTTTCGGCCTCCGTCAGCGCCAGGAGCCCCTCTGCTCGTTGTTGGACTGAGGGGGTGAAATGGCTGATCAGCGCGTCCTTCAATGCGCTGTACTTGTCGCTGTCTGGTGGATGATTAACCAGATCTTCCACTCTCTGGACCGTGTTGCTGTCCAGCTTCGCTACCACGTGGTAGAATCTTGTGTCATCGTTGGAGATTCTCCGGAGGTTGAACTGCGCCTCGATTGCGCTAAACCATGAGCGCGGGCTGTGCTGCCAGAAATCGGGCAGCCGGATCGTGGAGGCGGCCATCAGGCTGGCTTCCACAGAGCCCCGCTCGGGAGAATTCTGTCTGCTCATTCTCCGTCGTAGGTCACCAGTGTAGAAGCATGCTCAAATAATGAGGCTGAGTTTCAGTCATAAAACCAGCTTTATTTGACAGAACGCAGCTTCTAGCATTCTCAAAGCAGGAAAGAGAAAGAATCATACTTCAACCCCCTTTTATACATTTCCAGCATCAGAATTCAAGCCACATGGTGTCTTCAGTCAACATACAGTTACAAAGCATCCCTTTGAAGCTTCACCATTGTCTCTCATTTCTTGATGAACCGGAATACCCTCCGGGGCGTCTTCTGTGGGACAAAGAGACAAATCTCACACTTCCTTGTTACCTCCTGTAGATTCGAGTCCTTAGTCCTTGCAGACGTGACACTCCACAATACACATTCAGTCCTGTCTCTGTGGCAGCGTGAGCCCACAATGTGTGTCGGCCACAACGGCACCTATATCGAATAACACAGCTGTCAGTCAAAAGTGGACTTTGGACATATTTACACAAAGAATGGTTCTGCTTTTTGTCATGGTTTCTTGTTTGGGGCATTTTGCCATCTTATCTTCAAAGTATATGAACCAGAAAATCAGTACAATGTAAAGAAACCAAGAAATTTGTCACTTACAGCTGGCGAAGGCGGCTCCTGGCTACGTCCATTTTCATCCATCCTGGTCGTTATTTTGCCCTCTGTCAGTCAATTGCAGTTTCTCTCCCACATCCAGAAACTCTTATGATTATCCCACCTCAATTTTTCTTTTATTCCGCGGCAATTTATCTTATATGACGCCTTCTTATATGACGATGCAACCAGGTGATTGTTCTGTAGTCACATGGCACTGCGGAGCGGTAGCAGGTGAATACAGGCAGCATCGCGCTCCCTCTGTTGTAACAAAATGTAAACATTTACCTCCATAAGCTAAATAATCTCTTTTTAGAATCATAGTTCCTCCTCCGCTCCTCCGTCTGCGATTTCAGTATGTCCACAGCGATGGGTAGCGGCCATATTTGTTTTCTAATCTCAAAGAAGAAGAAGAAGGATTTCTTCCTCTTTGGTGTATTCCATGTCAGCCATGATTCCTCCAACGCATGTCTGCCACCTTGTGAACTGGCATAATTAGTACAAATCCTCAGTCCAGCTGGTGAGTGTTTTGGCACATCATATCAGTTGACAGGTGCAGCGCTGTGCTGTGCCACTAGGGGTGCAATCTGTCCAAGAAATAAACACAGTCAAAAGGTTAACAAATCCATAATTTACCTCACAAAATACTTCAAAATTGGTGACGTGAGAGATTTCAGAATCATGCAAATTATGGGTAAAGTTGTTTACTGCCACCAAGCATTCAAGAGTTGTTTCAGTTGATGGAAAGTAAACTATACTTATAGTCTGTATAGATATTTTGAGAGTTTCTGCTTGTATCATCCCACCTAAAATTCTCAGACATGAACTGCCCCTATCTTTGCAGTCTGCTAGATATTGAAGCAGAATTATTACACAATGCAAAGGAAATGACTTGCTGTTATTTGCTGCAATTACTAAATGCAACAGTTCGGTGTAATATTGTTCCAACAATTTGTCAGGGTCTGTGGGACTCCATGTTTGGTTTTGTTGCTGCTCCTTCTGCTCTCTCTGCCCTCCCCTGCAGGCTCAGTGAGATGATGAAGCTTCATGTAAAACTTCATTTGCTCTACTAGTCCATCTTCAAACAGTTCATCAAACATGGGGAGGATGCTGGCGCTGCTCTGTTCGCCGCTTCCCCATTCGTGACTCATTCGTAATTTTTTTTTTTTAACTTTACAGTTTCTGTGTTTTTTGTTTGTTTGTTTGTTTGCTTCCCTACATTGCTGGACCTGGATACTACTATTTTTGTTCATTTTACTGGTGGTGTGGATGCTTACCTACAAGACGATCTCGGCTGTCAACTTCACCCACCGGGCTGACTCAAGTGCCACTCCGGTCACAAACTGTTCTGTTGTCCTGTCATAGTTTGGATTGTCTTCATCTGCCTCTCTACTCTCCATCTTTGGAACATCTACCCACGACTTGCTGGTGGCTTTGGCCTGTGGGAAAGCGGGCTAGCGGGAAACTGGCTGTTAGCCAGCCAGTTGACGGCTGGCTGACTGCTACCTGTCTGTGCTTTGGCTGTCATCTGTCTGGGACTCCCTGCTAACATCGCTGGGCCATCAGCTAGCTCGCTACGGGGTGTCTCGCTACAAGCTGGCGGGTCAACGGCTAGCTGGCTGCTGCCTGGTGCTAGCGCTGCTCGGCTAGAAATCAGAGAGGCTGGGAAGCGTCCTTCCATGGTCGACACGTTCTGTCACTCCATCCTGCAACTCTGCCGACTCATTGGTTTTAACGCCTGAAACAAACTCGGACCTCCATCACCCACCTCCGGTACCGGCATAGCCCCAGTTATGCCGCTACGCTACACATCCGCGCAACTCCTCCGGCTAAACCACCAAACCTCTCCCTCCTTGGAACTCATTGCCTCACTAAAAAGCTCCAGACTTCTCCTCCGGCCCCGATATATCCACCGAAGTTCACGCCGCAAGTTTAATTACCACTTCACCACAACAAACTGTATCCCCGTTCTCTGGTCAAATCGCTGCATGGACACCGGCTTCCGCACTTCCGCGTTGAGTCATCACAACAATGTGACACGTCATCAGAACAACCCCAATGTGAATCCTTTCAACCTCCGCCCTATCCCGACTTCTGCACCCGCATTTTCAAAACAAAAGCACCTGAAACTTGCCCTCTTCAACACACGATCCCTTAACAATAAAAGCCTCATTCTAAATGAATTCATCACTGATAATAAACTGGATCTCCTCTGTCTCACTGAAACTTGGCAAAAACCCCTGGATTACATTGCACTTAACCAAACCACCCCTGCTGGATATTCATACCTGGACAACCCACGCCCTGAAGGCCGTGGAGGAGGCATTGCTGCTATTCACCTTCATGACCTCAATCCACGACCTTTCTCCATACCCATTGTTTCCTCTTTTGAACACCTGACTTTTAAACTCCCCGGCCCAAAACCTCTCCTCATTGCAATTATCTACCGCCCTCCCAAACCAAATCCATCTTTCTTATCAGATCTTTCAGAACTCATTACAGTACTGTCTGCAACCTCACCATCTGTCCTACTGCTTGGCGATTTCAACCTCCACATTGATTCCCCTGACTGCAAATACGCAAACGATTTTCTGGACTTACTCATGTGTCTCAACTTCACCCAACACATAACTTTCCCCACCCACAGCCGTGGACATATCCTGGACCTGGTTTGCCCCACCGGTCTCCACATTCACAACATCTCCAGCACTGACCTCACCATCTCGGATCATCTTGCCATCACACTGGACATTGACATCCCGGCCCCTCAACCCAAACAAGACAGAACAATAACCTTCAGGAATCTTAAGTCCATCTGCTCAGTTTCTCTCTCCACATACATATCAAACACTCTCTCCAACCTCACCTTCCCTGTAAACCCAACCCCTACAGACTTAGTAAACATCTACAACAACACATTGTCTGCCTCTCTCAACAAACTGGCCCCCATGAAAACAAAAACCGTCACTTTCACTCATTCGGCCCCCTGGTACACCTTAAAACTTCACAAACTCAAAAAACAACTGCGACAGCTTGAACGCCTGAGCTGCAAAATTGGTCTGACTGTACACACCCTCGCTCACATAGAACTGATGCACCTATACCAATCCTCACTCAATAAAGCTCGCTCTGCCTACTACTTCCAGCATCATTCACTCTGGATCCTCCAACCCCCGCACTCTGTTCTCCACCATCAACAAACTCCTCAAACCCCAGGACATCATTTCATCATCCTTCATCCCTGAAAAATGCAATAGCTTTCTATCATTTTTCCATTCCAAAATTGACAATATTCACAACGAGCTTGCTTCCTCCTTGGCCATCACCCCCGACTCAGAACCCACTTTTTCTCCACCCATAGATAAACAGCTCTCCCTTTTCTCACCCATAACCACTGATGAACTTTCTGAAATACTCTCCAGCATGAAATCATCTACATGCCCCCTGGACCCCATCCCCTCCCCCCTTATCAAAGCCTGTCTCACCCTTCTTGCCCCCCTTATCATCGACACCATCAACTCCTCCCTCACCACTTGCACTGTCCCCCCATCACTCAAGATTGCCGCCATCACCCCCCTCCTTAAGAAACCTGGCCTGGACTCTGACGACCCCAACAATTTCAGACCCATCTCCAACCTCCCATTTCTGGCTAAAATATTGGAAAAAGTTGTCGCCACCCAACTCAAGAAACACCTCCTCTCCAACAAACTCTACGAAACATTTCAATCTGGATTCCGTTCTCACCACAGCACTGAAACCGCCCTCCTCAGGGTCACCATTGACCTCCTGCTCGCCTCTGACTCTGGCTCCCTCACCATTCTTCTCCTCCTCGATCTCAGCACAGCTTTTGATACCATCAATCATTCCATCCTGCTCCGTCGTCTACTTTCTATTGGCATCAGTGACTCCGCCCTCTCTTGGTTCACCTCCTACCTGTCTGACAGATTCCAGTACATCTCCATCAACAGTCACAAATCGCGCACCACCTCTGTATCACACAGTGTCCCTCAAGGCTCTGTGCTCGGTCCAACCCTTTTCACTCTCTACATGCTTTCGCTTGGTCACATCATCCATCAACATGGTCTTCACTTTCACTGCTACGCCGACGACACCCAGCTGTACATCTCCTCTAAATCCATCACCCCTGCCATTCTCTCCACTATCACCAACTGCCTCACAGACATAAAAACCTGGATGACTAACAACTTTCTCAAGCTAAACAGCAATAAAACAGAAATCATCATTTTTGGACCAAAATCTCTTTTCCCCTCTTCCCAGAACTTTTCATTCCAAATCGATGGTCACTCAGTCACCCCCTCCCCCCTGGCCAGAAACCTCGGCATTATCATGGACCCCACCCTCTCCTTCAAATCTCACATCAACCATATCACCAAAACATCATTTTTTTCATCTTTGTAATATTGCACGCCTCCGTCCCACCCTCTCCCCCTCTGCTGCTGAAATACTCATCCACACCTTCATCACCTCCAGACTTGATTACTGTAACAGCATTCTGTATGGACTTCCTTCCACCATCCTCCAAAAACTACAGTATGTCCAAAACTCAGCCGCCTGCCTACTTACTCACTCCCGCTCCAGAGACCACATCCCTCCTCTCCTCCGTCAATTCCACTGGTTCCCCATTCAACAGCGCATCAACTTCAAGATCCTCCTCATCACCTATAAAGCTCTTTGTAACCTCGCCCCCTCATACATAACTGACCTTCTGTCTCGTCATTCCCCCCACTCGTCTCCTCCGCTCTGCTGACACTCACCTTCTCACCCCCATCACCAAGACAAAACTCCGCACCCTGGGTGATAGATCATTCGCCATCGCTGCACCAACCCTCTGGAATTCCTTGCCCCTTCACATCCGGTCCGCCAACACACTTGCTTTCTTCAAAAGTCAACTCAAAACCCATCTCTTCAAATCTACCTACAAAAACTGACTGCCTCTTCTACCTATGTGTACCTACCTTGTCTGTTTACCCGTTCTCTGTATGTTTGTCCCTATGCTGCTTTGTAAAGCGTCTTTGAGTATTTAGAAAAGCGCTATATAAGACTGATGTATTATAATTACACGAGTTTAGAATTAAGTTTAAAATCCTTCTTCTTACTTACAAAGCTCTAAACAATCAGGCTCCTTTTTATTTAAAAGATTTGATACTACCGTATTATCCTAACAGAGCACTACGCTCCCAAAATCAGAATCAGAATCAGAATCAGAATCAGAATGAGATTTATTGCCATTGTTCATGTAGTGCACAAACTAGGAATTTGTCTCGGTGCAATGCTGCAACATTAAACATGGAAAAAACTATGCATGCAATAAAATGTAGAATATGAATGAGTAATACTAATCTATGCAATTTTTAAATATATTAACAAGCAGCAGATATTGTGGAGTTCCACATAGTGCAGTCGGTAGTGCAAAAGAAAACAGTGATAATTATCATGAGTCCGGTTGAGCTGCTGTACGTAGTGCACGAGAGTCTAATAAGTCACTTAGTGTTCAGCAGTCTAATGGCAGAGGGGAAGAAGCTATTCATGTAGCGGGAGGTTTTAGTCTGAATGGACCGAAGTCTTCTGCCTGAGGGGAGGGGGGCAAACAGTGCGTGTCCAGGGTGTGAAGGGTCGGCTATGATCCGACCTGCACGCCTCCGGGTCCTGGAGATGTACAGGTCCTGGAGGGATGGGAGCTTGCAGCCGATCACCTTCTCAGCAGCGCGCACAACGCGCTGCAGTCTTAGTCTGTCCCTGGCGGTGGCTCCTGCGTACCACACAGTGATGGAGGTGGTGAGGATGGACTCGATGATGGCCGTGTAGAACTGCACCAACATCTTGGTGGGTAGCTTGAGCTTCCTCAGCTGCCGCAGGAAGAACATCCTCTGCTGGGCCTTTTTGATGAGGGAGCTGATGGTCGGCTCCCACTTGAGGTCCCGGGTGATGGTGGTGCCCAGGAAGCGGAAGGAGTCTGCAGTGGTGATGGGACAGTCTGTGAGGGTAAGGGGGGGCAGAGGGGCAGTGACTTTTCTGAAGTCCACGATCATCTCCACTGTCTTCAGAGCGTTCAGCTGCAGGTTGTTGTGGCTGCACCAGGACGCCAGCTGGGCCTCCTCTCTCCTGTAGACGGACTCGTCGCCGTTGGAGATGAGCCCGATGAGGGTGGTGTCGTCCGCAAACTTGATCATCTTGACAGACTGGTGGCTGGAGGTGCAGGAGTTGGTGTACAGGGAGAAGAGCAGGGGGGAAAGTACACAGCCCTGGGGTGTGTACAAATGCAGGATTACTTGTAATACCTAGAATCTCCAAAAGTACAATGGGAGGCAGAGCCTTCAGTTATCAAGCTCCTCTCCTGTGGAACCAGCTGCCAATCTGGATTCGGGAGTCAGACTCGATCTCTGTTTTTAAGAATAGGGCTAAAACCTACCTTTTTGATATAGCCTACAATTAGGGAGGGATCATGTGTTTCTGAACCCTCCCTTAGTTATGCTGCTAATAGGTTTAGTCAGCCGGGGGACCTCCAGTAATGCACTGGGCCTCACTCCTTTCCTCACTCTCAATGAAATATTTTTTTTTGTTGGTCATTAACATTTGTTTGTTCTCTCCCATAGATTGAGTCCCCATCGTGCTGTTTGCAATCTACATGTCTGTTCTTTTCATCTTCTCTATCCTCTCACCCCCCAGCCAGTCGCAGCAGATGACTGCCCCTCCCTGAGCCTGGTTCTGCTGAAGGTTTCTTCCTGTTAAAAGGGCGTTTTTCCTCTCCACCGTCGCCAAGTGCTTGCTCACAGGGGATCGCCTGATTGCTGTGGTCTTTCTGCAACTGTGGGGGTTCCCCCTACAGTTGATAGTGCTATGAGATGACTGTTGTTGTGAAATGGCGCTATATAAATAAAGTTGAATTGAATTGAATTAATTATTATTATTATCTACTGGACAAAAAGTATACAACATGCAGATTTTTACAAGGGTATTATAGGCTTGATGCACATTTTTTCATTTCAGTAAATGTACTGTCCTTTAAGAAATATCAATGACCATAAGGGGGAAGAAGAAATAATAAAACTGGGGTGACTACAGTGAATGTGCTTGTGTTACTTAGTGTGCTTGTGTTACTTATCCATTTTTATTAAGAAATAACTTTTCAACAGTCTTTGGACTAAGGTGATATTTTTATTTTTTTTTTTTAGATTATTTCAGGCTCCTTCCCTCACCTCTCTGGTGGGGAAGGAACCTGAGCTGGCGTACAAGGTTGAGAGATACCGGCTAGATATAGTCAGCCTCACCTCAACACACAACTCTGGTTCCGGAATCAGTCTCCTGGAGAGGGGCTGGAGCTTGGCCTTTTCTGGAGTTGTCCCGGGCGAGAGGCGATGAGCAGGGGTGGGTATTCTTGTATCCCCCCACCTTGCTGCCTCTATGTTGGAGTTTTCCCCAGTGGACGAAAGGGTTGCTTCCCTGCGCCTTTGGGTTGGGAAATGGGTTTCAGAGTACCCACCTTTTTTGGAGTCTGTGACTGGGGTGCTGGAGGGTACTCCTCTTGGAGACTCCATTGTCCTACTGGGGAACTTCAATGCGCACGTGGGCAATGACAGTGAAACCTGGAGGGGGGTGACTGGGAGGAACGGCCTGCCCAATCTGAACCCGAGTGGTGTTCAGTTATTGGACTTCTGTGCTAACCAGTTTGTCCATAATGAACACCATGTTCAAGCATAAGGGTGTCCATATGTGCACCTGGCACCAGGACACCCTAGGTCGCAGGTCGATGATCGATTTTGTTATCATGCCATCAGACCTGCGACCGTATGTCTTGGACACTCGGGTAAAGAGAAGTGCAGAGCTGTCAACTGATCACCACCTGGTGGTGAGTTGGATCTGATGGCAGGGGAGGATGCCATTCAGACCTGATAGACCCAAACGTATAGTGAGGGTGTGCTGGGAACGTCTGGCTGAGGCCCCTGTCCGGGAGGTCTTCAACTCCCACCTCCGGAAGAACTTCAACCGCATTCCGAGAGAGTCTGGAGACATGGAGTCTGTATGGGCCATGTTCTCCACCTCTATTGTTGAAGCAGCGGCCCAGAGCTGCAGCCGCAAGGTGGTCGGTGTATCTCGTGGTGTCAACCCCTGAACCAAGTGGTGGACACCAGTGGTGAGGGGGGCCATTAAGCTGAAGAAGGAGTCCTATCAGGCTTGGTTGGCTTGCGGGACTCCCGAAGCAGCTGAGGTGTACTGGCAGGCCAAGCAGAGTACAGCTCGGGTGGTTGCTGAAGCAAAAACCCGGGTATGGGAGGAGTTCGGTGAGGCCATGGAACAAGACTTTCGGTCGGCCTCGAAGAGATTCTGGCAAACTGTCTGGTGACTCAGGATGGGAAAGCAGCTCCCTGTCCACACTGTGTATGGTGCGGATGAGGCGCTGTTGACTTCGACTGGGGATATCGTCAGGCAGTGGAAGGAATACTTTGAGGATCTCCTCAAGCTCACTGATACGCCTTCCACAGAGGAAGCAGGGTTTGTGGATGAGGGGGATGACTCGCCTATCACAGGGGCTGAGGTCGCCAAGGTGGTTAAAAATCTCCTTGGTGGGTGGGCCCCGGGGGTGGACGAGATTCGCCCTGAGTACCTCAAGGCCCTGGATGTTGTAGGGCTGTCATGGTTGACACGCCTCTGCAACATTGTGTGGAGGTCGGGGGCAGTGCCTTTGGCATGGCAAACCGGGGTGGTGGTTCCTCTCTTCAAAAAAGGGGACCGGAGGGTGTGCTCCAACTTTAGAGGGATCACACTCTTCAGCCTCCCTGGGAAAGTCTATGCTAAGGTACTGGAGAGGAGAGTCCGGCCGTTGGTCGAATCTCGGATTCAGGAGGAGCAATGCGGTTTTAGTCCTGGCCGTGGCACATCGGACCAGCTCTTTACCCTCTCGAGAATTCTCGAGGGTTTGTGGGAGTTTGCCCAACCAGTTTACATGTGTTTTGTGGACTTGGAGAAGGCATTCGACTGCGTCCCTCGTGGTTTTTTGTGGGGGGTGCTTTGGGAGTATGGGGTATCGGGCTTGTTGTTACGAGCTATTCGGTCTCTGTACGACCGTTGTGAGAGTTTGGTTCGTGTTGCCAACACTCGGTCGGACTCATTCCCAGTGAGAGTTGGACTCCGCCAGGGCTGCCCTTTGTCACCAATCCTGTTCATAATTTTTATGGACAGGATTTCTAGGCGCAGCCAGGGAATGGAGGTTGTCATGCTTGGTGACCACAGGATCTCATCTCTGTTGTTTGCAGATGATGTTGTCCTGTTGACTTCATCCAGCAATAACCTACAGTTCTTGCTGGGACAGTTTGCCGCTGAGTGTGAAGCGGCTGGGATGAGAATCAGCACCTCCAAGTCTGAGTCTGTGGTCCTCAGCCGGAAAAAGGTGGATTGTCCTCTCTGGGTTGGGGACAAGCTCCTGCCCCAAGTGGAGGAGTTTAAGTAAGTTGGGGTCTTATTCACGAGTGAGGGGAGAATGGAGCGAGAGATTGACAGATGGATCAGAGCAGCATCTGCAGTGATGCGGCTGTTGTACTGGTCTGTTGTAATGAAGAGGGAGCTGAGTTCTAAGGCAAAGCTGCCGATTTACCAGTCAATCTATGTTCCTACTCTCACCTATGGTCACGAGCTTTGGGTAATGACCGAAAGAACGAGATTGCAGATACAAGCGGCTGAAATGAGCTTTCTCCGTAGGATTGCTGGACTCACCCTCAGAGATAGGGTGAGGAGCTCAGTCATCCGGGAGAGGCTCAGAGTAGAACCGCTGCTCCTCCACATTGAAAGTAGTCAGTTGAGGTGGTATGGGCATCTGATTAGGATGCCTCCTGGACGCCTCCCACTTGAGGTGTTTCGGGCATGTCACACTGGGAGGAGACCCCGGGGCAGACCCAGGACTCGGTGGAGAGACTATGTCTCCCAGCTAGTCTGGGAACACCTTGGTATCCTCTCTGAAGAGCTGGAGCAGGTGGCTGGGGAGAGGGAAGTCTGGGCTTCTCTGCTTGAACTGCTGCCTCCGCGACCTGGACCTCCAGAAAAGCGGTAGAAGATGGATGGACGGATGGATAGATTATTTCATCAGCTTTTGAGAATATTCTCTCACAGGGCACAGAGAATGCAGATGTGCAAAAGAAGGCCACTGCAAGTTTGTACAGTGTAGGGTAGACACGTTTCTGTCTTTCCCAGTACATTCTCTTTCCCAGTGCATTCACCTCTGTTGCCCTTATTCTCATGCAGGGCATGATAGTGCCTCGGCATAGATAATGTGTTATTGTTGTATCCAAGCTCTTTGACACACAACAGACACTTCACCTTGCAAATAAAAATAAATCTAAAATACATAAATGTGACAAGAAATATCCACTATTTGTGAAAAATGCACCCAACTTAATAACTGTAAATACCTTATTGGGAAAAATAAGATCAAAATGTTCCCAAATGGGAGAAGTCCATCTTTTTGGTGCTGGCTCCATCTGAAAATGAAGATTGGCTATGACAAATGTCATACACAGTCAAAGCTCTGACAACACAAAACGTGAGGGTTGGGGATTTTTCATTGTGTATCATTGCTCAATTTATTTCATGTTGCACGCCAAATCTTGAACTGCTTCCCAACCCAATCAAGTGGTATGACTGGCCGGCGAGGCTTCAGACGTCATCACATACGTCAATACACGCCTCAATATGTGCTTTGCAAAATATTTCCTGGATTACTCAGCACACACTCCGAAGCTCCGGCACTGGAAGTCCCATCACTACTTTGCATTAGCAAACTGAATAAGTTGCTACACTCATCAGTCTCTCTCCTGTTTCTGCAGCCCATCGGGTCTCTGCTCTCCCTTTCCTCAGTTACGGGCCTTGAGCTCAGTTGAAGCCTCTGTAAAAAAGGGTATCTGAATTTCTACTGATAACTGTGGACATCCAGAACTTTGACTGTTCTTGCCACTTTACAAGGGGCTGATAAAAACAACTGCCATTATTGTGAACTGCTAAAGAGGAGACTTATCAGTTTTTCATATCTGTTGACGGCATTTGCAAAGATCCAGACAGCCTATCTGTAGCTCTCTTCACGACAACAGACACAGGTTGGTTCCTTTAAACGGGCGTTTATTGGGACTTATGCACCTCCTTCATGGTCACGCCGTGAGAACTGTATAGGCAAACATAATGCATAACCATATATACAGTACAGAGCGAAATAATATAAAGAAGTTACAAAACAAATACCTCGTTGGCCGCTTGTCATGAAAAGAGTTCTGAAGGTAAAACAAACTGCTTGGCTTCAATCTTCAATCAAACTTAAGTGCCCGATAACTGAATAACGTGGCACAGCGTTCTTCTTATTTCCGCTATGTGCCACAATGAAAACAATCCCAGCGGCACTCCAGACGGAAAACATCAGTTCCGGTCAGGAAACAATAAATTTCAACAAAATATACAGTTGCAACAACCAACATGTAACGTACAGAAAATATATAATTTTATAACAACACTTACACTCCCACCAAATCACTCATTGATTTAAATGCGGAATTTCTTTTAAACACAGATTATAAATGGAATCAATGGCTTGGGTTGTTTTAACTCTGAAAGAATGTGACCCACTTTGTTTAATTTCTACTTAATTTGCCTCAAGCAAGGTAACCACCTTGTGTATGGGCCTTTGAAGGTAAACCAGTCTAGGTCATACCTCTTCCTTGGTGGTATACACGCTCATGATGATGCTTGACAAGCAGTGTTGAAACATGGGATTTCTTTGGAAGGATCGCCGGATGTTTTACATCATGGTGCAAGGCTGACTGGGACAATCGTCCTCCTACCCTTAGGACATTGTTCTTGTCCAAGAAGGTGTTCAACTTATATAACTTGCTGTACTTGTTCAAGGTGTCTCCCTTCTGAGCTTTGATTTTTTGTATGTCCGCAGCAAAGGCATCTTCTTGCACTAGCCTGATGATAAAGCTTTCTGCTTCCTTTCTTTCTTCAAGACTGGTTGCTTCATTTGTTCTTGGCTGAAGTCCTTTGATTTCTTTGGCAAATCTCTTGAACCTAGCAATGGCTCTAACTGCCCTGGACCAGTCAGAGAATTTGGCGAGGCGTTTCGCCACTAACTCTATTCCTTTCATCATGACTGTATGGACATGGGCTTTGCGAAGTTCAGGGTCAGTTCTTTCAACATCTCCCACCATTTCCTCTTCACGTGGAAGATTCTGGTGCCAAAGAAAATCAGGTCCTGTCAGCCAATTAGACTCTTTTAACTGAGCTGCACTCAGTCCTCTTGAAGTGCAGTCAGCTGGGTTGTTTTCAGTGCTGACATGTCGCCATTGTGCGGGATCTGTGCTAGATCTTATGCATTGGATCCGGTTGGCTACGAATGTGTGGAATCTCTTTGCATCATTGTAGTTAGCTTCGGGATTTGCATAGCCGACAATACTCCAGCCAAGATCAGTTCGCTGTGCATATGGATAATTGTCTTTCCCAACCAGAATTTCTCTTGGAAGAAGGGCTTGTTGGCAGTTGTAGCTGATTAGTAGTCCTACTTCACAATCTAGTGGTGGTGGAATCTTGTCTGCCAGTTGTTCAAGATGAGGCCACTTTAGTGCTGTTTCAGAGGTTGGAATGTGTGACCTATCTGCTGGGATGAACTCTCGTGTGAAAAGTGCTGGCAATGGAATTCTTCTCTCTAAGCTGTATCCTCTCACTTGCAAGTTTGTCAGTTTCTGAGAGGTTATGACTACTGATTTTGTAGTCATTGTGGATAGCCGCAAGTTGACATTCTCTTTGCTTGTATCGAGGTCTTGGGCTATTTCATCTAGGATGAAAGTTGTATCGCTTTGAGTGTCTAAGAGTGCATACACAAGAACTTCGTGGTCTGGGTGCTTTGTAGACGAGATCCAGACTGGTACGATTGAGGATGTTTGTGTGTTTGGGCCCTCTTGTATGACTCTGTTGGTAGTTGCTGTCGCAGCTACTTCTTTGATCTCTGCTTTGTCCTTTGAGTTATCTTCTCCTTTTGGAGCAGTCAGCCTTTAACGGTCTTTAAACTTCTCCTCATGCAAACATGTTGGACGTCTTCTTTGGCACCTCTGGCATGTACTTCTGTTGTCACACTCCTTTGAGTGATGTCCTACATTCAGACATCCAAAACAAAGTTTCTCTGCTTGCACAAACTTGACACGATCTTGAACTGTCTTTTCACTGAACTTTCTGCACTTAGCAAGGTCATGTCCTGCTCTTTTGCAGAAAACACATGATGGAATGCTGCTCTGTTTTGTATCTGTGGCCAGTGTCTTTGCTTGAATAGTTTGGCATCGGGTGTGTTTTGTTTTCTCACTTTCCACACTTTTGAGCGCTTGAATTGAGGATATGGGATCACAAGCAAGGTCTGCTTCCTTAGACAGGAAGTCTACAAACTCTTTAAATGGTGGATAATCAGCGTTCGCTTCTCTGACTTCCATCACTTTGCGGTTCCATCTGGATACCAGCCAATCTGGTAACTTCAGCAGAATTTTTTGGCTTTCATTACAGTCATTAAGAATTTCTAATGTCTTCATGTGGGGCATTGCAGCCTCACAGCTCTTAAGGAAGTCTGCAAATTCCCTTAATTCACAACCATCTTTTGAGCTTATTTTTGGCCATCCATGTAGTTTGTCCCTGAAGGATTTCCCAATTATAAATAGGTCTCCAAAACGTTTTTCCAAAAGCTGCCAGGCCGAGTCATATGCAGCTTCAGTGCCCAATAAGAAGAATCCTTCAATGGTCCTTTTTGCAGCACCACCTAAATACTTCCTTAGGTAATACCGTTTTTCATTCTTTGGGATGTTTTTCCTGTCAATCAATGTTTCAAAAGAGAGTCGCCAGTCCTTGAATCTCAAGGGGTCTCCAGTGAATAATGCAGGCTCTGGTGTTGGAAGACGATTCGCATTTATAGCTTCCGTTAGCATGCAGACCAAATCTGAGGTGTTCTGTACTGTAGGAATGGGTGGAGCTTGAGCTGTGACTGGCAGGGACTGAGGAATGAAGGAGGGACTTGAGGCATTGAGGGCTTGTGTGGTGACTGGCAGGGACTGAGGGATGAAGGAGGGACTTAAAGCATTGAGGGCTTGTGTGGTGACTGGCAGAGACTGAGGGATGAAGGAGGGACTTGAGGCATTGAGGGCTTGTGTTTCTCCAAATTCAACATCATACAGCAATTCAGCTGTTTTAACATTTTCTTCAACTTGATCATAGACCATTACTCGTGCTCTTGCAGCATTTAACTTCTTCACTTCTTCCAAGCGTTTAAGCCTTCTACGTTTGTCTTGCATTTCTTGTTGTCTGGCAAAGGTTTCAGATTCAAATTGTGCAAGCTGTTGTTTATCTTCAGCCTCTAGCCTTTGGAGTTCAGCCTCTTCTCTTTCTTGTTCATCCAATACTGCTAAAACTTCCTGGGATGCGGCAGCCTCCGCTGCAGCCTCACATCTTTTGGCTGAGTTAGTACTAGAACGAATAGAACATTTTGATTGATGAGATGGTGGCCTTGATAAGGAGCAAGTTGAGTTTAGAACTGATCCAACATCGGGCCAAGGTTCATCCTCTTCTTCTGTTTTAGGCTTCTTAAGCTGCCCTTTTGCCTTTTGAATGATTAACTCTGAGAGTGAAATGCAGGTGTCTACTCTGCGTCGCAGATCTGGCTCAGGAGTTTGTATTTTGCGTAATGTTCCATACATGGCTTTTACATCGGAGCAAGTGCTGCTTATATTTTCAATCAGCTCACTCAATTCATCCTCTGAGGCTTCATTGGTCAGTATTTCCTTGCCTATTCTAGCATGGTACCTCCATTTCTCATAAATGATTCTGTACCGTCGTTGGATACTTTTCATCTTGTCTTCTTGAAGTTCTCTCCCCTTCTCTGTGAGGGTTTGAATTCTTTCGCCTCTTCGCAGCCCTTCTGCTTCTGCAGATTTGGTAACTTCAGGTTGGGCAGATGAGTCAGCCATCTTGTGGCAGGTCTCAGTGTTTGTGTCAGACATTTTGAGATAACTTGAACAACAGTGAAACAACTGGATGATGACTAGTTTGTAATTATACTGACTTCAATACTGCATTAAGATAACTGTATAAACATTTAAACTTAGCCACTTTTCAGCTAACTTCAATTTCAAAGCAAGAATAAAAACAGTGAAATTACCTTAACACAATATGTAAATATGAACTTTAACAGATGAGATAATATGTTTAGAAATGCATTAAATTGCTTATTTTACAAAATAGGAAAAACAGAGTTGGGTTAAGTGCCCTTTAACTTCACTGAAAATGCCCTTTAAGCTTGTTGAAATTTTATAGACACAAAGCTTGCATAAATCTTAGTTTCAGATTAAAATGTCCTTATTTTTTAACGTTCATCAAAGATTGTTAATTTACATATAAATTTAACATCGACTTTAACCTTGTAACATGAAGCAACTGTGAAAATCAGGACATCTGATAATCTCCAACCACAACAACTAAATAGCACACAAGTTGATAGATCTGAGTCCTTATTGCAATGTCCAAGTTAAACCACTTCTCACACCACCTTAACTTGAAACTTGAGGAGGAGCGCTTTCTGGCTTTAACTTGTAAAATTGCGCTATAACACAGTCTAACGGCCATTACTTGCGGTTGCTATGACGACAGTGCGGTATGGACTTGCTTAACTGACGACCTGGATCTTCCTCTCCTCGCTACCCGCCGTGATCTCGGAGTCCTTGTTACCCGTGTTGAGCAGGCGAGTTCTCACTGTAGCTCTCTTCACGACAACAGACACAGGTTGGTTCCTTTAAACGGGCATTTATTGGGACTTATGCACCTCCTTCATGGTCACGCCGTGAGAACTGTATAGGCAAACATAACGTATAACCATATATACAGTACAGAGCGAAATAATATAAAGAAGTTACAAAACAAATACCTCGTTGGCCGCTTGTCATGAAAAGAGTTCTGAAGGTAAAACAAACTGCTTGGCTTCAATCTTCAATCAAACTTAAGTGCCCGATAGCTGAATAACGTGGCACAGCGTTCTTCTTATTTCCGCTATGTGCCACAATGAAAACAATCCCAGCGGCACTCCAGACGGAAAACATCAGTTCCGGTCAGGAAACAATAAATTTCAACAAAATATACAGTTGCAACAACCAACATGTAACGTACAGAAAATATATAATTTTATAACAACACTTACACTATCTTTGAGACAAGATAAATTACACTTTCAAGGTAATTCTTGAGTGTTGTATGCGGTCTGGGGAGCTAATGCCATGCTATAAACTATGTCTGGGCCTGTGTATGGTGGCTGACACACTGAGTGAGAGCGGAGCTCGACAGAAATTAATGTTTCTGCTGTGAAATATGCCACAAATTGCATTGCTGTAGGCTGTCATAACCACTGTTTAAAGTAAGATAAACCAGTGTCATTTTTTGAGCTGCCAAAGAGACATTTAGAGCCTGAATGAAGGGATAAGTGGCTGAGTACACAGATTAAATAAATGTGTTTCTTTTAATCAGATATTTTTTTTTAACAAAATTAGACGCATTGTCTATTGCTGTGGAAGAGTGGATCAATCTGACAAAACCTTTTCAGATCAGCTCACAATCGCTGCCGCTGCACTAGTGCAGGGGAAGAGTGTAGTCAACCTATGGTAAAAAGGTGAGGGGTTTGTTGCCCGCTGTCTTTGTAATGCTGTGTGTGAATTAGGGGTGTCAAATGATTAAAATTTTTAATCGCGATTAATCTTTTGGGATGTTGAGCTAATCTCACTTTCACTTGCTAGGACTGGATGGATCGTCACTTCCTGTGGTAACGTATCATCACTTCCTGTGTTCCTGGCTGTCGTGTAGTTGGTCTGTGGTTAGCTCTCCTCAATCTCCTGAGGATTATTGCCTTTAATTTATTTTAATCTCTTTTTTCCATCTACCGTCACCTCTCTCTTCTGTTTATCAAGCCTCTTGCACCTGTGTGCACACTCAGTGTCACCTAATCACCCTCTTTAGCCTTCTGTTCACTTTTCATCAGTGTTTGTGTTAGCTTCGGGTTAGCCACTAGCTATGGCTACTAGCTCTCCTTCCCCTTCTCCTCTGGTGTGCTCTCTGTGTCAGATGTTTAGCTACACCTCTGCCTCTTTTAGTGATAACGGTAAATGTAATAAACGTTGTCTTTTTGAGATGCTCGAGGCGAGGTCGTGTGATTTGGAATCCCGGCTCCGCTGCATTGAAACACCGTCTGTGCCAGTTAATAATGACAGACTCCCCTTAGCTGCAGCGGCGCACCCTAGTATATGGTGGCCTGCTAGCCGTCCCCCGGCTTCCACCTCTCCTGAGCAGCCAGGAGAGAATGGGTAGGTGACGGTGAGAAGGAAGCATAGTCGCAAGCCCCTGGCTCACCACCAACCTGTTCATGTTTCTAATCACTTTTCCCCGCTCAGCGACACACCCGCTGAGGAAAAAACTCTGATCATTGGCGACTCTGTAGTCAGAAACGTGAACCTAGAGACTCCATTGTAACTTCTGGTGCCACACGAGTAGGCTGCCTTTTTGCAACAACGGATCAGTTTCTTCCTATTTCTATTTACTATCTGGCTTCTCTTGCTAATCTTTCTGATCCAGCGACATCTTATCCATCGGACGGACACGGATCACCCAAATGTCTCCTGAGCCAGCAGACGAAGCCACTGTTTTTAGCAGGATACGTTACAGCAGAGACCAGCTGTTAGAACTTAACAAGACCAAGATGCTAGCGCAAGACTTCGACATACTGGGTGAAATAAGACAGAAACGACGTGGATGCCGTGCTGGACCAAGACGGCGGGCGAGAAATATAAGGTACCCACCCATCCTTCCATCCGTTATTATGGGAAATGTACAGTATGATCGCTACTCAGTAAGACAGATGAGGTAGCGGCTATGGCTCATTACCAGAGTGTCTTCAGAGAGATTAGCATGATGTTGTTTACTGAGACGCGGCTAACAGAACTAGCAACAGATGCTAACATCGAACTGGAGGGTTTCCACGCAACATGGGCAAACTGGACACCAGACAGTGGGAAGGCAAGGGGCGGAGGAGTGATAATGTATGTCAATAACAGCTGGTGCAGACCGGGACATATCACGGTTAAACAACAACACTGCAACAAAGACATTGAGTTGCTAGCAGTTAGCATGCAGCCTACCTATCTCCTGAGGGAATACTCACACGTGATCTGCATTGTTATTTATGCAAATCCGATGGCGAACGTGGGGACAGCGCGTGACGCCATTCACTCAGTAACTGGCAGGCTGCTGACAGAACACCCAGATGCTCTTCTCCTCATCTCAGGTGATTTCAACCATATTTCACTGTCCCCCATTCTGCCCACGTTCACCCAGTATGTCACATGCCACACTAGAGACAATAAAACACTGGACTTATTCTATGCAAACACTAAGGAGGCGTTCACCTCATCACAACTCCCCCCACTCGGGAGATCGGATCACAACTTGGTTCATCTCCGGCCGGTGTACAAACCCCTAGTACACAGAAAACCTCCGGTCATGTGCACGGTGAAGTTATGATCTGAGGAGGCAATGGACACTCTAAAGGACTGTTTTGAAACCACTGCCTGGGAGCAGCTCTGCGATCCACATGGTGAGGACATCGATGGCCTCACTCACACCATCACGGACAACATCAACTTCTGTGTGGACAACACCGTACCCACCAAGACCATACGGTGTTGCTCAAACAACAAACCCTGGATCAACCCTGAGATAAAAACATTTCTGAGAGAGAAGAAGAGGATCTTCACGTCGGGGAACAGGGAGATGCTGAAGTCCGTACAGAGGGAGCTGAGGAGGAAGATCAGAGAAGGCAAGGACAGCTTCAGAAAGAAGATGGAGGACAAGCTGCAACAGAGCGACATCGGCCGGGTCTGGAGAAACCTTAAAACCATCTCTGGGCTCCAGAATACCTCCTCCCAGGACACAGGGGGCAGGGAGTGGGCGAACAATCTGAACCTGTTTTTTAATAGGTTTGACCAACCGCCCTCCCCCCCGACTGCACAACAACCACTGCCACCTCTAAAGTCATCGAGACCTGCTGTCCACACCCCACTCCACCAACACCCCCCACTCCCAGCACACAGCCCCCCAACCTGACCCTCAGTAAGACCCAGGTGAGGACGGAGCTGAGGAAGATCAAGGCGAAGAAGGCCTCGGGACCGGACGGCATCAGCACGAAGCTCATCAAGTCCTGCGCAGACCCGCTGTGTGGGATTGTGGAGCACATCTTCAACCTGAACCTGAAACTGGGGAGGGTACCACGGTTGTGGAAAACATCTTGTGTGGTACCTGTACCAAAGACTTCCCACCCCAAAGACCTGAACAGCTACAGACCAGTGGCCCTGACGTCTCACATGATGAAGACCCTGGAGAGACTGGTCCTTGCTCACCTCCACCCCCTGGTGGGACCAGTGATGGATCCACTCCAGTTCGCCTACCAGCATGGCATTGGGGTGGAGGATGCAGTGATCTTCCTCCTTCACCATTCCCTGTCCCACCTGGAGAAGCCCGGGAACGCGGTGAGGATCATGTTCTTTGACTTCTCCAATGCTTTCAACACCATCCAACCGATGATCCTGAAGGACAAGCTGCTGTGCGCAGGGGTGGACCAGCACCTGTCATCATGGATCCTGGACTACCTCACTAACCGGCCACAGTTTGTGAGAACCTGGGATTGTGTGTCCGACACGGTCATCGGTAGCACGGGGGCCCCCCAGGGAACGGTTTTGGCTCCCTTCCTGTTCACCCCTTATACTGTGGACTTCTCACACAACACAACACACTGCCATCTACAGAAGTTCTCTGACGACTCTGCGATTGTCGGCCTCATCTCCAACGGAGATGAAGCTGAGTACAGAGGACTTATCCAGGACTTCGTGGACTGGTGCCATTGGAACTGCCTCCAGATCAACGCGAGGAAAATTAAGGAGCTGGTGGTGGACTGCCGCAGGCAAGGACAACCCCTCACAGCACCAGTAAACATCCAGGGAACAGACATTGAGATGGTGACATCCTACAAGTACCTGGGTGTTCATCTGAACAATAAACTAGATTGGTCACATAATACCGACACACTCTACAAGAAGGGACAGCGCAGGCTGTTCCTACTGAGGAGGCTCAGGTCTTTTGGTATACAAGGGGTGCTCTTGAAGACATTCTACGACACGGTGGTGACATCAGCCATCACTTTTGGAGTGGTCTGCTGGGGCAATGGCATTACAGCAGCCGATAGGAAGAGACTGAACAAACTAATCAAGAAAGCTAGCTCTGTCCTGGGGCAACGCCTTGACCCAGTGGAGGAGATAGGAGAGAGAAGGATGGTGGCTAAACTGTCATCTCTGCTGGAATCCGAGTCCCACCCCATACAGGACATACTGAACGCACTGAGGAGCTCATTTAGTAGTAGACTACATCATCCTAGGTGCGTGACTGAGAGGTTTCGCAGGACCTTCCTACCTACGGCTGTCAGACTGTATAACCTAAGCAGGGCTGCTTGCAGAGATAGCAAAAAAAACGTGACGACCTAATAGTATGGAATGCAAAAGACACAACAGACTTACACAAATGGTCCCCTCCAGTATACAACTAGGACAATATCAGTCGCTATGGAGGGTGACAATATATGTATGGGTACATATTCATACTATGCGGGGTAACTAAATAGATGGTTATGCTGTTTATTCCATCTAGTTACTATGCTCCGCACTGTGTATATATATTTATATATTTATGTGCACATATGTACTGTATATTCACTGCTCTTATTTTCTTATCTTCTCAATTATTGCTCTGAGTGTTGCTATCCCTGTGCTGTTGCAATCATGGCATTTCCCCATTGTGGGACTAATAAAGGCTTATCTTATCTTATCTTATCTTATCTTATCCAACGGCCATATTCAAATGCATTCCCGGGGCCAGAACAGGCGACATTGAGTCAAATTTGAAAATGCTGGCTAAAAGTAACTGTAAATACTCCACAAATGTTATCCACGCCGGCATTAACAACATCCGACTTCTGGCAGTCAGAAGTCACAAAACTTAATGTGGAATTGGTGTGTGACTTTGCCAAAACAATGTCTACCTTTGCAGTATTCTCTGGGCCTCTCCCCAATCTGACCAGTGATGACATGTTTAGCCGCTTGTCATCCTTCAACCACTGGCTGTCTGTGTGGTGTCCTGCAAACAATGTGGGCTACATAGACAATTGGAACTCATTTCGGGGAAAACCTGGTCTTATTAGATGAGACGGCGTCCATCCCACTTTGGATGGTGCGTCTCATTTATCTAACAATCTGGCATCATTTTTATCCAAAATTCCAAAACCTCGACTACTCAGAGTTGAGACCAGGAAGCAGAGTCACAGTCTTACACCCCTCTCTGCAGCTCCTCTTCATCCACCACCCCTCAACTTAGTCCCTGTCTTCCCCATCAGAGAATCATTGTCTGCTCCCTCCAAAGTAAATAAAAACATAATAAATAAGCATCCCAAAGTGATTAAACAAAAAGTTGATAAATCTCAAATTAAACATGAAGCCTCTAAATTTGACTTGGCCTCTCTTCCTCCTCAAAATTTAAAAATTAAATGCGGTTTGTTAAATATTAGGTCTCTAACTCCCAAGTCTCTGCTTGTCCATGATCTGTTAATTGATCATCAGATTGATTTAATATCCCTTACAGAGACTTGGTTAGGGCAAGAGGATTATGTTGGTTTAAATGAATCAACTCCCTCTGGTTATTTAAACTGTCAAAATCCCAGAAGTTCTGGTCGTGGAGGAGGAGTAGCAACAATTTACCATTCCAAATTACTAGTTAATTCAATTCAATTCAATTCAATTCAATTCAACTTTATTTATATAGCGCCATTTCACAACAACAGTCATCTCATAGCACTATCAACTGTAGGGAGGAACCCCCACAGTTGCAGAAAGACCCCAGCAATCAGGCGATCCCCTGTGAGCAAGCACTTGGCGAAGGTGGAGAGGAAAAACTCCCTTTTAACAGGAAGAAACCTCCAGCAGAACCAGGCTCAGGGAGGGGCAGTCATCTGCTGCGACTGGCTGGGGGGTGAGGGGATAGAGAAGAAGAAAAGAACAGACATGTAGAGAGCAAACAGCACGATGGGGACTCAATCTATGGGAGAGAACAAACAGATGTTAATGACCAGCAAAAAAAAAAAATATTTCATAGAGAGTGAGGAAAGGAGTGAGGCCCAGTGCATTACTGGAGGTCCCCCGGCTGACTAAACCTATTAGCAGCATAACTAAGGGAGGGTTCAGAAACACATGATCCCTCCCTAATTGTAGGCTATATCAAAAAGGTAGGTTTTAGCCCTATTCTTAAAAACAGAGATCGAGTCTGACTCCCGAATCCAGATTGGCAGCTGATTCCACAGGAGAGGAGCTTGATAACTGAAGGCTCTGCCTCCCATTGTACTTTTGGAGATTCTAGGTATTACAAGTAATCCTGCATTTTGGGAGCGTAGTGCTCTGTTAGGATAATACGGTAGTATCAGATCTTTTAAATAAAAAGGAGCCTGATTGTTTAGAGCTTTGTAAGTAAGAAGAAGGATTTTAAACTTAATTCTAAACTCTATGGGAAGCCAATGAAGGGAGGCCAGAACCGGAGAGATATGATCTCTCTTTCTAATACCTGTTAAAACTCTTGCTGCAGCATTTTGGATCAGCTGAAGACTTTTTAAAGATGTTTTAGGACAGCCTGATAATAAAGAATTACAATAATCTAATCTCGAGCTAACAAAAGTGTGGCTCAGTTTCTCAGCATCACTCTGAGACAAGATGCTCCTAATCTTGGCAATATTACGCAAATGATAGAAGGCAGTCTTAGAAACAAATTTAATATGTGAATTGAAGGACAAATCCTGATCAAAAATAACTCCAAGGTTCCTCACAGAGCTATTAAGAGAAAGAGTAACCGCATCCAAACTGAAAGTTTGATTTGGAAAGGAATTTCTAAGGTTTTTTGGACCAACAAGAATGACTTCAGTCTTATCTGAATTTAATAGCAGGAAATTACAAGTCATCCAAGCTTTGATTTCCTTAAGACAGGCTTCTAACTTGGCTAATTGATTACTATCATCTGGCTTCATTGACAGGTATAATTGTGTGTCATCTGCATAACAATGAAAATGTATACAGTGCTTTCTAATAATGTTGCCTAACGGAAGCATATATAAACTAAAAAGAGTAGGGCCTAGCACAGATCCCTGTGGAACTCCATGACTAAGCTTTGAGTTGGAAGAAAACTCATTATTTACATGAACAAACTGGAACCTATCAGATAAATAAGATCTAAACCATTGCAACAAAGTTCCATTAAGTCCAACATAGTGTTCTAATCTATCAAGTAGAATATTATGATCGATAGTATCAAAAGCTGCACTAAGGTCTAAAAGGACAAGTACAGAAACTAGTCCATTATCAGATGCAATGAGGAGGTCGTTAGTGACCTTCGCTAAGGCTGTTTCAGTACTATGATGGATTCTAAACCCAGATTGAAACTCTTCAAGTAAACCATTTCCCTGCAGGTGGTCAAATAATTGCGTAGCAACAACTCTTTCTAAGATTTTTGAAATGAAAGGGAGATTAGAGATTGGTCTATAGTTAGCTAAAGCTCCTGGATCTAGCGTTGGCTTTTTGAGTAAAGGTTTAATTACAGCCGTTTTAAAAGCCTGCGGTACATGGCCTAAAGTTAATGAAGAATTGATTATATGAAGAATAAAGCTACCAATAAGTGGGAAGACTTCTTTAAATAACCTGGTAGGAATAGGGTCTAAAAGACAAGTTGAAGGTTTGGATGAGGAAACTATTTTGTCTAACTCACAAAGGTTGATTGGAGTAAACTCATCAAGACAGAGATCAATAGAAGGAGTTGTAGTAGTTACAGTATTTAAGTTAACTGTGGGAAGAATCTGATTGATTTTATCTCTGATGGATGAAATTTTATTATTGAAAAAGTTCATAAAGTCCTGACTAGTAAGCTCTAAGGGAATGCTAGGATTGACAGAGTCCTGACTCTTTGTCAACCTGGCTACAGTACTGAAAAGAAACCTGGGATTATTCTTGTTCTCTTCTATTAATGCAGAGTAATAACTCGTTCTAGCTTTTCTAAGAGATTTTTTTATAAATTAAAAGATGATTTCTCCAAGCTAAATAGATTTCATCTAAATTAGTAGAGCACCATTTTCTTTCTAATTGACGAGTCTTCTGTTTTAAGGTACGAGTTTCTGTGTTGAACCAAGGAGTTAGAAATCTCTGATTAGACTTTTTCTTTTTTAAGGGGGCCACCAAGTCTAGAGTCTGATGCAGAGAAGCTGAAACACTATCCACCATGTTATCAATTACAGAAGGAGCAAGCTGTCTATAGCTTATTTCCGTTGTGTTGACACATGGCATAGAGGAAACAATCTGCATAAATTTGGAAACAGCGTCATCTGAGAGGCATCTACTGTAATAATATTTTTCTTTAGGAGCCAAATAGTCAGAAATAGTAAAATCAAAGGTTAACAGACAATGGTCTGACAGTACAGGGTTATGAGGAGACACTACAAGATTTTCTATTTCTATGCCATATGTCAAAACAAGGTCCAATGTATGGTGGAGGTAATGAGTAGAATTTCCTACTTTCTGAGAAAACCCAATCGAGTCTAATATTGAATTGAATGCCACATTAAGGCAGTCACTATCTACATCCACATGTATATTAAAGTCCCCTACTATAATTATTCTATCAGATTTCAGCACTAAATCAGCTAAGAAATCAGCAAATTCGGATAAAAATTCTGAGTAGGTTGATGGGGGACGATAAACTATGGCAAATAAAATTGGGTTTAACCTAAAATTGCTAAAGTGCCCAATACTGAGGACCAGGCCCTCAAAGGAATTATAACATGTTTTTTGCTTTACATTAACTAGTAATTTGGAATGGTAAATTGTTGCTACTCCTCCTCCACGACCAGAACTTCTGGGATTTTGACAGTTTAAATAACCAGAGGGAGTTGATTCATTTAAACCAACATAATCCTCTTGTCCTAACCAAGTCTCTGTAAGAGAAATTAAATCAATCTGATGATCAATTAACAAATCATGGACTAACAGAGACTTGGGAGTTAGAGACCTAATATTTAATAAACCACATTTAATTTTTAAATTATGAGGAGGAACAGAGGCCAAATCATTCAATTTAGAGGCTTTATGTTTAATTTGAGTTTTACCAATATTTTGCTTTATCACTTTGGGATGCTTATACATTATATTTTTATTCACTTTGGAGGGAGCAGACAACGATTCTCTGATGGGGAAGACAGGGGCTAAGCTGAGGGGTGGCGGATGAAAAGGAGCTGCAGAGAGGCGTGTAAGACTGCAACTCTGCTTCCTGGTCCCAACTCTGAGTAGTCATGGTTTTGGAAATTTGGATAAAAAAGATGCCAGTTTGTTAGATAAATGAGAAGCACCATCCAAAGTGGGATGAATGCTGTCTCATCTCATAAGACCAGATTTTCCCCAAAAAGAGCTCCAATTGTCAATGTAGCCCACGTCATTTTTAGGACACCACACAGACAGCCAGCGGTTCAAGGATGACGAGTGGCTAAACATGTCATCACTGGTCAGATTGGGGAGGGGCCCAGAGAATACTACAGTGGCAGACATCGTTTTTGCAAAGTCACACACCGATTCTATATTAAGTTTCGTGACTTCCGACTGCCGGAGACGGATGTCATTAATGCCGGCGTGAATAACAATTGTGGAATATTTACAGTTACTTTTAGCCAGCATTTTCAAATTTGACTCGATGTCGCCTGCTCTGGCCCCAGGAATGCATTGGACTATGGCCGCTGGAGTCTCTAGGTTCACGTTTCTGACTACAGAGTCGCCAATGATCAGAGTTTTTTCCTCAGCGGGTGTGTCACTGAGCGGGGAAAAACGATTAGAAACGTGAACAGGTTGGTGGTGTACCGGGGCTTTGCGACTAGGCTTCCTTCTCACCGTCACCCACCCAGTCTCCTCGCTGCTGAGGAGAGCCGAGGGACCGCTGACAGTGGGGCCTAAGCTAGCTAGCTCCGCTGCAGCTAATGGGCGTCCGTCAAGATTAACTGGCGCAGACGGTGTTTCAATGCAGCGGAGCTGGGATTCCAAATCAGACAACCTCGCCTCGAGTGCCTCAAAAAGACAACATTTATTACATTTACCGTTATCGCTAAAAGAGGCAGAGGTGTAGCTAAACATCTGACAGAGAGAGCACACCAGAGGAGGAGAGGAAAGAGAGCTAGTAGCCATAGCTAGTGGCTAGAGAGCAAACCACAAAGCAAACCACACAGGCAGACAGCAAAACAGGAAGTGACGATACGTTACCACAAGGAAGTGACGATCCCTTAATGTAAAGCAAAAAACATGTTATAATTCCTTTGAGGGCCTGGTCCTCAGTATTGGGCATTTTAGCAATTTTAGGTTAAACCCAATTTTATTTGGCATAGTTTATCATCCTCCCTCAGCCTACTCAGAGTTTTTATCCGAATTTGCCAAATTCTTAACTGATTTTGTGCTAAAATTACATAGAATAATTATAATAGGGGACTTTAACATACAGTACATGTAGATGTAGATGGTGATTGCCTTAATATGGCATTTAATTCAATATTAGACTCGATGGGGTTTTCTCAGAAAGTAGGAAATTCTACCCATTATCTCCACCACATGTTGGACCTTGTTCTGACATACAGTATGGCATAGAAATAGAAAATCTGGTAGTGTCTCCTCATAACTCTGTACTGTCAGACCATTGTCTGTTAACCTTTGATATTACTATTTTTGACTATTTGGCTCCTAAAGAAAAATATTACTACAGTAGATGCCTCTCAGATGATGTTGTTACCAAATTTATGCAGATTGTTTCCTCCATGCCATGTGTCAACACAACGGAAATAAGCTATGGAGAGTTTGCTCCTCCTGTAATTGATAGCACGGTAGATAGTGTTATAGCTTCTCTGCATCAGACTCCAGACATGTTGGCCCCTTTAAAAAAGAAAAAGTCTAATCAGCAATTTCTAACTCTTTGGTTCAACACAGAAACTCATAGCTTAAAACAGAAGATTCGTCACTTAGAAAGAAAATGGCACTCCACTAAATTAGATGAAATCTATTTAGCTTGGAGAAATCATCTTTTAATTTATAAAAAATCTCTTAGAAAAGCTAGAACAAGTTATTATTCTGCATTAATAGAAGAGAACAAGAATTATCCCAGGTTTCTTTTCAGCACTGTAGCCAGGCTGACAAAGAGTCAGGACTCTGTCAATCCTAGCATTCCCTTAGACCTTACTAGTCAGGACTTTATGAACTTTTTCAATAATAAAATTTCATCTATCAGAGATAAAATCAGTCAGATTCTTCCCACCGTTAACTTAAATACATTAACGACTACAACTCCTTCAACTGATATCTGTTTGGATGAGTTTACTCCAATTGACTTTTTAGAATTAGATAAAATAATTTCCTCATCCAAGCCTTCAACTTGTCTTTTAGACCCTATTCCTACCAGGTTATTTAAAGAAGTCTTCCCACTTATTGGTAGCTCTGTTCTTCATATAATCAAGTCTTCATTAACATTAGGTCACGTACCACAGGCTTTTAAAACGGCTGTAATTAAACCCTTACTTAAAAAGCCAACGCTGGATCCAGGAGTTTTAGCTAACTATAGACCAATTTCTAATCTCCCTTTCATTTCAAAAATCTTAGAAAGACTTGCTGCTACGCAATTATTTGACCACTTGCAGGGAAATGGTTTATTTGAAGAGTTTCAATCTGGGTTTAGAATCCATTATAGTACTGAAACAGCCTTAGTGAAGGTCACTAATGACCTCCTTATCGCATCTGATAATGGACTTGTTTCTGTACTTGTCCTTTTAGACCTTAGTGCAGCTTTTGATACTATCGATCATAATATTCTACTTGATAGGTTAGAACACCATGTTGGACTTAATGGAACTTTGTTGCAGTGGTTTAGATCTTATTTATCTGATAGGTTCCAGTTTGTTCATGTTAATAATGCGTTTTCTTCCAACTCAAAGCTTAGTCATGGAGTTCCACAGGGATCTGTGCTAGGCCCTATTCTTTTTAGTTTATATATGCTTCTGTTGGGCAACATTATTCGAAAACACTGTATACATTTTCACTGTTAAGATAAGATAAGATAAGATAAGATAAGCCTTTATTAGTCCCACAACGGGGAAATTCCAGGATTGCAACAGCACAGGGATAGCAACACTCAGAGCAACAATCAGAAGGCAAGAAAAACAAAACAAAACAAAAAAAAAAAAAACAAGCAAGCAAGAGCAGCTAATATACATATGTACATATTACTATAAAATATATATATACACACACACACAGACACACAGTGCAGAGCATTGTAGCTGGATGGAATAAATATATGAATATATGAACACAGAGCAGAGCATTGTAGCTAGATGGAATAAATATGTAAATATATAAACACCCACAGTACGGAGCATTGCAGCTAGGTGGAATAAATATGCAAGTATATAAACACACACAGTGCGGAGCAATGTAGCTAGATGGAATAATATGTAGATATATAAAAACACAGTGCGGAGCATTGTAGCTAGATGGAATAAATATATAGATATATAAATATAAACACACCCAGTGCTGAGCATTGTAGCTAGATGGAATAAATATGTAAATATATATAAACACACACAGTGCAGAGCATTGTTGCTAGATGGGATGAAACAGCATAACCGTCTACTTAGTTATCCTACATGGTATGATTATGTGCCCATACATATTCTCACCCTCCATAGCGACCGATATGTTCCTAGTTGTATGCCGGAGAGGACCATTGTGTAAGTCTATTGCATCTTTTGCATTCAAAAAACTATTAGTTTGTTACGTCTTTTTGCTATCTCTGCGAGCAGCCCTGCTTAGGTTGTACAGTCTGACAGCCGTTGGTAGGAAGGACCTACGAAACCTCTCGGTTGTGCACCTGGGATGATGTAGTCTGCTGCTAAATGAGCTCCTCAGTGCATCCAGTATGTCCTGCATAGGGTGGAACTCGGACTCCAGCAGAGATGACAGTTTAGCCCCTGTCCTTCAAATAATTATACCTGTCAATGAAGCCAGATGATAGTAATCAATTAGCCAAGTTAGAGGATTATCTTAAGGAAATCAAAGCTTGGATGACTTGTAATTTCCTGCTATTAAATTCAGATAAGACTGAAGTCACTCTTGTTGGTCAAAAAAACCCTTAGAAATTCATTTCCAAATCAAACTCTTAGTTTGGATGCGGTTACTCTTTCTCTGAATAGTTCTGTGAGGAACCCTGGAGTTATTTTTGATCAAGATCTGTTTTTCAATTCACATATTAAACTTGTTTCTAAGACTGCCTTCTATCATTTGCATAATATTGCCAAGATTTGGAGCATCTTGTCTCAGAGTGATGCTGAGAAACTGATCCATGCTTTTGTTAGCTCTAGATTAGATTACTGTAACTCTTAATTATCAGGTTGTCCTAAAACATCTTTAAAAAGTCTTCAGCTAATCCAAAATGCTGCAGCAAGAGTTTTAACAGCTACTACAAAGAGATCATATCTCTCTGGTTCTGGCCTCCCTTTATTGGCTTCCCACAGAGTTTAGAATTAAGTTTAAAATCCTTCTTCTCACTTACAAAGCTCTAAATAATCGGGCCCCTTTTTATTTAAAAGATCTGATCTATTATCCTAACAGTGCACTACGCTCCCAAAATGCTGAATTACTTGTAATACCTAGAATCTCCAAAAGTGCAATGGGAGGCAGAGCCTTCAGTTATCAAGCTCCTCTCCTGTGGAACCAGCTGCCAATCTGGATTCGGGAGTCAGACTCGATCTCTGTTTTTAAGAATAGGGTTAAAACCTTCCTTTTTGATATAGCCTATAATTAGGGAGGGATCATGTGCCTCTGAACCTTCCCTTACTTATGCTGCTAATAGGTTTAGACAGCCGGGGAACCTCCAATAATGCACTGGGCTTCACTCCTTTCTTCACTCTCAGTGAAATATTTTTGCTGGTCATTAACATCTGTTTGTTCTCTCCCATAGATTGAGTCCCCGTCATGCTGTTTGCTCTCTACATGTTTGTTCTTTTCGTCTCCTCTATCCCCTCACCCCCCAGCCAGTCGCAGCAGATGACTGCCCCTCCACATTATAAAGTATGCTGATGACTCAGTTATTGTCAGTCTCCTCCAGGATGGTGAGAGTGGCTACGGCCCAGTAGTTGATGATTTTGTTCACTGGTGTGAGGATTCCTACCTGCAGCTGAATACGACAAAAACTAAAGACATGATTATTGACTTTAGGAGGAAAACTCCCAGGCACAAAGTCACCGTACTAAAAGGCCAGACCACCGAATGTGTACAATCCTACAAATATCTTGGGACGATTATTGATAGTAATTTAAACTTTGAAGAGAACTGTGAAAGGGTGTGCAAAAAGGGTCAGCAACATTTGCATTGCTTGAGAAAACTTGCACGCTTCCAAATTGACCGAACCATAATGACAATGTTTTATCGGGCTTTTATTGAATCTGTTTTGTCCTTTTCTTTAGTGTCATGGTTTGGTCAGATAAAACTGAAACAGAGGAAATCCTTGGATCAGGTAGTTAGATGGTCCAGTCGTTTGCTTGGTGAGTCACAGCTGAGCCTGACATCCCTGTACACCAGACAAGTACAGAGGATGGCTACCTCCATTTTAAATGATGACTCCCACCCTTTGCACAGCAACTTTCAGCTTCTTCCCTCAAGACGGAGGTTTGCTGTCCCAAAAAGTAAAACCCAGCGCTACAAAAACAGCTTTGTTCCTGCTGCTGTCAAAGCGTTGAACAAGCTGTAACAATATACTGCACATAATTTAGGTACCTATTTATTAACTCCATTTTATATTTACTTGTTTTTGTAGGATGTTACTTGGGTTCTAAATATTTTATTGGGTTTTAGACCTTTGAGTTTTTAACCTCTTTGACTAGTTTTTAACTTTTAATATGATCCTTCTCTCTTACCTCTGGTTTTTCTCCCATCTCTTTGTCTTTTTATACCCTGATTGATGGAGCCTTGAGTATTTTTATCATGTTTATAGTCAGCTTCATGTGTGCCTGTGTTTGTGTCTATGTTGAATGTAATTTGTGGCTTGTAAAGATGGATGTCACCAGGCTGCAAAACAAATCTACCTACGGGTACAAATAAAGTAACCTGAACCTGAACCTGAGCCTGGTTCTGCTGGAGGTTTCTTCCTGTTAAAAGGGAGTTTTTCCTCTCCACCATTGCCAAGCACTTGCTCACAGGGGATCACCTGATTGCTAGGGTCTTTCTTCAATTGTGGGGGTTTCCCCTACAGTTGAAAGTGCTATGAGATGACTGTTGTTGTGAAATGGTGCTATTGAGGCGGCATGGGAAAATAAGCAGCAGTGCTGTGGTTTTAAGCAGGTTTTATTAATCATACCGCCGTCACGGGAACTCGGCTCCAGCCATAGCGTGAGCAGGCTGAAGCCGAATTCCTCAGGCTCTCAGTGAAGAGGGGACACAAAATCTGTGTCCTGCAGCAGGGTTGAAGTCAGATTGAGAGAGAGAGATTGCGTTACAGAGTTGCACCTTAAATACTTGATCATAACAATACATCAAAGAGACGTACCCCACAGTTTAGAATGATCAAAGGGACAACAGAACAGGCAGGAGGTATTTGCATTTGTAAGACATACATCACAATGAGCAGATTAGCTAGACCTAGGCTCCAAGTGTCAGACAAAGAGGCTAACAAGCACATAACAAGCACTAACAAGAACATCTACATATTGATCTAAGTCTCTAGGTCACAGTAAGGGCAAAATGCATGAACACTTTAACTTCAAGGCTGTAAACTCAGCATGCAGCGGAACAAACCCCAGGAGTGCGAGCTGACTGTCTCTGTGTTCTGTTTGTGTGTTGTGGGGGGTTTAATCAAACCGCTACACTGCTCCCCCCCAAGAGGGAAACGGTAGGGGACCGTGACCTCGATGTTGCAGCCTGGTCAGCGAGCAGGGAAAAGCTCTGTGCAGGAGGGGGGGGGGGGGTAGTCGCACCAAAAGTGTTTGCTGCTCCGCGATGTGAATACCATGCATGAAAGGCAACGATTAACATCACATAGGTGAGACAGAAGAAACTCGTCTACCTGTAGACATTAATACACCAAAGCACATCTACATATGTAAGATGCTCAGAAAAAGCACAGTAAGGACAAGCCATATGCACACTATACAGAATGGCGCATTACATCACAATACATGCATGTTTGCATCACAAATACATGAATGGCACATTGCATCTCAGTAGTGTAGCAGGAAAACAGAGAAAAGAGGGCTGAGTGTCCTTAGTCTGTTGTGGGGTTAAAACGAACCGCCACACACGCTCCCCCCCAAGAGGGAAACGGTAGGGGGCCGCAACCTCGATGATCCATCTGTGTGAGCGAGCTGTGGGAGAAGCTCGCTGCAGGCGGAGGGGGAGGGAGGGAAGGGGTAGTAAGTGCCGGCAGGAGCTGTGAAATCGTCCTGAGCCGCGCAAAAATTGCTTGTGGGTCCGCAATGTCGAAGGGCTGGTCCCGTTGAACGTGCAGCGGTCCACAAGAAGAAAAATTAGTCTCTGACTCCTCTCGTGGCCATGAAGAAAAGCAGGAGCGGCTGTAAGAGAAAAAGTAAACAAAGCATAGGGACTGTTGGCTTTGGGTGCTGAAGCAACCCCAAAGCTCCTGGGAACAGCTGACAGCTGAAATCCCGTTGTGCCGTGGCTAAGACCATTAAAAAATCCAGTGGCGAGCTGCGTGCTTGCTTCAGGTGAACGAGCAACCCTGAAGGTTCTGTGGGCAGCGGCGGAGGACGATGGCGGTCTGTGGCGTGGCTGAGACTGTTAACAAATCCTTCCAGTATGCTGCATGCGTGCCTCAGGTGAGCGAGCAGCCCTGAAAGGCAGCGGCGAAGGAGGAAGGCAGTCTGTGGAGCCATTACTTGTCCCATGCGTGATGCGCCGTCCTTGTAACTCCCCGATGCGTGCACGGGGGTTCAGTGCGTGGGTGGGCCGCTGGAGTGGTGAGTCAGGGTGCAGAAACTTGGTGGAGAACGGCGCAGACGGCGCCGGTAAAATCCAGGTTGAGCTGTGGCTGTAGATTGGCCATGGTGCGTTGGAGCGGTGAGAGGAAATAGACGATCTTTAGTCCCTCAGGCCCGTGCAGATGCGTTGGAGCGGCGGGAGGGAATAGACAATCTTTTGTTCCTCAGGCTCATGCAGCTGCGTTGGAGCGGTGTGAGGAAGTAGACGATCTCCGTCCCTCGGGCTCGTGGAGACGCGTTGGAGCGGTGCGAGGCAATAGACGATCTTTGTGCCCCGGGCTCGTGCAGCTGCGTTGGAGCGGTGAGAGGGAGGAGACGATCGTTGTCGCTCATGCGGCCATGGTGCGTTCAGTTCCACGCGCTGCGCTCCCCGTCGGCCCTGGAGGTTGCCGTCGTGGAGAGGACGAGGTGCGTGCGCTCTCTGTGAGAGCGGCCGGTCCAGCGTGGTTGTGCAGATCTCACCATGAAACGTTGCTGCAGCTTTCCCGGTCGTGGGTGGTCTCCGGAGGGTTTCAACCTGGAAACTCTGCGTCGAAATCTCCCTGAAGCAGAAGGGAGCTGTTGCGTTCGCTGGCAGCATGTTCGTTTCAGCGTCGGGTCACTGCAGTGGTCCAGACCAGAAGTTGCTTTGCACAAAGCGTGTGCTTTCAGGCGGGGTCACCAACGCAGCTGTGTGGCTGTCCAGCTCGGAAGGTTGCTTTCGCACAAAACGTGTGCGTGTTCGAGGGGTCACCAGTGAGGCGGCATGGGAAAATAAGCAGCAGTGCTGTGGTTTTAAGCAGGTTTTATTAATCATACCGCCGTCACGGGAACTCGGCTCCAGCCATAGCGTGAGCAGGCTGAAGCCGAATTCCTCAGGCTCTCAGTGAAGAGGGGACACAAAATCTGTGTCCTGCAGCAGGGTTGAAGTCAGATTGAGAGAGAGAGATTGCGTTACAGAGTTGCACCTTAAATACTTGATCATAACAATACATCAAAGAGACGTACCCCACAGTTTAGAATGATCAAAGGGACAACAGAACAGGCAGGAGGTATTTGCATTTGTAAGACATACATCACAATGAGCAGATTAGCTAGACCTCGCTCCAAGTGTCAGACAAAGAGGCTAACAAGCACATCTACATATTGATCTGAGTCTCTAGGTCACAGTAAGGGCAAAATGCATGAACACTTTAACTTCAAGGCTGTAAACTCAGCATGCAGCGGAACAAACCCCAGGAGTGCGAGCTGACTGTCTCTGTGTTCTGTTTGTGTGTTGTGGGGGGTTTAATCAAACCGCTACACTATATAAATAAAGTTGAATTGAATTGAATAAAAAATGCATTAATTGCATTTTTTCCAAACAGATACAGTGTACCTTAAGTTGGTAATTTTTCAAGTTTCTCATACTGTTATAAACATGGGAGTGGACAAATATGCTTTCTTTCTTTGCCTGCAGGTTTACTGAAGCTCTCAACATATCAAAATGACAAAAACTATCCAGAATTTTGTCCAGAAAATTCTCAAAACTATTACTGCATGTGCAAACAACAGAATGTCAGGGCTCAGTAACATCACTGCAACACAACTCGGCATCCAACTCCACTCCCATAGCAAACATCCACTGCTTTTAAGCAGCTGAACACAAAACAATGGACCTCGTGTGTCACAACAGACACAATTTCCCTTTTAGTAGAAAAATTGTAAACATAAACAAACAAGTATCTTGCCCGTGATGTCACCAACGGCACCGCAAAAACAGGGCTTGGGAGTGAGTGGACATTAGGAACACAGCTTGCGAATTTCAGACTGCTACTCACCTGCCGATAGTTGGACCCACAGATATGAGGATGAAACAGGCGGAGTGTCTGTCTGTGTCAGCTGCTAGCAGCCAACTGCAACCATAGCACATAGCTCTTTAAACTGCTAGTCAGCTCGCCAGCTTCCAGAGAAGAACAACTGACATCCAGGCAAAGTTTTGGAGGAGGCTGTGACAGTTATCCAGGTCAGAGCTCTGACAGATAAAGTTGTAAACTTAAACATGACAGCATTTTGGGGATTTCCGTGGCTGTGACCCAGCTTGTTTGATTTCACAATGGCTGTGTGGTGCTGCTAGTGTCTTTATGGCTGCAGAGCAGCTTCAGTATGGAGTGCAGCTAGGCCAAAAAAGTACTGTTCACGCTTGCTGCCTTGAGTGTTGCCAGATAAGAAATGAAGAAATATATTGTTGCTTTAAAATTATCATATTTTGACCCAAACTATTGTATGTACTAAAACAGCTTGAAAAATCACAGGCTAGGACAGTGTATTTAAAAACAAACCTATTCTACATGTACGGAAGTGCAGTAACCTAAGGAATAAATGCAGAGGCTCAGCCATTTGAATTAAACAACTGCTGTATGCATTGTCCCACACATCCACCCACACAGTGAACTGCTCCTTTTTGCACAACCACTGCTTCCATCCTTAAACGTATCTAACTCCAGGCAGGGTGATAAAGCTACTGTTGTGGCACACATATTTGAGATGCTTAGACTGCATATGTATAGCACATTGATTGAGATGCTTAGACTGCATATGTATATTGTGGTACCTCGCGTCTTAGAAGGAACAATAAGTGTGGACCTCCTGGGGATAACAGTAGGAGGTGGAGGTGCCTTTAGAAATGACTCTGAAAGGAACTTCCTGACCTCCAGGGGTCAGGTGGAGGAAGAAGAGACCTGGGGGAGATGTATTGTCTATGGGGGGTTGAATGACAATGTGATTCTGTACTTTGATGTCCCGGGTATAAAAGGGGGGGATTGGAGAAGTTGGTCCTCTTTTCTGTTTGAGAGGACGTTGGAGATGTGAGATGATTAATAAACCTGAATTGAGAAATAAATTCAGCCTCTTCATTTCACGTTCTCCACACTGTGACCGGTGGAGTTGCTTTGTTTTCTTACCAGCGTCCGTGTCTGTGAGGCTGGACTCTTTTCTTATAGTACTTTTTTCCTCCAAGTCCGAACTCATGTTCACTGATTTTTAAAAATTTGTTACTCTGTCAGTGCAGCTGCCCAAACAAACGTGAGCTAAGCACTGCTGATGTGATTGGCGCATCTGGCGGTGAGGAGGTCAGCCTGGTATGAGCTCTGAGCAGGCATTAGTTTCTGGTGATGTGTGGGTGTTCACATAAATCAAAATGACGTTTTTTGGGGGGTGCACAGAAATGCCAAAACTAGTGTATATTTGGCCATTTTTAAAACTACTGATCGTATATCGTATAGGCCCTAAAATTAACTATCATATATCTGACAACACTGTCAACCGTTAATTGCCGTTAACTGCGGCTAATTGCCGTTAACTGCGGTTAATTGCGATCACAAAATTTGTCGCTGTTAACAGGGGCGAAGTGTTAACGGGCAAATAACGCAATAATGCCAACACCACTAGTGTGAATATGGGATATATGTGTGAATGGGTAGATAGCTGAATCTGTTAAGCACTTTGATCATCCAGAGATTAAAAAAAAGAAGAGCTATATAAACAAATGCCATTTTACTTGTACATCATATTATAATGCAAGAAATCTGTGTGTGTGTGTGTGTGTGTTCCGTGCATATCTCTCGAACTATTCGTTGGACTGGCCTCAGATTTGATACATGCTGTGCTGAGGTTACAAGGGTGTGCATCAATGAATTTCAGTCTCCCTGGATATGCAGAAGTTTAGGAGGGGAAATCTTTATTGAACGTCCATAGTTGCGCTATGGGCGTTAATAGCTATGACATCATAGACACACAGATGTTGCTATGGTTACTGTTGCCAGGCAGACACATCATCAAAGATCAAAGGCAGGCATCACTGAACGAGTGGTGACGTCAAAGATCAAAGGCAGGTTTCACCATGGTTACTGTTGCCATGGTAACTATATCAAAGATCAAAGGCTGGCATCACCATGGTAACAGTAACTTTCTACAGACATGCAGAAATGCTTGCTTACACTTGCTTTCTAGGGGCAGAAATACTTGATTTTACTTGGCTTCTACGGGCATGCATGGGTATGCACTAGTGTGATGAAATTTAGAATCCTAAATTAACATTAAGAGGTTACCCTTTCGAATTTAGGAATGGGTAAGGTTAAAAAGATTAATTAATTTTTAGATTAATAATTTTTAATAAATTTTCAAAATTGAAACAAAATATAGGTGCAGGGGTGGGCAGTAAGGGCCATTCCACTGCAGGTTTTCTGTTTCACTCAGTCTCTTCAGCAGGTGTTTTCAATGACTAGCAATCCTTGAAGCTGATAAGAGCAAACACCTGCTGAAGAAACTGAGTGGAACAGAAAACCTGCAGTGGAATGGCCTTCCATGGCACATGATTGCCCACCCCTGGGTTAGAGTAACACTTCTGTTATTGTAGTGCAGGGGTGTCAAACTCATTCCATGGAGGGTCAAGACCTTGCATGTTTTACCTTCATCCAGTGTCTTCATCCAGGTAAATTCATTGAATTTCTTCCCACTGATTGCTGATCAGTGAAAACACCTGCTGAAGACACTGGGTGGACGTAAAACATGTAGGGTCTTTGCCCTCCATGGAATGAGTTTGACATCCCTGTTGTAATGTTTCTTCAGGGGGTCATTGTATAATAAAATATTGCAGGATCATACCAGCTCATTCTGATAACCTCTCTTTATTCTCCTTTTTACATTTTGCCAAAACCTCACTTACGCCGATTTGAGGTCCCACATTAACATGAGAAATACCTTTCTTCAATTGTTGATAAAAGCCTTGGACTTCCGTAACTTGGGCCTCTGTGGTCTGCAGGTATGGAAGACATTTCCCCAAACAGAGTGTCTATAAACACAAAGACGTTTCCCCCCAAATGGACTCACAGGTCCAGTTTAAAAACAAACATAGATATGTGAATATCTGTTTAATACCTTTTTAACATTACCCTTTCGTAAATCCTAAAAGCTAACCTCTTAATGTTCATTTAGGATTCTAAATGCCATCTCATGTAAAAAATAAAATGGCATTCTTTTTATATTGGTCTTTTTAAAAAAAAAAAAAAAAACTCTGGATGACCAAAGTGCTTAAGTGATTCGATTTTCTACCCATTCGTACAAATCACATATTTACAAACAGTGGGTGGTGACAGCGGGAGACAAACCACTCACCTTTTGATCACAGATAGACCACACTTTTCCCCTACACTACAGCAGCTGCAATCTGATTTGAAAAAGTTTTGTCGGATTGATCAACTCTTCCATAGCAACAGACAATGAATGCAGGGCAACAGCCTTAATAACGTATTCGTAGATTTTTGTGAATGAATGAACAAATGAATCTTTATTTCGGATAGATTAAAAGTAAAGATTAATAAAAGAAACAGAATAATATAGCAAAGGGGGAAAGAAAATCCAACAAGGACAAATTAGACAATAACTCCTCTGATTATACAGTTCAACATAAGTTATCCGAAATGGGTGATGGCTGAAGCCTCAGCTTATATTGCCCACCCATATTCCATCCAAGAATTCAAAAGAAAACAAATGCAGTACGAATGAATACGAACGAATGCAGTACGGTATGTCATGTGACACAATCGATTCGATCCGTATCTGGAGCAAGCAATTCTACAGGTACGGTTCCATATCCTTAGCTGCTCCCACAGAAGACACGACATTAATAGAGCGTATTTGCAGATTTTTGGGAATGAAGTACGGCATGCAGAGTCACATGACACCAAGTGGCCATTCGGTTTCAAGCCATATCTGTAGAAAACATTCTATTTTTTAGATTTAGATTTAGTATACTTTATTAATCCCCAGAGGGGAAATTGAGGGTCATCCACCACCTGGATGGATGAAGCAACCACGATACGGCACTATCCCTTAACCATTCACACACACATTCACACCTAGGGCCACTTTAGAGTCTCCAATTAACCTAACCTGCATGTTTTTGGCATGGCTACGGTTCTGTATCCATAGCCACTGCCAATAAAATTACACTGAATTTACCTTTTCAAACATAGAGTCCTGCTATTTGAAGGGCTATAGAGTGTCCTATCCTCATTTTCTCTATAAATAGTACTCAGCCACTTATCCCTTCATTCAGGCTCTAAATGTCTCTTTGGTAGCTCAAAAAAATGAAACTGGTTTGTCTTTCTTCAAACTGTGGTTACCTTACACACATTACTTTATTGGCATAATGGCAAATAATAACAAAATGAGACACAATGATACAAGATCTCTTATCGAATGTGGATTATTGAACTAGGTGGGAACAGGGATGTGTGGTGGGATTACTCGAATTTAAAGAAAATGGCAATGAAATCATGGTCACCAAGCTAACGCCATACCAGGCTAGCAGGCATAGTAGCATTGTCATTGTGGATTTAGACATTCACAGGGATCCTCCCACTGGATGGAGATGAAGCTGGGAGGGTTGTATCATTCCCGTAATCTCTTGTTCTCATGCCACAACTGGAGCAAAATCAAAACTGCTCCTTTAGAAAGAGGTACTGAGACAAGGGCTCACCTAAACAAAGTGAGTTTTTTTTTCCAATTCCTTTAAAGCTCTATTTCATGAGAAGTAGAGGATGGCATCAATTACAACAGTAGTGTGAATGAATTCAAGTCACAGCAAGAAATGATTTTGTTTTTCTACGACCAGAGAGGAACTTGCATCACCCTTAATGTCATTCCACAGAATTCTACGGAAACTGCTTTTGTGAGTGATTTATGGAGTCATTCCGGTATTTGCAAACCAAGTCATGAGTCACATCTAAAACTCCAGATTTTCACATTTAGATTGTTAGAATCAGAAATCTGAAACAGGTTTGTTGCTAAGTTTTGTTGTATAAGTAACTTGGTGTCCAACTGACCTTGGAACACCTAGATATCCTCTCAGAAGAAGTGGAGGAGGAGGATGGGGACAGGGAGATCTGGGTTTCTTTGCTTAGATTGCTGCCTCCATGACTCAGACCTGCAGATAAGCTGTAGAAGATGGAGGGATGGTATTTCTTCTGGTGACTGGTGCAAGTGAGAAAAAAATAACTGAGCCAAATTTAGAAGAAACATTAGAAATCTACCTGGGATTCTGAAATTTTTGGCCCATACCAATACTGATGTTGAAAATAAGTTGACAGATGATTGACAGCTGATGCCAATTGTTTCTTTTGTTTCATTTTTAATCTATTCCATCCTCATAACGGAGGCAAAGAAATAAACATTATAAAAAAATAATTAAACAATTCAGCTTTATTTTTAAGGGGTCATTGACTGCATTTTTCAACATTTTATCAGCTCCCACAGGTCGTAATGAAATATTTGTGACATAGTTTGGTCAAATTTTCTTTAATCTTTCAATTATTGCAGCATCATTGTGAATCATCTCTTGGAGACTTTCTGAGAATGGCTGGTTTCAGTGCATGTCTCTTTAAATCTCTAAGGTCGCATTTAACTCCACTCTCCCTCTTATGTTCATTCATTCATTCATTCATCTTCTTCCGCTTAATCCTTTTCGGGTCGCGGGGGGGCTGGAACCTATCCCAGCATCTTTGGGCGAGAGGCAGGGTACACCCTGGACAGACTGCCAGTCCATCGCAGGGCCAACACAGACAGACAGACAACCATTCACTCTTACAGACATACCTAAGGACAATTTAGAATGCCCCAGTTTGATGCCAATTAACCTAATTTGCTCATCTTAGCTGGCTAGCTCCTAGCTCAAATTTAGCCTGAGGCAACTCATGTAAATTTGTCTGACAGAATGAATGAAATGAAGCATCACTGGTAGACAGGAGTGTGTGGTTTCAGTGATCAATAGGATATGACCGGTCCCGGGAGTACAATAAGCAGAGAAACATTCATGAATGAGTGGCTAAACTGCTAGCTTCAGCTAACTGCTGTTGGTCCCGGTTAGAGAAAATTCTACAAGAAAATAAGCTAAAATAACATCTCAAGAACGACATATCCACCTTATTCCTGAGGGTGCCGCTGTAGGAACGATTATGGACGGAACTTCTGGTTTCGGCTGCTGCAGTGTTAAATCAGTCAGTTTGAGTGGCGTAGCAGGGGCATTTAAAATAGCATTTTTAAAAGTTTTTCAAATTCATTTTAATGTATAGTCCACACACGTGTTTTCCACTCAAGTGGCAGCTAATTTCAGCTCTTCTAGTTTTTGTATTTTTTAAATGTTTTGGCATCGTTCTGGCACTTGCTGGTGTTCGTGGTTGAATGGAGGCTTCTCACCACACGGTGACAGACGACATCCAAGCACAGTGTTGTGGCGTATGTCGGCTTTAAGGTAAATTTGATTATGCCCAACATAGATTAATAATTTTTAATAAATTTTCAAAATTGAAACAAAATATAGGTGCAGGGGTGGGCAGTAAGGGCCATTCCACTGCAGGTTTTCTGTTTCACTCAGTCTGTTCAGCAGGTGTTTTCAATGATTAGCAATCCTTGAAGCTGATAAGAGCAAACACCTGCTGAAGAAACTGAGTGGAACAGAAAACCTGCAGTGGAATGGCCCTCCATGGCACATGATTGCCCACCCCTGGGTTAGAGTAACACTTCTGTTATTGTAGTGCAGGAGTGTCAAACTCATTCCGTGGAGGGTCAAGACCTTGCATGTTTTACCTTCATCCAGTGTCTTCATCCAGGTAAATTCATTGAATTTCTTCCCACTGATTGCTGATCAGTGAAAACACCTGCTGAAGACACTGGGTGGACGTAAAACATGTAGGGTCTTTGCCCTCCATGGAATGAGTTTGACATCCCTGTTGTAATGTTTCTTCAGGGGGTCATTGTATAATAAAATATTGCAGGATCATACCAGCTCATTCTGATAACCTCTCTTTATTCTCCTTTTTACATTTCGCCAAAACCTCACTTACGCCGATTTGAGGTCCCACATTAACATGAGAAATGTGGGGAGACTTGAATAACGAAACCGAATTGCCTTTAATTTCAGTTTATTTCAAGTAACCATTCCACTGTCTGCTCTCATTCCTGAGCAGCGAACAAAGAGAGTGAACACACCAAAGTTCTCTCATTTAAACATTCTCACATCAAACCATTTCCCTCGCGGGGGAAATCACACATCTATCTCAAAATCTCTTTATTCACATTCATTAGCCTTTTATTTACATAACTCCCCCTTCTCTCCTCTCGAGCCTCAGTGGTCGGAAGTCTTCTGTCCCCTGTCCTCCGCAGGGGGTCCAGGCTCTGTGGCTCCGCACCGCAGGGGACTGGCTCTCCTTCATCGTGGTTAAATCACATATGCAGTGTCCAACATATACATGTCTCACAACACAGCCATATAACCCCCCCCAAACGATGAAGAACAGACTAATTCCTAAAATTTAATAGCACCTTACTCACTACTGAATAATCAACACCAACATTCAGTCTGTGCGCCGCTTGGGCTTCAGCCGTCTGCCGAATCTGCTGTGAGTCGGCCCCGCCTTGCCAGCGGTGCTTTTCTGCTTCGGCTCTGTTGACTGAGGAAGAGAGTGATTAATTGCCCCCTGCGGGGGCCTGCCTCGTCGAGGCGCCACTGCGACCGGTACAGACACGTCCTTCATGACAAAAGCAGGTTTTAGTCTGTCAATACTGACTGTCTCTTTTCTGTCTCCAAAATCTAGCACAAATTGCTTATCACCTGCCTCCAGCACTCGAAATGGCCCTTCGTAAGGTGGTTTGAGCGTTGCTTTAAGGGCTTCGCGCCTGACAAAAACGAAATCGGCATTTTTCAAAGCCTTGGGGACGAAAACTCGTGGAAAAGCGTGATGAACCGGACCCGGGAGCGTGTCTGCCCCCGTGCCGACTAACGGTCCCAGAGCCGAGAGAGGTGGGGGCTCTGGGTGCTCTGGTAAAAACTCGCCCGGCAGCCTCAGAGTTTGTGCGAATACCAGCTCCGCTGGGGAGGCGTCTAAGTCCTCTTTAGGCGCAGAACGCAACCCTAATAAAACCCATGGAAGTTTATTTACCCAATCTGCATCCGTGAGCGACGCTCTGAGTGCTACCTTCAAAGACTTATGAAAACGCTCGCATAAACCATTGGCCTGAGGGTGGTAAGCCGTAGTGCGGTGAATTTTGGCTCCTAAGCCGTTGGCCATCGCTGACCACAGCTCGGAGATGAATTGCGGTCCTCTATCGGACGTGATGTCCGACGGAACCCCGGAGCGCGCCACCCAAGCCGTTAAAAAAACGCGAGCCACCTCCGCGGCCGTGGTCGTCGCAAGTGGGACCACTTCCGGCCAACGTGTGGTGCGGTCCACCATTGTCAAAAGATACGTGAACCCCTGTGATGCCGGTAGGGGGCCCACAAGATCGACGTGCACATGGTCGAACCTTCTGGCTGGAATGCGGAACGGTTCTAACGGGGCTCTTGTGTGCTTGTGAATTTTGGCCCGTTGACAGGAAATGCAGGTTTTTGCCCATTCCTTCACGTGCTTGCGCAGGCACGGCCAAACAAACTTTTCCGCCACTAGTTTCACCGACGCGCGCACCCCCGGGTGCGCCAGTGAGTGGACCGAGTCAAAAACACGGCGGCGCCACGTGGCCGGAACCACCGGACGCGGGCGCCCCGTCGACATGTCGCAGATCAGGGGGGGCATACCGGTTTGTAAACACTTGCTCTCCAGCCTCAACCCTGTTGGTCCAGACTGGAGCGCGCGCACGTCTGCGTCCGCCCCCTGGTCCGCTGCCATGGCTGCGTAATCTATACCCACGTGCACCGGGGCTGCGCGTGCCACCGTGCCGCTCTCCTGCGGCGCGGTCACGGTGGCCCGTTCTGCCTCTGCGCGTGTTGGGGTCGTGAACGCGCGTGAGAGACAATCCGCTACTACATTGAATTTGCCCGCGACGTGCCTAATGTCAGTGGTAAATTCCGAGATTGCGGCCAGCTGCCTCTGCTGCCTGCCGGACCACGGATCTGAAATTTTGGCCATGGCGTATGTGAGCGGCTTGTGGTCCACATAAGCGGTGAAGCACCGTCCTTCCAGCCAGAACTGGAAATGACGAATAGCCAAATGCAGCGCCAACAGTTCTCTGTCAAACGCGCTGTATTTTCGTTCAGCCGCGCTTAAAGATTTGCTAAAGAAAGCCAAAGGCTGCCAAACTCCGGCTACCTGTTGCTCAATAACGGCCCCTATGGCTAAATCTGAAGCGTCTGTCGTCAGCGCGATACGTGCTGCAGGGTCTGGGTGGGCCAGGAGCGCAGCGTCAGCCAAGGCTTTTTTAACCTCTGTGAACGCGCGCTCCCGCTCCGGGGACCATTCGACCGCCTGGGTCGGTTTTTGTTTTTTGAGCGCGGCATATAACGGTTGCATGATTTGAGCTGCGTGGGGCAGGAATCGGTTATAAAAATTCACCATCCCCAAGAATTCCTGTAGTGATTTGACCGTTTGTGGACGGGGAAAATCCGCTACCGCGCGTACTCTCTCTGGTAACGGAACCGCTCCCTCCGGGGAGATGCGGTGACCCAAAAAATCGATCCGCTCGACGCCGAACTGGCACTTGGCTGGGTTAACTATTAAGCCGTGCTCTCCCAGCCTCCTAAAAACTGCTGTGAGGTGCGTTTCGTGTTCGTCCTCTGAAGTACTCGCGACCAAAATGTCGTCGAGGTACACAAACACGAAAGGGAGATCGCGTAACACGGCATCCATCATCCGCTGAAATGTTTGCGCCGCCCCTTTGAGACCAAACGGCATGCGTAAAAATTTGAAAAGTCCAAACGGGGTTATTACCGCTGTTTTAGGAATGTCCTCCGGTTGGACCGGGACTTGGTGATAGCCGCGAACTAGATCAATCTTTGAAAAAATGCGCGCCCCCGCCAGGTGCACCGAAAAATCCTGAATGTGCGGGATGGGATAACGATCGTGCGCCGTAGCGTTGTTTAGCCTGCGGTAATCCCCGCACGGTCTCCAGGAGCCATCGGCTTTCGGTACCATGTGCAGCGGCGAAGCCCACGGGCTCTTCGACCTACGAACGATGCCCAGCCTCTCCAGGCTGGCGAACTCCTCGCGCGCAATGGCGAGCTTAACTGCATCCAAGCGCCGAGCTTTTGCAAACACAGGAGGACCAGACGTGGGGATAAAGTGTTTCACCCCGTGCTTCGCGACCGTCGCTGAAAAAGTGGGCACAGTGAGCACTGGAAATTGGGTGAGGAGTGTGTGAAACTTACCACCTGCTGTAGCGACGTGGGTCTGTACTGGTGGCGGGGACACTCGAGCTGAACAGGGGAGAGAGTAAAAAGAGAGTGCATTTACCAGCCGTCTATTAGCAAGATCAACTAACAGATTGTGTGAACACAAAAAATCCGCGCCCAACATGTTGAAACTCACCGCCGCTATTACAAAAGTCCATTCATATGTGCGGCCATGTAAGCACAAAGGCAAGGTCCTTCTCCCGTAGGTGTTGATGTTCGAGCCATTTGCCGCTGTAGCTCCGCTACCGTGGGGTCCAGCCACCCGGTCCGCGTATGTTGGGGTGATGAAGCTCACTTGTGCTCCGGTGTCGATGAGGAACTCTCGTCCGGAGCGCGCATCCGTGATGTAGAGCAGCTTGTTGCGTTCTCCGAGGGTCGAAGCTGCTAGCGACCCCCGGTCTTGCCGTTTCCCGAACTCCTGAAGATGCAGGGCGGCACACACCTGCGTGCCTTCTCTGCGAACCTCCGATGGTAAAAGCAGAGATCTTCTCCTCCGCTGTGTCGTGCCCGCGCCTCTGCCGCCGGGCTATTGGCTCCACCTCGTCGCGGCCATGTTGCCGCCGTCGTCGGCCAGTCTGGTTCTGCCGCCTCTGGCTCCCCGCTGTCTCGGATCGCCGCTGTGGTCGCTTGCCCGCCGCAGGCGTCCAGGATCCCATCTGCCTCCTGGGCCAGCTCCCGGAACTCCTCCAGGGTGTGACACTTTTTGCCGGCCAGCGTGCTTCTCGCATGCGCCGGGAGGTTGGAGAGGAAGATGAACTGAAAAATGAAATCATCGTTGTCCAACCCTCTCAGCTGTATCATCTCCTCCATCAGGGCGCTCGGCCTGTGTCCACCTTGGTCTAGCAAAGACAGGATCCTCCTCGCCCTCACTTCAGCCGAGGGGGTGAAAAACTTGATGAGGGTGGATTTCAGCTTGCCGTACCTGTCGGTCGCGGGTGGCTGCTCCACCAAGCTTTGCACGCACCGAGCTGTGCTGTTGTCCAGTTTAGCGATGACATGGTGGAACTTAGTGTCATCCACCGTTACTCCTGCGAGCGCGAACTGCGACTCTGCTTGCAGAAACCACGACCGTGGGTTATCCTGCCAGAAATCAGGCAGCTTAACGGCCACTGCGCTCGCCAGCTCTGAGCGCTGTGAGTCCGGGACCCTGAGAATTTCTTCGTTCATTCTCAACGTCGTCAGTCACCAATGTGGGGAGACTTGAATAACGAAACCGAATTGCCTTTAATTTCAGTTTATTTCAAGTAACCATTCCACTGTCTGCTCTCATTCCTGAGCAGCGAACAAAGAGAGTGAACACACCAAAGTTCTCTCATTTAAACATTCTCACATCAAACCATTTCCCTCGCGGGGGAAATCACACATCTATCTCAAAATCTCTTTATTCACATTCATTAGCCTTTTATTTACATAACTCCCCCTTCTCTCCTCTCGAGCCTCAGTGGTCAGAAGTCTTCTGTCCCCTGTCCTCCGCAGGGGGTCCAGGCTCTGTGGCTCCGCACCGCAGGGGGCTGGCTCTCCTTCATCGTGGTTAAATCACATATGCAGTGTCCAACATATACATGTCTCACAACACAGCCATAAGAAATACCTTTCTTCAATTGTTGATAAAAGCCTTGGACTTCCGTAACTCGGGCCTCTGTGGTCTGCAGGTACGGAAGACATTTCCCCAAACAGAGTGTCTATAAACACGAAGACGTTTCCCCCAAATGGACTCACAGGTCCAGTTTAAAAACAAACATAGATATGTGAATATCTGTTTAATACCTTTTTAACATTACCCTTTCGTAAATCCTAAAAGCTAACCTCTTAATGTTCATTTAGGATTCTAAATTCCATCTCATGTAAAAAATAAAATGGCATTCTTTTTATATTGGTCTTTTAAAAAAAAAAAAAAAAAAACTCTGGATGACCAAAGTGTTTAACACTAGAAGACCCAGAGAGGGGCCATTTGGCCTTTTTGGCTAGAAAACCCATAGGGGGACCATCAAGTGGCCACAAGAGGGCTAATGTCTGGGTCTTCTAGTTTAAGAGATTCGATTTTCTACCCATTCGTACAAATCACATATTCACAAACAGCGGGTGGTGACAGCGGGAGACAAACCACTCACCTTTTGATCACAGATAGACCACACTTTTCCCCTACACTACAGCAGCTGCAATCTGATTTGAAAAAGTTTTGTCGGATTGATCAACTCTTCCATAGCAACAGACAATGAATGCAGGGCAACAGCCTTAATAACGTATTCGTAGATTTTTGTGAATGAATGAACGAATGAATCTTTATTTCGGATAGATTAAAAGTAAAGATTAAAAAAAGAAACAGAATAATATAGCAAAGGGGGAAAGGAAATCCAACAAGGACAAATTAGACAATAACTCCTCTGATTATACAGTTCAACATAAGTTATCCGAAATGGGTGATGGCTGAAGCCTCAGCTTATATTGCCCACCCATATTCCATCCAAGAATTCAAAAGAAAACAAATGCAGTACGAATGAATACGAACGAATGCAGTACGGTATGTCATGTGACACAATCGATTCGATCCGTATCTGGAGCAAGCAATTCTACAGGTACGGTTCCATATCCTTAGCTGCTCCCACAGAAGACACGACATTAATAGAGCGTATTTTTGCAGATTTTTGGGAATGAAGTACGGCATGCAGAGTCACGTGACACCAAGTGGCCATTCGGTTTCAAGCCATATCTGTAGAAAACATTCTATTTTTTTAGATTTAGATTTAGTATACTTTATTAATCCCCAGAGGGGAAATTGAGGGTCATCCACCACCTGGATGGATGAAGCAGCCACGATACGGCACTATCCCTTAACCATTCACACACACATTCACACCTAGGGCCACTTTAGAGTCTCCAATTAAAGCGTACCTCTGGTGGTCGTGAAGACGCATTTAACTTGAAAACATTATGAAAAAGTATTTCTTATTTTGGTAAATAATTCTTGCCAGCCATATACCACCAGACATATATTCAAATAGGACCTTGGCCATGGGCAGCCAATGAAAACTGTGGGAGCAGCCATGACACATGCGGATGTGACGTCACTTCGTTGATACTCAACAGTCAATGCTCCGCCTGTATGAGAGACTAGGGTGCTGTTGTGAGTGTTTTTATTCTATTATGGCTGAATTGTCGGACTCTGAGGAAGAATTTGTCCAACATGGCTACAGGTTTGAGCCAGAAAGGTCTTCTGAGGGTTAAAGTGACAAAGTGGTCCTCACACACAACGCAATTTCGTCTGAAATCTTCTGACAAGGTGAGCTGGGTTTGGGTACACAAAAAAAGTGTTTCTTTGTTTTTTTCGCTTATTATTCAGACATCCAAAGGCTTTACATTCTGCCATGTTGCGATATCCATATCGCATTGTATGTTTTGTTTTTACAAGAGCACCGAGTGTCTGCTGCTCTGTATATAGTTTTAGAATCATCTTCCGTGTTGCGGCAGTTACGAGATCAGATGAGACAAGCCGCTGAATTCAAGCATTTATTTATTTATTTTCTACTCGTTTCAGTTCTGCATTTAATATGAACCCTGAGTTTGAAATAAACGTTTGAATTTGAATATCCCCGAAGCCGCTGCACTTCCGGGTACTCAGATCGCAATTTTAGAATCATCGGCATTTACGAGCTCATATCAGAAAAGACGGCTCGCTGAATTTAAACATTTATTTATTTATTTTCTACTCGTTTCAGTTCTGCATTTAATATGAACCCTGAGTTTGAAATAAACGTTTGAATTTGAATTTGAATATCCCCGAAGCCGCAGCACTTCCGGGTACTCAGATTGCAGTTTTAGAATAATCGGCATTTACGAGCTCATATCAGAAAAGACGTCTCGCTGAATTTAAACATTTATTTATTTATTTTCTACTCGTTTTAGTTCTGCATTTAATATGAATCCTGAGTTTGAAGTAAACGTTTGAATTTGAATATCCCCGAAGCCGCAGCACATCCGGGTACTCAGATCGCAATTTTAGAATCATCGGCATTTACGAGCTCATATCAGAAAAGACGGCTCGCTGAATTTAAACATTTATTTATTTATTTTCTACTCGTTTTAGTTCTGCATTTAATATGAATCCTGAGTTTGAAATAAACGTTTGAATTTGAATATCCCTGAAGCCGCAGCACATCCGGGTACTCAGATCGTAATTTTAGAATCATCGGCATTTACGAGCTCATATCAGAAAAGACGGCTCGCTGAATTTAAACATTTATTTATTTATTTTCTACTCGTTTCAGTTCTGCATTTAATATGAACCCTGAGTTTGAAATAAACGTTTGAATTTGAATATCCCCGAAGCCGCTGCACATCCGGGTACTCGAGGCTCAGCCAATACTGATCCAGATCGCGGTGTCAACGAAATTACGTCACAGGAAGTGTCCTGGAAGTCCATGTAGCTGCTAGTATGGCTGTACCCATGTTTTGCTGACATAGCTGAACCAGCACATCAGCAATGGATTTATATTAAATTGCTTTGAACGTGAATTTCAACTTAAACTTGAACTAGAACGTGAAACAGGGGCTCAATATAATATCTTTTTTTTCACGACCACCATAGGTACGCTTTAACCTAACCTGCATGTCTTTGGCATGGCTACGGTTCTGTATCCATAGCCGCTGCCAATAAAATTACACTGAATTTACCTTTTCAAACATAGAGTCCTGCTATTTGAAGGGCTATAGAGTGTCCTATCCTCATTCTCTCTATAAATAGTACTCAGCCACTTATCCCTTCATTCAGGCTCTAAATGTCTCTTTGGTAGCTCAAAAAAATGAAACTGGTTTGTCTTTCTTCAAACTGTGGTTACCTTACACACATTACTTCATTGGCATAATGGCAAATAATAACAAAATGAGACACAATGATACAAGATCTCTTGTCGAATGTGGATTATTGAACTAGGTGGGAACAGGGATGTGTGGTGGGATTACTCGAATTTAAAGAAAATGGCAATGAAATCATGGTCACCAAGCTAACGCCATACCAGGCTAGCAGGCATAGTAGCATTGTCATTGTGGATTTAGACATTCACAGGGATCCTCCCACTGGATGGAGATGAAGCTGGGAGGGTTGTATCATTCCCGTAATCTCTTGTTCTCATGCCACAACTGGAGCAAAATCAAAACTGCTCCTTTAGAAAGAGGTACTGAGACAAGGGCTCACCTAAACATAGTGAGTTTTTTTTTCCAATTCCTTTAAAGCTCTATTTAAGATAAGATAAGATAAGATAAGATAAGCCTTGATATACAATTTATCATGAGACCCATGGGACCCGGCCGGGCTCAGCCCGAAGGAGTTACATGGGTCCGCCCTCCAGTAGGTTCACCACCTGCAGGAGGGATCATGGAAGTCCGGTGCTATGTGGATTAGGTGGCAGTCAAAGGCGGAGACCTTGGCGGACTGATCCCAAGCTTTCTAAACTGGCTTTTGGTACGTGGAATGTCACCTCTCTGGTGGGGAAGGAGCCTGAGCTGGTGTACGAGATTGAGCGATACCGGCTAGATATAGTCGGCCTCACCTCAACACACAGCTCCGGTTCCGGAACCAGTCTCCTGGAGAGGGGCTGGAGCTTGGCCTTTTCTGGAGTTGCCCCGGGCGAGAGGCGACGAGCAGGGGTAGGTATTCTTGTATCGCCCCACCTTGCTGCCTCTATATTGGAGTTTTCCCCGGTGGACGAAAGGGTTGCTTCCCTGCGCCTTCGGGTTGGGAAACGGGTCCTGACCATCATTTGTGCCTATGCACCAAATGATGTTTCAGAGTACCCACCCTTTTTGGAGTCTGTGACTGGGGTGCTGGAGGGTGCTCCTCCTGGAGACTCCATTGTCCTACTGGGGGACTTCAATGCGCACGTGGGCAACGACAGTGAAACCTGGAGGGGGGTGATTGGGAGGAACGGCCTGCCCGATCTGAACCCGAGTGGTGTTCAGTTATTGGACTTCTGTGCTAACCACAGTCTGTCTATAACGAACACCATGTTCAAGCATAAGGGTGTCCATATGTGCACCTGGCACCAGGACACCCTAGGCCGCAGGTCGATGATCGATTTTGTTATCGTATCATCAGACCTGCGACCGTATGTCTTGGACACCCGAGTAAAGAGAGGTGCAGAGCTGTCAACTGATCACCACCTGGTGGTGAGTTGGATCCGATGGCAGGGGAGGAAGCCATTCAGACCTGGTAGACCCAAACGTATAGTGAGGGTGTGCTGGGAGCGTCTGGCTGAGGCCCCTGTCCGGGAGGTCTTCAACTCCCACCTCCGGAAGAACTTCAACCACATTCCGAGGGAGTCTGGAGACATGGAGTCTGAATGGGCCATGTTCTCCACCTCTGTTGTTGAAGCGGCAGCCCAGAGCTGCGGCCGCAAGGTGGTCGGTGCATCTCGTGGTGGCAACCCCCGAACCAAGTGGTGGACACCAGTGGTGAGGGGGGCCATTAAGCTGAAGAAGGAGTCCTATCAAGCTTGGTTGGCTTGTGGGACTCCCGAAGCAGCTGAGGTGTACCGGCAGGCCAAGCGGAGTGCAGCTCGGGTGGTTGCTGAAGCAAAAACCCGGGTATGGGAGGAGTTCGGTGAGGCCATGGAACAAGACTTTCGGTCGGCTTCAAAGAGATTCTGGCAAACTGTTCGGCGGCTCAGGAGGGGAAAGCAGCTCCCCGTCCACACTGTGTATGGGGCGGATGGGACACTGTTGACTTCAACTGGGGATATCGTCGGGCGGTGGAAGGAATACTTCGAGGATCTCCTCAATCCCACTGATACGCCTTCCACAGAGGAAGCAGGGTTTGGGGACGAGGGGGATGACTCGCCTATCACAGGGGCTGAGGTCGCCAAGGTGGTTAAAAATCTCCTTGGTGGCCGGGCCCCGGGGGTGGACGAGATTCGCCCCGAGTACCTCAAGGCCCTGGATGTTGTTGGGTTGTCATGGTTGACACGCCTCTGCAACATTGCGTGGAGGTCGGGGGCAGTGCCTTTGGCATGGCAAACCGGGGTGGTGGTTCCTCTCTTCAAAAAAGGGGACCGGAGGGTGTGCTCCAACTTTAGAGGGATCACACTCCTCAGCCTCCCTGGGAAGGTCTATGCCAAGGTACTGGAGAGGAGAGTCCGGCCGTTGGTCGAACCTCGGATTCAGGAGGAGCAATGTGGTTTTCGTCCTGGCCGTGGCACATCGGACCAGCTCTTTACCCTCTCGAGAATTCTTGAGGGTTCGTGGGAGTTTGCCCAACCAGTTTACATGTGTTTTGTGGACTTGGAGAAGGCATTTGACCGCGTCCCTCGTGGATTTTTGTGGGGGGTGCTTCGGGAGTATGGGGTATCGGGCTTGTTGTTACGAGCTATTCGGTCTCTGTACGACCGTTGTGAGAGTTTAGTTCGCATTGCCAACACTCGGTCGGAGTCATTCCCAGTGAGAGTTGGACTCCGCCAGGGCTGCCCTTTGTCACCGGTCCTGTTCATAATTTTTATGGACAGGATTTCTAGGCGCAGCCAGGGAATGGAGGGTGTCATGCTTGGTGACCACAGGATCTCATCTCTGTTGTTTGCAGATGATGTTGTCCTGTTGGCTTCATCCAGCAATGACCTACAGCTCTTGCTGGGACGGTTTGCCGCTGAGTGTGAAGCGGCTGGGATGAGAATCAGCACCTCCAAGTCCGAGTCCATGGTCCTCAGCCGGAAAAAGGTGGATTGTCCTCTCCGGGTTGGGGACAGGCTCCTGCCCCAAGTGGAGGAGTTTAAGTATCTTGGGGTCTTGTTCACGAGTGAGGGGAAAATGGAGCGAGAGATCGACAGACGGATTGGAGCAGCATCTGCAGTGATGCGGACGTTGTACCGGTCTGTTGTGGTGAAGAGGGAGCTTAGTTCTAAGGCAAAGCTGTCGATTTACCAGTCAATCTACGTTCCTACTCTCACCTATGGTCACGAGCTTTGGGTAATGACCGAAAGAACGAGATCGCGGATACAAGCGGCTGAAATGAGCTTTCTCCGTAGGATTGCTGGACTCACCCTCAGAGATAGGGTGAGGAGCTCAGTCATCCGGGAGAGGCTCAGAGTAGAACCGCTGCTCCTCCACATTGAAAGGAGTCAGTTGAGGTGGTATGGGCATCTGATTAGGATGCCTCCTGGACGCCTCCCACTTGAGGTGTTTCAGGCACGTCCCACTGGGAGGAGACCCCGGGGCAGACCCAGGACTCGGTGGAGAGACTATGTCTCCCAGCTAGTCTGGGAACGCCTTGGTATCCCCTCTGAAGAGCTGGAGCAGGTGGCTGGGGAGAGGGAAGTCTGGGCTTCTCTGCTTGAACTGCTGCCTCCGCGACCCGGACCTCCGGAAAAGCGGTAGAAGATGGATGGATGGATGGATGGATGGATGGAAGATAAGCCTTTATTAGTCCCACAACGGGGAAATTCCAGGATTGCAACAGCACAGGGATAGCAACACTCAGAGCATCAAAAGAGAGAGGAAGGGGAAAAAAAACTCGGAATCGAGCCGCTGTTGCAAAAGGCAGCCGACTGGTGTGGCGCCGAGAGACTATTAACAGTGGTATACAAACGTTATAAAAATTACCTCGATAAATCAGTGTGTTAAGTATAATTTTAAAAAATGAACTTATGATATAATGCTGTTTACACTGAAATGAGCTGCCTTCATATTCTTCCTCCTCATTTTGTACAAGTGTAAAAAATAATTTTCATATGATAAGTTGATATATTAATTATCCTTAGAGGCCTAGTGAATTTACACTGAAACGATAATTAAACTGGACGTCTGTCGTAAGCTAGTCATGCTACAGCAGAGCGACGCCGCTCAGTTCAAACCAGACCACGCTTCCTCAATGTCAGCCATCTTTAACAGTTGTCAACGTGTCGTCAGTGAGGTTACACAGCTTCTCTTCAAATGCACAATTGCAAAAACCCCACTTTATAATCTATATTATTCCCATAAAAAATAAGATTTAATTTATAGCAATAATGTAAAATGAATCTCATCTCCCATCTGTTGACGCCGTTAACATCTGTATGTACACAAAAAAAATAGAGTAAACTGATGCTACAGTCTCTTTTTGTTACAGTACATTTCATTTAGCAAGAAATGATTTTGTTTTTCTACGACCAGAGAGGAGCTTGTATCACCCTTAATGTCATTCCACAGAATTCTACGGAAACTGCTTTTGTGAGTGATTTATGGAGTCATTCCGGTATTTGCAAACCAAGTCATGAGTCACATCTAAAACTCCAGATTTTCACATTTAGATTGTTAGAATCAGAAATCTGAAACAGGTTTGTTGCTAAGTTTTGTTGTATAAGTAACTTGGTGTCCAACTGACCTTGGAACACCTAGATATCCTCTCAGAAGAAGTGGAGGAGGAGGATGGGGACAGGGGGATCTGGGTTTCTTTGCTTAGATTACTGCCTCCATGACTCAGACCTGCAGATAAGCTGTAGAAGATGGAGGGATGGTATTTCTTCTGGTGACTGGTGCAAGTGAGAAAAAAATAACTGAGCCAAATTTAGAAGAAACATTAGAAATTTACCTGGGATTCTGAAATTTTTGGCCCATACCAATACTGATGTTGAAAATAAGTTGACAGATGATTGACAGCTGATGCCAATTGTTTCTTTTGTTTTATTTTTAATCTATTCCATCCTCATAAAGGAGGCAAAGAAATAAACATTATAAAAAAATAATTAAACAATTCAGCTTTATTTTTAAGGGGTCATTGACTGCATTTTTCCACATTTTATCAGCTCCCACAGGTCGTAATGAAATATTTGTGACATAGTTTGGTCAAATTTTCTTTAATCTTTCAATTATTGCAGCATCATTGTGAATCATCTCTTGGAGACTTTCTGAGAATGGCTGGTTTCAGTGCATGTCTCTTTAAATCTCTAAGGTCGCATTTAACTCCACTCTCCCTCTTATGTTCATTCATTCATTCATTCATCTTCTTCCGCTTAATCCTTTTCGGGTCGCGGGGGGTGGGGGGGGGCTGGAACCTATCCCAGCATCTTTGGGCGAGAGGCAGGGTACACCCCTGGACAGATTGCCAGTCCATCGCAGGGCCAACACAGACAGACAGACAACCATTTACTCTCACAGACATACCTAAGGACAATTTAGAATGCCCCAGTTTGATGCCAATTAACCTAACTTGCTCATCTTAGCTGGCTAGCTCCTAGCTCAAATTTAGCCTGAGGCAACTCATGTAAATTTGTCTGACAGAATGAATGAAATGAAGCATCACTGGTAGACAGGAGTGTGTGGTTTCAGTGATCAATAGGATATGACCGGTCCCGGGAGTACAATAAGCAGAGAAACATTCATGAATGAGTGGCTAAACTGCTAGCTTCAGCTAACTGCTGTTGGTCCCGGTTAGAGAAAATTCTACAAGAAAATAAGCTAAAATAACATCTAAGAACAACATATCCACCTTATTCCTGAGGGTGCCGCTGTAGGAACGATTATGGACGGAACTTCTGGTTTCGGCTGCTGCAGTGTTAAATCAGTCAGTTTGAGTGGCGTAGCAGGGGCATTTAAAATAGCATTTTTAAAAGTTTTTCAAATTCATTTTAATGTATAGTCCACACACGTGTTTTCCACTCAAGTGGCAGCTAATTTCAGCTCTTCTAGTTTTTGTATTTTTTAAATGTTTTGGCATCGTTCTGGCACTTGCTGGTGTTCGTGGTTGAATGGAGGCTTCTCACCACATGGTGACAGACGGCATCCAAGCACAGTGTTGTGGCGTACGTCGGCTTTAAGGTAAATTTGATTATGCCCAACATATTTTAAGAAAATGCAGCTGACTTTATTGTGGTGGAGACATTGATATATGTGACCCGTGCTGGCAAAATGAGTTAGAATGTGCACCGTGTCATTATGAGCTACAGGCACAAGAAGTCATAAATAAATCATGACTTTTTCTTTAATAGCGGCAAAGTCCCAGGACCCCACCCCCCCCATGAGTGTCTGGTATCATTTGAAAGCTTAGAAATTGTGCTCACTAAAAATAGCTATGTTTTTGCAGAAGGTGTAACTCCCGACTGATCAAACGCGAGTTTTCAACCTAGCTAAAATATAAACAAATCATCTTTTCTGGGTCAGTTTTTGCACACTACCTACAAATTAAATATCATTTTGAAGGTCTTTAACTAATGGTCTGGAAATAATGTTACATCAGTTTTGAAAATGTCCTCAAAGTGACTCATTTTTCCAGCAAGGGTCATTTGTTTACATTGCTAACATCTTAGCAGTGGCGCTAACTAACGGAGCTACTGTGTATGAGGCCACTTTTTAAGGTCATCTTTCCATCCCTCGATAGTCGTGGGAAGTGGTATGATTATGTTACTATTCTGAGGTGCAAGAGGCCGTGTTCCCGCATATCTGATGCCGAAGTCATTGTTTTCTAACAAGGAAAAGTGTCCCGTTTCAGTGACAATACGTTCTAAACTACTACAGGAAGTTGCTACCATAATTCATGCAAGGCATCATGGGGGCTAGGAATAAGGTGGATATGATTAAGTGTTGTAGCTAAACAAGGATTCCAGTGGGGATAAACAGAATTTATAGAAAATAGTAATCAAAACTGGCTAGATCAACAGTTAAGGAGATGTCAGTGTAGCAGGATGAATGGGTGATTGCCATGGTTTCAGTGCTACTGACCCTTTAATTCAGCACCACCTGGCAGCCAATTAACTGTATTCAGCCACAGCATATTTTTTAAGTATAAGCAAGTATCTCTGCATGCCCGTTGCTAAAGGGTCTCCTCCTGTGTGACACGGCTGTGTTGTTCACAGTCATGCCGCAGGCATCATGACAGAAATTTCTTGAATTTATAGAGTGCCTTCTGCCTTACTGAGATTTCCTGATGTCCTGGTTCGAATGGGTGTGGTTTAAAGTAGTGTGTCATACTCAGTCTCAGCTTCTCTGTGCCTTGCCTGGCGTGCAGCATTGGTGGCCACCTGACTATTCTGCATCTCCTGGGTGTCAGCTTGTTTGTGCCTTGTGTGGCGTGCAGCATTGCTCGCTTTATGGGCATTTCAGGCTTCAAGTGACTCAGCATGTGCATGGTGCACTGCCACACGTTTCCTGTCTGTCTGTGCATCCTTTGTCCGTTGTACCCTATGCTGGTGAAGGGTCTCCTCCTGTGGAAGGCATCATAGGATACTACATCAAAGGTAGGCAGGCATCGTGAGTGATGGTCTATATGACATCATAAAGACATTCAGGCTGGCATCATAGGACACTACATCACAGGTAGCCAGTCCTATTGCATATATGACGGCATCGCCTATATAACATCATTGTGAGTTCTATGTACCCTGAGATCATAGGATCATCATAGGACATCCTGCAGACATCATAGGCCATCCTATGAAAGTTATAGAGTGATTTATAGAGTGATGATAGAGTGATTATAGAGTGCTGAAAACTGGTGATCCTTGGCTCCTTTGCTTCTTTCCTTTCTTGAAAGGTGACAATCTTAACTGTTCCTAATTGAAAAGTAGTTTGTACTACTGTTAAATAAATGTTTTTTGAGATTCAGAAATTAAACAATTATTAGGGAAGATAACTTGTACATGTAAATTAAAACAAATTTGGAATTTAAATCCCTTTAACTCGAAATGGCAAGATGTACAAAGATAGTTATTTTAACTTAAAACTGTGAGTTACAATAATACAGAAATGTGTGTTTGTACAACTAGTTAATAAAAGTTTTCTCACATTGATAATGTAAAATAATTATTTATTTTAAATTTATTTTAACTCACAGTGTCAAGTTGAAACTAGAAATGATTAAAAGTTCAATGAACTTAATAACTTAAATAATACTGAGACAACTGAAACATTGCAGTGAAATCAGCTATTTAATTTAATTCCTGAGTTGAAACAAAGATAAATGTCAAATTGAATTAACTTGCATTTTCAAGTTAAACAAGTATGAAATGCCTTACAGTGTATCTCTGACTCAGGAGATTCTACTGTTTTAGTGCTTTTAGATCTCAGTGCCACTTTAGACATTCTGAATCATAACACTCCTTTATCACTTGGAACATGTTGTCGGAATCAAAGGAACTGCATTGCATGACTCACATTCTATCTGACCAACAGAACCTTTACATTTATAGTGGGTAGCACGTCATCTGCCAAAGCATTAATCATTTGTGGGGTGCCGCAGGGGTCTATTCTTGGCCCTGTATTGTTGTCCATCTATATGCTCCCTTTGGGATCAGTCTTTAAGAAATACTAGTACATACCCGTGCATATCTGTCCATGCCCGTAGAAAATAAGTATAAGCAAGTATTTCTGCATGCCCGTTGCTGAAGCGTCTCCTCCTGTCTTAGATGGCTGTGTTGTTCACAGTCATGCCTGCAGCATACTGCTGGAACCTGAGGTGTTTCATGTTCACGGCATCTTTTCTGACATGCAGCAGTTCTCCTCATTCTATTGCTCTCCATCTGGTGGGTCTTCTTCTTCTTCGTTGGGCAGCACGGTGATGCAGTGGTTAGCACTGTTCCCTAACAGCTAGAAGGTTCCAGGTTCAAATCCCCAGGCTGGCAGGGGTAGGAACCTTTCTGTGTAGAGTTTGCATGTTCTCCCTGTGCTGCATGGGTTTACTCCGAGGGCTCCGGTTTCCTCCCACAATCCAAAGACATGCATGTTAGGTTAACTGGTTGTTCTAAATTGTCCCTAGATATCTGTCTCCTATAGGCCCTTAGAATAGAGGGTTAGTACTAGTGAAGCACTTTGAGTTGTCTTTGAGACTAGAAAAGCACTCTATAAGTGCAGGCCCTTATCCCTTTGTTCAGACCACTGGTTGAGGGATAGGTGCGTCGTAATTCCAGTTCATGGGCAGGATCATGAAAATAGATCTGAGCAAAAAGTGGCTTTCGACCCTGTTCAGGAAGGCCCGTGCTTGCCCATAGAAACCAAGAAACCGGAGCACCCAGAGAAAATCAGTGCTTTGCTTGGCATTTTACACATTTGTAGTGTAGACTGGCATTCTTCAAGGTTGCACATTTTTACTGTGTCAGCACCTCTTTAAAAACGATATTGCTGAGAAAGCAATGCTTTTCCTTAGTTTCTTCATCTTGAGCAACAATACGAAGACTGCTTGATCTGGCAACTCTGCTCGCGGCAACGTAGAATTGGCCATGGCTGCAGAAATCTGTTATGCAGAAAACATGAACACACTGTAAAGACTGGCCCTGTGACTTATTCACCTTGCCAATTTTGAGCCATATGACATCATAAAGACACATTAGTCTAGGCATTGTGAGTGATGGTCTATATGACATCATAAAGACACATTATGACTTTATGACGACATCGCGACTCCTATGATGCCTGAGATCATATGAGGTGCTATGTCTATATGACATCATATAGACATCATATCTTTATGATGGCATTGCGACTCCTATGATGCCTGAGATCATAGGATCATCATAGGACATCAGGCAGACACCATAGGCCTTCCTATGATGTCCTATAAATGTGACAGACACACAGAGATTTCTTGCTTTAAAGTGATGCTGTGGCTACCCCCAAACTCTGGAAAAACTTGCCCTTCATGTTAGGTCCCCCCCCCCTTCACACACACACACACACATTACAAACTTTTAAAGTTCAACTGAAATCTCATTTTTTTTTTCTTTATCCTTTAAACCAGTTTGAGTCCTGACATCGTACCTTGCAGATGCATCTCAATAAAATAGAATATCATCAAAAAGTTGATTTATTTCAGTAATTCAATTCAAAAAATAAAACTCATATAGATTGATTACACACAGAGTGATACATTTCAAGTGTATTTCTTTTAGTTTTGATGATTGTGGCTTACCCCTCCGTGTGTTGCTACCTTATTGTGCTGGAATTTCGGCCCATTCCTCCTGACAGAACTGCTGTAACTGAGTCAGGTTTGTAGGCCGCCTTGCTCGTACGCATCTTTCAGCTCTGACCACAAATTTTCAAAAAATTATTTAGCAAATATAAAAACTATTTAGCAAATACAAATAATTTCGGTAACTTTAACTAACCTAAAACAGGAAGAGTTTAGTCTGATTTAATGTCAGATAGTGAGGGGAAAAAAGGTTACCGTATGTATCTTTTTATATAGTGTAGTAAACTGGTTTCAATTGTATTTCAAAAGCCGTATGGTTACCCTCATTCACATGTGGGTCATTATAAAGTTCCCAATGAAATACCGGTACTAGTGGACTCTCCTGCAGTGATGCAATATTTTGAATGCAGTGTCATTGTTTGGAAATCCAGTCTGTGGGAGATTGAACAGTTTCATCTGTCAGCCTGTTTTAGAGTGGAGCTCAACGATGCTGGGATAGATGCCCTCACAGAACTCAAAAAGGAACAGAAGGTGAATGACGATAGTGTAACCAATGTTGGTGACTACATGATGTCTTTTCTTCTTCTTTTTCTTCTTCTTCTTTCGGCTGCTCCCTTTAGGAGTCGCCACAGTGGATCATCTGCCTCCATCCCACCCTATCCCTTGCATCTTCCTCTGTAACACCAACCCTCTCCATGTCCTCCTTCACTACATCCATGAATCTTCTCTGTGGTCTTCCTCTTTTCCTCCTGCCTGGCAGCTCCAGCTTCAACATCCTTTGCCCAATGTATCCACTATCTCTCCTCTGCACACGTCCAAACCATCTCAGCCTTGCCTTTCTTACTTTGTCTCCAAACCGATCAACCTGAGCTGTCCATCTGATATACTCACTTCTAATCTTGTCTCTCCTAGTCACTCCCAATAAAAATCTTCAACTCTGCCACCTCCAGCTCCATCTCCTGTCTTTTTTTCAGTGCCACCGTCTCCAAACCATACATCATAGCAGGTCTCACTACCGTCTTGTAAATCTTCCCTTTCACTCTTGCTGCTACCCTTCTGTCACAAATCACCCCTGACACTCATCTCCACCCTCTCCACCCTGCCTTCACTCTCTTCTTCACCTCTGTTGTACATTTTCCTTTGCTTTGGATGGTTGACCCCAGGTATTTAAACTCATCTACATTCACTACCGCTACTCCTTCCATCTTCACCGTTACACCTGCCTCCTTCTCATTCACACTCATGTATTCTGTCTTGCTTCTACTGACTTTCATTCCGCTTCTCTCCAGAGCATACCTCCACCTCTCCAGGTTCTCTTCCACCTGCTCTCTACTCTCACTACAGATCACAATGTCGTCTGCAAACATTATGGTCCATGGAGACTCCTGCCTGACTTCGTCTGTCAGCCTGTCCATCACCATGGCAATCAAGAAGGGGCTCAGAGCCAATCCCTGATGTAACACTACCCCACCCTGAAACCATCTGTCACTCCTACAGCACATCTCACCACCGTCTCACTGTCCTCATACATGTCCTGCACCACCCTCACATACTTCTCTGCCACTCCTGACTTTCTCATACAGTACCACACTTCCTCTCTTGGCACCCTATCATATGCTTTCTCTAGATCCACAAAGACGCAGTGCAACTCCTTCTGACCTTCTCTGTACTTCTCCATCAGCACTCTTACAGCAAACATTGCGTCTGTAGTAGTCTTTCTTGGCATGCTTCTCTTAACTTGGCTTCAATAACGCTTTCCCCTATCTTCATAGTGTGAATGATCAACTTTATGCCTCTGTAGTTACTACAGCTCTGAGCATCACCTTTGTTCTTGAAAATTGGTACCAAAACACTTATTCTCCACTCCTCAAGCATCCTCTCACTCTCCAAGATTGTGTTAAACAATCTGGTTAAAAAGTCCACTGCCATCTCTCCTAAACATTTCCATACCTCCACAGGTATGTCATCTGGACCAACTGCCTTTCCGTTCTTCATCCTCTTCAAAGCTGCCCTCACTTCTGCCTTGGTAATCCTTGGGACTTCCTTGTTCGCCATCTTTCCTTCATCCAACCTCCTCTCTCTCTCATTTTCTTTATTCATCAGCTCTTCAAAGTACTCCTTTCCACCTTCTCAGCACACTCTCATCATTTTACAGGGGTCTCCAACCTGGGGCTCCTGGAATGTTCAGGTTTCAGTGGGGAATTTTCTAATTTCATTTCTTAATTTGTGTAAAGATTTGCAAATAGTCTGTCATTGTTGTGCATGTGTTCTATAAGATAAGATAAGCCTTTGTTAGTCCCACAATGGGGAAATTCCAGGATTGCAACAGCACAGGGATAGCAACACTCAGAGCAATAATTAAGAAGATAAGAAAATAAGAGTAGTGAATATACATATGTACACATAAATATATAAATATATATACACAGTACAGAGCATTGTAGCTAGATGGAATAAACAGCATAACCGTCTATTTAGTTATCCTACATGGTATGAATATGTACCCATACATATTGTCACCCTCCATAGCGACTGATATTGTCCTAGTTGTATGCTGGAGGGGACCATTTGTGTAGGTCTGTTGCGTCTTTTGCATTCAATACTATTAGGTTGTCACGTTTTTTTGCTATCTCTGCGAGCAGCCCTGCTTAGGTTATACAGTCTGACAGCCGTAGGTAGGAAGGACCTGTGAAACCTCTCAGTCGCGCACCTAGGATGATGTAGTCTACTGCTAAATGAGCTCCTCAGTGCGTTCAGTATGTCCTGCATAGGGTGGGACTCGGACTCCAGCAGAGATGACAGTTTAGTCACCATTCTTCTCTCTCCTATCTCCTCCACTGGGTCAAGGTGTTGCCCCAGGACAGAGTTAGCTTTCTTGATTAGTTTGTTCAGTCTCTTCCTATCGGCTGCTGTAATGCCACTGCCCCAGCAGACCACTCCAAAAGTGATGGCTGATGCCACCACCGTATTGTAGAATGTCTTCAGGAGCACCCCTTGTACACCAAAAGACCAGAGCCTCCTCAGTAGGAACAGCCTGCGCTGTCCCTTCTTGTAGAGTGCGTCAGTATTGTGTGACCAGTCTAGTTTATTGTTCAGATGAACACCCAGGTACTTGTAGGATGTCACCATCTCAATGTCTGTTCCCTGTATGTTTACTGGTGCTGTGAGGGGTTGTCCTTGCCTGCGGCATTCCACCACCAGCTCCTTAGTTTTCCTCGTGTTGATCTAGAGGTAGTTTCGATGGCACCAGTCCACGAAGTCCTGGATAAGTCGTCTGTACTCAGCTTCATCTCCGTTGGAGATGAGGCCAACGATCGCAGAGTCGTCAGAGAACTTCTGTAGATGGCAGTGTGTTGTGTTGTGTGAGAAGTTTGCAGTATAAAGGGTGAACAGGAAGGGAGCCAAAACCATTCCCTGGGGGGCCCCCATGCTACCGATGATCGTGTTGAACACACAATCCCGGGTTCTCACAAACTGTGGCCGGTTAGTGAGGTAGTCCAGGATCCATGATGACAGGTGCCAGTCCACCCCTGCGCACAGCAGCTTGTCCTTCAGGATCATTGGTTGGATGGTGTTGAAAGCACTGGAGAAGTCAAAGAACATGATCCTCACCGTGTTCCCGGGCTTCTCCAGGTGGGACAGGGAACGGTGAAGGAGGAAGATCACTGCATCCTCCACCCCAATGCCATGCTGGTAGGCGAACTGGAGTGGATCCATCACTGGTCCCACCAGGGGGCGGAGGTGAGCAAGGACCAGTCTCTCCAGGGTCTTCATCATGTGAGATGTCAGGGCCACTGGTCTGTAGCTGTTCAGGTCTTTGGGGTGGGAAGTCTTTGGTACAGGTACCACACAAGATGTTTTCCACAACTGTGGTACCCTCCCCAGTTTCAAGCTGAGGTTGAAGATGTGCTCCACAATCCCACACAGCTGGTCTGCGCAGGACTTGAGGAGCTTCGCGCTGATGCCGTCCAGTCCCGAGGCCTTCCTCGCCTTGATCTTCCTCAGCTCCGTCCTCACCTGGGTCTTAGTGAGGGTCAGGTTGGGGGGCTGTGTGCTGGGACTGGGGTGTGGACAGCAGGTCTTGATGACTTTAGAGGCAGCAGTGGTTGTTGTGCAGCTGGGGGGGAAGGCGGTTGGTCAAACCTATTAAAAAACAGATTCAGATTGTTCGCCCACTCCCTGCCCCCCGTGGCCTGGGAGGAGGTATTCTGGAGCCCAGAGATGGTTTTAAGGTTTCTCCAGACCCCGCCGATGTCGCTCTGTTGCAGCTTGTCCTCCATCTTCTTCCTGAAGCTGTCCTCGCCTTCTCTGATCTTCCTCCTCAGCTCCCTCTGTACGGACTTCAGCATCTCCCTGTTCTCCGACCTGAAGATCCTCTTCTTCTCTCTCAGAAGTGTTTTTATCTCAGGGTTGATCCAGGGTTTGTTGTTCGGGCAACACCGTATGGTCTTGGTGGGTACGGTGTTGTCCACACAGAAGTTGATGTAGTCCGTGATGGTGTGAGTGAGGCCATCGATGTCCTCACCATGTGGATCACAGAGCTGCTCCCAGGCAGTGGTTTCAAAGCAGTCCTTTAGAGTGTCCATTGCCTCCTCAGACCATAACTTCACCGTGCGCATGACCGGAGGTTGTCTGTGTACTAGGGGTTTGTACACCGGCAGGAGATGAACCAAGCTGTGATCCGATCTCCCGAGTGGGGGGAGTGGTGATGAGGTGTACGCCTCCTTAGTGTTTGCATAGAGTAAGTCCAGTGTTTTATTGTCTCTAGTGTGGCATGTGACATACTGGGTGAATGTGGGCAGATTGGGGGACAGTGAAATATGGTTGAAATCACCTGAGATGAGTAGGAGAGCATCTGGGTGTTCTGTCAGCAGCCTGCCAGTTACTAAGTGAATGGCGTCACGCGCTGTTCCCGCGTTCGCCGTTGGAGTTGCATAAATAACAATGCAGATCACCCTTGCACCCATGCACAACAACAGCAAATTATTTGCAAATCTTTGGACCAATTAAGAAGTGAAATTAGAAAATTTCCCACAGAAACCTGAACGTTCCAGGAGCCCCAGGTTGGAAACCACAGTGTTAGTACATTACTATTTCTGTCCTTTATCAGCCTAACCTGCTACACATCCTTTCCAGCTCGATCTCTCTGTCTAGCCTATTGATACGTCCTTTTCTCCTTCCTTAGTGTTTAGCCTTTCATACAACTCACTATATCCCTTTTCTTTTGCCACCTCTCGCTTTGCCATGCGCCTAGATTCCAAATACTCCTGTTTACTTTCTTCATCTCCCTGACTATCCTACTTTGTCTTTGCTAATCTCTTCCTTTGAATGCTTTCCTGTAGTCTCCTTGTCTTCCTTCCTCTGTCCACTGGATACACCACAAACCTTTCTACCCATTTCCCTCAGTATTTTTGCTGTACTTTCCCAGTCATCTGGTAATTCTTTCCTACCACCCACAGCCTGTATCAACTCCTTTCTGAACTCTGTATGATCTTCTTCCTTCTGTAACTCCCACCACTTAATCTTTGGCTCTGCCTTCACTCTCTTCCTCTTCATGCTTTCCAAAGTCATCCTACAGACTACCAGCCAAGCTTGATACAGAAAAGCTCGGAGTGAGATTTAGAGTGAATTGTGCAATACATACACTTCTTTTCCTCAGAGGTTTTAGAACCTCTGGTTGCTATCTACCATGAGATCTAGTGCAGCAGCACTGGTAAAACTGTTACATGCAAACAAGTTATGATTTGCTTTGAAATTTAAAGTTGTGGCAGACAGCCTTGATCATACCTTGACTATCTAAGTCTATCCTGAGAACCGTTACTGTGTCTAAGTCTGAAGGAAGTCAACAGGATATTGACAGTATATGAGAGATATGGTTTGTGGTGTGAGAGAGTGTGAGAGTGTGAAAGTTGGAGTTAAACTCAGTTTACCTGTTAGATCCTCTAAGTTCTGCAAACTGAGGCTACAGGAGGAGCAGGAGTCAAACTCTCTTACAATTCAAAAATATATACTTTTATTCCAGTGACAAAAAACACATTTTATACCCCACCTTAAAAATATAATTCTAAAAAAAATCACAAATAAAATCTTTCAAAAAGCCTTTCATTTCAGTATTTAAATGTACCACACATGCTTTTAAAGGTGCCATTGGCTGCACTTTCCCACCCACATGTTGACAGCTCCCACAAGTGCAATGAAATGTTTGACATATTTTGGTGAAATACTTTTAATTATTGCAGCATCAGTGTGAATCATCTTTTGCAACCTTCCTCAAAACACCCCATCTTCTTCTTTCTTCTCTTGGTTACTGGTGGATAGCAAACAACTGAAAGGCGCATACCACCACCCACTTTACAAGAGTGTGTAACATTATGTCATTTGAACCTGACAAAACACTCCATTTCAGTACACGTCTCTTTTAAATCATCATCATCATCAGATTTTTATGATCAACTTAAAGCACTTCTTAATCAATGCAATCCTAAAAATGAGTTCATTTTATTGGGTGATTTTAATATAAACTGGGATGACAAAAAGATGGGAAAAATCTAAAAATCATTACAGATCACTATAACTTAACTGAATTAATAGATAAACTAGAGTCACAAGCCAGTCAAAAACCAAAATTGATTTACTTTTTACAAATAGACCTGAAAGAATCTCCCAGACTCATAACCTTTTAACAGTACTATCTGACCACAATATAATATTGGCAACAAGAAAACTTCCACATAAACAGCTTTCAAATCCATTTAAGTGTGGTGATCCGCTCTGTATGCCTGCTGCCCTAATTTCCTCCACAGCTGCATGCACACCTGCTCACCTCATTAAGTCTGCTTACTTAAGCCATGCTGCCTTCAGGTCTGCACGGAGACGTCGACGCTCCTTGGTCTGGCAAGACCTCCTCATTGATTCTTCCTCTCTGGATCCAGAGTTCCATCTCCTTTGATCCTCCCTGCCTCGTCGTCTCTCCTGGGAGTCCTTGCTCCCCCACTACAAGTAAGCCTTCCTCATTCCTTCATCTCCTCACTCTGCTACAACTCCCCTGTGCACAGGTGGAAACCCTCTGGCGGCGGACCTCCTCCCCCTGGCGGCGGATTGGGCACTACCTGCACTCCACCAGTTCACTGCACGTCTCTTCACTCCTTCACCTTTTCAGCAGTCGGAGCCGAACCCACAGTTCAGCTGGCCGGACCCTTCAGGAGATCTTCTGTGCTTCACACCAACAAGCCCACAGTAAGGCTGAACAATCTCTGAGCCATTCTTCCGAACCTCAGGCACTAACCCACCTGTCTATCCTCTCTCATAGGGGTGCCAGTCTGAACGGTGCTCTGCTTGCCCGGCTGCTATATTCCTGCACACACGCACACATTCACACTCACACTTCTACAATAAAACGATTATTGAGTTTATTCTGGAGTCTGTGCCTGTTTCTGGGTCACCAGTCATGTCATTAAGAAGTCATCAGGTAACACAGTAAATTATATAATCCCAAAAAACCAACAACAAAACATAACCATGGCAATAAATGAAATCAAATGGAAGGAAATCACCTCTTCAAATGACATAAATCACAGCAATGAATTTTTTATAATGAAAATCAAAGAGGTTATCGCGGCACTTTCAAAAAAAGGAAATAACAGAAGAATCAGTTTACCATGGCTCAACTCCAAATGTCTACAACCGATGAAGACCAGAGATCAGCTTCTTAAAATAGCTCTAAAATCAGGTTTAACACTAGACAGACAAAAATTTGCCTGCTAGAAATAAGGTAACACAAACTCTGAGGAAGGCGAAGACCATTATTACCATTACTGAAAATGCAAAAGGAGATGACAAAAAAAATTGGAATAGTATCAACAAACTGACAAATAAACAGAACAAAAAAGATGACAGACATGGAACTTAATATTAATAACAAAATGGTACAGAATCCCACAGTCATTGCTAGAGTTTAACAACTTTTTCATAAACTCTGTGCTAGAAATATCCCATTCATTTAATCCACTTGATTGTACAGTAATTCTAGTTCTATTAAGGCCTCACAACCAGTTTTTAATATATTAGATATAACTATCTAATAGGCTGCACGGTGGCGCAGTGGTTTAGCACTGTGGCAGCACAGTTTTACCCTCGGCCGGGGGATTGCAGGGATCATGAGATCGTGGGTTCGATCCCAGCCCCCGACCAACAGTGAGCTGTGTGGAGTTTGCACTTGTTGAGTTTGCATTTGTGGCTTGTCACCAGACTGCAAACCAAGTCTACCTACGGGTACAAATAAGTAACAAAAAATAAAAAATAAAAAAAATAACTGAAAATGAAGTTGCAAATATCATCAGCTCATTGAATAGTGCAAAAGCAACAGATGAACATGGTCTTAACACCAAATTTTTTAAAAGAGCATAAAAAAATCTCTCATTTGTCCAATTACTCATTTAATCAATCTGTCAGTCAAACATGCTGTTGTCCCAACTGCTTGGAAGGTAGGAGTGGTCAGACCAATTTTCAAAACAGGGATTAAAACTGATATAAACAACTACAGACCAATCAGTATCTTTCCTGTAATCTCCAAAACAATTGAAAAATGGGTGGCCACACTATTATGTCAACATCTGAAGTATGGAAACACCCCCTGCATCACGCACAGTTTGGGTTCCATGCCCACCATTCAACAGACTCTGCAATAAGCTTGTTCCTAGAGAAAACTAAATTTTTCTTAGATAAGTGCAGTTGTGTAGGTGCTGTGTTCTTACAGTAGATCTGAAGAAGGCATATGACACCGCTGATCACAACATCCTTTTAACCAAACTTACTCAGTTTAATTTTTCAGAACACGCTATCAAATAGATGAAATCCTATTTAACTGACAGACAGCAATGGTCAACAGTATCAAATCGGCGTATTTGAAATGTCAAATGGGTGTCCCACAAGGCCCCATACTTGGACCAATATAATTCTCCTTATACATAAATGATTTACCAAATGCAAGCAGAGCAAAAAACAAACCGCTGAAACAAACCGGAAAAAGAAACCGCCTATATTCTTACAACAGCAATGACTCAAATCCATGACTGGCTTAATGATTCATGTCTCCTGCTAAACACTAAAAAAAACTGTTTGCATGATGTTTGCCAAACAACGATCAAATACTGTATTACAAACTTGAACATTTTCTTAAAAGGGGAGGAGTTGCAATTAGTCAAGGAATTTAAGTACCTCAGCATGATTTTAGATTCTTCATTAACCTTTAAAAACACATCAAAAAAATCTCAAACATAATCAAATTCAATCTAAGACATTTTAAACAAATTAGACCATCGCTGACAGTTAATGTGGCCAAAATGTTTCTGCATGCAATGATTTTCTCACACATAGATTACTGTTTTACCAACTGGTCACTCACTGGTATAACCATGATCAAACCCATTGAACCCTTATACAAAAAAGCCATAAAAATCTTTGATAAGAAAGATCCCACATATTGTTGTCACATCTACAAGAAATACAATTTTCTGTCTTTTGAAAATTATAAAACTCTCAAATTTACCTGTTCAATTTATAAAATATTAAAATGGCTACACACCCCCGGGAGAATATGTTATACTGAGGGCTGTCACCGGTACAACCACCACAGCAATCACTAGAGGAGACTGTGAGTTCCCCCACAGACTCACCACATTTGCTCAATATGTGCAATCAGTGAGGGGCACCAAGATCTGGAATAATCTGCAAGTACTATAATCAGAGAATGCACCACACTTAACACTTTTAAGACTCATCTTAAAAGTTGGCTTTTAAACTACCAAAACTGTACCCATAACTAGTGGTTGCTCTGCGGCTCACACACACGTGCCTGTATGGTACACACATACGCCCCCCCTCTTTTTTGTTGCGGTTGTTGTTGCTGTGAGGTGCTTTGGTGCGTGTCCGTGTGCATGCATACACAGCACTTCACTCATGTTACATTTGAACGCTTTGCTTTCTAGCACCTTATCTCTTGCACTTTAGCATATCCAATTTGTACAGTTTCATTGCAGTTGTTCTGCTCATGTATGATTGTGTTTTTGTGACCCGCCGGGGTACTACAAATGCAGATCAGCAGTATTGCTAAATCTAGCATACTTACATTTGTATTAATGTTCATTAGTATATAATGTCCCTTTCAAAGAAACTTAAACATCATTATTATCATCATCATGAAGAATGATCTGAAGGCCGGCCTGTGAAATGCAATGATGAATATTTGTCTCCATCTCGTGGTAGATTCAGACATGCAGAAGCAGCTTGAATATACATTTGGTAGACTACTCTTATTTCCGTTTGGTTTATCATTAAATGGAGCTACATTAAATTAAACTTTATAACTTTAAAGCAAGTTTTCTGAAAGAAAAGGAAGTCAGTGAGGGAAGACAGAATTTTAATTAAGGAGGTGTACAGACCTAAGTTCATGGCTCAAACTTAAGTGTTTGACAAAGAAGAAAATGTTTCTAAAAGAGGATTTTTTTTAAAAATTACATTTTATAGTGATACTGAAAATTTCCATCCATCTACTTCTGAATGCACAGCCTCAGCTACTTTGGAGAGGAATCATCGAAATCAATGGCGTGAATGAGGCTGCAGTTTATGCAATGACCACAAGATGGTGCTAAAGCAGAGCTTCCAATAGTAACGTTGACCTCACTTGTTGGCACATTTAGGTTTAGACTGTATTCACATTACCATCCTGAAGCCAATCAAATCTTCTTTTTACCCCAGTTTGACAGATCCAATTTTGAAGACTGTCTGACTGCACAAATGTAATCTAAAATCTGATCTTCATATTGGATCTGAGTCACTTTTGTATGTGCAATGCTAGAAAAAGTATTTTTCCCCTACCTGATTTCTTAAAATTTTGCACATTTATCACACTTAAATGTTTCAGATCATCAAACAAATTTTAATATTACACAAAAGATAACTAGGGCTGCAGCTAACTACTGTTTTTAAACAACAATAACAATTAATTCAATAATTATAAGAAACAGACATTTCAAATCCAGAAGCGGGGGGGGGGGGGGGGAGGCATATGAGGAGGGAGGGAGAAATAAATAATCTGCAACCTCACCCAAAGATCCAGCGAGCTGACCTGCAAAGAACTGCAGACTACATGAAGTGAGTTTATGGATTCTTCAGCGGTGGACAATCTAGATTTTACATAAGTGTACAGAATATTGGGATGTTTTAAACGGAGTGCATTGCAAGGCACTATTTTACTACCTTTATTATTACATTATCACTACATTGTCATTACATTTAGATGCTTATGGCTTTTCCTGTAAAGAAATTCTTCATGTAACTTTGTATTTTTTTCATTACTGTAAATTTTTCATGTAAATCTGAGCCTTTTCTTATAATTTTCTTTTTACCTTATATTTTTCCATAAAATGACAAATTATTTTCCCAAATATTTTTTGCAGATTTCTTTGTAAATTTTTTGTTCATAAATTTGCAATTTTTGTCACGTGTAGAAGAGCTTGGAAGAACGAGGCGGTATGATATATAAACCAAAGTTTATTATCAGCTCTTCCAACAAGTCTCATCTAAGTGCAGAAGCAGCAGAAGGAAAAAGAGACCGAATACCTCCGGCTCTCTGACTTTATACTTGCACATAACAAAAGACATGCATATCAAAGGCTGACATCCCTCATTATCTTAATCCCCCCATTGTCTTGGTACTTCCTCTCTTCGCCCTGGGGGGTGAGGGTAGCTCCTCCGGTCTCCACCGCAGTGTCTGGGAACGTCTTTGTTCTTCACTGGCGGTTGGGAGTCTGTCCTGAGGTGTGAAGTCGCTTTACATATGTAATCACCAAACATTCTCACATGCTTCAACATATGTAGGTTATGGAATATATGATTAATATAGCCCACAACATGAATCTTAATTTTTTCTTTATACATTTCCAAATTTATCCATGTAATTTTGTGACTTGTTTTTAGTGACTGTCATCAAGTTTCTACTTTTGTATTAAATTTGCAGGATTTTTTTTTTGTATACTTTGCAAATCATAATTTGTAATTTAGCTTCATTAAAATTGAGCATTTTGGGTGAAAGCGCAAATCTAAATACCAAATTTAAATAATGAACACTGCTGTCATGGACAGGTATTCAGACAGATATAATCAATCCATTGTTGTAAATAATACAGATACAAATGAATTATTTGGGTAACTGCCCTGGTAAAATGCAATAAAGTCTGATTCTATCCTTCATTGTTTATTTTGTGAAGCTCTGATGAGGCGTTTTAACTTTCTCCACATCAGATTATATAGATTTTAATTTTTCCCATAAAATCATACGCAGCAGAGCAAAACTCACTTTGTTCCGTAAGAAGCTGAACAGTGCAGTGTGGTGTATCCTCCAACCTCTATGCAGCAATGTGACAATGTCTGAAACTGATTTTATTAATATTAATGTGGGCTGAATACTGTACCTTTAAGATCACTAAATTTTAAAGAATTTTTGTTGTAGTTGCCAGCAAAGGTTCTGTACGTCTGTTAATATAAAAAATATGATAAAATAAGATTTGGTGATGAAATTTCTGCATGTAAAGACAGACGGGAAACGATGTTCAGGAAATGAAGAAGACGTGTTAAAAACTAATTTATTTTGAGTGATTAGCTATCTGATTCTTTGCTATCACACTTGTATTTGTGGATGTGGTTCCTCTTAAATTTAAATCCTCTAAACCAGGGGTGGGCAATCCTGTGCCATGGAGGACCATTCCACTGCAGGTTTTCTGCTCCACCCGGTTTCTTCCGCAGGTGTTTTCACTGATTAGTAATCCTTGAAGCTGATCAGCGCAAACACCTACCGAAAGGACTAGGTGAAACAGAAAAGCTGCAGTGGAATGGCCCTCACTGCCCCACCCCTGCACTGAACAGACCTCCTGGTCATGAGCAGGTTCACAGCCTTTGTAACCGTGGTTACATACATACTCCAAACTTTTTTTTACCTAGGTAAGCCACTAAACCTGCTTTCTGAACAGGGACCAGATGTCCTGGAAAAAATTTCCGGACATTCCATAATGAACTCTGTCTTGTTTGTTCTGAAGAGTGTGAAGCTCTAGTAACAGATGACGATTGGCCAAAAGTGTGGGAAGGTTGCGGTGATTGGACAAAGTTGAAAGGTCACGCAAAAGTTCACGTGAATTGGTGCGATGGCAACATTGTGAAATCCTGGAGGGACTGATCAGTTATGGAGTAGCTCCTTCTGGCCTCATGAAACCAGCCTCAGATCTCCAGACTTTTCTATCGTGTGTGAGCTTGGTGAGCATTGGGGCAACTGCCAAGCAGAACTGTGTTTTTCTGAAACCACGCAAGTGCCCAGATCTTTTGACCTTTGACTTTGAGCACAACCTGGATGCAGATCCTGAGGATCATTGAGTTTGGCAACCACCAGGGCAATTGCCTAGGAGTAGCGATTCCCGTGAAGTGTGGATAGATGGATGACACATACATTAGGGCCTTTCAGTTTTGCTGGAATGACCTAAAAAAAACAAAAACAAAAAAACACAAACCTGTCACCTCTACCATATCCATTGACTCGAACATCAAATCACAGATTTGTTGAATTTTCAAACTTTATTGAAACAGAACTTTGAGACAAGTAATGTCAGCCAAAAAACATTCATTCAACAAATGGCTTGAGTGTAGGACCTGTCACTGTAAACTCTGCTGACATAAAGGGTCACTGGCATGACCAGAGCGAGGTCCAGTTCTCCCACTACTGTTCCTTAAGGAATGAGGAGCAGAGCAGTTGCATAGAAAGTTTTGCATGGAAAATTGGTCAGTTGCACACACGCTAGTTGATCCAGCAAAAGATGTGAGGAAAGAAGGAAAATTTGACGCATTTTGATTATTTAGGAATAATCCTCTGAATTAAAGCACAGTCAGTCAACATTTAACAGAAAAAAACAGTTTAAACCCTTATACGTGAGTAAACAAAGGAGTAAAGACGAGGCATGTTAACCACAGAACAAGGAAAAAAGGTCACATTTGTTTACAGTCATCATTACGGTGTGTAAACTTGTATCTGTGTAAACCAGGCTCTCTTTACTGAATCTCACTAAACCCACACTTTACAACCCAGCTTTTTTTCTTCCTCTCAACACATCATCACTGAGGAACCAACCAACTCTGAACATAAAATGAACTGAACTCTGAACAGGTTGTCTCACGAAGGAATGTCAGGGGACAAAAATAGCTCAGAACAGAATGGCAAATCATGCAGAAACCAGCTAGACAAGCATGGACGTAGTTTCCCCAGGCAAAGTTAGAAAGATAGAAGTCAATGGTGATTACGCACAATGGCCTCACTCTCTAGATCTTATACCGAATGAATAAAACTAAAGAATTTTGGTCCTGTTACAGTCTTAAGGTGCATTCAGACTAAATGCAAAGCAAAATTTTCACAGGGTGATTACATGTTAACTTGATGCAAACGTGAATGTATGTGGATTTGTGCATTCAAGTAAGCGGGAGTTGGTAGTCATGAGATTCTGCCGTCACCGCAGCATCAACACAGTAAACTAGTTTGAAAATGAGACTACCCCTCACATGCAAACAGATGGACCAGAAATCTGAAACTGAAACGGAATGTTGGGAGTTTATCCACCCACGTACCCCCGCTACAGATGTGCTAATAACCATCATTCAGGTGCAGTTTCTGGAGAAGGCAGTGACATTTTCCCCAGCTGTGTGCCCCACCGGATAACGTTATAAATCTAGACATGGTGGCATGTTTGGGACTTCTACAGCAGGTGGAAAGCAGCAGCTGCAGAAGTAATGAAGGCTACCCCACCCCTTTGCAACTAGCGCGGACATGAATTTGTCTGTTCGCGCATTTACATTGACTTTACATGCAATCATGGTTGGTCTGAATGCACCTTTACCAACTTCTAGCGCTGCCCCAAACATTTTTTTTTTCTTCTTTTAAACGTTCCATGACAGGTGACTGCCATACGACTGCTGCTGCATGACAACCTGTACGCCACAAAGAGAATGATTTCTGTATATTAAAAAAAAAAAAAAAAAAAAAAAAAGTCTGCATGGAGCCACAAAAATATCGAGTCTAAAAACTGCAGTAAAACAGAGTTACAACTACAATCTGACCTGACAAATACAGGATAAAGAGTTTTTTTCTTATAAATTTGAAACTTTTTATTGTAAACTTGTTACCTCACAAAGGCACAAATTTTTCTGGTTAATTTTTTATTTGCAAAAGGTTTGTGCCCTTTTTTCTTGCAAAATTGTGTGTGGGTTTTCCTCATTAAACTTATTTTTTTGCAAATTTTTTTTTTTTTAAATATTTTTGACAAATGTTTTGCTTTTCTGAATTTGGTACATTTTTCTTTACAAATTTAAAACCGTTGAGTAAAACTGAAGATTTTTTCCATGGCAGGTTTTCCCCCCAATAAGCTTTTTTTTTTTTTTTTTTTTAAGTCAATGTTTTCTGTCAATGTTGATATTTTTGTGATAATCTTCTGTTTTTCCCTCATAAGATTGTCTTATCTGATTGTCACCCCTTTCAGGTAAAAATGCTGCCTTTTTCATATAAATTTTGCAACCATTTTCTAATGAAGTTGTAGCTTTTGGGGTAAATCCAAGACTTTTCTTGCCAATTTTCCTTTGTAAAATTGCAACATCTTTAAGTCTTGGGAATGTTTTTTCATAAATTTTCAGCTATTCTCATAAACTTATTATCTCTCTGTAGAATTATTAGTTTTCATGGATAAAATGGCAGCATTTCTTATATAAATTTGTTACATTTTTCTCAAAAAACTCCAACTTTTTCCAGTAAATTTGGGATTTCTTTGCCAGAAGTTCTGTGACTTTCTTATGAATTTGTGGGTATGTTTTCCTCAGAAAATTGTAAAAAACTTTCTATAAATTTGTGATTTTTATTTTATTTTTTTTTCCTGGGCATAAGTTTTCAGATTTTCTCATTTTCTGTTCTTTAGGATATTTTTCTCATGAATCTCATCAATGCAAACTTTTTTCTTGTAAATTTATGGCTTCTTTTCAATGCCTCAGGGAGCCACTATCACTGGGCAAAGGTTGCAGACCCCTGACCTAGGAGAAGTAGTGGTTTTTGGAGCAGAGTATGACCAAACAAACCAGATAAAATCGGCACAACTGTAGCACTAACCACTGGCATTGGTTTTTTCTAACAAAGCGGCCGGGTCAGCGTCACAGGTTGCAGGTGTGCTGGAGCGCATCCTAGCGGTCACAGGGCCGTGATTTCATTTCAGTGCTGGGAGGACAATAAACAGAACATTTTTCTCAACAGAAAACACTGATGGGGACACCAAGTTTTATTTTAGTCGGAGGCATTTAGCTAGACAAAGTTGAAATTTACAAGATAAAAGTTTGTAAGAATTTATAAGAAAAAAAGGACAAAACAAGAAAAAAGGGCAAATTTGTGACAGAAAAAGTAGCAAATGTACGGGGGGAAAGTAGCAAATTTATAAGAGTTGCAAATTCACACTAAAAAGTTGCAAATTTATAACAAAATCACAGATTTCTGAGAAAAACTCCCAAAAAAATTTAAATTTGTAAATTGAGAAAATTTACAAAAAAAAAAAAAAAAAACAGCCGATATGTGGAAAAAAGTTGCATATTTACAAAGAAAAAGTCACAAATTTATGAGAAAAAAAAACTGGAAAATTTACAAGAAAAAAACCCTAATGCGTATGAGAAAAAAGTTGCAAATTCATAAAGATTTCCCCCCCCTCCCCCAATCAGTGCTGGTGGTTCAAATGTACTTTATTCAGTTATACAATACAATGTAGAAAGGGTTATGACGATATTAGGGGAACAGCTGATTTACACCAATGCACAGGGCCAACAAACACTTAACACCCCACCACAGAGAGAGTTCAGAACCAACAGCCAAACTCAGGGGTCTGCAACCTCTGGCTCTGGGGCCACATGTAGCTCTTTTGTCCATAGATAGTGGCTCCCTGAGGCCTTTGGGGGGGGGGGGGGGGGGGAACGCATACATTTCCAAGAAATGAAGCAAATTTACAAGAAAAAGGGTTTGCACATTCATCAGAAAAAAATATCCTAAAAAGCAGAATATGAGAAAATCTGAAGACTTATGCAAAAAATAAATAAATAAATAAATCTCAACTTTAGGGTAAAATTGTACAATTTTCTGAGGAAAACACACCCACAAATCTGTAAATTAAAAAAAAAAAAAGTCAAAAATTCTGGAAAAGAAATCACAAATTTACTGGAAAAAGTTGAAACATTATCAAATTTTAAGGAAAATGTTGCAGTTTTACGAGGGGGACAAAACCACCCACAAACTGGCAAGGGAAAAAAGACACAAATTTACCCCCCAAAAAAAGAAGCAACATGTAAAATTATATGAAAAAGGCAGCATTTTGGCAAATAAAAAAAAAACAAAACAGAAAAAGTAGCAATTTTGTGAGAAAAAAGTAAATTTACACTTTTTTTAAAAAAGCTGCAAATTTATAAAGCAAAAACTCCACCCTGATGTCCGGCCAGATTGTAGCTGTAATTCTGCTGTTTCACCTCAGCTTTTAGGCTCAGTTGTTTTTGTGGCTCCATGCTGACTTTTTTTTTTTTTTTTTTTTTTTAAATACAGATAAATTTTGTCTGTATTTTGTCTGTATTTTTTTAAATACAGACATCACTCACAGTTGCTCTCTGGTTGCCAGGTACAGGTCGCTGACCCCTGGCCAAACTAATAATGAGGGTATCCTCGGACTGTCGGCGAAAACCCCCAAACGTCCAGATGGTGAGCAACTACGCCCAGCTCTTACATACAGTGTGAGGCGAAAACATGAGGTAGTACGGTCAAGGAGAAACTGCGGAGGAGTCGGAGAGGACCGTGCTTCACACATTCAGCTGTGCATCACTGTGCAAAACGTTCAAAGGCTCATGTACGGTTATGTTTCACATTTCACTTCTGATCCCCACCACCAGTTCTGTTCCCTTTGGAGGAAAAAAAACAAAAAACAAAAAAAACAAACCCACGACTTCCCCGATAAAAGCTCAGAAGAAATAGTGGGGGCAGTAGGGGTAAATAACATTCATTAGTCCTCACCAATAATCAGGGTTTAAATACTGCAGAAGGGCTGAGTGCAAAAAAAGAGGCAGCTGGTCTTCAACCAAATTCAAGTTCAAGTCAAAATGAAACAAAGATGCAAAAAGGGTCATTTAACAGCCAGAGTGCACGCAGCGGTGAGTGGAGCCTCAGCGTTTCTGAACGCGAGCGTGCACCACTACAGCCGTCATGATTGTCTTTGACTGGGGTGGCCGATTAACAGTTATTCACACTCAAAAAGGCTCAATTCAATGGAGTTAAATGGATTCTGACTGGATCAACCATAAAAATCATTTGGAATTTGTGTAATTTTATACTGGTATAAAACAGAACATTATTTAGCAGTTGGTGCCGACTGAAACAATCGCCCATGTAGTGTAGGAAGCACTGGAGAACACGTGCCACTCCTCTACTTTTATTACAGAAATCCACAAGAACAATAAAAAAAAAAAAAAAAAAAAAATTCAATGGAACACACATCACCCAAACTGGAGACAAAAGAACGCACTTCTCATTGGGTGGAAGACAGACTTCCAGCAGCAGCTTCACAGTTTTCTCTTTTTTTTATCGTCCATCGCAGACGTGTGGAGATTACCCACTCCTGTTTGAGATGGGGATGTTGCTGCACGTCGGGCTGCACCGGCACATGATGGATGCTCTCCTTTGGCGTTCGACAAGCTCGGTGAAACTAAAAACCTTGTTTCAGCATCTGCGCTGCAGGAGGAGGTCCAGGCATTGCTTCACGTTCCATCGGCTCAGGCAGGTGTCTGCGCAGAAGCACAAGGAAAACAGCGGTTAATGATTTACCATGGTACAATCAAGAGCCACTCAGTGATTTCTCTATTAAAAGAAAGGCTGCATGTAGCCACAAAAACATCAGTCTAAAAATTGCAGTAAAACAGCAGCAGTACAACTACAATCTGGCCTGACAACATCAGCATTTGTTACCCCCCCCCCCCCACAAAATTGCTACTTTTTCTAGTAAATTTTTGATTATCTGCAAAAAGTTTGTCTTTTTCCTTGCAAAATTGTGAGGGTGTTTTACTCTTCCCCAAAATTTCTTATATTTTTCGCATAACGTTCTGTTTTTCTCATGAGATTGTTACCCTTTTCAGGTAAAATCGCCACCTTTTCATAGAAATTTGCCAACTATTTTCTCATAAAGTTGTAGCTTTTTCTGGTAAATTTGTGACTTTTTTCTTGCCAATTATTGACACCAAATCAGGTGCCAAGTCCTGTCATGTGGAAATCAAGGTCCCAGAGTCTGGAGGAAGAGTGGAGAGGCACAGAATCCAAGTTGCTTGAGGTCCAGTGTGAAGTTTCCACAGTCACTGATCATTCGGGGAGCCATGTCATCTGCTGGTGTTGGTCCACTGTGTTTTATCAAGTCCAAAGTCAGCGCAGTCGTCTCCCAGGAAATTTAAAGAGCACTTCATGCTTCCCTCTGCTGACAAGCTTTATGGAGACGCTGGTTTCATTTTCCAGCAGGACTTGGTACCTGCCCACACTGCCAAAAGTACCCAGTTTAATGGTCATGGCATCACTGTGCTTGACTGGCCAGCAAACTCTGCTGCTCTAAACCCCATAGAGCAGGGGTGTCCAAACTACGGCCCATTTTTAATTGGCCCGCAAGAATTTTTTTAAATGGAACAGAATATGGCCCACACTTCAACTTTTACCTGAGTGTATTGCACTTCTTAGTTTTAACACCAGGGGGAGCTACTGTTGATCAAGGCAGTTGCTCCACCAAAAAGGACAATCACAGAATAAATTTACCCCAAGTTACTCAACATGGCAGAACCAAAGAAGCGAAAGGTAGAAAGTGAGTGCAGAAAATTTCAGACACGGTGGAAGACTGAATATTTCTTCAAAGAGTTCAAGGGGAAGTGTGTCTGATCTGCACTGAAACTGTGGCAGTTATGAAAGAGTATAATGTACGACGTCATCATGAAACTAAACATCAGGCCTATGCATCCTACACTGGTGCTGAGCGAGAGCAGAAAGTAAAGCAAATGGTAGCTATCCTGCAGGGTCAACAACAGTATTTTTTTCGTGCTCAAAAAGTCCAGGAAAAGGCTACAATAGCCAGCTATGAGGTCGCCCAACTCATCGCAAGACATGGCAAGCCTTTTTCAGATGGAGACTTGATAAAACACTGCCTCGTTAAAGTCGCCGAAATAATGTGCCCGGAAAAAGTGCAGGACTTCAACAACGTCAGCATGTCCAGAAATACAGTTGCGCGACGCATTGAAGACTTGTCAGCCAACACTAAACTGCAACTGTCTGATAAAGCTTGTGCTTTTGATTTTTACTCCACTGCATGCGACGCGAGCACTGATGCCACAGACACCGCACAGCTGCTAATTTTTTTGCGGGGAGTGGACGAGAACTTTGGAGTTACAGAGGAGCTGCTCGATCTTAAGAGTCTAAAAGGCAAAACTACGGGTATGGATATTTTTGAAGCTGTGTCAGACTCAACTGACAAAATGGGACTTAAATGGGACAAGCTATGTGGAGTCACAACAGACGGGGCTCCAGCTATGGCAGGTGCACACAAAGGAATGGCATCTATGATGTGTGCTAAGGTGAAAGAGACTGGAGGTGAGGCTGTTAAAATGCACTGTATTGTTCACCAAGAAGCCCTTTGTGCCAAGACAGTCAATCTTGGAAATGTAATGAACACAGTTGTGAAAACTGTCAACATAATTCGAGCGAGACGACTGTACCACAGAGAATTTCAGGCTTTCCTTTCTGATGTGGATGCTGAATATGGGGATCTACTCTACCACTCGGATGTGCGCTGGCTAAGCCGCGGTGCCGTGCTGAAGCGTTTTTACTCCCTGAGGTCAGAAATTGACCAGTTTTTGAAAGAGAAGGACCAACCTCTTCATGAGCTGAATGACCCTCTGGTTGGCAGACCTAGCATTTTTAGTTGATCTTACTGATCATTTAACCACCCTGAACAAGAGCCTACAAGGGAAAGAGCAGCTTGTACCACAACTTTATGCGCACATGAAAGCATTTTGTGTGAAGCTCAATCTCTTTAAGACACAACTGTGCAACTTCAACGTTGTGCACTTCCCACACTGTCCGAGATCAGAACTGCTTATCCACAGGCCAACCTTTCTGCTAAAAAAGGGAAATATGCGTCTGTGATTACATGTCTCGAAACAGAATTCAAACAGCGCTTCCAGGATTTTTCTGTCATTGAAAAAGAAATCAAGCTATTCGCGACTCCTTTCTTGGTGGATGCCGAAGAAGTGGAAGAGAATCTGCAATTAGAACTCATCGAAATCCAGTGTGATGATTCTCTGAAGAACCAACATCAGCAACTTTCCCTCCCCAAGTTCTATCGGAGCTTGGAAAAGGAAAAGTTTCCTCTGATGAGACGCCACGCGAAAAGAATGATCAGTCTATTTGGCTCAACATACATATGTGAGCAAACATTTTCTCTGTTAACACTGAACAAAAGCAGAATGAGAACCAAACTGACCGACAGCCATCTCCATGATGTCCTTCGCATCTCAACCACTAAGTTTACTCCAGACCTGCCAGCCATCCTTCGGTCCAAAGCGCAGTATCACTGCTCCCACTGAGTGCAAAGTCGTTCCCATTTTAGGTGAGTAAAAATATATTCCACAGTACCCGTGTGTTAATAAGCATGCATGTGCAGGTACACATGCGACAAATATCAATAATGCGCATCAATTCTGTCGCTACCCTGCTTTTGCGCACCACTTTCTTATATGCGTTTTTCTTGTTAACTCACAGAGTACACACCGCTGTGCACAGCGCACACACTGCGCACGCAAAGTCAGCTGATCTCATCTGATGCAGATTTGCTCCTTGATCAAGTGACATTTGTCCGGATTTTTGGCACGAGTGGCGTCGGATCAGCACCGCGGCTGGATGGACCGATTTACATACCCAGCGCAGCTGATACTCACCAGAATAATTTACTAAAATTATATGCACTCCTGTTATTAAGTCCAGTTCAGTCTGTTAATGTTGATAACCATTTCAAACGAACGTTAACAGGTGTGTTGCTAAGCCTAATTGTTTTTTCTCTGTACTGTAAATATTCTGTCTAAGAAGAAATCTGAGGCTGCTGTTCTGAGAATGAGCTACCAAAGCTTTTTCTGAATAAATCAGTAAAGATCCATTTATGGAAAGCTGTGACGAAGGCAGTTTTGTCTTTAATTATACTCAATATAACATATTTGTCCACTTTTAATTGATTTTTCTAACTTTAATACACTAAAGTTAAGGCTATATACATAATTTCTAGTAAGTGGCCCAGCCCCTTCTATATTTTTATGTATGTGGCCCTCAGTGAAAAAAGTTTGGACACCCCTGCCATAGAGAATCTGTATTGTCAAAAGGAAGGTAAGGCACCAGACCCAACAATGCAGACGAGCCAAAGGCCGCTATCAAAGCAACCTGGGCCTCCATAACACCTCAGCAGTGCCACAGGCTGAAGGCCTCCATACTACACCGCATGTAGTGAGGCCGATGACTTCTCGGAGGGTGAGGGGTTCGATTCCCGCTCTGTCTGCAGTCTGCATGTCGAAGTGTCCTTGAGCAAGACACTGAACCCCCAGTTGCTCCTGGTGGGTCAGGCCAGCACCTGTGCATGGCCGCTCCACTGCCATCAGTGTGTGAATGGGTGGATAGCAGGATCTGTGAAGTGCTTTGATCATCCAGAGATGAGGGAAATGCGCTATAGAAGTGAACACCATTTACCATTGATGCAGTAATTCATGCAAAAGGAGCCCTGACCAAGTACTGAGTGTGTACATGGGCATACTTTTCAGCAGGCCAACTTTTTCTATTAAAAATCCATTTTTTCTTATTGGTCATGTAATATTCTAATTTTCTAAGTAATTGAATTTGGGGTTTTCATTAGCTGTAAGCCATAATCATCAAAATTAAAGGAAACAAATGCTTGGAATATGTCACTGTGTGTAATCAATCTATATACGAGTTTTAACTTTTTGAATTTAATTACAGAAATAAATTAACTTTTTGATGATATTCTAATTCTCTGAGATGCACCTGTGCATCACCAGTGTAACATCATTATGCAGTCAAATCAGAATATCACGGTATTGAATTTTAGACCAATTCAATTCAATTCAACTTTATTTATATAGCGCCATTTCACAACAACAGTCATCTCATAGCACTATCAACTGTAGGGAGGACCCCCACAGTTGCAGAAAGACCCCAGCAATCAGGCGATCCCCTGTGAGCAAGCACTTGGCGACGGTGGAGAGGAAAAACTCCCTTTTAACAGGAAGAAACCTCCAGCAGAACCAGGCTCAGGGAGGGGCAGTCATCTGCTGCGACTGGCTGGGGGGTGAGGGGATAGAGAAGAAGAAAAGAACAGACATGTAGAGAGCAAACAGCACGATGGGGACTCAATCTATGGGAGAGAACAAACAAATGTTAAAATTTGATTAGACCAAATTTGAATTTTAGACCAAACTGCTGTGAATGAATGTAAGATATGTCATGCCACCCCCCCACCCACCCCCCAAAAAAACATACTAGTTATAACTCCAAAGTATAAAATCATGCTAATTATTGAGTGTATAGGGTTTTCACTCCTAAAATTGATTCAGACAAATGAAACTAGAACTATTTAGCAAAAACTAAAGTTGGAATAACCGCAATCTATTTTGCACATCTCTCTTCCAACTGGTTGAAACCACACAAATTTTGTTAGCACCTATATAAAACTTTAAAATACCGAGATTGGTGAATGCGACAAGTTCACTGAAATTTATCGTGTATTGCAGCGTTTTTCAACCTTTTTTAAGCCACGGCACATTTTTTACATTGACAAAATCCTGGGGCACACCACCAACCAAAATGACCCTCTATAGCCTAACACAGTAAAAATAATAAAATATAGTTAGCAATACAGTTTCTAAATGTATTTATACTCACTCAGTGTGAACCCTGGGCCTGTTTAGATGAACACAAAGCTGATATCCTGGCAGGAATGGAAGAAAGACACACACGGAGCTCTTCCTCAACAGCTCTCAGTCTCTCTGTTTTTAGTTTTTATCACAGTCAAGCTTGAAAAGCTCAGCTCACACAGATATGTCGTGGAAAATGGGAGCAATGTTGAAATAGCTTTGTTGGCCAGAATGGGGAACTCCTTGGCAGCAGTCAACCAAAAACTGTCCAAAGGAAGATCAGCAAGGTTTAGCTTTAAACCATGATCTTTGATCAGTTCAATGAGTTCCTCTTGCTCCTGTAAAGTCATGTCGTTTCCAACAACTGATGCTGAGCTGTATGGGCCACAGTTACATGGGTAAAATTTCTTCAATCTGACTATAATTCAGATCAGAATTTTACTGTTTACATGGATCCTGAAAAAGCTGATCTGATTAGGACGTGCGTTTTCATGTGTCGCAGGTCTGAACGGAATAAATCATTTTGACATGTGCAGGTCAACATTTCGACATTCAAAAAAAAAAAATAGTAGTAGAAGAAGCAACTTCCGGTGTTGGCGAGCCCCACTTCGTGTCGAAATTGAGCCACTCACTCGAGTAATTAAGTTAAATTGGATAATTTCCCACAGCACACCTAATGATCTCTCACGGCACACTAGTGTGCCGCAGCACATAGGTTGAAAATCACTGGTGTATTGCATTCCAAACAAATCTGTTGGCATACATTGCTTCTGGCACGAGGTCCATTTTTGAGGGTTTAGTATACAACAGCAATTATGTGTGTACAACACTGGAAAAAAATGGGGGGTGACAAAGAGACCTGCGTTTTGTTGTTTATAACACCATTGCTTGCCACAGACATGCCAACCCTCAGACTTGGGAAAGTGGAGTAATGCATGGCTGAAAGCGGGGGTAAGCGCGAGAGGGGGTATCCCCCTCTCACTGGTGGGGGTAATTAAAATTGCCATTAAAATAAGCCATTTCCTGCACTTTCTGGGCACATCTAACAAGATAAAATACAACACAAAATTAACATTTTTGTTGGAATATTTACTATAATTTGGTTTAACATTCTAATTCATTAAGTCTTTGGTCACAACATTTATAAGAGACATGCACAAATAGTAATTAGGTTCATCTTAGCAATATAAAACAAAATATAAACTAAGAACCCAAAATAAAGAGAGCATCTACAGCTCTCAATAATCACAACTACATCAGTCAGTCAATGTCACTAGCATAGATATTTCTGCTTGAAGTTGGTGTGTTCATGTGAAGAATGTAAAGAATGATCACAAGAAGTTCCATGACATCCACAAATTCTTGTTACTCTTGTTACTACTTACAGGAGAAATTAGAACTCCGTTCTACACACTTGACAAAAAGCATAAGTTTCACCGATTTTCGATGCAGTAAAACACGGATATGTCTTGCGATATTCCTCTTTGAACCTTTGGTTGTGTGCATTTACTCTTTGTTTCTTCTTCGGCGGCGTGGTAGCCTCCGCCATTTTGCTTCGTTTACATACGGGTTCTCTCATGCATTCGGAAAACATCAATAAACCTCGGCACACTGATGCGCAGTTTATACCCTTGAGGCCCCATCATACGCGGACATTCAAAATGCTCTTAGCACGTCAATGTCGGCTTATTTTATCCACCGTCAAAATTTATTTATTTTTGACAAAATAAAAGCGGAGTTTTTCACAGGTAAAGCAGAGGGCGGATTTTATGTTTGGAAATCGGAGTAACTCCGCCAAAACCGGGAGTGAGTGGCATCTCTGTTGGCACAGTGAAGGCATCTACAATGTGATGACAACAAACATTGAGCACCGGGGGGGGGGGGAGGGGGAATGTGGTTCCCAGTTGACTTCAAAACCTCATAGTTGTAGATATACACTCACCGGCCACTTTATTAGGTACACCTGTCCAACTGCTCGTTAACACTTAATTTCTAATCAGCCAATCACATGGCGGCAACTCAGTGCATTTAGGCATGTAGACATGGTCAAGACAATCTCCTGCAGTTCAAACCGAGCATCAGTATGGGGAAGAAAGGTGATTTGAGTGACCTTGAACGTGGCATGGTTGTTGGTGCCAGAAGGGCTGGTCTGAGTATTTCAGAGACTGCTGATCTACTGGGATTTTCACGCACAACCATCTCTAGGGTTTACAGAGAATGGTCCGAAAAAGAAAAAATATCCAGTGAGCGGCAGTTCTGTGGGCGGAAATGCCTTGTTGATGCCAGAGGTCAGAGGAGAATGGCCAGACTGGTTCGAGCTGATAGAAAGGCAACAGTGACTCAAATAACCACCCGTTACAACCAAGGTAGGCAGAAGAGCATCTCTGAACGCACAGTACGTCGAACTTTGAGGCAGATGGGCTACAGCAGCAGAAGACCACGCCGGGTGCCACTCCTTTCAGCTAAGAACAGGAAACTGAGGCTACAATTTGCACAAGCTCATCGAAATTGGACAATAGAAGATTGGAAAAACGTTGCCTGGTCTGATGACTCTCGATTTCTGCTGCGACATTCGGATGGTAGGGTCAGAATTTGGCGTCAACAACATGAAAGCATGGATCCATCCTGCCTTGTATCAATGGTTCAGGCTGGTGGTGGTGGTGTAATGGTGTGGGGAATATTTTCTTGGCACTCTTTGGGCCCCTTGGTACCAATTGAGCATCGTTGCAACGCTACAGCCTACCTGAGTATTGTTGCTGACCATGTCCATCCCTTTATGACCACAATGTACCCAACTTCTGATGGCTACTTTCAGCAGGATAATGCGCCATGTCATAAAGCTGGAATCATCTCAGACTGGTTTCTTGAACATGACAATGAGTTCACTGTACTCAAATGGCCTCCACAGTCACCAGATCTCAATCCAATAGAGCATCTTTGGGATGTGTTGGAACGGGAGATTCGCATCATGGATGTGCAGCCGACAAATCTGCGCCAACTGTGTGATGCCATCATGTCAATATGGACCAAACTCTCTGAGGAATGCTTCCAGCACCTTGTTGAATCTATGCCACGAAGAATTGAGGCAGATCTGAAGGCAAAAGGGGGTCCAACCCGTTACTAGCATGGTGTACCTAATAAAGTGGCCGGTGAGTGTAAATCACAGGTACTCCTCCTTTTGGAAGAGCTACAAGCTCAAATTCTACATTTCCTCTCTCAGAACATGTGTTTGGCAGTGGAAACGTGTGTCAGCAGCTCTAAAAACTGATAGAAGGAAATACACGAGTCCTCAAGAGGCTTTCAGCTTACCACCAGCTGCTGTGCACAACACAGACTTCAACAACTACCTGTGTGCCAGGCTGATCTGAACCACCGAGTCTGACATGAGCAACAGAAAGGAAGTGAAACCGCAGCGGTGCTAAGTGGTGCTGAGTCAGTGGAGCAGTGGCAGCCTGCTGCAGCAAACCTTCTACAGGAGCTGTACACATTGCAGAGAGGCCATCTAGAAAGAGCTGCTCAACTGTGGCAAAAATCACAGCTAAATCAATTTGAACAAGACTTCGATCTTGGGCTTAGATTTTCTACACTCTGTCCTGGCAGGGTTTATACATACCATTTTGATTCAAATGAAAGCACTGATTCCATAAAAGAAACAAAACTGCACACCATCAATGTACAACTGAAAACACAAGAAGTCATAGATCCTGATTACAGGTACAGCGGTTGTGTCTTTCTGCCCATCCATGTGCTGCCTCAAGATCCAAACTTGGTACACAGGCTGACAATGGGACCCTGACCTTGTGTCTATGGTTAGGGGGTTTAAAAAAAAAAAAAAAAAAAAAAAAAAATCAAAGGCACAGGTCAGAAGGTCATGAGCCATGAAAGCCAACATCAACATACACCGGTGACTGTCAACTGGTGGCCCATGGGCCACATCTGGCCCACCAAAGCATTCCATCCAGCCCCCATAATATTATCCAATTCAGGAATAATTTTGTTGCAAATGAGGCACACTGCAGGGTCGGTGGTCATGCGCGGGCTGTGTCGTCCCCCCCTCACCCCCCAACGGAGTTACTAAGCTTTTGGCATCAAACTTTGTTTTTATTAACCAATAATGTATACTTACGAAAAATGTGGTTTTTGAGTGTAAGTGAATGCAGCACAACAGCACTAGCGCAGAGCAGAGCAGGAAGAGAGCGGAGCAAAGTTGCCTGCTAGCAGCTCCTTCCAAAGGCAAGTCACGCTTTTAATTTATGATGCCAGCCTAGGCTTTTCTGATTATTGTAAAAAAATGTTGGATATTTTTGGGTCTGTCTGAATTAATTTTATAAAAGAGGATGCATAGGCTACAAACTTGGGAGGCTTTGACTGAGGGGCGGGTGGGCGGGTATGGACCATAAAAATTACAAGGCTCTAACATATTATAGCAGAAGCGACTGCATCTTTGGTCATTTTAATTAATTTTACTGACTTAAACACAGTTTTATTCATAATTTTATTGAAAATCAGAGGTAAACTCATTGTTTTGTTCTGATTCTTACAAAATAGTCCGTAAAACACCGTGCCATAATTCACCTTTTGATCAGACATTTCATTATCCATTTTGAGATTTTACTGCATAAACTCAATGCATATTTCACTTTTTATTAACTCAGCAAGAACACACCTAGATATTCGTTTTGAAGGAGCAGATGTGTCCAAACATTTGACTCAGAGTGTGCATGTATTATCCTAAATACTATCATGCTGCAGATTGTATTTGTCAATCACCTATGCTGCTGTGTGAATTATTGTGCAAGTCCTAAAACTTAATGTTTAATTTCCTCATGGCAATAACCTCACAATAAAACCATCATGGAGAGCAGTTGCACTGAGTGGGAGACATTTTGAGCCAAATGCCAAGTGCAGCTGTAACAGAATTATTTCATCTACCATTGCATGAATAAAATTTGCCCATTCACCATTTAAATTAAGGCAGTGGCTACGAGTACAGGACAGTACGCCATGGAACGCCTGCTACAGATACGGCTCAAATCTGATGGCCAGTACGTTCTATCAATACCGTATCTTAAAGGCAGCAGGCTACAGGTACAGAAATCTGAGACATTTGTTTCAGTTTTTTAAATATCAACTACTTTTTAAACGTTGCCCACTCCCAAATCCTAAGGTTAACCTCTTAATTTTAATTCTAAATTCCATCTCATGTCAATAAAACCATATTACAGTTTAATGAGGAAAACAGCCACATGATTTTGCACGAAAAAAAAGACAAATTTTTTGCAAATAATCAAAGTTACCAGAAAAACTAGCAAATTTGTGAGAAAAAGGTAACAATTATACAATAAAAAAAAGCTGTGCATTTATAAGGGAAAAAAAAACCTTAATTCCGATGTCAGGCCAGATTGTAGTTATAATTCTGTTTTACCGCAGTTTTTAGACTCAGATAATTTTGCGGCTCCATGTGATTTTTTTTTTTTTTTAAATACAAAAATCAGTTCTTTTTGTAGTACAGGTTGATGCTTCCTAGTTTAGGCTTTACTCGAGTCTCCCAAAACGGTCCTCACACAATACCATTACTGATATCTCAGCCTGTTCTAGTGCTTGGAAATTTGAATTCAGCGTGTTGATAGTCAGAGACTCTCAGCCCTGGCCACAGTTCAAATGTCTGGATAATCTAATCAGTCTTCAAAATGCTTTGTTGGGGATTACGTGTGGTGGATCGGAGCCTGCACCACTCCTGCAGCACAAAACAGGCCTCTGTTAAATGGGACCTCCAGCTGTATGAGGAGGCGTCTGCTCTTCTACGATGAGCTCTGCCTTCCCGTCACACACATTGACAACCAGACTAATAAACAATGCCATAAATATAATCTGCCATGAAAGAATTAAAGTGAAATAATAAAAAAAGCCCTAAAATAAAACTTACAAGTGCAAAACTCCATATTAGTAGGTCATCATAAAGACAAACTTTTGTAATAAAGCAGAGTGTATATATCCTGATATTTAGTTTTTATTTTGTATACTTTATTGATCCCCAGAGGGGAAATTGAGGGCATCCACCTGGACAGATGAAGCAGCCACGGTACGGCGCTATCCCTTTACCATTCACACACACATTCACACCTAGGGCCACTTTTAGAGTCTCCAATTAACCTAACCTGCATGTTTTTGGCCTGTGGGAGGAAACCGGAGAAATCCCAGAGTAAACCCACGCAGATAGGGGGAGAACATGCAAACTCCACATAGATCACTGTTGGTCAGGGGCTGGGATTGAACCAGGGATCCCATGGCCAAGGGTGAGTTGCTGTGCTGCTGCAGTGCTAACCACTGCACCACCGCACCGCCCCATTTTTTTTTTTATTTTTTTTTTTTATTAATTAATATTTCTGTGTACTTCTCCGACAAATCCTGTTTCAGAGCGGGGTGGTTCTAGGATCAGGGCTTTAGGGGTGCTGAGCACCCAGTGAGCTCCACCACACACACACACTATTTTGTTAAGAGTTATCATCTTTCATCATCCCCTCCCTGGCTTCTAGTTAGTGAACACGGTACATGATGATACATAAAAACAGTGGCAGCTTGGATTCAATATTTTGCTTATACCAAAACATCAATTTTTTTCTCTCAAATTCAAACAATGCACAGTGGTTGACTGACAACGCAACCATTAAAGAAAAATGTCTGCTACTAGACCCTCTTTTCCACTAGTACCTATATAGCCCTACTTGCCTCGACTCGGCGCACTTTGTAGGCTTTTCCATTAGTACCTACCGCTCAGTAGAAGATACTATTTTCGGATCCATCGGACTGAGGTTCCAAGCGAGCTGAAAATGTGACGTCAACAGACTGCAGGCCACTGATTGGTCAGGGCGTAACGTCATGAGAGCGACGTCTTCCAAAGAATCTCCAGCTGCCATTTGCAAAGATTGGTCTGCGAGCGAGCAAGCAAGCGTCAGTATAAACAACAATGATAGAAATGGCTTCTAATCAACACTGTGGTCCAACAGACTTTTCTGTGCCTTTTGGCTGATGAGAGAATCCAGAGGGAACTTGACGGAGCCACCTGAAATGAATTCAGGGCCACCGACCAGCAAATAACGGGTGGACTCGACCATGGCAGTTGAAAACCATGATAAGATAATTTAAGATAAGATAAGCCTTTATTAGTCCCACAATGGGGAAATTCCAGGATTGCAACAGCACAGGGATAGCAACACTCAGAGCAATAATTAAGAAGATACGAAAAATCAAAATAAGAGCAGTGAATATACATACATACACATAAATATATAAATATATATACAAAGTGCGGAGCATTGTAGCAAGATGGAATAAACAGCATAACCGTCTACTTAGTTATCCTACATAGTATGAATATGTACCCATACATATTGTCACCCTCCGTAGCGACTGATATTGTCCTAGTTCTGTACTGGAGGGGACCATTGTGTAAGTCTATTGCGTCTTTTGCATTCAATACTATTACATACCTGTCAAGTGATACGGTTTCGCCGTATTTTAATACGGGGAAAATGCAATTTTAGCAAATACGGGCGTATTGCCATTTCTGTACGCCAAAAAGAAAAATATACGGGAAAAAAAATTATTGAGAGTGTGGAGGAACACGTTGTGTGTGACCCCCACAGCGTACGGGGCTGGCAGAGCGCTCAGCGTGAGCAATTATCACAACAGTGAGAGGTGTGGACTGATCATTATGCAGATGCGCCTCACACCTTCTTTTGTCCTGCGGCTCCGGAACAGAGATGAATCCCGGCGCCAGTAATGCTGCGCCTGATATGTGTGACTAATGCAAATGTCCATGCTTTCCTGCTGTATACTGTGATGCTAATGTGCCATGCATGCATTGTCTGTAGCCAGGTATATAAGTTGACTGTCTGCATGAAGCACCCTTTTAAACTTCAGTTCGCCGTGTCCGCCTGCACTTATTTCGATCCTCCACAAGCGCACCTAAGCAGTGTTTTTGTGATTTTCAAAACGGCTTCATGCAGCGCGCCGCCGGCCAAGAAAACAAAGCTTGAAGAAAAGGGAAATCGAGGGACAGGACGTCACCGAAAAGAATGGGAGAGTCCTAGCTTTGAGAAGGGAAAATACGCTGGATGGATAAAGGCTTCTCCAGAGGGCCCTACACACTCCTCCTGTGTTCCATGTAGGAGGAGCATAAGAGTGACTGCATCGGGGATTTTCGACCTGAAGTCGCACTTCGCTACACAGAGCCACAAAAACTGTGTAGCCAAATCGAAAACGTATCGATCGATGGATGAACATTTTCAGCCAGTGAGAGAACCGACGCCTTCCAAATCCAATGCATCACTAGCAGAAGTGATGTTTTGTCATTTTGTGGCAGAGTACAATCTACCCCCATCGGTGGCAGATCACTTCAGATCTGCCACCTGATCTGATCTGCCACTTCAGAAATGCTAGAGTCAGCAAAGGCTGCTGCTTGGAACTATAACAAGCAGCATCAGTGAACATTTTCTTGTTTCAAGTTTATCCAAGTGCATTAGTGTAACAAAGCTGACAATTAAAAACTCTTTAATTCCAAGTGTATATATCTAGCTGACAATTAAGAACTATATTCAGAATTACAGTGATCCCTCGCTACTTCACGCTTCACCTTTCGCGCCCTCAGTGCATCGCGGATTTTTCAAAAATATTCATCAAAAATTCAAAATTGAGAAATAATGGGCGGGCGCTAGCAGAAGGCAGGGAGACTACATTAGACCATCACGTGTCAACACGGAGAGCCGCACAACTCTCTGTTCGCTGTTCTCGTGTTGGCTCGGCTCGGAAATCTCGCAAGCTGATTGGCCGAGACGTTTCACCCACCTCCTCTCCCTGCCGAGCGCCCATGAAGGGAAGGAAGACCGCATTCATTGCTTTTTATCGCTCGTGTTACTTAGTCTCGCCGCGTGGAACTTTTTGCTGTTCTCTTGTGCCATTTTGTGTGAAATAGTCTTCCCGTCGAGCCACTATGCCACCTCCTCCAGCTCTACCGGAAGCTGCCCTCGATGATCCTGCGCCTCTAGCACCTCACGATGAGGCGTCACCTGAGGAGCAGTAAAGCTCTCATTAACCTGTGCAGTAAATCATTTTCATCTTGAGTTACGTATCTTGTTATAAGAATAAAAGAGTTCTAAAAACATATTTATGTACACTTTGTTTACATCTACATATGTATGTACACGTACTGTACGTGTATGAGAGAGAGAGAGAGAGAGAGAGAGAGAGTGAGAGAATGAACGTACGTATTATTTATGGATGACGTCATTAGGGATGACACTACTTCGCGGTTTTTCACTTTTCGCGGTCGGTTCTGGAACCCATTAACCGCGATAAGTGAGGGATCACTGTATTCTTATTGTGTACTTTCAAATTAAGCAATCTACCTTGTGCTAATGTAAATTTGAAAAATATTTTAGTTATTTTTATTTATTTATTATTAATATCATTTATTTTTTATTTATTTATTTATTTTATTTATTTTTTCGTGCTACTTGGCTTATTATTTTCACATTACCAAAAAGTTATGGCTCAAGATTGTGTCCATATAAGTGTACATTTGAATAAATATGTTTGAAATAGTTCATGTTGCAGTTGCTGTTTTAGTTTAGTTTTTTTTTTTTGCTTCAGTTTTCTTTCATCTGCCGACAGTTTTTAAGTACTCAGTACAGGTGTGAAAGCCCCCCCAGTAAGGGAGGCATGAGGTATGCCTTGACAGGTATGCTATTAGGTCGTCACAACTTTTTTCTTATTTATACTTTTTGCTATCTCTGCGAGCAGCCCTGCTTAGGTTATACAGTCTGACAGCCGTAGGTAGGAAGGACCTGCGAAACCTCTCGGTTGCGCACCTAGGATGATGTAGTCTACTGCTAAATGAGCTCCTCAGTGCGTTCAGTATGTCCTGCATAGGGTGGGACTCTGACTCCAGCAGAGATAACAGTTTAGCCACCGTCCTTCACTCTCCCATCTCCTCCACTGGGTCAAGGCATTGCCCCAGGACAGATCTAGCTTTCTTGATCAGTTTGTTCAGTCTCTTCCTATCGGCTGCAGTAATGCCCAGGGATGAGAATGGGGTTTGGAAAAAAAAGAGGAAACCAAGCCAGGGGTCTTGGGGGACGTAGGCCCCCCAAGCCAGATCCAAGGTGGAGCCTTGGTGGGGGGTCTAGTGGGGCAACGCCCCCCAGAAGCTAACGAAATCTGGTGTTTTAGATTGCTCAAATGTGGTCTTATATTTAAAGTTAGAAGTAAGTACAAATGCATTTATAGTTTACCTTTTTAATCTGCTGCTGCATCACATGTGTAATCATGTTCAATACTGTTTTGATTCAGTGTCACACTTGATTGAGAAATAGAAAATGTCACTTCCATATTTACATGCCTGTGCTACTACTCTATGAACTTATGTACAAGTCAATGTATTCTTCACATCTAATTGTGCAATTTCTTCTTCTTGGCTACCAAAGCCTGGAGCCGTTCTGTAGCCTTCCTCTTCTCTGATTTTCTGTGGGCAAGCAGTGCCTGCTTAGCTGCAGCTTCTCTGTTCTTTTTCATGGCTGCCTTGCTTGCCACAGAATCATGTTGAAGACTGAGTTCTGTTTCATTTCCTTCTCTTTCCTTTTTTCTTCCTTTTCATGCCTGTAGGCACTTGCTGGGTATGACAAAGGAAATCTAATAAAATCGCCGATTGGCTGATACTTATTGAAGCAACCAATCAGTGGCCTTGTTACATTACATTACTGATCTCACTGGGTAGTGCGTTCTGCGCGGTGGATTTTAGCAGCCGATCGAAAATACGACTTGCCGGTCATAACATACCTCAACCACCCCCCCCCCCTAAAATTTCTCATTGAATTTAGACGATTCACGAGAATGACCCTACACATGATCAAATCCGTGGAATTCCGCGGAAAATTCTCATCCCTGAATGCTGTTGCCCCAGCAAACCACTCCAAAAGTGATGGCTGATGCCACCACTGGGTCATAGAATGTCTTCAGCAGCACCCCTTGTACACCAAAAGACCTGAGCCTCCTCAGTAGGAACAGCCTGCGCTGTCCCTTCTTGTAGAGTGTGTCGGTATTGTGTGACCAGTCTAGTTTATTGTTCAGATGAACACCAAGGTACTTGTAGGATGTCACCATCTCAATGTCCGTTCCCTGTATGTTTACTGGTGCTGTGAGGGGATGTCCTTGCCTGCGGTAGTCCACCACCATATCAGAGGATATAGATGATGGTGAGTGTTGTGATATGATGTGATGTGATATTATGCATCTTTTACGGTATTTATCCCAGCGGTGGAAAGTTCACAAACAACACCATTGTCTCCTGTATGCAGATAATGAGCTAGCTAGTTAGCCATCAATGCTAACTCCGCGCTCTGCTTGTATTTTGTGCTTGTGTCGACAACATCTGACGAAATAAGCGAGTGTTAATCCTAGTTAAAAAGGTGGTTTTTTTACATGTTGCACTTTCATGCTGTGCATGTACTTAAGTTGTGTGTATTTTCGTTCTAGAGTCCGACCAGCATCTGCTTTGTCACTGGCCACGGTTAAATGGGCAAAATTTCTTCAATCTGATTACAATTCAGATCAGAATTTTACTGTTTACATGGATCCTGAAAAAGCTGATCTGATTAGGATATGCGTTTCCATGAGTCACACATTTGAACTGCAATCAATCATTTTGACATGCGCATGTTGACATTTCAACATTCTGAAAATAGTAGAAGCAGCAGCAACTTCCGGTGTTAGCAAACCCCGCTTTGTGTCGAAATTGACCTGTACTGTGTTATTCAGACTGTACTTTTGCTTCTGCTGGTCTCCGTAATGAAGCTACAAGTACATACTTCTGTATAAGACAAACAGAGGGAGACAGCAGGACGATACAGACCAGTTTTGTTTTACTCCTGCTATGTTTTCCGCTAGCTTCTGCTAAGGCGGAAATATGTCACGTCAACGTGCGGCTGGTGTACAGACATGCGGAGTAAACATATTTTCTGCCTTACATTCGGAATAAGTGTTTTCATGTGCACCATTCCGATTAACAATCAGCATAACCCACCCCACTCAGTCTCAGCAGACTGCTCGGCGCTGTGCCAACGAGTACTGGACTCAGCTCAGCCAAGACATTCAAACCGCTGCCATAACAGGGAACATCCGTGGTATGTACGATGGCATCAAGAAAGCACTTGGTCCGGCTCAGAGCAAGACGGCCCCCCTCAAATCCTCCACTGGGAAGATAATCACAGAAAAGAACAAGCAGATGGAGAGATGGGTGGAATACTACTCCGACCTCTACTCCAGACAGAACACCGTGACACCGTCAGCCCTTGATGCCATCGACTGCCTACCATCCATGGGCGAACTTGACGTCGAGCCAACCATCGACGAACTCAGCAAGGCCATTGATAGCTTGGCCGCTGGCAAGGCACCCGGCAACGACGGCATACCCCCCGACCCGATCAAGCACTGCAAGACCGCCCTACTGCTGCAATTGCATGACGTCCTCTGCCAGTGCTGGAAGGAAGGTGCCGTACCACAGGACATGAGGGACGCTAAGATCATCACCCTCTACAAAAACAAAGGGGGGAGAAGCGACTGCAACAACTACAGGGGCATCTCCCTCCTCAGCGTTGTTGGCAAAGTCTACGTACGAGTTGTTCTTGTTAGTCTACAGAAGCTTGCTGAACGTGTCTACCCCGAGTCTCAGTGTGGCTTCCGTGCTGAGCGATCAACGGTAGACATGATATTCTCCATCCGCCAACTCCAGGAGAAATGCAGAGAACAGAACATGCCCCTGTACGTCGCCTTCATCGACCTCACCAAAGCATTCGATCTGGTCAGCAGAGAGGGCCTTTTCAAGATCCTGCCAAAGATAGGATGCCCACCAAAGTTGCAAAGCCTCATCGAATCATTTCACACCAACATGCAGGGGATAGTGCAGCACGACGGCAACGTCTCAGAGCCATTCAACATACGCAGCGGAGTGAAACGGGGCTGTGTACTTGCGCCAACCCTCTTTGGGATTTTCTTTGCTATGCTCCTGAGGCATGCCTTCAGCACAGCAACAGAGGGAATCTACCTGCACACAAGATCTGACAGCAGGCTTTTCAACCTCCCCCGCCTGAAAGCTAGAACCAAAGTACGCAAGGCTCTAATCAGAGACATGCTGCTCGCAGACGACGCTGCAGTCACAACCCACACACAGGAGGAGCTTCAGACCCTAATGGACCGCTTCTCCCAGGCATGCAAAGACTTCGGGCTTACCATCAGCCTGAAGAAGACTAACGTCTTGGCGCAAGGCACGGAAGCACCACCAACCTTCACCATCGACGACTACGAGCTGGAGGTCGTGAATCAGTTCACGTACCTGGGGTCCACGATCAGCAACAACCTCTCCCTTGATACAGAGATCGACAAGAGGATTGGAAAATCAGCCTTCACACTCGCTCGCCTCACCACACGAGTGTGGAAGAATCCCAAACACTCTGTCAAGAGGAAGATGGCAGTGTACAACGCCTGCATCATCAGCACACTGCTCTATGGGAGTGAGACGTGGACAACATACTCCCAGCAGGAAAAGAGACTGAACTCCTTCCACTTGCGCTGCATTCGCCACATCCTGGACATATCCTGGCAGGACAAAGTGCCCAACACAGAAGTTCTGTCCCGCACCGGCCTTCCCTCCATGTTCACTCTACTCAGGCAGTGCAGGCTCCGCTGGCTAGGCCATGTTCACCGTATGGAGGATGGCAGAATCCCCAAAGACGTCCTCTACGGAGAACTGGCGACTGGCAGGAGAGACGTTGGCCGCCCACAGCTGCGCTTTAGAGACGTCTGCAAGAGAGACATGAAGACCCTGGAGATCAACACAGAGCGCTGGGAGGACCTTGCAACGGACCGCTCCAAATGGAGAGGCACCCTGACCAGACAGCTCAAGGCGGGTGAAGAGAGAATGACTGCTGCAGCAGATGAAAAAAGGACCCGCAGGAAGAACCGCCACAGACCCAGCAGCACAGAGACCACCCACAAGTGCGACCTGTGTGACAGGGACTGCCATTCGCACATCGGCCTGTTCAGCCACAGGCGGTGCTGTTCCAGCAGAGTAGACGTTTAGGATTCTCTTCCATGGTCATCATAGACCGACGGAGGCCAACGGATTCCGATTAACAATCGGCATAACCCACCCCTCTCAATCGGAATGAAATTTTGATCCGAATGAGCGTGATCGGGTTAGAATATTCAGATTGCCGTGTTTACATGAAGCATTTTCATTCTGATCAGGATTTTAATACGGTTACTTGTGTCCATATAAACATAGCCACTGGCGACATTTAGCACGACGTGTGATGACTGGTAAGAAAGAAGTTGCACACAAAGCGTTTTTAGCAGTGGTGGAGAAAGTACTCAAATCCTTTGCTTTTTAAGTTAAAGTACAGATAATGAGCCAAAACCAAAGTAGCACAATCTCCACTTAAGTAAAAACAGTACAGAACTCACTTTTGAATGTACTTGAAGTATAACTAGTGCATGCCCGTAGAATGCATGCACTTCCTGTCTGAAACAGGTAGTCCAATCACGCTTTACAGGCCCAAATGTAGGCTGTGTTTTAAAGTGGAACACAGAGGTGTAGCCTATATGTAGGCAAACACACATGTACTTTGGCAAATATGAAAGGGACTGCAGTGAGATTTGATTGTGTGAATATTAATTACAGAATAACTGAAAATGAATGGGACATCCAATATTAACCACTGTTTAGGAACTGCTTGTTTATTTTTTGCCAGATCACTTATGTGATCCTTTATGAGTGATATTCATAATAGTGTATCTTGCACGTTCATAATTGTGTATCTTGCACGTTGGAGAATGGCAGTTGTTCAGTCACCATTATAATTTCATTTATATGTGTAGTTTATAGTCCATCTTCAATAAACTCATGCAGTACTATAACAGGACACATTACAAATATTTGAGACCCACTGTAGTGCATCCTTTTATATTTTAGCAATACAAGTACAAAACACCGCCCACACTTGAAGCCAGGGCAAGAAGAGACACAGTGGTGACAGAATGGTAGCTAAACTTTTGATAAAACTTACATATTTTGACTGAGTGCCTCCATACTCGGGGATGCACACCCTCAGTTAAAGCACTAGATTCCATTCAACTGAAGGTATTAACTCATTCTGATTACTGAGGCCACAGTACAAATGATTTTAAACGTAACCCAGCCCTTGTAAAATCTATTTTATTGAAGTGCAGCTACATGAAAATTGTGGTTAAATACAACAATGAAGTACTTTTTTGTCACATTCTTTTGGCTTTTAGCAACAAATGTATTTCCCAAAAATGCTGTAAACTTGCTTTGATTAACCACCACCCATTTCTCTCTCTTGTCTAAGCAAGAGGAAAACGATCCACCCCAAACTGAACCTTGCGTCACTATTTACAGAGATGCAGACTGAAGATCTGGTGAACCAGGACCAGTGTGAGTGGCACATCCAGTTGCTTCTAAGTGAGGCAGTGTGGCCGGGGTGTGTGACCCATTCTAAGTTTTTTGGGTTTTTTTTACAGTTTAGAGTTTGAAATTCTGCACATTCTAAGTAATCCGGATTTTGCTGCTGATTGTAATAAACAATTTAGTGGCTTATGTGTTTGCGTCGTGAATTTCTATTTTGTCTGTTAAGACAACGGTGGGGAAAGAGTCAACAGTACACTGCTCAAAGTGTTTCAGTGCTGAGGGCACTCAGCTACTTGTCTGAACCACATAGAAAATTAATTGAAAACAGTCGCCCACAGCAGGAACAATGAGTTTGGTGGACATGCCCCCTAATACTTCTTCTGCGGTGTTTGGTTTCCAGGTTGCCGAGGCACGTGGCCCTATGGCGTGGCTGTGCTCAGTGGACAGGTGTTAAAGGGGCAGTACATGAAAAGTGCCATATTAATATATCCATCCATCCATCCTACCGCTTAATCCTTTTCAGGTTGCGGGGGGGCAGGAGCCTATCCCAGCATCTTTGGGCGAGAGGCTGGGTACACCCTGGACAGATTGCCAGTCCATCGCAGGGCCAACACAAGAGAGACAGATAACCATTCATTCTCACATCCATACCTAAGGACAATTTAGAATCCCCAGTTGATGCCAATTACCCTCACCTGCATGTCTTTGGCGTGTGGGAGGAAACCAGAGTGCCCGGAGTAAACCCACGCAGACACGGGGAGAACATGCAAACTCCACACAGAAGGGTCACCGATGGTCTGGGGGTGGGCTCAAACCCACGATGGTCAAGGGTGGAATCGATCCCATGACCTTCTTACTGTGCTGCCACTGTGCTAACCACTGCGCCACCGTGCTGCCATTTTTTTTTTAAATATATATTAATATATATAAAATATTCAAAAAATTCCTGCATCCAGATCGTGATCTGAATCACCACCAAAATCTAATCATCTGCTCCCTGTGCCATTACACACCTTTCCAGAAAATTTCATCAAAATCCGTTAGCAACATTACTCTAAAAGTTACAGACCAACCAACGCCACTAAAAACATTACCTCTGTCCTCCCTTGGTGAGGTAAAAAGAAATTTTATGATATCTGTAGTAGTTTTTAAAAAAAATGAAAAATCATGACATTTGTAATTTACTGAGATGTGCCAGCACATAGTACACATTATACAATGTAAAATTTGTTAAAACTACAAAACAAAAATGCCATTCTCTGTCGTAAAAAAAATGCCTATGGTACCATAAATCATTGATGAATATAATGTTCATGTTTTATTCAGTATATGAAAAAACAGCAACTTTTTACATGTTAAAGATAGACCGTATTATACCAAGGGAAATTCAGATTCTCAGGAAAAATGCTGCTCATCGTTAATCGCTCGATAACGTTAGGTTAACTGGCATCAAATTGGGGATTCTAAATTGTCCTTAGGTATGACTGTGAGAGTGAATGGTTGTCTGTCTCTCTGTGTTGGCCCTGTGATGGACTGGCGATCTGTCCAGGCCTGCCTCTCGCCCAAAGATGCTGGGATAGGCTCCAGCCCCCCCCCCCCCCCCCAAGACCCGAAAAGGATTAACCTCTTGCGCTCCGTTGTACCGCGGACGGGCAAGTCTCTGCGTGCGCCGCGTTACACGGTTCTTCGCCGCCTCCGGACCGTGAACACCCCCCCCCACGCCGCTATGATTCTGTAGTGGCGGGTGGGGGGGGGGGCCGCGGTGACAGCGTTGCTGTGGGAACATCGCCACATCCGAGTGTAATCCGTCATGTAGCGATGGCCGATCTCCGTCCGCTGTAGCAAGGGAAGGGGGGGGGGGCCCACACACACAGTAGCAAGGGGGGGGGGGGAAGCCGCGGTGACAGCGCTGCTGTGGAAACATGCCACATCCGAGTGTAATCCGTCATGTAGCGAGGGCGGATCTCCGTCCTCTGTAGCGGGGGGGGTGGACAAACCCCCCCACCCACACACACAGCCCTGAATGTGACCTTTCATTAGCGCCCAAAATGAAGCTTCTACATTGAATCATTCAAAAGTTACAGACGTTTTTCCAAACTGCCATTTGTCACAATTTGGCACAGTTCCAAAATGCCTGGAACAGCCTGAGAACAAAGCTGTGTAAAATATTCATTTTTTTGTGGTATCGTTACAAAATTTGGACCTCAGCTGGATAACACTTGGTTCTACATTTCTGTTGCATTTTCCAGCTCGGATCTGAAGCTGTGTGTTATTTGCAAGCATTTGTATCCCAAAAAAGCACCCAGGCAAAATTTATTTTCTTCAAGTTCACTATGTTTAGATGACTGTAACTCAGTGGCTGGAGCACTTAAGAGAGATCATGTTTTTTTGCCAAAAAATTCAAAGTGTTTTCTTTTAAATGAGACCAACCCCATGAAGATGCTGCAAAGGGTTGAAGAACAGCTTTCGATTTACTTTGGGCACATTATTTTTTGGCGTTTTTAGGAAAATTGACCAGAGTGCAAGGGGTTAAGCAGAAGAAGATGAATGAATGAATGATAACGTGAATCAATTACCAATTAACCAGATGAACTCTGGGATTCCGTGGGCAGTCACGTCTCTGCGTCGTAGTGCGTCTCAGTGCGCACTGAAAAAAAAAAAAAAAAGCTGCATTTCCGTTCTTCCAGTACAGACACAGCCATGAACAGAAAGCCAAAGGAGTGTTTTGATTGGTTTAGATTTGACTGACCTCTCATTCGACTATTAAGAGCCTTGAATTGGGTTTCTGAAACCTTGAAGAACCAATGACTGAAAACCTAGCAAGAAGGACCTGCCTACCAACGACTACGAATACAACGAGCCAATTGAAGCAGAGAAGTTCGACGATTGACGTGTCGTTTAGCCGATGAAATTCTGAATTCAGCAATACCTGACATGCCTTTGTTATGTGTTTATATTGCCGTTAAAACACGTGCGTCCCCGTGCGTAAAATCTTTTTTGCCTAAGCCGCTGGGTGACACACATTGAGACCTGTGCGTAACGGTAGCGTTAGCCACTCTCAGCCATTAGCCAGTCTTTTTATTACTACTGTTCTTATTTGTTTTGAAAAATGGTTCGCAAAAATCGCAATCATGGAAGCGGAGATGGTTTGACCGGGTCGGGTGACCAGAACCACGAGTCCGTAACAACTGGACCAGCTTCATGTTCGTCTGACAATGAGAAACAGATGTTCGCCAGTGACACTGCGGTTGTGGACAGGTAAGTCTTAGAATCTAAATTATTCTTTATCAATAAAATTAGTAATAAAAATAACTTTTGACCAATCGATAATTACAAGGGTCCTGCTTGGCGACGTTTTTGTGTGCGCCGGGGGGGGGGGGGATTTGTTGCTGTGTATATTGCAGAAAAATTTAATAATTTTTTAGTATAATTTTTATTTTACTGTAGGCTATTTTTTCCTGTTTAAAAAAAAAAAAAAAAAAAAGGAACTATGCTGTGTATGTCTGGGTTATTTTGCCTTTGTTTTACTGTGTAAACGTGATCTGGTGAAATGGAGCCCTGACCATGTGAGCACCCCAGGTGGACACCGGTATTCAATCTGTACATTTTCAATCCAGTGATTTACAAAGTGATTCATAATTTTCTAAAGCCTCATTCAGAACATTATAGTCCCACAGACTGGTTTTCATCTGTGGTAGCATTTATAAATCACTGGATGGAGAATGTACCTGTACATTTACATGTACAGATTGGATTCCGTGGTCCACTTGGGGTGCGGACTTTGTCAGGGGTCCGCACTTGGTCAGGGGTCCAGTTGACCTGTATCTGTGTAAACTGGTGAGATAGTGAACTCTGGAAAAATTGGAGGGGGGAGAGGGCTGTTTTTGTGTATACTTTAGTGAAATGTATTAATTTTTCGCATAATTTTTCTTACACTGTAGGCTATTTTTGCCTGTAAAAAAAAAAAAAAAAAAAAAAAAAAACAGGAACTGTGCTGTGTATGTATGGGTTGTTACCCCTTGGTTTTACTGTGCAAACTGCTGAGATAGTGAACTCTGGAACATATGCTCAACAGGTGCAGACTCCTTGGTCCGTGTAACAAGACGGGTCGGGTGGGTGGCCGACATCGCCGCAGACCCGTTGCGCCCCCCGGAGGTCGTGGGCCGGTCCCCGCCCGGGTGGCGCGAGGCGGTTGGGGCGCACTGAGAACAGTCCGCCCCGGTCGACCTTCGCGCCGGAAGCGAGGGGGCCCCGTCCCTCCCCGCCGGGCGGGGAGAGAGGGCGCAGCAACCTTCCTACTCGTCGCGGCCTAGCCCTCGCGGCTCTCAGTGCCGGCGACGGCCGGGTATGGGCCCGACGCTCCAGCGCCATCCATTTTCAGGGCTAGTTGATTCGGCAGATGAGTTGTTACAATCCAACATATGGATCCAACATATGGTTAACTTTTATAACCGTTTCCTCCCCCGCGCAGCCCAGCTCATACAGCCGTTGTACGCTGCACTCAAACGGAAACCGGTGGACAGAGTCGACTGGACTTCTGAACGGGAGCAGGCATTCTGAGGTTAAAACAGCGCTCACTACCAACGCCTCGGACATGGGCATAGCAGCCGTCGTGGAGCAATGTGTTGCCGGTTCTTGGCAGCCGCTCACCTTTTTTTTTTTTTTTTTTTTAGCAGGTCTTTGCACGACAGTGAGTGTAAATACAGCGTGTTCGACAGAGAGTTAATGGCTCTCCACCTGGCCATATGCCACTTCCAGTTCTGCCTGAAAGGGCGCACCTTCACTGCGTTCGTGGACCACAAGCCGCTAACATACTTCATCTTCCTGGAAGATAAAATAAAGCGGAATTCGGCGAATTACCGGAAAAATCACATCCCTGAGAACAAGCTGCCATGAATTTTTGACAAAGCACACAACGAGCCATTTGATTGGTCCAATCGTTTGCAACTATCCAATCGCTGGGCTGTTTACAATACAGCAGTAGCTTGAGTACATCCGGGTTATCGCGGGAGACTTGACCCGGGAAGCGCCGAGCGCTTATGTAATCGTGTTGATTTTCGTTAAAATCGATAACAATAAGGTACCTTACCACCCCCCCCCCTAAAATTTTCTCAACGGATTCAGACGATTCACAGAAATGATCAATTTGAAAATAAATCGGCGGAAATCTGCCATCCCTGAAAGAAGGCAGTCTCTTCAGTTACATTGAAGTGAGATGTGACAGAAAAAAAGGGACCAGAGCAACTCCACCTTCCTTCTAATTAGAGTGCACTGATTAAGATTTGCATGAATTTAGGCCTAGTTGTCTGTATCCATGTGAACAATCCAGATACAGAACTAGGAAAAAAATGTGATGCTATTGTATACAAACATAGCGCAATTTGCATCATCAAATACTCCCAAGTAGACAAGTTCACTTTATCATTATTAGGGGTGGGTTCAAAAGATCGATATATCGATATGGATCAATCCATGTTTGACTGAGCCGTTATCAATCCACAAAATCCGCTGATCGATCTTTTAATATAATATATTTAATATATTTTAATATAATATTTTTACGTTTGTGAACGTCTGCCGAGTATAATTGGGTCGAAACCGGGTCAGTGAGCCAGGAACAACGGCCGAGAACCATAAACAGCCGACGCGCTAACGGAGCTAGCAAGCTAACGGATATGCTAGTTCTTCTTCTGTGGTATTAAAACGGTTCTCATCCAGCAAGAGTTCCCTGCGGCGCGTGCACACGTCTTTACTTTCGTGTTTACATGAGCGGAGTTATTAACGTGTGTGTCTCTTAATTTAGCAACAAAAGTCACCATAAAGACTGTCCTCAACAGCTTCTTAATATTTTTCATAAAGTGGGGATAAACGGACTTTTACTATGTGCAGCGCTGTGTTGGAACATAAAGTTGACGACTGATAAACGGAAAATGCACGGAGACTGAAACCCGTGAGGCAGAGGGAGACTTGGAGCTGCTGAGACTGTAAGTATAATATCATTTGTTTGTTTTAACATTTGTGTCGTCAATTAATAATTTATCCGGCATGATGGTGGTTTCTTTTACAAACTATGGACACAGAGAGAACTGTTGGTTAAGCGCTGTGAATAAATGCAGAATAAAGGTATGTTTTATGAGATTATGGACTTCTGCCACTTAAGAGATATGAAGAGAATAAATCACAATAAAATTAAGATGGTAGAATTAATAAAGGCTGCAGTACAACAAGCTATTTTTACTCAGTAGAACTAAATTGAAATGAACAAATCTTCCCAAGAAGTGAATTGAAACCCTTTTCAAACATTGAAAGTTAATTTGTAGTTAAAATATAAACAACAAAAAATAAAAAAAAATAAATAAATTATTAAACCCAACTGTGGTGTGGCGATCTAAAAATATGAATGTTAATTTTACTGTGAAATCTATTCTTTTTATCTGCCTTCAGATGTGTGAAGACTGGAAGCTTCATTCTCACTGAGACCTTCTGAAGGTCAGAGGTCATCAGTGGAGGAGCATCCCTGCTTCATGTGGATTTCAGCACAGAAGACCTTCAAATTCAAGATTCAAGGAGGTGCTGCCATCATTTTCTCCAGACTAACATGCAGTCAATGCAATTTAGTTGTTGTAACGACAAATTCTTTTCTTTTTTTAAGTTCTCAGCAAGAATACAATGTTGGTCATTTTTTATTTTTTTTTTTTTTTACAATTTTACTGAGCATTTAATTCTAAATAAATCACTGTTTAACAGGGAATTTTTGGCAATCCTGTGCTTTTCTTGTGGTGTTACATAGAATAGCATCACTAAACTATGGAAAAAGCAGCTGCTTTAAAATTTGTACTTTCTTCACACAACTTTGAGTGCAAAAAAATTCTAAAAGTGCCATAACTTTTTGGAAAAGCTCCCACAAATTCAGGCTTTTTGGGCCACAACAATCACAAAAACAGCTGACAAAATCCTGGAGGGACTGAAATACAATGAGATTATGTATGTGTGGTTCATGCATTGAATTTGTTTACTTATTCTGGGTGGTTAACTTGACACGACACACCCTTTGCACTAAAGAAAGCACCTGTGAGCACTTTATGAAATGATAAGTTAAATAATAAAAAGTGCATTATTGTAACCGATTTTGGGTCAGTTCTATATGTGATAATTTATGTATTAACAAAGTTAGAAGATTCTTGGTACAATTTGCAGCATTAGGTCTCGTCGTTTCATGGGAAGTAAAATGGCTATTAAAATGGTAATTCCCCAGATCGAATCGATTCAGAATCTCAAGAATTGGAATCGAATCGATTCTGGAAATTAGGGATCATTCCTAGCCCTAATCATTATGCATACTCTATGTTCTCAGAAAATGCATAACCCTTTCAAGTCCGTCAAGTCATTAACACACAAAGACAATTTTATTTCAGCGTGAATGCCGTGGAGAATGTGTAGAGAGTTGAGCAGCGCCAAGGGGGATGGTGAGAACATGAATGGAAGGAAGGGACAAGTTTCAGCTGACTGAAAGGAGGGGGTTTTTGCTCAGCTGGTTACAAACCTAACCCCCACCCTGCCCAAACAACATGCACAGCACCCTTCACATGACAAAGAACAAAAAAAGCTAATGTCACTGTAACTCAGTAAAGAAACAACCTATCAGCTCTACTGACCTACTGGGACAAAATGACCTCATTCAAAGATTTCTGTGGCCAGGGGCCATATTTATGCAGAAATGTAGAAAATTCAAAAGGGTTCACAAACTTTCAAGCACCACTGTACAGGCTTCTCCTATGCTAAAGCATGACCTCAAGTTACCATGCCTGCATCCTTATATTCTAGTACAGATATGTACAACAGTTAAATTTCTTGAGAACACACAGGGTGATTACACTGAAGACATACCTGTTTAACCATGTGGCCAATCAATCGTCATGTTGCACATGTAACCTGGTCCATTCTGGTGTGCAGCTCGAAAGCGTCAGGCCGGTCCTGAGGGTTCACAGCGAGCATATCCTGAAGCAGCTTCTTCACCTCGTCAGACATGGCTGACCTGCGTTTCTGTGGGATGTTCAGTACCATCTTTGGATTCTCGAGCAGTGCTTCACCTACGGGCACAATGTCCTCTCCCTGTCTCACATACGTCCCAAGGAGCTCCCGCTTGGACTCCGCGTCAATGAAAGTGATCCTCTCCAGCATGGCCCAGATGATGATGCCCAGAGCAAATATGTCAGCCTTGGCCGTGTAGTGTCCTTCCCACACTTCGGGTGCCATGTAGAAGTCGGAGCCACATGCCGACGACAACCAGAACTTGTTGACGTTGACATTTTTGCTCTTGTTTTCGACCTCTTTACCCTCTGCAGTTTTCCCAAAACCAGCGCACACTTTACTCAAGCCAAAGTCGGCCACCTTGAGGATGGGAGCTCCCGACTTCTCCGAAATGAGGATGTTGTCGGGTTTGAGGTCTCTGTGGACAATATTATTTTTGTGCAGGAAGGCCACAGCGCTCGTCATCTGGAGCATGAAGCTGCTGTTGGTCTGCGGGTCTGGTCTCCGTGACAGGATGAACTGGTTGAGGTCACCGCCTTCGCAGAACTCCATGACAAACCACAGGTAGCACGGCTCCTGTGGGGGACTCAGAACTCTCTCACCTGCAACAGCAGCACAGAAGTAAATTTTAAAACTATTGCAGCAATAAGGGTTAAATAAGGTAGAACCTATTTTATGATTTAACCTTTATTTATACAGGGTAGTTCCATTGAGAGGCAACCTCTCTTTTTCAAGGACGCCCTGTTCACAGTCACACATTCACACCAGGAAGCTGCCCAATACAACCAGACTGACCTGTGGCCACTGAGCGCTCCACTGGAACAGTCGGGTGAAGGGCCTTGCTCAAGGGCACCACAGTGGGGTTAAAGTCCTCGGACGGTGACATTTTTTTATTGAACCAATAAACTGACTGTATGAAAATATTCCATTCTGGCCATTCCCGTGATTTAATATGTGTCACCAGCCTCCATAAATGACTTTATTTGGTAATAGCCCATCTTTAACTTAGTGACGCTGCAGTACCGCCATCTGTCGATAGGGGCAGGCAGCAGTGACGTCGTCAGCTCAGGAAGAAGTGAGGGTGATATTGCCTGCCTGTGCTGTGAGCCTCAGAGAAACATTCCCATCGGATCACTACAAGGGATTTTGCCTACCAAGATTAGATTTGTGAAAAATGATATTTAAATAAAGTTTTGTAAAATCATATATTGAGTTTATTAATGTTCATGTCAATTTTATAATTCTAATATTTCAGCATTCATCAAAGTCGCATGTCATATACATTTGAATAATTTTTCTACCATTTTATGGTATAAAATTCGGGTTCAATTCGGCACTCAATGTGGCGGGAACTCTGGCTTGTACATAGTGCCACTGCTCCCATAAGTGGGTTGGATCAACCAAGGTTTTGTTGAACAGAGTATTCATCAGATCATCCACATATTCTGAAAAAAAATATATTCAATAAAAATTAGACATCCATTTGACTACAGTATGAAATACAAATTTGACCCAAATTAACATAATATGATAAAAGCTATGAAATGTGAAAGTTGAATGAAGACCAACCCTCCACCCACTGTAAATATCATATACAAGCCTAGAAAATGATACTAATATTTCTTATACTCACGGAAAGTTGGATTAACTTTCTTTGCTTGCAGTTTATATCCGCCTTTTTTGAATTTTGGGTACCTGATGATGAAGACCGGCTCACCATCACGATTCTGTGCCTGCTTGCGGCCTGCATTTTCATTAAAGTGCATTGCAGCTAAACAAAGTCTGTAATTAGAATATTATCACAATGATTTATTTTTGGACATATAAGTGATCTATCAGCAGAAACTCTATGTAATTGGCACTGTTATTGTCATGACGGCCGCTGGGCCGTCATCCCGCTCATCAGCTCCAGCTGCGCACAGACCAACAGGTGTTAATCAGCGGCTCTTAAAAGCCAGCGTCATGGACAGCCCGGCACGGAGTCGGTTGTCTTCCTCGACAGAGTATGAGCCAGAGCTTCGTTTCACAGCCAAGTCAAGAACGCCACGACAAGACCTACCACGTAAGAAGACTATTTGCTTTTCTACGCCTAATCTTTACCCCTGTGCACAGGTGGACCTCCCAGGCGGCGGACCGGTATCTCCAACGGACGGAGAATTACCCTCTCCCTTCCGGAGCTCCTCCTGGCCTTTGCTAATTCAGGAATTCTCTCCACTGCAGCTGCAGGTACTGTCACTCCCTCTGTCACAGGAGTCATTGTCACCACGGTTACGGACATTATCACTTTCACGGCTACGGGAACAACGTCACAGCTGTCAGTGCAGTCATTGCTCTCGCCATGAACTCCACCACGGTTACTGGAGTTATCACCGTCACAGCTTCAAGCACCAGAACCACCACAGCTCACGGACATCGGGGAACAGCCAGATACAGTCAGAGACAACCTCAAGTAAGCTGCACACCTGCACTTGTCCTTTTGTGCTGAACAGCCTTAACGGTTTCTGCTTGTGTGTTCTAGGGTTGCCAGGTCATCTTCTGTATCGCTCAGCTCCGGTGACCAGGCTGCTATATCTGCACTCACACTTGCACTACACTCTCACATTTGACAATAAAGAATAACTATTTTGTATGTGTCTGTGTCTGTCTCTTGGGTCCTGAAACATGTCAGTTATTATAATTGCATTTCATATTTTTGGTCACATATTGCATCTCCTCACCTTGTCAACATTCCAAGGAATGAGAAGTGTACACTCTTTGGTGCAAAATGAATAATCAGACTGTGGAAAGCCTCCACATTTGAAGTTTGCTGCCCTGGACTCAGCTTTCGCACATCCCTGAGGACCTGTGTTTTGTGGATCATAACTTATTCACAGCCCTTTGTGCCTGAAATAAATTGTAGGTGTGAGATATGCCACCAAAAATGATGAAAATCAATGGGATAATTTTTATATATACTGTATATAATACATGCACTGTTTCATTGTGTGAAACTGTTTTTTGTGTTAGGTTGCAGTCTCTCAGGAGCTGGGGGATCGTATGTAGTGCTCGCATCTTTGTACTGGTTGATGCGCAGGCAGCAGAGCAGCGCGCCGTTCAGCCGGAAAAAAGCAGAGGACAAGGGTAACGGGCGCCACACTGAGACAGGGATAATCGGTGATAATGTTGCTTACTTGCAGGGGCAGGTGGCTGGCGTCGGCAGCTGACAAGGCGCAGGTGTGCGTGCAGCTGGAGCCGCGAGTCGTGACACAAATTGCATCTTATTCTCGAAATCGCTGTCAACGAAATGTCTACTGCATATGTTGAGTGATTTACCGACATCATTCCAATTTTTTCCCGTTTTCTGAACGAATTTCACCCATGCCGTTCTGATTTTCCCAGGGACGGGAAATTCATAAACACTCACCGCATGCTCCTCTGATATACCGTCACACCCGTAGACAACACAACGCCAAACCATAATTAATTCGATTACTGAAATCCTAATCTTAATAAATAATTTGTAATCCACAAGTACTCAGAGAAATATCCGTAATCGCCGATTTTAAAACGTAAACAAGCAATGTCCGCCGAGCGTGTGCGTGTTTCTCCCTGAAATTACGTCACACAGTCAGTGGCCATCTTAGCCGCTGATCGCCTGGCTGAGTCAGACAGCTCTCAAGGACAGCATACTTCAAGAGCGCATTATCACCTTATGCGACATTTGTTGACACCAAAACATGTGCGGTTCAAATTAGCTCGTCTCACACAAAAATTTAAGATATGATTTAGCGATATTGAATTTTCGTCCGGCTGACGCCTTTAAGGAGGGTGGGGCAAATACTAATGTTTTCTGTCCCACCCAGATCTATTCCTGCCGGTCCAGGGATTGAACCCACAACCCTCAGCTCACCAGTCCACATCCCCTAACCATTAGGCCACCACTGCCCAACCTAAGGCAGAAGCTAGTTTTCAGACTTCTACAGCATTCTATTAAAGGTCCCATTGAGTAAAACATGGTGTGTTTGTGGGTTTCAACCTTCTAAAATGATTTCTTGGGTCATACGAGTACAGCAAAAATATTAAAAATGTTTTAATTTTTACATTTTGGCAGAATGGACACAAGCTGGTACTGTGCTAACAGTGCTACTATGGCATTAGCTTAGAGAGTGCAGCTTTTATTGTCATTTTCCTTAAATTCTAGTCACTTCACCAGACATACCTGTTCCCACCTGGTTCACTAATCCACAGTTGATAATGGGGTGGGACAATGAACGACATTATCATTTATTGCAATAATTCATCTCAAGAGAATTTCTATTATCTTGATCATCGTTTGTTGTGATGAAGCCCAAAGTCTGGAACCACCATGGAGACCAGACCAACAGGGAGATGAGCCGCCCACCCACAGAATCCGCCGGAGGAAAGCGACCGCTCCCTAGAGCAACACAACCAACTCGCACACACGTCACCATGACCACCAACCCAACCTGCCTGCCGAACCCCACGTGAAACCATCCACGTCAAGTTAAAAATGTCACTGTAATACATGTTTTGGATAACTTCACTTGGATAACACTTAACAGAAAGTTCATGATGGTAGTATACTTAAGTGTTTTGTGAACTTGGGACTTGGTCAGTTTACATTATGGCCACTTTAGCTAAATGCTAACTAGCTCAATCATTTATGTGCAGGTGGGCTGACATTTGCAGTTTTTCAGTTAGCATCTTTAGTTTTTCCTTCCCAAGTTAGCCAATATAAGAAACAGAACTGTGGTCTCACCTATTAAACTGACTCCATTTATTGATCACCGCTGTCTCGTGGAAACTTTGTGTCTCCATATATACGTATATACTGTATATATTTTTTTACATTTTTTAAAAATTATATGTAACACTTTACATTTTCAGATTTTTTTTTTTTTTTTACAAATATTACTGCCAGTCTACACTACAAATATGTAAAATGCCAAGCAAAGTGCTGATTTCCTCCGGGTGCTCCGGTTTCTTTGTTTCTACGGGCATGCATGGGCCTTCCTGAACAGGGTCAAAAGCCACTTTTTGCTCAGATCTATTTTCATGATCCTGCCAAGAAATGGAATTACGACACACCTACCCCTCAACCAGTGGTCTCAACGAAGAAGAAGACCCACCAGATGGAGAGCAATAGAATGAGGAGAACTGCTGCACGTCAGAAAAGATGCCGTGAAAATGAAACACCTCAGGTTCCAGCAGTACGCCACAGGCATGACTGAACAACACAGCCGTCTGAGACAGGAGGAGACCCTTCAGCAACGGGTGGGTGGACCGTATAAAATAAACAACCGTCTAATATTAAAAAAATGAATGACGCCCTTTTATAAAGCCTGTACACCAGACAAGTACAGAGGATGGCTACCTCCATTTTAAATGATGACTCCCACCCTTTGCACTGCAACTTTCAGCTTCTTCCCTCAAGACGGAGGTTTGCTGTCCCAAAAAGTAGAACCCAGCGCTACAAAAACAGCTTTGTTCCTGCTGCTGTCAAAGAGTTGAACAAGCTGTAACAACATACTGCACATAATTTAGGTACCCATTTATTAACTCCATTTTATATTTACTTATTTTTGTAGGATGTTACTTGGGTTCTAAATATTTTATTGGGTTTTAGACCTTTGAGTTTTTAACCTCTTTGACTAGTTTTTAACTTTTAATATGACCCTTCTCTCTTACCTCTGCTTTTTCTCCCATCTCTTTGTCTTTTTATACCCTGATTGATGGAGCCTTGAGTATTTTTATCATGTTTATAGTCAGCTTCATATGTGCCTGTGTTTGTGTCTATGTTGAATGTAATTTGTGGCTTGTAAATATGGATGTCACCAGACTGCAAAACAAATCTACCTACGGGTACAAATAAAGTAACCTGAACCTGTCTGATCAGGAAAAATGATTTCTGGAACAACCCCCTCAAGACGGAGAGCCAAAACCTTGGCCAAAATTTTTACATCTGAGTTCAAAAAAGAAATCGGGCGATACTCTTGAGTGCGTCTATCGCCGAATTGCGACATAACCCCTAGTGGTCAAGAGTGGTAAATATTTTTTGTCAATAAAATAGTTCAAATTTCCAAGGCTACAACTTGAAAGTGGTAAGAGAAAATGGCTTACTGTCAATTAGAAAGATGTAAAATATGATCCAAAGTTTCAGATAGGAATAAATATACACATCTAATTTGCATAATGTCGCAGCACCTCTTCAAATTCCACAACTCAGTCAAAACTGGACTTTGGGTGCATTTACACAAAGAATGGTTGAGTCTTTTGACACCATTTTTTGTAGAGGTACCTCATCATCTTATCTTCAAAGTATATAAACAAGAAATCAGTACAATATTAAAAAAAAAACCCAACAAATTCCTCTCTTACTGGTGGCTAAGGGGACTCACTCGCCGCCGTGATCGCTGCGTTTTCACCCATCGTGGTCGTTATTTTGCATTCTGTCGGTCATTTACGCTCTCTACCACATCTACAAAGTCTGATTATCCCACATACAAATGTCACTTGTATCCCGCGGCTATTTTCCGCATACAAAGCCGACTAAGTGACGGTGCATGACGACAGACAGCAGCCATATTAGCTTTCTGGGCTAAAATGCTAAAAACAGGAAAAGGAAATGAGGAGTTCTTCTTTGGTGCATTACGTGTCATCCATTAGAGTCCTCCAACGGATGTCTGCCACCTTCTGAAACTGGAAGATCAGTACAAATCCCCAATGCAGCCAATCATGTCACAGTGAGATGACAGGCACAGTGCCATACTCTGCTACTAGGGGCACACAAAATCTCACACTCAAAAGGTTAAACTAACAATAAATACAGCTGAGATCAAAATTAGAGAACAATGTATTACTTGATTTATTCTAACATTTTATTCTTCATTGTTCATTTTACAGAATATCAGCTGCAGCTATACCACTGCTGTACAAGCATGTTTTTTTTTAAATAACCAAGGCACTTCAACACAAACATTTATTTTGTTTAAAAAAAAAAATGAGCAAAATTAGAAAACAGTGCCCACTGTATCAGAAGTGAAGTTGTGGCAGGGAGTGGAAGATGCCAATAACCTTTATCAAGTGCATAATAGATAATGTTTCAAACACAATGCAGGGATGAGAATGGGGTTTTGGGAAAAAAAGAGAAAACTTAGCCGGGGGTCTTGGGGGATGCAGGCCCCCAAGCCGGATCCAAGGCGGAGCCTCGGTGGGGGGTCTAGGGGGCAACGCCCCCCAGAAGCTAACAAAATCTGGTGTTTTAGAATGCTCAAATGTGGTCTTATATTTAAAATTAGAAGTAAATACAAATGCATTTATAGTTTCTTTTTAATCTGCTGCTGCATCACATGTGTAATCATGTTCAACACTGTTTTGATTCAGTGTCATTTTCCCTGGTACTCTGCATTTCGCTATGAAGTCGGCCATTTTTTCAACCACAAAATAAAGTGAAACACAGTACATATGTATTAAATTTAGGATATCTGAATAGTATGTTGATGTAATAATACTAAATTATATTTTACTACTATCTAATATGTTTAGAGCTGACACAGAATTACATTTACATAGTTCTAGAACAGACAAAATAATTTAACCAAGTAAAATAAATTATAAATATTAACAAAATTCCATCACCAAGTCCATCACCCATTTATTAAAATATACTGACATTCAGCAAACAATTTGATTTATTAATGTGTGCATTTGTTAGTGTTACTAGGAATATAAAAAAGTTGCATATCAGTATATTTTAACCCCTTGAACTCTTGTGAATTCAGCGAGCGGTCACGTCTCTGCATCTCAGTGCGCACTGAAAAAAAAAAAAAGCTGTATTTCCGGTCTTCCAGTACAGACACAGCCTTGTTACAACCTCAGAAAAAAGCTGTTGTGGCACATATGTTTGGTTCATATTTCCCACAAGAGTGTGGCACATATGTCTGGTTCATATCTCCCACAAATGTATGGCTTATGTGGATTGGGGCTTCACGTCTGGAGGAACAAGACAGGAGATGGCGAGGAGGTGTGAAGTCGGGCCCTCGTCTCGGAGAAGAGGACCTGGGGGGTTTCCCGGTACACCAGAGAATAAGAGACAATGGTGAATCTTCAGAGACTTGCATTGTGATTGAATGTTTGCAGAAGCACCATGTGACTTGAGTTCTTAATCCCCCGGAGATATAAGAGTGAGCTGTAACATTATTCTGCCTCTTCTTGCTTTTTGAGAATGTTGGAAGATTGTGTTCTTCAATAAAGCTGAACCTGAGAAATACACTCAAGTCTCGTCATTGAACACATCTTCCACACTGGTGACCCACGACAAAGAATGAGCAGGGAGAATTCTCCCGAGCGGAGCTCATCAGAGGCCAGCCTGATGGCTGCCTCCACGCTCCGGCTGACCGATTTCTGGCAGCACAGCCCGCGCTCCTGGTTTAGCGCGGTCGAGGCGCAGTTCAACCTCCGGAGAATCTCAAAGGATGAAACGAGGTTCTACCATGTGGTGGCGAAGCTGGACAGCCACACGGTCCAGCGGGTGGAAGACCTGGTTAACCACCCACCGGACACCGACAAGTACGGCGCGTTGAAGGAGGCGCTGATCAGCCATTTCACCCCCTCGGTGCAACAGCGAGCAGAGGGGCTCCTAGAGTTGACGGAGTCAGAGAACGACAGACCGGCAGACCTGATGGTGAAGATGCTGAGACTGAAAGACTCCGAGGATGGCGAATTTATTTTCGCCCACCTTTTCCTCCAGACTCTGCCGCCAGCAGTGAGAGTGACCCTGGCAGACTCACCCCGATTGGCCAAGCGGGACTACCACGGCCTCGGCAAGGAGGCGCAGCGACTCGTCGACGCCCACAAGTGGAGCGCGGTTTCGGCCGCGGCAGCTGAGCAGAAGACGGCGCCCGGAGATGGTTTGGAGCCAGTGGTGGCGGCGCCAGACGACCCGACGGCGGCGGTGACAGGCGTCAGGTGACGCGGAGCTGAAGACGGCCTGTGTTTCTACCACCGCCGTTTTGCGGAGAGGGCACACAGATGTCTCCCACCGTGCCGCTTCAAGCGTCAGGGAAACGCCAAGACCGGGGGTCGGTAGCGGCTGCGTCCCTCGGAGAAGAAAAAAAGCTGCTTTACCTGACAGATGCACACTCGGGGAAACAATTCCTCGTGGACACGGGCTCCCAGCTGAGTTTCGTCACGCCTACCTACGCGGAACGGCTGATGCCGTCCAAAGCTCCCTGGGTGTCAGTATCAGCAGCAAATGGCTCAGCGATTAAGACCTTCGGTGAGAGGACCATGCGTCTGTCCTTACAGGGCCGTTCATTCGAGTGGACCTTTATTGTAGCAGCAGTCAGTTTTAACATGTTAGGGGCTGATTTTTTGTGCTCACATGGTTTATTGGTTGACCTTGCTAATAGACGTCTGGTTAATGCACTTTTTCATTCTATTCCCTGCACAGCTCGGGTGGCTCCGCCGACTGCACACGCCAATGTCACAGCTGCGGGTGGTAAGTTTCATGCTCTGCTCACTCACTTTCCAGCACTCACAGTTCCAAAGTTTTTGGCGACAGTGGCCAAACACGGGGTGGAGCATTTTATCACCACAACTGGGCCCCCCGTTTTTGCAAAAGCCCGGCGCTTGGACTCAGCTAAACTGGCCACAGCGCGTGAGGAATTTGCCAACCTGGAGAAACTGGGCATAATTAGACGCTCGAACAGCCCCTGGGCTTCCCCGTTACACATGGTCCCAAAGGCTGATGGCTCGTGGCGACCTTGTGGCGATTTCCGCAGGTTGAACAACGTCTCGGCACACGACCGCTACCCGATTCCACACATCCAGGATTTCTCAGTTCATTTGGCGGGGGCGCGCATTTTTTCTAAAATAGACTTGGTGCGCGGCTACCATCAAGTCCCCGTGCGCGCGCAGGACATTCCCAAAACCACGGTAATAACTCCGTTTGGGCTTTTTGAGTTTTTGCGCATGCCGTTTGGGTTAAAGGGCGCTGCGCAAACTTTCCAACGCATGATGGATGCTGTTTTACGCGACCTGCCTTTCGTGTTCGTCTATTTAGACGACATTTTGGTAGCCAGCACGTCCGAGGACGAACACGAAACCCACCTCACAGCGGTTTTTCGGAGACTGGCAGAGCACGGGTTGATAATTAACCCAGCGAAGTGCCAGTTCGGGGTGGCGCAGATCGATTTTTTGGGGCACCGCGTTTCGCCTGAAGGTGCAGTTCCTCTGCCGGAGAAGGTGCGCGTGATAACAGATTTCCCCCGACCTCAAACGATAAAAGCGCTGCAGGAGTTTCTAGGGATGGTTAATTTTTACAACCGGTTTCTTCCGAGCGCAGCGCGGCTTATGCAGCCACTGTACGCGGCACTGAAAAAACAAAAACCCACGAATAAGGTCGAATGGTCTCCGGAGCGGGCTTTCTCCCAGGTTAAATCAGCCCTTGCAAGCGCCGTTTTGTTAGCGCACCCGGTCCCAACAGCCCGTTTGGCGCTCACCACCGACGCTTCGGACCTAGCGGTGGGGGCAGTCATTGAACAGTGTGTGGCAGGGACCTGGCAGCCTCTCGCTTTCTTTAGCAAATCCTTGCGCGATAACGAGCGTAAATACAGCGCGTTTGACAGGGAGCTTTTAGCCCTACACTTGGCCATCCGTCATTTCCAGTTCTGGCTGGAAGGGCGCCGTTTCACCGCTTTTGTAGACCACAAACAGTTAACTTTTGCGATGGCCAAAATCTCAGAACCTTGGTCAGGCCGACAACAAAGACAGCTAGCCGCAATATCGGAGTTCACCACCGATATCCAGCATGTCGCAGGCAAACACAATGTAGTGGCGGACTGTCTCTCACGTGCTGTGGCAACGCCAGGCCACGTGGGGGCAGACTCGGTGGCTGTGGGCCAGGGCAGCGACGCGGGAGCGCGCGCAGCCCCGGTCAACGTAGGTTTGGATTATGCAGACATGGCTGCGGAGCAGGTTGGTGACGCGGATGTGCGCGCGCTCCAGTCTGGACCAACAGGGTTAAGGCTGGAGCACAGGGTGCAGCAAATAGGTATGCCCCCCTTAATATGCGATGTCTCCACGGGTCGGCCTCGTCCAGTGGTGCCAGCCGCGTGGCGCCGCCGCGTTTTTGACTCTGTCCATTCGCTGGCGCACCCGGGGGTGCGCGCATCGGTCAAGATGGTGGGGGAGAAATTTGTCTGGCCGGGGTTGCGCAAACAGGTCAAGGAATGGGCAGCGGCTTGTGTAGCGTGCCAGAGGGCTAAGATACACAAGCACATGAGGGCCCCTTTGGAGCCTTTTCACATCCCGGCTAAGCGGTTTGATCATGTGCATGTTGATCTGGTGGGCTCGCTTCCCTCGTCTCAAGGGCACACACACCTTTTGACGATGGTGGACCGCACCACACATCGGCCAGAAGCGGTACCTCTGGCGTCAACAACGGCGGAAGAGGTTGCGCGTGCGTTTTTAACAGCTTGGGTCGCGCGTTTTGGAGTTCCGTCGGACATAACGTCAGACAGAGGCCCTCAATTTGTTTCCGAACTGTGGTCGTCTATGGCCTGCAGCTTAGGGGTGAAGGTACACCGCACTACCGCGTATAACCCGCAGGCCAACGGTTTATGTGAACGTTTTCATAGGTCATTGAAAGCAGCCCTCAGAGCATCGCTCACGGATACAAATTGGGTGGACAAACTGCCACGGGTTTTATTGGGGTTGCGTTCTGCACCGAAGGAGGATTTACAAGCCTCCCCGGCGGAGTTGGTGTTCGCACAACCTCTCCGTTTGCCCGGGAATTTCTCCCGGAAAATCCTGCGCCCAATTGCCCCCCCGCTCAGCTGTTGCAGAGCGGCACAGGATCAAACACGCTGCCTGGCCCAGTGCATCACAGTTTTCCACGCATTTTTGTGCCAGAGGCTTTGAAAAACGCAGAGTTTGTTTTTGTTAGACATGATGCACAACGCCCAGGGCTGAGACTGCCTTATGATGGACCGTTCAGGGTGCTGGAAAAAAATGAGAAGCATTTTTTGCTAGATTTGGGGGGCAGAAGGGAGCTAATTTGCATAAACAGACTCAAGCCTGCATTTGTCCTGGCTGATGAACGAGTGCAGTTGGTGAAAGCCCCCCGCCGGGGCAGGCCGCCGAGAAGGCATGCTCCAGAGCTCCCACAGAGATGTGCTAACAAATCTAATCCCCAGGTGCGAGGAGACGCTGCAGACGCAGCGAAGCCGGCCTACAGCAGATTCGGCAGGAAGCTCAGACCTAAGAGATTGGGGGATTGATTGTTGGTTATGTGGTAATGTTTTTTATGTATGCATTTATGAGTGTTTGTCCCATGCAGACGTTTGGGGGGGGGGGGGGGTCATGTGGCACATATGTTTGGTTCATATTTCCCACAAGAGTGTGGCACATATGTCTGGTTCATACAAATGTATGGCTTATGTGGATTGTATGGCTTATGTGGATTGGGGCTTCATGTCTGGAGGAACAAGACAGGAGATGGCGAGGAGGTGTGAAGTCGGGCCCTCGTCTTGGAGAAGAGGACCTGGGGGGTTTCCCGGTACACCAGAGAATAAGAGACAATGGTGAATCTTCAGAGACTTGCATTGTGATTGAATGTTTGCAGAAGCACCATGTGACTTGAGTTCTTAATCCCCCGGAGGTATAAGAGTGAGCTGTAACATTATTCTGCCTCTTCTTGCTTTTTGAGAATGTTGGAAGATTGTGTTCTTCAATAAAGCTGAACCTGAGAAATACACTCAAGTCTCGTCATTGAACACATCTTCCACACTGTGTAATATATATTCATTTTTTGTGGTATTTTTACAAAATTTTGACCTGAGCTTGAAAACACTTGGTTCTACATTTCTGTTGTCTTTTTCAGCCAGTATCTGACAGCTGTATGTTATTTGCAAGCATCTGTATCTAAAAAACACCCAGGTGAACTTTCCTGTTACTCAGTGGCAGGAGCACTTAGAGAGATTATGACTGTTTTGCCAAAAAATTCAGAGTATTTTCTTTTAAATGAGACTAACCCCATGAAGATGCTGCAAAGGGTTGAAGAACAGCATTGTGTAATGCTGTGATGCAGTAAGTTGTGATGGCATGCCATCACAACTTACACATGCCATTTCATAAATTCATTACGCGAAAATTCTCAAGTGCATTACTTAAACAAGAAAAAAAAAAATCTTACCTCGGAATGTGTCTTCCGATCACTAATTGCTGTAATCGGGGCCGGCTGTGATGAACTTTGACTGGCATCTGAGTTTGACCGTGTCCATCGATCGTTTTGAACGCAGCACCGAGCGAGTAGTTCCATCTCCTTGTAGCCACAAGTTTGAGATGTTTCTGTTTTGAACAGTGCTCAAAGGCAACACAACCACGAGATCCATAACTCAAGAAATCGTTGCAATAAACACACTGGGCTTTCCCTGGTACTTCGCATTTCGCTATGAAGTCGGCCATTTTTTCAAACACAACTTCAGTATTTTTACCGATCTTTACAGTCATTGACAGTTTTTTCAAGCCATTCCCAACGAAACTTGTTCTTTATCCCTTTGTTGATTTCTAAAATTATTGCTTTGTTCTCTTTCGTGAGTTTTAGGTTCACCATTTTGACGAAATCGGGAAAACTCAGTTGACTGAACTGATCGCCACTTGCATTTCGCTCCGCGTGTTATCCGGATGACAAAAGAAATCTAACAAAATCGCCGATTGGTTGCTTCAATAAGTATCAGCCTATCAGTGGCCTTGTTACATTACATTACTGATCTCGCTGGGTAGCGCGTTCTGCGCTGTGGATTTTCACAGCCGATCGAAAATACGACTCGCCGCCAGACCCCCCCCCCCCCGCCCCCTAAAAATTTCTTCTCAAATTTAGACGATTCACGAGAATGACCCTAGACATGATCAAATCCGAGGAATTCCTCGGATCCGAGGATGATTCTCATCCCTAACAATGTGTCAGAGTCAGATGCAGAAGTGTTGTGTTAGTCTTAACAACAATAAAGGCTGTGAATTCAACAGTGTTCTGACTTTTTTCCCCTGTGAAAGAAATACTACATACACTTCTAATGAAAAATAGAAGCATTCCTACCTGCTGGTTTGAGTCTTTCCATATTTTAGTCTAACCATGGCTGTGCAGGTCGGATGATCTGCTTGCCACAGCCGTGTTTCACACACGTGCATTGACTAATCTACGGTCCATATGTCCATATAGGATGACAGCGACATTCCAGCAAACTGATCTGAACACTCATAATTAAATAAAATGAGGAGTTTTGTGCCAGTTTTGTGCTGCAACCACAGATATGAACATATTTATATGCCAACATATACTGACCAGGTGCCAACTTCTGCATTTAAGAGTGTGCTTTTTCATTCCTTTAAAATTAATTGCGTTATTAATTTATGGTTCATATATACAGGCAGCATGAAAGCAACACTCTAGCAACCTGACCGAGTCTTCAGTTTTGTGCGTCACGCGGAAGACCGTGTGGGTGGGTGCCAACTTTTAGGCACCCACCCACTAAACTAAACTAACCTAACCTAAACTTTTCAAGTTTAGGTTGAAATTCACGTTCAAAGCAATTTGATATAAATCCATTGCTGATGTGCTGGTTCAGCTATGTCAGCAAAACATGGGTGCAGCCATACTAGCAGCTACATGGCCTTCCAGGACGCTTCCTGTGACGTAATATCGTGGCTACCGCGATCTGGATCAGTATTGGCTGAGCCTGGAGTACCCGGATGTGCAGCGGCTTACGGGATATTCAAATTCAAACGTTTATTTCAAACTCGGGGTTCATATTAAATGCAGAACTAAAACGATTAGAAAATAAATAAATGCTTAAATTCAGCGGGCCGTCTCGTGTGATCTGAGCTCGTAATGGCCAGTGATTCTAAAACTATGCGATCTGGATCAGTATTGGCTGAGCCTGGAGTACCCGGATGTGCAGCGGCTTTCGGGATATTCAAATTCAAACGTTTATTTCAAACTCAGGGTTCATATTAAATGCAGAACTGAAACGAGTAGAAAATAAAATAAATGCTTAAATTCAGCGGGCCGTCTCGTGTGATCTGAGCTCGTAATGGCCGATGATTCTAAAACTATGCGATCTGGATCAATATTGGCTCAGCCTGGAGTACCCGGATGTGCAGCGGCTTTTGGGATATTCAAATTCAAACGTTTATTTCAAACTCAGGGTTCATATTAAATGCAGAACTGAAACGAGTAGAAAATAAATAAATAAATGCTTAAATTCAGCGGGCCGTCTCGTGTGATCTGAGCTCGTAATGGCCGTAACACGGAAGATGATTCTAAAACTATACACAGAGCAGCAGACACTCGGCGCTCTTGTAAAAACAAAAAAATACAATGCGATATGGATATCACAACATGGCGGAATGTAAAGCCTTTGGATGTCTGAATAATAAGCGAAAAAACAAAGAACACTTCTTTTGTGTACCCAAACCCAGCTCACCTTGTCAGAAGATCGAAGCGGAAACGGGGCACAGACGAATAATTTCAGACGAAATTGCGTTGTGTGTGAGGACCACTTCGTCACTTTAACCCTCAGAAGACCTTTCTGGCTCAAACCTGTAGCCATGTTGGACGAATTCTTCCTCAGAGTCCGACAATTCAGCCATAACAGAATAAACCGGAGCCACCACCGGAGTGGTGGCTCAGTTGGACCGGAGTGGTGGCTCAGTTGGTAGCGCATCCGCCCCACACCCGGGAGGCAGGGGTTCAAATCCCGGCCGGGTCATGCCGAAGGCCATATAAAAGTGGAACTTCCTGCCATCCAGCTTGGTGCTCAGCAATAATGGAATGGAGGAGGGAAATTTGTGGCGGCGCCTTGCATGGCAGCGGCCCTCTGATTCTGCACTTGGGGTGTGTGTGATTAACACAGTAGATAGGTAAAGCACAATCTCGTTCTACTGTACATGATTATTGTCATTCAACTGTACAACCAAAGGGTGAAAACAAAAAAAAAAAAAAAACACAACAGCGCCCTGGTCTCTCATACAGGCGGAGTACTGGCAACGATATGACGTCACATCCGCATGTGTCATGGCTGCGCTCAGAGTTTTCATTGGCTGGTCATGCCTGCGGTCGTATTTGCATATTTCTCTGGTGGTATATGGCTGGCAATAATTATTTAACCAAATAAATACTTTGCCGAATGTTTTCAAGTTGAATGCGTTTAGACGACCACCACTGGTACCCTTTAAGGTTCCCCTGGTTTTTCTTTCCAGCCACATACAATTAAACACATATTTAAGAATCGAAATTTTGCCATTTGTGCGTTGATTCAGAATTGTTCACGTCTGCATCGGAAAAATGAGTATTTCTCCCACCCCTAGTGGAGTGTGTGGAGACGAGTGTCTGGGGTGATTTATGACAGAAGGATAGCAGCTAAAGAGAACGGGAAGATTTACAGGATGGTAGTGAGACTTGCTATGATGCATGATGGTTTGGAGATGGTGGTGCTAACAAAAAGACAGGAAGCGGCGCTGGAGGTGGCAGAGTTGAAGATGCCAAGATTCTAACTGGGAGTGACTAAGAGGGACAGGATCAGAAATGAGTATATCAGAGGGGCAGCTCGGGTTGAGTGGTTTGGAGACAAAGTAAGACAGGTAAGGTTGCGATTGTCTGGACATGCGCAGAGGAGGGATAGTGGATATATTGGACAAAGGATGTTTAAGATGGAACTGCCAGGCAGGAGGAAAAGAGGAAGACCACAGAGAAGATTCATGGATGTAGTAAAGGAGGACATGGAGAGAGAGGGTTGGTGTCACAGAGGAAGATGACGGGGATAGGGTGAGATGAAGGGAGATGACCTGCTGTGGCGACCCCTAAAGGGAGCAACCAAAAGAAGTCCCCCTCAATCTTTAATCTTAAGAAAATGTTTGTTGTCTCTCACCCCCCTACCCCAATGACATGAAATATCTGCCCATATAGAAGAGGGCTCCTAAAAATAACTTATTGATCTCTGTCCTTGCTGTCATAAGAACGCCTCGACTACAAAGATGCAGCAAAGAACAGGAGAAAGGCTTTACACAAAGGTTCAAACTTTTGTCTTTGTCCTGTATGAGTGTGGATTTGATATAAGTGCAGGGACGGTGAATGGAATTTGGACATGACCCCCCCCCCCCCCCCCCCCGAACACAGGCAGCACCTCAGACTCCATTTTAGACTGTCAAAGACAAGTGTCCCCCATCCCCCAGTCAGCCTGTCTGTGTCATGGCGACAACAACACGGGTCCTCCAGGCTCTCTGAACCATGGCTGTTGATCAACACAAAGCGTGACATGACAAAAAAAACGAAACTACAAACATCGGACTTCCTCCTCCCAGGTTAAAATCTAGTGGACAGTATAAACAATCCGTCAAAACGAAACCTAAACCAGCCTGACAATATGGATTGATCTCGAACATCATAACTCGCCAGAACTACAGAAATGCACGTTCACTGCTACAACACAAGTTATTCTTAAGCGTGTCTCCCCTCACCTTTCAGCGAAGTCTCCACCAGTCTCAGGTACTGCTTGGACAGCTTGTTACCGTGGCTCATCTTCTGGGCCATGCAGTTCTTCTGCAGCACGCACTCCTCCAGGTGAACCACGTTCTGGTGCCGCTTCTCCAGGCTCGCCAGCGCCCAGAACTCTTGCAGGGCGAGCTCCACGTTCTCCGGGGCGTCACACCGCACTTTCTTCACGGCCACCTTGGCGCCCGTCCGCCGGGCCACAGCCTCGTACACCACGCCGTACGTGCCCCTGCCCACCTCCCGCAGCAGGCTGTAGCGCGGCGCCGTCACTCTCCTCTCCAGGCCGCCGCCACCTTCCGCCTCCATTTCATGGCCCTCTTCCGTGTTCCCCACGCGCACACACCGCAGCACACCGGACTCTTCCGCTCTGTGGCTCCGGGTGCGTCTCCGCGAGTTGTCCTCGCCGACTGTCTCCATCTGGGCTCCCGGGAGCGCTGTCACCGGTTAACCGTTGCTGTCGAAGACTGCCATACCGTCAACATTCTGAAAGTCCAGCTTGGTTCACGCTCCACTCTCACTGTAAACTTTTCTGGACAACGGGGAGTAGGAGGAGGAGAATGCGAACCAATCAGAGAGAGTTTCCGGTCAGGACCTTCAAAATAAAAACAACGGTATTGCTTTTATAATGCAGGCCGCAAAGTACGAAAAACAAACAAACAAAAAACAGGAAGAACTGGGGGAAAACAGAATAAAAACATGGTTAAGCAGAAACTTTATTCGGAATTCATTCATTCATCTTCTTCCGCTTAATCCTTTTTGGGACCGGGGGGACTGGAGCCTATCCCATCAACTTTGGGCGAGAGGCAGGGTACACCCTGGACAGATCGCCAGTCCATCGCAGGGCCAACACAGAGAGACAAGACAACAATTCACTCTCACAGTCAGACCTAAGGACAATTTAGAATCCCCAGTTTGATGCCAATTAACCTCACCTGCATGTTTTTGGCATGTGGGAGGAAACCGGAGAAATCCCGGAGTAAACCCACGCAGACACGGGGAGAACATGCAAACTCCACACAGATCACTGTTGGTCGGGGGCTGGAATTGAACCCAGGATACCCCGGCCAAGGGTGAGTTGCTGTGCTGCCGCAGTGCTAACCACAAAAAATAATCCTGTTGACTTGACTCTGAGCTTCCATACATTTACCTGCCTGGATGAGTGATTATGTTTATCAGAGTAAAGCAGTCATTTTCCAGTAATTACAGTTTTCCCTGATTTTTTTTTTTAAGTTTCAACTGTTCTTACCCATTTTTAAGTAAGATAGATAGATGTACTTTATTGATCCCAAACTGGGAAATGACAGAAACTGGGAAATTACAACTACCCTCTAACTACCCTCTTTCTCTGGTTATCCCAGTTTTCACCCCATTCTTACCCTGTTTTTCCCATCTTCTAAAACTGTTTTTTTTTCTGTGTGATTACTAGTACTTACCCTGTTTTTACCCCCTTTTCCCCCATAATTTGGACTTGTGATAGATGCATGCCCCATTACATCATTTTATTCAGAATTTTGAAATGTTTTATTCCTAAGTTTATAATTACCCACAGGTGTCCTTTAATTTAACTTGTACATAAACGTACAACAGTAATAAATTTTTATCAAAAGTTATGGTAATATTAATTTACTTATTTCTGCTGTACAAATTCAATTTTAGTGTTACTTTTGAATTACCAGAGTATCAAAGTACACTACTCACAAAAAGTTAGGGATATTTGGCTTTTGGGTGAAATTTATGGAAAATGTAAAAAGTTCACGCTACAGTGATATAATATCATGAAAGTAGGGCATTTAAGTAAAGATAAGATAAGATAAGATAAGATAAGCCTTTATTAGTCCCACAACGGGGAAATTCCAGGATTGCAACAGCACAGGGATAGCAACACTCAGAGCAACAATCAGAAGGCAAGAAAAAAAAACAAGCAAGTAAGAGCAGCTAATATACATATGTACATATTACTATAAGATATACGTATATATACACACACACACACAGACACACAGTGCAGAGCATTGTAGCTGGATGGAATAAATATATGAATATATGAACACAGTGCAGAGCATTGTAGCTAGATGGAATAAATATGTAAATATATAAACACCCACAGTACGGAGCATTGCAGCTAGGTGGAATAAATATGCAAGTATATAAACACACACAGTGCGGAGCAATGTAGCTAGATGGAATAATATGTAGATATATAAAAACACAGTGCGGAGCATTGTAGCTAGATGGAATAAATATATAGATATATAAATATAAACACACCCAGTGCTGAGCATTGTAGCTAGATGGAATAAATATGTAAATATATAAACACACACAGTGCAGAGCATTGTTGCTAGATGGGATGAAACAGCATAACCGTCTACTTAGTTATCCTACATGGTATGATTATGTGCCCATACATACTCTCACCCTCCATAGCGACCGGTATGTTCCTAGTTGTATGCCGGAGAGGACCATTGTGTAAGTCTATTGCATCTTTTGCATGTTTTGCATCTTTTGCAACATGTTCCATGTTGCATCTAAAGCATGCACTGGTGATTTCCTCATCTCAAACAATTCATTGAAACACTAGAAAAGCACTCGGAGAGCGCAGACCTCCGCCAAGCGCCACAGTTCCCCCCATACAGTCTTCAGATTCCTTGATCCTGAAAACGTCTGACAAGCAGTGGTTCAGTAGTTATTCACGAAAATGGCATTGTCCGTAATGGCGGCCACAGTTCCTCCCATACAGTGTTTGTGTGTACGTTTTCAGATTCCTTGACCATGAAAACATATGACTAGCAATTGGATTGACAATGATAGGATTAGTGGTTCAGTAGTTATTCAGGAAAATGGCATTTTCCATAATGGCGGCCACAGTTCCCCCCCATACAGTGTTTGTGTGTACATTTTCAGATTCCTTGACCATGAAAACATCTGACTAGCAGTTGGATTGACTATGATACGATTAGTGGTTGAGTAGTTATTCACGAAAATGGCATTTTCCGTAATGGCGGCCACAGTTCCCCCCATACAGTGTTTGTGTGTACGTTTTCAGATTCCTTGACCATGAAAATATTTGACTAGCAATTGGATTGACAATGATAGGATTAGTGGTTTAGTAGTTATTCACGAAAATGGCATTTTGCGTAATGGTGGTTTTCTTGTGGACGGTGATCCGGATCACCCCCAAAATGTAATCATCTCTAGGATACCCCATTTCTCGCTCTCGTCGCTGACGGTAGGGTCCTGAGGAAGAGGTGGGTGAAAATGAAGTGGTCGTCATCTGAGCCTTTCAACTTCAACATCTTCTCCATCAGATTAACGGGCGTGTCATCTCCCAACTCAGTCAGTGCCAGGAGCCTCTCTGCTCGCTCCTCGACGGAGGGGGTGAAGTGCTGGATGAGTGCAGCCTTCAATGTGTCGTATTTGTCGTTGTCTGGCGGCTGCTCGATAAGGCTGTCCACATGCTGAGCCGTGTGGTTGTCCAGTCTTGCGACCACATGGTAGAATCTTGTGTCGTCTACCGATATTCCCCGGAGGTTGAATTGTGCCTCAACCGCGTGGAACCAGGAGCGCGGATTGTTCTGCCAAAAGTCCGGTAGCTGGACCGTAGCGGCATTCGCTTGGCTGGGGGCTCCTGACAAGGCTGGCCCCGGGGAAATCTCCTGTTGCTGCATGCTACGTCTTGGGTCACCAGTGTGGGAATGTGAAAATGATGAGACAGATTTCTCTCACAGCAGCTTTATTCACATTCACCAACATCTCAACGAAGAAAGAGAGCATTACAGCGAACTCTCGTCCTTAAATACCAGAACTCTCACAGTTCACAAGTCACATGCATCACAGGTCACATTGCATTATAATCGCCAGTAACAATGCATCTCCTCTCTCTGATATCATTCCCACAGTCTACAATGCATCTCCTCTTTAATCCTCTGATAACACCCCCACAGTCTCAAGCCCTGCATACCAAAGCTAACCTCCTCGCAACTTCCTGTTATCTCCAAGGAAGCTCTGTCTTTGTTCTGATCTAAAATGTGAGGCCTTACATCAGTCACAAAGTAGGTCACATATGTGTGGCCACAGTATTATCATACTGGGTCAAGCTGAAAGGAAGTGACAAAGCAAATATTTCAAAAACAACACTACAAGACTGCTGGGAATACTCTAATTTCCAGGGACACGGGTTTGGGTGGACAACTGAAAGAAAAGCCAGAATGTATGGGCTGCACACTATTGATATACAGTGGGGAAAAAAAGTATTTAGTCAGCCACCAATTGTGCAAGTTCTCCCACTTAAAAGATGAGAGAGGTCTCCAATTTTCATCATAGGTATACCTCAACTATGAGAGACAAAATGAGAAAAAAAAATCCAGAAAATCACATTGAAGGATTTTTAATGAATTAATTGGTAAATTCCTCAGTAAAATAAGTATTTGGTCACCTACAAACAAGCAAGATTTCTGGCTCTCACAGACCTGTAACTTCTTCTTTAAGAGGCTCCTCTGTCCTCCACTCATTACCTGTATTAATGGCACCTGTTTGAACTCGTTATCAGTATAAAAGACACCTGTCCACAACCTCAAACAGTCAGACTCCAAACTCCACTATGGCCAAGACCAAAGAGCTGTCAAAGGACACCAGAAACAAAATTGTAGACCTGCACCAGGCTGGGAAGACTGAATCTGCAATAGGTAAGCAGCTTGGTGTGAAGAAATCAACTGTGGGAGCAATTATTAGAAAATGGAAGACATACAAGACCACTGATAATCTCCCTCGATCTGGGGCTCCACGCAAGATCTCACCCCGTGGGGTCAAAATGATCACGAGAACGGTGAGCAAAAATCCCAGAACCACATGAGGGGACCTAGTGAATGACCTGCAGAGAGCTGGCACCAAAGTAACAAAGGCTGCATCAGAAACACACTACACCGCCACCAGGGACTCAAATCCTGCAGTGCCAGACGTGTCCCCCTGCTTAAGCCAGTACATGTCCAGGCCCGTCTGAAGTTTGCTAGAGAGCATTTGGATGATCCAGAAGAGGACTGGGAGAATGTCATATGGTCAGATGAAACCAAAATAGAACTTTTTGGTAAAAACTCAACTTGTCGTGTTTGGAGGAGAAAGAACACCATACCTACTGTGAAACATGGGGGTGGAAACATCATACTTTGGGGCTGTTTTTCTGCAAAGGGACCAGGACGACTGATCCGTGTAAAGGAAAGAATGAATGGGGCCATGTATTGTGAAATTTTGAGTGAAAACCTCCTTCCACCAGCAAGAGCATTGAAGATGAAACGTGGCTGGGTCTTTCAGCATGACAATGATCCCAAACACACCACCCAGGCAACGAAGGAGTGGCTTTGTAAGAAGCATTTCAAGGTCCTGGAGTGGCCTAGCCAGTCTCCAGATCTCAGCCCCATAGAAAATCTTTGGAGGGAGTTGAAAGTCTGTGCTGCACAGCGACAGCTCCAAAACATCACTGATCTAGAGGAGATCTGCATGGAGGAATGGGCCAAAATACCAGCAACAGTGTGTGAAAACCTTGTGAAAACTTACAGATATGGTGTGCATTTAGGGCCCATATATAGTATGCATGTATGGTATGCATTTTCCCTCACATATGTTCAGTAGGCATGACGGTGCATACTCTGGGAACTTCACGTCTAAACGGCCAAGAAGTCCGGACCCGGCGGAGACCTCGGGAGGTGTGAAGTGGTTTCTTGAAAGACGGGAAGTCAGAGAGAATGTCCCAGCAGGAGCCCCCGAGGCTGAAGGACAATTGACCATTTGCTGTGACGTCACACCTTTTGTTTACGCCGCCATCTTGGACGGCGGAAGCGAGTGGACGGCGCATTCAGCAGCTGTTCAGCGGTGTACCAGATCTCGATATATTTACCTGATTTCAACCTACATCTTTGTTTTATTTTATGTTGGCATTGAATTAGACTATGTTGTTTCACTGCTGTGCCTTTGGGTGTACAAATCGCCAGAAAAAGGGATCCAACTTGAAGTTTTACCGGTTCCCAGCTGACGAAGAAGAAGAAGAAGCTCCTGCAGGAGGTGGGTGGCAGCGCTGAAGAGGAAAGATTGCATAGCCGCCTTACTCGTGGCTATGCAATCAACATTTTATATGATGCACGCAATGAAATAACCTGAAAATTATTTATAACAATTAAATTTGAATTTATTACTTAAGTCATGATATATATTTACATGCAATAGCTAAGCTAGTTGTACAACAAAGAAATATTATATTCTATTTGGCCAATACATTTTATTATTTTTAGTAAACCTCAGGTGATGATACAACCACAATCTACATGCTACACACACTTAGTTCTTCAGATTTTTCTGACTCCTTGAAATTGCTCTACAATCTGGACAGCACCACTTTTTCTTTGGAACATTTTTCAACCTGAGACACTGTACATGGAACTGACCAATTTGACAAAAGCCAGACTCAAAGGTTACAATAGATGCATCACCACAGGTTTTTCTGCAGTAGCAAATGACACTAGTATTATCACCTTTTGGGGTTTCTTTTGTCTTACAAGATATATGAAACAAATTTGGATTTTTGGTATACCATTTGGCGAGTAGTTCTGGTAAAATGACAGACCTGTGATATTTACCAACAAGTTGAACTTTCTCATTAAAAAAGAGGTCATCAAACTCAATTCTTTGAACATTACAACCTTTTTGAGTCCAGAGAGCAAAATCACAGTAAGAAAGTTCTGTGACACCCGGTTGAGCTTGGATTTGGTAGAAATATTTATGAGATGGTTTCAGCTTGATGTCGCCATCAATGTTGCTTGCACAAAACTGAGGGTCTTCCACTGCTTCCTCTAAAGCCTAATTGCTCTTACAGAAAGGACATTTCACCTCCACCAGACCCTCCCCACAGCAGCTACAGGAGACAAATCCATCCGGAGAGGCACCCATGAAGGGGAAGCGCTGACTGAGGACTAGTCCAGCATCACACACTAGTAGATCCTGGTGCTGAGAAGACCTGATTTCTTCATACTGATCACGGGCCACTTTCTCATGGTCGCATCCCCATCTGTAAACAAATCGGCAAAATTATTGACAGAGTACAAAAAAAAATGTACCAGTATTCCTTAAAAACAATATAGAACTATTTTCTGTAAGAAATCTGAATATTTTAGATAGCACAATAAAATGACAATTTTTTTAGAATTATATGTCTTCTTTACAATTTAAATGTTGTCAGTTTCCATGATCAACCCACTTAGTACTCAATGATTCAATTGAGCACCAAAAGTAGCTTACAGTAAGTAGCTAAGCATAGCAGGCTAAAAAGAGATGATTACCGGTAAAAAAAACAATTCAGGAATTGCATGCAGGCTTGGCGGAGGTTTGCGCTCTCCGAGTGCTTTTCTAGTCTCTTACTTTGTTGCCTTACTGGTAAAACTAACTGGGTAGCATATCTTGTTCAGCAGGCTTCTTGAAGGAGCGTCAAGATGAGTCTGTGCAGCTTCTTTGAAGATGGATGCCGTTATTCTGCCGACTCGCTGCTGATGCCACAACACACACTTGTTCTGCGATCTGGTAGTTTCTTCAACAAATTTTACCTGCAGAAGAAACAATGTCTGATATAACTAACCTAAATTTTCCTGCATAGATATTATGACGTCCCACATAATGATTATATAGCATTTAATAGACTGTAAAGCACTTTAAAAGTTATTTTTAGAAATAAATTTTAAAATCAATATCACGCAATGCAGCAAAAGAAAGCTTCAAGTTTGCTGTTGGTGTATTCCAGGCGCAGGGAACATCAGTGCAAGTCTGGCCTTGGGACAGGCAGACAGCACACTCAGCAGCAAACAACACAGCTGCAACATGCGAAGAAGTCTCTCCTAACCCTGCCATACAAGTACAGTGTGAAGACAATATGACACCATCTTGATTCATGATCACCCAGGGTTTCAGTGGGGGGTCCGACATCTTCTGGGAGTGATGTACCTGTAGTGGATAAATATTCTTATAATTAATATGTGGGTATGATGACTTTTTATCTGGATATACAGTAAGTCTTTCTTGTATAGACTGAACAATAAAATTTGTAATACATCTAATAGTGTTGGGAGTTGTTTATCCAGTATTCTATTGATAAGACAAATATTTAAAAATCCTTTTACAGAATATATAGATCTATAAAAATATTTAATTATTTTTTAATTAATTTAATTGAGATACTATATACATATACAGCTAATAACAATAATAATAATAATTGAATATTTTATAAAATTTTAATAATTTATCACTTAATAGATTCTATATAACATGGCAAATCTATACAGTAGGGGAGAGACTAGAGACTAGAGTCTGAATTTGGGAAAAAATAAAATAAAAATACCTGAGCCTTCGCGACATAGTGGACCGTTGAAGTGATGACTGGGGATATCAGCACATTTCTCACAAGCCCAGCAACAAAATAACTAGAAGCGTCCAAACTTTTGTAGGCTTTCAGAGACTCTCCAGTGTACCTAGACGGTGTGTTGACCAGGTAGTTGTAGATGTCCATATAGCGTACGTCAGGTTTGGGGCAAAAATCTATGAAACTGGTGAATTTTTCAAGCGACAAGTTGTAAGGGTCCACGCCGATAACACTGTGCTTTTCTGTGTACCGATCACGATGTTTTTTATCTAGTAGTTGCGTTACATCGGACAAAGCCGGCACATCTGACTGAGCGGACGCCATGTTGAAACGCACTCACACAGCGCCCGAGTTGACGTCCAATGTGGCGGTATCAACAAAAATCACGTGACACGTGACGTCACTGGCAAAAGGTCAATAGGGACGCCAAGAAGCCTTGGAAGCTATATGTTTACTGAAGGACTGTGGGCTGGGAATGTAATATTTGATGTTGGGGGGTTTTGTGTCTCTGGAGAGTATAAGAGCTGTGTTGAATGATTGTTCTCCCTCTTTTGTTGATATATGTGCTTGATAGAGGATGTAGACTTTCAATAAACCTTTCCTGAGAAATAAACTCAGTCTCGTTTGTGAAGGCATCCTCTACACAGAAAACGTTTGACCTCTGTCATTGCCAACAAAGGGTATATAACAAAGTATTGAGATGAACTTTTGTTATTGACCAAATACTTATTTTACCGAGGAATTTACCAATTAATTCATTAAAAATCCTTCAATGTGATTTTCTGGATTTTTTTTTCTTATTTTGTCTCTCATAGTTGAGGTATACCTATGATGAAAATTGGAGACCTCTCATCTTTTAAGTGGGAGAACTTGCACAATTGGTGGCTGACTAAATACTTTTTTCCCCCTTGGCTGTTTCCGGGAATAGAAGTAGACACTAGTCTGCTAATGAGGAAAAAGGATTGGCATATGAGTGAAGTTGGTGTTAAAACAAGCATTTACCTCAGGAACAATTACTATAGCTTCTTACAGCTCTATACTGACAGTTCAAAGAATAAAGAGGGCTCTGTTGGAGTTGAGAGTATACATCCCAGAGTTTAAAGTGACCATCTCAAAAAGACTCTCCAACAATAGATCCGTGTTTACAGCAGAGATGGTGGCAATAATAATTGCTTTGCAGTGGGTGGAGGATGTCAGACCGGACCAGGTGGTGGTGTGCACGGACTCACTTGCAGCGTTAAAAACCATACAGACACTAAAATCTACAAGGGAAGACTTGGTGATTGAGCTATATCACAGTTTATTTAGGGTACACAGGGGTGGTGGAGAAGTTCAGTTTTGTTGGGTTCCTGTACATGAAAGGTTGAAAGGGAATGACTGTGCAGACAAATTAGCAAAAAGCGCTCTTGGAACTATACCATTGTCTCTTGGAAAAGGTGAAGGGAAAGCAGTAATAAAGAAAAAAGGAACTGAGCTATGGCAAAAAAGATGGGATGAAGATCATAAAGGTAGATCGTATTACAAAATACAAAAATCTATTGCAATAAAGAATTTCATAACAACCAAAAGGAGGGAAGACATCATTATGGTAAGACTCAGACTGGATCACACAGGTTTAAATGGCACTTTATTCTCTATGGGGAAAAGCGAAAGTGACAAATGTAGAGAATGTGGAGTAAAAGAAAATGTCGAGCACATTTTATTACACTGTCACAAATACGGAAATGAAAGACAGATAATGGAAAATGAAGTTTGAGAGGTCGGTAGGGAATGGGATTTAACTGGGATTCTGGGAACAGATGGAGATGGAGAGGCACGAAGAATCAGGAGAAGGGCTCTTTTCTCTTTTTTAAATAACACAGGATTAAGTCAGAATTCAGGGGTCGAGCTCAGATGACATAATGTTACACACTCTTGTACAGTAGGTGGCGGTATGCACCTTTCAGTTATTTGCTATCCACCAGTAACCGAGAGAAGAAGAAGACAAAGGTGAAGAAATCACATGGACGTTCATTAAAGATTGAAGAGAAGAAGAATTCAATTCATTTCAATTCAATTCAACTTTATTTACAGTGGGGCAAAAAAGTATTTAGTCAGCCACCAATTGTGCAAGTTCTCCCACTTAAAAGATGAGAGAGGTCTCCAATTTTCATCATAGGTATACCTCAACTATGAGAGACAAAATGAGAAAAAAAAAATCCAGAAAATCACATTGAAGGATTTTTAATGAATTAATTGGTAAATTCCTCGGTAAAATAAGTATTTGGTCACCTACAAATAAGCAAGATTTCTGGCTCTCACGGACCTGTAACAGCTTCTTTAAGAGGATCTTCTGTCCTCCACTTGTTGCCTGTATTAATGGCACCTGTTTGAACTCGTTATCAGTATAAAAGACACCTGTCCACAACCTCAGACAGTCAGACTCCAAACTCCACTATGGCCAAGACCAAAGAGCTGTCAAAGGACACCAGAAACAAAATTGTAGACCTGCACCAGGCTGGGAAGACTGAATCTGCAATAGGTAAGCAGCTTGGTGTGAAGAAATCAACTGTGGGAGCAATTATTAGAAAATGGAAGACATACAAGACCATTGATAATCTCCCTCGATCTGGGGCTCCACGCAAGATCTCACCCCGTGGGGTCAAAATGATCACGAGAACGGTGAGCAAAAATCCCAGAACCACATGAGGGGACCCAGTGAATGACCTGCAGAGAGCTGGGACCAAAGTAACAAAGGCTACCATCAGTAACACACTACGCTGCCAGGGACTCAAATCCTGCAGTGCCAGACGTGTCCCCCTGCTTAAGCCAGTACGTGTCCAGGCCCGTCTGAAGTTTGCTAGAGAGCATTTGGATGATCCAGAAGAGGATTGAGAGAATGTCATATGGTCAGATGAAACCAAAATAGAACTTTTTGGTTTGGTAAAAACTCAACTTGTCGTGTTTGGAGGAGAAAGAACCCCATACCTACTGTGAAGCATGGGTGTGGAAACATGATACTTTGGGGCTGTTTTTCTGCAAAGGGACCAGGACGACTGATCCGTGTAAAGGAAAGAATGAATGGGGCCATGTATCGTGAGATTTTGAGTGAAAACCTCCTTCCATCAGCAAGGGCATTGAAGATGAAACGTGGCTGGGTCTTTCAGCATGACAATGATCCCAAACACACCGCCCGGGCAATGAAGGAGTGGCTTCGTAAGAAGCATTTCAAGGTCCTGGAGTGGCCTAGCCAGTCTCCAGATCTCAGCCCCATAGAAAATCTTTGGAGGGAGTTGAAAGTCCGTGTTGCCCAGCGACAGCCCCAAAACATCACTGCTCTAGAGGAGATCTGCATGGAGGAATGGGCCAAAATACCAGCAACAATGTGTGAAAACCTTGTGAAGACTTACAGAAAACGTTTGACCTCTGTCATTGCCAACAAAGGGTATATAACAAAGTATTGAGATGAACTTTTGTTATTGACCAAATACTTATTTTACCGAGGAATTCACCAATTAATTCATTAAAAATCCTTCAATGTGATTTTCTGGATTTTTTTTTTTCTCATTTTGTCTCTCATAGTTGAGGTATACGTGTGATGAAAATTGGAGACCTCTCTCATCTTTTAAGGGGGAGAACTTGCACAATTGGTGGCTGACTAAATACTTTTTTGCCCCACTGTATATAGCACCATTTCACAACAACAGTCATCTCATAGCACTTTCAACTGTAGGGGGAACCCCCACAGCTGCAGAAAGACCCTAGCAATCAGGCGATCCCCTGTGAGCAAGCACTTGGCGATGGTGGACAGGAAAAACTCGCTTTTAACAGGAAGAAACCTCCAGCAGACCCAAGCTCAGGGAGGGGCAGTTATCTGCTGCGACTGGCTGGGGGGTGAGGGGACAGAGAAGATGAAAAGAACAGACATGTAGAGAGCAAACAGCACGATGGGGACTCACTCTATGGGAGAGAACAAACAGATGTTAATGACCAGCAAAAAAAAAATATTTCATTGAGAGTGAAGAAAGGAGTGAGGCCCAGTGCATTATTGGAGGTCCCCCGGCTGACTAAACCTATTAGCAGCATAACTAAGGGAGGGTTCAGAAACACATGATCCCTCCCTAATTGTAGGCTATATCAAAAAGGAAGGTTTTAACCCTATTCTTAAAAACAGAGATCGAGTCTGACTCCCGAATCCAGATTGGCAGCTGGTTCCACAGGAGAGGAGCTTGATAACTGAAGGCTCTGCCTCTCATTGTACTTTTGGAGATTCTAGGTATTACAAGTAATCCTGCATTTTGGGAGTGTAGTGCTCTGTTAGGATAATACGGTAGTATCAGATCTTTTAAATAAAAAGGGGCTTGATTGTTTAGAGCTTTGTAAGTAAGAAGAAGGATTTTAAACTTAATTCTAAACTATGGAAAGCCAATGAAGGGAGGCCAGAACCGGAGAGATATGATCTCTCTTTCTAGTACCTGTTAAAACTCTTGCTGCAGCATTTTGGATCAGCTGAAGACTTTTTAAAGATATTTTAGGACAACCTGATAATAAAGAATTACGATAATCTAACCTCGAGCTAACAAAAGCGTGGATCAGTTTCTCAGCATCACTCTGAGACAAGATGCTCCTAATCTTGGCAATATTACACAAATGATAGAAGGCAGTCTTAGAAACAAATTTAATATGTGAATTGAAAGACAGATCTTGATCAAAAATAATTCCAAAACTTCCGGTTATGGCTGCCACGTAGGACGGACGTGTCTCGCTCTGCTCTGCTCCTGGAAAAAAAAAATCGGCAAATAACTCTCTCATTTGGGACAGAACGTATCCCAGCATTTGGGCGAGGATATGTCGGCGAAGCCTAAGGCTGGAAAACCAGGAAAAGGAAAAAGCGAGCCGCCGAAACAGTCCAAATTAACGGACTTTCAGGTCTGTGACGCAGCAAACAAAACTCCATATATGGCGGAGGAGGCTGGCAACGCTGCGATTTCTGCGGGGAATGGCGCAGATGCGCTGATGGCAGCCATGAGTTCAATGAGAGCGGACTTTTCCTCTAGATTTGATGGGATTATGACAGCGTTGGAAGGAATAAGAAAAGAATTGGGTGACTGTGTAGAACGAACGGCGCAGATGGAGCTCCGTCTCGCTAGTGCTGAAGATGACGTCACCCGTCTTCAATTAAAGGTGCGCACTTTGGAAAAAAAAAATAAATCTCTGGAAGATAATATTTTGGATTTGGAATCTCGGTCGAGACAGAATAATTTGAGGCTGGTGGGTCTTCCAGAGGAATCAGAAGGTCGGGACGTATGTTCCTTTCTGGAAAAGTGGATTCCGGAGGTGCTGGGCAGCGAGGAGTTGCAATCAGCAGTGGTTCTGGAAAAAGCACATCGTATTGGCCCACGGAGAGATAAGGGACCGCCGAGGACCTTAATTATGAAGTTTCTTAGCAACAGAGACAGGATGAAGATCTTCAACGCTGCACGTGCTAAAGGAGAGATTAAACACCAGGACCAGCAGGTGCGGTTCTACCCAGATTTGGCCACAGGAATCCAGCAATTGAGGAAGCAGTTTGATCCCGTACGTAAGGAGCTGCGCAACCTTGGGATTCGTCATGGTGTAATCTATCCTGCGAGACTGCTGACCACGTATGAGGGCAGAACCCACATCTTCAAGACCCCAGAGGAGGCGCAGGAGTTCATCAAGAAGATCAAAGAAGAAGAAGAGACTGGTGGGAGCTAAGCATGAACAAAATATAAGGTAGAATAATTAAGCATTTGCATAGGCATCTGACTGACTTGAAGTAAATAGTAAGTTTACAAAATATAGATTGTATTATATATTAAAAAAACAAAACAAAAACAAAACAAACAAACAAAAAAAAAACTATGATGTACAAAGTTGTTAAAAATTTTGGAGTTATGTTGGAAAACTACAGAGGAGAGTTAATGTTACGTCATTAAAAGCAGTAGAGTTAGGGTGATTGGGAGGATGAAGAAGGAGTGGCTTAGGCTGATCCCCGTGGGTGTGGAACGGTCGATGGCTATATCGGGAGACAGAATTTTTCTTTTGATTTTGGGGGGTTTGCCACAAGTGTGGGAAGGGGAAATTTGTTTGTGTGTAGTTTGTAGGATGAATGTTCAACCACTCATGTTTTTGCTTCTCTGTATGAGCATGTTTACACTGCAAGGTAATCCCAAACTCTCTATTGATCATGGACCAAAGTGTTAATCTTAATTTAACTTCATGGAATTGCAGAGGTCTACAAAATTTAAAAAAACTTAAACAAGTTATGAATAAAATAAAGGACATGGGTTCAAGAATTGTGTTTTTACAAGAAACTCATCTGATAGAGGAGGATGTTAAAAGAATTAGGAGTAGATGGCAGGGAAGTGTATTCACCTCTTCATTTTCATCCCGAGCCAGGGGAGTTATGACTCTCATACATAAATCAGTTCCTTTTCAAGTGAAAAATGTAATTGGAGACAAATTTGGAAGATATGTAATCATTCAAGGTTCTTTGCTATTAGAAAATATAAATCTTGTGAACTTATATGGTCCCAATATAGATGATCAGAAGTTCTTTGCTAATTTATTTCTCATCTTATCATCACTTACAGGGCAACATATAATAGCAGGGGATTTTAATTGTACATTGAATCCAGGTGTGGATAGATCAACAGGACTGGATTGTACGCACATTGGATGTAGGATGACTATTAATCATTTTATGAAAGAATTGAGATTGTTAGATATATGGAGAGAAATGAAACCACAAGTTAAAGCCTATTCTTGTTATTCCAGTACCTACAAGACATTCTCACGTATTGATTATTTTTTGATTTCCACAGAATTAAGGTCCAAGATTCAAAACTGCTTTTATGATAACATCGTGATCTCTGATCATGCACCCTGTTGTCTAATATATGTAGATAAAAAATTGACAAAGGAATCAGGTAGATGGCAATTTCAGCATAAATGGCTTCAGGATGAGGAATTTGTCAAGTATATAGAAAAACAGATAGACGAGTTCTTTGACATCAATACTACACAAACATCAGCATGTGTAAAGTGGGAGGCTTTCAAAGCTTTTATTAGGGGACATATTATTAGTTATACAGGATCAAAATCTAAGAAGACTCGAGAGGAGAGAGCTAAATTGGAACATAAAATAAAAAATCTTCAGGAAAAAGTGTATGCAGGAAGTGACCCAAGGTTGGAGAATGAATTACTGATTTTGAGAGCTGAATACGACAAAAAATCAGCGAATAGAGCTGCCTCGAGTCTTCTAAGATTGAAACAATCTTTTTATGAACAAGGTGAAAAATCAGGAAAATTATTAGCATGGCAGATTAAACAATTGGAAATTAAAACACCAATTACCAGTATTATAAGTAATGGACAGGTAGTTATAGATCCTTTAGAAATTAATAGAGCCTTTAGAGATTACTATGAAAAATTATATGATACCAAAAATGAACCTGATTTAACAAAACTAAATGGGTTTTTGAACGAACTATCTATACCGTGTATTCCAAATGAAAACAGGGAGATATTGGAGTCTAAAATTAGTCAAGAAGAAGTTGGGCTAGCCATTGATAATATGAAATCAGGAAAAAGTGCAGGACCAGATGGTCTTCCAGTTGACCTTTATAAAAAATTTAAGAATAAATTAATAAAACCTTTTTTGGAAATGGTTTTAGAAGCATTTCAAAATAATAATTTACCATCATACATAAACAATGCCTTAATTATACTGCTGCCAAAACCAGGTAAGCCCTCTAATAAATGTGAAAATATGAGACCAATAAGCCTATTAAACGCCGACCTTAAGATAATCTGTAAAATTTTAGCAAGACGAATACAAGAAATTTTACCAAATATTATTAATCGAGATCAGAATGGCTTTATAAAGGGTAGACAAGGCTTCCATAATGTAAGAAGACTATTTAATATTATTTATTTTAATAAAGAAGCACCGGATACAGCTCTCCTATCATTGGACGCCGAAAAGGCCTTTGATAGAGTTGAATGGCCCTTTCTTTTTGAAGTCCTACAAAGGTTTGGACTTGGAAATAATTTCATAAAATGGGTTCAAATAATATACAATAATGCTACAGCAGAAATCCTAACAAATAACAATATTTCAAAACCAATAAAAATCAATAGAGGATGTCGACAAGGCTGTCCACTTTCACCTTTACTGTTTACTATGGCAATTGAACCTTTAGCGATAGCGATACGTTTACATTCACAAATATATGGAATTAAAGTTGGACCAACAGAACATAAAATCTCCCTGTACGCCGATGATATAATTTTGTTTATGTCGAATCTAAAAAAATCAATTCCAACCTTGTTGAATTTAATAAAGAATTTTGGGGAAATATCAGGATATAAAATAAATAAAACTAAATCTTCAATATTAATGCTAAATGAGACCCAGAGAAATCACCCAGCCCCTGAGGTAAATCAATTCAATGTTGTAAATCAGTTTAAATATTTAGGAATCCAAATTATGCCTAAGCTAGAATCAGTCGCCAGTGTCAACTATGAAGCCTTAATGTCAGATATCAGTGAGTTAACTCAGAGATGGATGTCACTACCAATGTCGATGATCGGGAGAATCAATATACTTAAAAGTAATATTTTACCTAAAATACTTTATTTATTTCAATACATTCCCTTATCACCACCTTTAGATCTATTCTCAAGAATAAAAAAAAAGTTAGTGGAATTTATATGGAACAACAGGAGGGCTAGATTACGTTTGTCTTTATTATATTTACCATTTGATCGTGGAGGTCTGAAATGTCCAAATTTTATGTTGTATTATTGGTCGGCACAACTGAGGTCTATGACATATTATTTTTCATCAAATGATCTCCCTCACTGGACTGAAATGGAATCATACAATTTACCTTTACCTCTTCCCATATTCATATACTCAGATTCGGCAAAAAAATTACAAAAACAAGTTAAAAATCCATTTGTAAAGCATATGATCAAAATATGGTGTGAAGCTAAAAACTATTTAAAAGAACCACAGTTATTGTCACAATTTAGTCCAATATGGGGTAATCAATATTTTAAACCAGGGAGAGCGGACGCTGTATTTAAAGTATGGAATTTAAAAGGGATACAAAAGATTCAGGATTTATATTTGCCATGTGCAGACAACATAATGTCTTTTGAAGAGCTGAGGATCAAATTTAATCTCAATAGAACACATTTTTTTAAATATCTTCAACTTAGAAACTTTATTCGATCAAATCAAAATAAAGCTCTCACTCGACCTATTTATTCATCCTTGGAAAAAATGATGATGAAAGATAGTAAAAGAAAGGGTATTATTTCAGAGTTTTATAACTCATTGACACTATCTTCAAGTGAAAATTCACTGAAAAGATTAAACTACTGGAAAGAAGATCTGCAAATTGAAATTTCAGAGGAACAATGGGAATTGGCTTGTACAGAAGCTCAAACCAAATCAATAAATGCACGCCTTAAATTGATACATTTCAAATGGTTAATGCGGATGTATGTTACACCGGAGGAGTTAAATAGATATAACAAAAATATACCAGATACATGCACAAAATGCATGGAAAGTAAAGGAACCCTATTTCATTGTTTATGGGAATGTAGATTAATAAGAATGTTTTGGGAAGAGGTGAGGGTAACAATTGAAAAAATAATCTCAAAACAAATCATATTGAATCCTAAACTGTTTTTGTTGGGTCTGTACCCAGAAAAGCATAATTTTAATAAAAGTGAAAGAACATTCATAGACCTCAGTTTGCTTAATGCCAAAAAATGTATTGCACTATTATGGAAAAAGACTCATAGACCAGATGTGACTCAGTGGTTAAGACAGATGTTAACAAACCTTCCATTAGAAAGAATAACATATATACTAAAATCAAAGGAAATTGTGTTTGAGAATATATGGAGACCTTTTATTGATTATGTAAAAAATTTAAACATAACTCTTGAAGAAGAAGGTGAATGATGTGTGTGGACCTAGTAAATTCCAAACTGGTGAACATAATATGTATACTTATGTATTGGATTGTCTAGACTAAACAGAGGAGCATTGTTGAAGATTTGATTTTGTTGGTGGTTGGTGTTTTTAGTGCATTTTTTTTTTTTGTAGTACTTTAGTGTTAGTGTTTGTTTGTATCATGTTTGTTAAAAAAAAAAAGGTTCAATAAAGATATTGTGGAAAAAAAAAAATAATTCCAAGGTTCCTCACAGAGCTATTAAGAGAAAGAGTAACCACATCCAAACTGAAAGTTTGATTTGGAAAGGTATTTCTAAGGTTTTTTTGGACCAACAAGAATGACTTCAGTCTTATCGGAATTTAATAGCAGGAAATTACAAGTCATCCAAGCTTTGATTTCCTTAAGACAGGCTTCAAACTTGGCTAATTGATTACTATCATCCGGCTTCACTGACAGGTATAATTGTGTGTCATCTGCATAACAATGAAAATGTATAAAGTGCTTTCTAATAATGTTGCCTAACGGAAGCATATATAAACTAAAAAGAGTAGGACCTAGCACAGATCCCTGTGGAACTCCATGACTGAGCTTTGAGTTGAAAGAAAACTCATTACTGACATGAACAAACTGGAACCTATCAGATCAATAAGATCTAAACCACTGCAACAAAGTTCCATTAAATCCAACATAGTGTTCTAATCTATCAAGTAGAATATTATGATCTGTAGCATCATCTCACTTTGGCTCAGCAACAATTATTCTTCTGCTTAAAGACATTTTGTTTCATCCAGGAATAACACAAAGAAATGGATTTTCTTCCCCCAGGCCACAGCTGAAATCCCCCTTCTTTTGTTAAAACCAACCTAAGGAATGTCCCCAATGTCCGGCTTCACTTTTATTGCCCGCATAAAACCTACACAGACCCACAACTCGGCTAATTTCCTTAAACTCTGGACATGCTGGATTTAACCAGTGAACTTTAAAGTACATTATTACAAACTCGATTCTAAACCTTCATTCTTTTCAGAACTATGAAAATGCAGATGGACTCTGATGTTTTTGATGTGGAAAATCAATAATATGTGTGAAATGCATTAACCTGTGATTTTATATATATGCATATTAATGTTTAAATGAATGTTTACTCCTGCATGTTGATTTAGAAGCACTGCTTATAATTTATACTAATCACTAAAGTTATCTTAGTTTAATACATAAAGGGAAATATTAACTTCCAGTATGTATCAAAGTTTTGCCTCTAAAACCATGTGACTCCAACAGCCAACCTCTGCATGACAACTCTTCATCCCAAAGAACTCCAAACAATAAACTGTTTGTTCATTGGACTAAAAATTCATCGGGCCTCCCACGAAGGACTCTCATTGGCTGAGATCCCGGAAGCCTGCGGAACATAAATAGCAGAGAGACCCCTGCTTCAGCCTTTTTTCGTCAACTCTTCCCCGGATCTCTTTTTGCTTCGGACTCTCTTTTGCTCCAGATCTCTCTTTTCTGTCCGGCTCCCCTTTTCACTGATCGTCTATTGTCTACACACAGCAAGGAAGAACAAAGGACCGTCTGAACAAAGACTCGACCACGTGTCGCTTTTCTGAACACAGAGCAGATAACTCGTAATTCGTTTATGTAACTCTGTATTTTTAATGCCTTTTTCTTTTTCTCTTAAATACCTAGGAATTCCTATTTCTTTGAGCTCAATTCTTAATCGGAGTTAAACTCCAATTTTTATTCATCACTTTTTCTTTGTTAAACTTTCTGTAAAACCACCGTTTGTTTAATTTTAATGTAAACTTTAATCTTGACTTTATTTTTATAATATTTTTCTTGACCAAGCACCCACCAGAAGCTACTATTTTTATCTAAAGTCCGAAGCCTTTTAATTTGAGATCGGATTGGATATCTTTTAATTATTATTAAAGACCTCTTGAGAAGACGCAGCTCCCACATCACGCAGCTGAGGAATCAGCGCGCTTCTGCAGGATTTCAACCATCGAGATCCAACTTACAATCTCATGAATATCATTCATCGTCAAGAGAATATTTGCGGGACAAATATTCTGGGTTTTGCCCCTGAACAACACTTCAAAACTTCATGAGGACGACGACAGAACCATCATCGACGGAGGATCACGTGAGCTGCAAAAACTTTAATTCCTCTGCTGAATTAAACTTTTGAGGTTCGGTAATAATTTGTATATCTAATCAGATGCAAATTAAGAAGCCCTTAACATAACTCTTCTTTTCATTAAAATTCCGTTTTTATTTTCTTAAACTTTTTCATATAATTAGTAAACTTTCTCCATAAATTTGCATTTTTTTTAATAATCTGTTAACTCAAACTGATAGAAATTCATTTCTCAGTTTAACCCTGGTTCCGAAAATACTGACATTGTTAATCTATCATTTACAAGATTGATTTTATGATTAAGGAAATTACTGCAATGTCTGTTAATCATTTCGTTTAATAAATATTTAAAAATGAGAGAAGTTGTTGGGAATTTATTTCATTCTGAGTCTGTTTCAAGCCCAGGTATCGAATTCACGGAAAATTTTTGAGACTGATTATTGATTAATTTATTGAGTGATCAAACAGGTATAAAGTGAAATTAAAGATCAAATTGCTTCTTAAAGATAGAAGCTGGTGCCCCTTACGAGTGTTATTAACTTTTCTGATGTATATGAAATGAGATTTGAGCTCAGATTCTAATACATCAATATAAATTAAATAATTCATACCTGATCATATTTATTATTTATTAATGTTTCTATTTTATGCTACAGATCGATAGTATCAAAAGCTGCACGAAGGTCTAAAAGGACAAGTACAGAAACCAGTCCATTATCAGATGTGATAAGGAGGTCGTTAGTGACCTTCACTAAGGCTGTTTCAGTACTATGATGGATTCTAAATCCAGATTGAAACTCTTCAAGTAAACCATTTCCCTGCAGGTGGTCAAATAATTGCGTAGCAACAACTCTTTCTAAGATTTTTGAAATGAAAGGGAGATTAGAGATTGGTCTATAGTTAGCTAAAGCGCCTGGATCTAGCGTTGGCTTTTTGAGTAAGGGTCTAATTACAGCCATTTTAAAAGCCTGCAGTACATGGCCCAAAGTTAATGAAGAATTGATTATTTGAAGAATAAAGCTACCAATAAGTGGGAAGACTTCTTTAAATAACCTGGTAGGAATAGGGTCTAAAAGACAAGTTGAAGGCTTGAGTGAGGAAACTATTTTGTCTAACTCTAAAAGGTCAATTGGAAGAAGACACTTTGAACTGGAGTGCCACAGCCGGGTTGTCAGTGGACAGGAGGTGGCAGAGCAGGTAGCGCAAGGTGATGCAGCAGGGTGTGATCTAGGAGGAATGGAGGTAGGATGCGGGAAAGAGGAAGTTTGGAATTCGGTGAAGTCTAAAAGAGGCAAATGTAGACGAAAGGAAATGCAATCAGGTGTGTTATCAAGTGCTGATGAATCAGAAGATGATCAATCCCGGAATAATCAGAAGGAGTGTAAAGTAATCATTACACTTACTCAGGAAGGGGCATCATTTTGTGAGTGAAACCCAATTAAGCTCACAAATACAATTAATAAGTTACTTGGAGAAGTTTTAAATGCAAGAATCCTTCATAGTGGTTCGTTATTAGTTACACATAAAAACAGTGTTCAGCAAGGAAAAGCAGTCAGAGTCACTAAGATGGAGGGGAAAAATGTGCAGAGTTCAGTATTGGAAGGAAAGAAGGCAATGAGAGGAGTGATACTGGGCATTTCAACGGCTGTCTCAACTGATGAAATAAAGAAAAACATATCTGGATTAAAAGTGACAGAGGTACAAAGGTTGAAAACTAATAGAAATGGTGAAAAATGTGATAGTCTGTCAGTAATGTTAACATTTGATGAAACAAGAGTGCCAAGTAAGGTGTATATTGGCTACATGAGCTATGAAGTCAGACTTTACGTTCCGCCTCCACTCAGATGTTTCAAATGCCAAAGGTTTGGTCATGTTGCAGCGATATGCAATGGTAGACAGCGATGTGCAAGATGTTCCAGCGAACATGAATATGGCAAGTGTGAAAGCGGAGCCAAATTAAAGTGCTGTAACTACGGTGGTGAACATAGCGCTGTATATCAAGGTTGTGAAGCCAGCAAAAGAGCAACAGAAATTCAGAAGGTAGAAGTCTCCCAAGGATTAACATATGCAGAAGCTGCGAAAAAGATGCCAGCTAAAAAAGTGCCAGTGGACTCTTAACAGGGAAAATGTGCAGGCTTGCAATGCATGCAGTAGAATTAAGGAAGATACTCTGGTTACGAAGGAAAACAATTTTGTCTTATTTGTGGTAGATGTGATAAACTGTACTGTGCAGACCTCCAAGAAAACAGAAAAAATAAAAATCATTGTGAAAATAGCAGAAAAATATCTTAGCATTAAGGGGCTACATTGTGAAGCAGTTGAGGACTTGTTAAGTGGGGGCTCTCAAAGTTCGCAGACTAGTGGGTTATAATGGTAATCACAGTTTTGCACTAGAATGCCAGAAGTCTAATATCAAATGGGCAAGAATTCAAAAAGTTTATATCTGATATGCAAGACAAACCCCAGGTAATCTGTATACAGGAAACATGGCTAAAACCTCAGTTGGATTTTGTCATTCAAGGATTCACATCAATAAGGAATGACAGGGAAACTGGTAGGGGGTAGCAACCTTTGTGCGTAATGGAACAAATTACAAAATAATGGAAATAGGGAAAGAACATGAATCAATAATGGCAAAAATATGGACTTCCGGTCTGGACGCCATGGCGACTGCAGCTTAACACTGAAGTTCTCAGACCCAATCCAGGATAACACCTTGAAAATCAAACTTAACGGATTTTTGGAGGAGTGAAAATCAAAAGACAAAATCATCATGTCTAAAGGAAAACAGAAGAAACTGAAATTCTCCAGGCCAGGACACGTATCGGCCGGAGAATCCGAACTGGAAGATCTCCGTTCAGAAGACGAGGAACTGGTGATAGCTAACAAAAGGGTTAGCCTGAAATCACTATTTGAGGAGCTACGACGATTTCGCCGAGATGTTACGGCCGAATTTTGGGAATTCAGAGAAGAATTGAAAAGGACAAACAGCAGAGTGGACCAGGCCGAGAACCGAATCTTGGAAACAGAGGATCGAATAAAAGTGCTCGAAGATTCTGTGCTAGACCTACGCAAAAGACAAGCAGCTATAGAGGCTAAGCTAACCGACCAAGAAGGAAAACAAAGAAGAGACAACATAAGAATTCATGGTCTGATAGAAGGAACCGAAAATGGTTTTAACTCAATGGCAGAATGCGTGGAATCCTTACTTAAGAGAGAAATTGGATATTCCACAAACCACCGACTTGAAGATAGAAAAGGCACATCGTTCATTAGCCGCTAGGCCGGCGGCGGAAGCGCCCCCACGTTCGGTGTTGGTAAGATTTTCCAATTTCAAAATAAAACAAGAGGTTGTAAGACTGGCCTGGCAGAAAAAAGGATTTATGCACCAGGAGAGAAAAGTCTACGTGGAACACGATTACGCCCCGGAGGTCCTTAAAAAGCGCAGGGAATACAATGACGCGAAAAAGGTGTTAAGAGAGAAGAAATTGCGCTTTCAGACACCATTTCCTGCGAAGTTAAGGGTCTTCTACGGCGATGAAACGTGTCTCTATAATTCGGCGGAAGAAGCAACAGCTGACATGGCGAAAAGAGGGCTCCCGGTAACGGTATTTAAACCCGCAGCAGACCCGAGTCAGAAGATCAAAGCGCAAACATGGACAACACAAAGACCTTCAAAATCCACGGACCAGCAGCGGGAAACCCAGCACCTGAGCGTCGCGGATAAACTATCCGTTTTCAGGTTGGAATAGCGACCTTTTTTTTTTTTTTTTTTTTTTTTTCTTTTCTCTTGAATCAATCCGCACATCCAACCCCCCTCATACAAGGTAACAAACATTAAAGGAGATGCATATTCAGCACGTGGTAAAACATTTCATGGAACAATCATATTATTTGAAACAAATAAGTCTTTGTAATAAAAAAAAAAAAAAAACTTGTTAAAATAGAAATGTCACAATAATCCACATGTTCTCCTCATACTAACAAATACTGTTTTTGCGTGAATGTTTGATGTGATGGGGGTGGGAGGGTGCACACAATTTCACAGGGTTTAGGCATAAAAGGAAAAAAAAAATCATTACAAGTTTGGATTGGGTTCTGAAACTCACGTTAAAAGCATGGGACTACTTTCAGTGGTAAGAGAGGGCCCTCAACACGTAACAGAGTTTGAGGAATTTCCCTCAGAGCCTTCACTCCATCAAGGCTCTTACAGGGTCTTTAAAAAGACCTCAGCTCAGGAAGTTCTTATGACAGCTTTTTGTTTTAAAGTTTTTTACACTACATTCTTAATGTTTTTCTTGTTTTTAATGTTCTTTCAGTTTCTGAGTAGCACAAAAGAGGGCCACCACACAGTTATACTAAACAAAACAACACAATGGAGAAACAGGGTGTAACCAAAATAATTTCATATAATGTAAAAGGAATCCTGAATCCAGTTAAAAGATCCAAGATTCTAGGCAAAATGAAAAAAGACAAAGCAGGAATAATACTTTTACAAGAAACCCACCTAACAGACGTGGAACACAATAAACTCAGTAGACAAGGGTTTAAAATGATCTCTTCATCTTCATATAAATCAGGGAGGAGGAGGGGAGTAGTGACATTGATATCAACCAAAATTACATTTGAAAAAAAATCAGAACACAAAGATAAAGAAGGGAGATACAGTTTGGTAACTGGGCGGCTAGAGGGAGAAGATATCACCCTGCTGAATGTGTATGCTCCCCCAGGGGCTAACTGGAAATTTTATAAAAATGTATTCGACCTAATGATAACTAAAGCTCAAGGTTTAGTGATATGTGGTGGGGACTTCAATCTTAGACTGAATCCATACTGGGATATTTCTGGTAATTCCCCACATCAAAATAACACCCAAAACAGGAAGACTCGGATGCTACTAAAAGAATTGGGAATCTGTGACGTGTGGAGGGAACTCAACCCCAGTGTAAAAGACTATACATTTTACTCAACTCCACATTCATCTTACTCAAGGATTGACTATTTTTTTTATGTTTAATAGAGACATTGGAAGAGTAAAAACATGTAAAATAGGACTGATGGATCTCTCCGACCACAGTCCGATCTACAGGGACTTAAATATCCAAAAATACACAAATAATACATTTTCTTGGAGGTTAAATTCAAATGTCCTGAAAGGACCATTGAAAGATGAATTGGAATCAGATATTCTCAGATATTTGGAAGATAACGATAATGGAGAAGTATCCCCTTTAATACTGTGGGATGCATGTAAAGCTGTAATAAGAGGAAAGATTATTGCAAAACTGGCAACCCAAAAGAAACTAAGACAAGAAAAACTATCCACATTAGAGTCAGAACTTAGGAACCTAGAAAAAGAACACAAAGGCAACACTCATTCTACTGACTCGCTCAAGATTAAGGAAATTAAAAACCAAATAAATGAGATCTACACAATAGAAATCCAGAAGAAACTTACATTTCTGAAACAAAAATACTATGAAGCAGGCAGTAAATCGGCAAAATTGCTAGCCTATAAATTGAGGAAACATCAAACAGAAAGAGCAATCTACAAAATCAGAGACCCAGTATCAAAGGAAATAAAATTCAGAATTCAGGATATTCTTAAAAACTTCGAGAATTACTATAAGAACTTATACTCCCACAAAAAACATAAAAACGCATCCGAGGCATTCCTAAACACATTAAACCTTCCCCAACTTACGGAGTCACAAAATAAAACACTACTGTCAGAAATACATCCTAAAGAATTGGAAAAAGCAATTATGAAACTTAAAGCTAACAAATCCCCAGGAGCTGATGGCTATACAGCAGAGTGGTACAAAACCTTTAAACAGCAACTATCTCCTCTCCTCCTGAAAACATTTAATTATGTCCTCCACACAGGGGAAATCCCCCCCTCCTGGAGAGAAGGGGTCATTGCAGTTATACCTAAACCTGAAAAGGATAAACTAGAGTGCTCCAACTACAGACCAATCAGTGTACTAAATCAGGACTATAAGCTTTTTACCATTATCCTTGCCAAAAGGTTAGAAAATATACTGACAGACCTAATTCATTTAGACCAAACAGGTTTTATAAGACAAAGACAGACACAAGACAACATTCGACGCACTTTACACATAATTCATCATATAAAAAAATATAACTTAAATGCAGTCATATTGGGATTAGATGCTGAAAAAGCATTCGATTCGGTTGATTGGTCTTTTCTATATAGAATCTTATCCAGTTTCAATTTTCATAACAACTTCATTAGAACTATACAGGCATTATATAAAAAACCAACAGCTAAAATAAGGATTAACGGTAATTTATCATCATCTTTTGAACTGGAAAGAGGATGTCGTCAGGGCTGCCCCCTGTCTCCACTGCTCTTTGCAATCTTCATAGAACCTCTGAGCCAATGGATAAGACAAAACCAAAAAATTCAAGGTATTACACTTGGTCAGAAGGAACATAAAATAGCACTCTTTGCTGATGACATTTTAATATACCTAGGGCAGCCGGACACTTCTTTACCAGAACTAACCTCAGTTTTTTCAGAGTATGGAGATTTATCGGGGTACAAATTAAATATGCATAAAACCCAAGTTTTAACATTCAACTATGACCCAAATCATTATTCACTAAGCAAACTCAAAACTAACTGGGAGTCGGAATCTATGAAATATCTGGGGGTCAATATCCCGAAACAACTCAACAAAATTATATCACTAAACTATGATCCACTGGTGACAAAAATAAAATCTGACCTAGCAAGATGGAATATGATACCATTCTTGGGTACTGCACAAAGAATTGAAGCAGTCAAAATGAATATACTTCCACGTCTTCTATACCTTTTCCAAACAATACCGGTAGAACCTCCCAAAAAAACATGGCAGGAGCTGGACAGAAGGATCTCAAGATTCATATGGCAGGGCAAGAGACCTAGAATCAGATATAGAACCCTACAGCTAAACAAAGACAAAGGTGGGCTCGCGCTGCCAAATATCAGGGACTACTTTAAAGCCGCACAAATTAAAACTTTAGTAGAGATATGTAACCCAGTCTACACTGCACAATGGAAGGAGATCGAATGCCAAATAACAAGTGACATCCCCCTACAGGCGATAATAGGGAACAATGTCTTACCTAAGCTTTTGAATAACACTAACCCGTGGATAGAGACCCCGCTAAAAATTTGGTTTAAGATAGTCAGAGAGAATCAAACTAAAGAGCCCTATCGACTTCTGCAATGGATCGCCTATGATCAGGACTTTACTCCTAATAAAACAGACACCAGATTTAAAAAGTGGAAGGAGAAAGGGCTGATAAAATATTACGATTTTTTTGAAGGGCAAATCTTAAGAAGTTTTGAAGATTTGAAAAAACAAGGCCTAATAAATCAAGACCTTTACAGGTTCTTCCAGCTTAGACACCACATAAACAATATACTTAAAAAGGAGGTTTTGGAAAGGGCCCAGTCAGGTGTTCTGAAGGTCTTCTTAATGGCATATAAAGGGATCCCAGGGATCAGATACATTTCTAAAATATACCAAGGTCTTCAAGACTTAAAAGGAGACAACACATCTTATATAAAAGAGAGATGGGAAAAAGAGGGGAATTTCACTTTACAACTGGAAATATGGGAAAAGCTAAATAAACAGCAATGGAAAAGTACCTCATCCCTGCAGTGGAGAGAATTTGGATGGAAAAACTTGGCAAGATTTTTCAGAACACCTGCACAAAACAAATTTACCCATAAGGGATTGAACTGTTGGCGCTTGTGTGGTGAAAAGACTGCAAATCATTTTCATGTGTTTTGGTCATGCCCAGTTATCCACCAATATTGGACCAAGGTACAGACAATATTGGGGAAAATATTCAAAATTACAGTTCCCTTTTCTTTTGTAACTTTGTATTTGGGTTTACTACCGGACTCACTGGAAAGACGAGGAGAAAAATACTTATTCAATGTTTTAATATTGGCAAGCAAAAAAGCTCTAACTAAAAAATGGATGTTGAAGGACTGTCCTACACCTGAAGATTGGACTAACGTGATCCAAGACATTTACTTGATGGAAAAGTTGACATTCGCACTGAGACAGGACATGGATGTGTTCATGAACTTTTGGCAACCCTGGATCGCATATGTGTCTTCCATTAGATCTAATCTTTGACAAATACCATTTCAATAATGGTTCCGCTCTTTGTTCCAACACTACTCAGATGCTCTTTTATCTTTATTTACTTACTTTTTCTTTTTGTTTGTTTTTTACTGGTTTGTTTGTTTTTTTTTGTTATTTGTTTTTTGTTTTTTTTTCTCTTTAATTTCACTTTTTCTTTCACTTTAAAAAAAAAAAGAAAAAGGGGTGTTGTAAGAATTAATCTTCCAATGTTGTCAGATATCAGAAAATAAGGGAACATGTGATGAAAATGTAAACACTGCATTGCTGTAACGACCTGTATACCCTTTACAAAAACTTAAATAAAAAAAAAAATAATGGCAAAAATATGAACAGTAAAAGACGAAGTTACAATTGTTAATTACTATAATCCATGTAACAGATTGACAGTTGACTCTTTGAACACTGTACATGGACAAGCACAGGGTAAGGTAGTTTGGTGTGGGGATTTTAATGCACATAATACACTGTGGGGTAGCAGGAATATCGATATAAATGGCACAGTAATTGAGGACTTTTTAGAGGATAGGGATTTAATATGCATGAATGATGGGAAAGGTACTAGATTTAGCAGTAATCTAGTCACAGAAAGTGTGTTAGATCTAACTTTGGTTTCAAATGCGATTGCAGGAATCACATCTTGGGAGGTGTTAAGTCGGTCAGCTAATGGGAGTGATCATTACCCAATAAGAGTTAAAATTGGTCTAGAAGTAGGAAGAGAAGGGATGCAATCTGGCACAAGATGAAAATTGGGTAAGGCAGACTGGGATAAATTTAAATATCTGTGTAAGACTAGATATGAGCAGCTAAATAGTGAGGATATTCTTGATGGGGAGGAATTTAGTAAAAGTGTCAGTGGGATTATAATCGAGTCTGCAAATCAAACGATACCAAAAAGAATAGGTTATTGACAATGAAAGAATCTTCCTTGGTGGGATGATAATTGTAATAAAGCTATTAAAAATAGAAATAGGGCATACGGCCATACCACCCTGAACACGCCCGATCTCGTCTGATCTCGGAAGCTAAGCAAGGTTGGGCCTAGTTAGTACTTGGAGGGCGGCGCGGTGACAGAGCGGTTAGCACTGCAGCAGCACAGCAACTCACCCTTGGCCGGGGGATCCTGGGTTCGATCCCAGCCCCCGACCAACAGTGATCTGTGTGGAGTTTGCATGTTCTCCCCGTGTCTGTGTGGGTTTACCCCGAGATTTCTCTGGTTTCCTCCCACATGCCAAAAACATGCAAGGTAGGTTAATTGGCATCAAAAACTGGGGATTCTAAATTGTCCTTAGGTATGAATGTGAGAGTGAATGGATGTCTAGTCTCTCTGTGTTGGCCTTGCGATGGACTGGCGATCTGTCCAGGGTGTACCCTGCCTCTCGCCCAAAGATGCTGGGATAGGCTCCAGCCCCTCCCCCCTCGCAACCCGAAAAGGATTAAGCGGAAGAAGATGGATGGATGGATGGATGGATGGATGGCATTCAGACAAGCGAGAAAGCGTCATACTTTGGAAGCAATGATTGAGTACAAACGGTGTCAGGCAATTGTCCGGAAAACAAAACAGCAAAGCATTTATTTTGGAGGCAGTATTGTAATACTATAAGAAGAGAAACACAGCTATCAGATATTTGGGGAATGATTAAGAAAATTAGTGGTATTTGGAGAGAGTACAAAATACCAGTGCTAGACAATAATGGGGAAATAGCTTTTACTAATATAGACAAAGCAGAGCTTTTGGCACAAACTTTAGTGAAGATTCATAGTTCAGAAAACCTACCAAACACAGTTAGATAAAGCAGGGAAATCACTTTATCCAAACACCCACATGTGAACATAAGGAAGAATACTTCAAGGGGCATGATAGATTTGCCATTCACTCTATCGGAACTGAAAAGGCTATTCTGAAATTGACGCAGTCTTCACCAGGGAAGGATGGCATATGTTATATGATGTTGGCACACATGGAAGACTGTGCACTTCAAACAATATTAAAGCTGTTTAATAAAGTTTGGGAAACTGGGAAGATTCATAGGGCATGGAAACAATCAGTTATAGTACCAGTCTTAAAGCCAGGGAAAGATTCATCAGATCCCAACAATTATAGGCCAGTAGCTCTTACCTCACAGTTAGGGGAAACAATGGAACAAATGGTGACTGAAAGGCTGAATTACATTTTGGAAGGGAGGGAGTGTCTTTCTCCTTTTCAAAGTGGGTTCCGAAAAGGAAGAAATACTATGGATTCCATTTTGCATCTAGAATCTGAAATTAGGAAGGCCCAGGTAAATAGGGAAAATGTGACAGCTGTCTTCTTTCATGTAGAAAAAGTGTGTTACATGCTGTGGAAGGAAGAGTTGCTGATTAAATTAAATCAATTTGATATTGAAGGTAATTTATACAATTGGGTATTAGATTTCCTGTTTGATAGAACGATTGAGGTAAGAGTTGGGACAGAGTACTCCAAAATATATCAAGTTGAAAATGGTACTCCCCAAGGCAGTGTGTGTAGCCCTGTTCTGTTTAATATTATGATTAATGATTTTTTTGAAGGAATCAATAGGGGAATAGGGAAGGCCTTATATGCAGATGATGGGGCCTTATGGATAAGGGGACGTAACCTTGTGTACATTCAGAGGAAAATGCAGGTAGCAATAGACCAAGTTGAACAATAAGAAAACCGGTGGGCTTTTAAATTATCGGTCTCAAAGACACAAGTGATTTGCTTCTCTAAAAGTCACAAAGAAATTTCTTTAAAACTTTATGGCCAAAAATTAGAGCAAGATACAGGTAGTTCGGTATTTAGGTGTGTTATCTGATGAAAAACTAACCTGAAAGCAGCATATTGAAAGGAAAATATA